>CM030361.1:234759738-235373904 GCA_017893485.1 Hemerocallis citrina | reverse complement strand
TCTTCTCGGTGATCCAATTTTTCATCTATCCAACACACATATTCAACATCCCAATCAATCTAAACATCCATATCATTCTCATATGACATACACAAATCAAAGGGGACAAACAAAACAACCAAACAATTAGATCTACTCACCTACAACATACGCAAAACAAAATAAAACAAAACAATGTCACTCACATAGTTGGAGAGATCAAGCGAATATCACGAAGCAAAATGAAGAATTCCCTCTTTGCAAAGAATCCAAGATCTCCTATTCAATCACCAAGAAAATAGAAATATAATAAAACTTGTGTTGTGCAGCGAATGATGGCTGCACACCCTCTTTTATACAGGCCGAAAATAAGGAATTAGTGTTTTAGAAATACTTTTCCAAAAGAATCCTTCCAAAATATAACTTTACATATATAACCCCTTTCTTAGTTAAAATAGGTTAACTAAATCAAAACCAAATCAAATCTTTTTATCACTGAGTTGTCCAGCAATCTAGCACAGCCCAGTAAATAAAAGAAATTCGGATTTACAACTCAGGGTGGCGATTTTGCACAAAAGCCCTCCCTTTTGTAATATTTGTAAATACATCATAAAATATTCCTAAAAATCCAGAAAAGTCAGAAATAATATCTAATGATAAATATTATATTTTCCAATCAAAATATTTGACTTTTACTTTCCAAAAAAATATTTGCACAAGATTCTACATAAATTCCATATTTGCAAAAACACCATATTTGTATAAATCTTTACCAAATCGACTCCAAATAAAATTTAAATATATTTTAAATTTCAATGATAATCGTGGGAAGCCCAAAAATTAGTAAAAACGAATTTTTATTATTTATTTGAGATCAAAACGGTTTTTTACATAAAATCCCCTCTCTTTCGAGGTATTTATAAAAATAGTTTCTTTATTCAGAAAAATCCCAAAATTTAGGATAGACTCAATTATAATTAGGAGAATTTAATAAAAATATAAAATTGGATATTTGTACCAAAAATATTTGCACGTGTAAAATTGACAAATTTGTAAAAAATAGTCAAATTAATTTAAATAAATCTAAAAATTAAAATATCATAAATAAATAAGAAAAAATCAATTATTAACCATAACTTTTTTTTAA
This sequence comes from Hemerocallis citrina, assembly GCA_017893485.1. Classification (NCBI taxonomy): domain Eukaryota; kingdom Viridiplantae; phylum Streptophyta; class Magnoliopsida; order Asparagales; family Asphodelaceae; genus Hemerocallis; species Hemerocallis citrina. Next base: position 235,372,778 of record CM030361.1, on the reverse strand, counting down.
AAATTAAAAATTCATAACTTTGCACGTGTGTTGCACGTGCAAAATTGTAATTTCAAGAAAATAGTCAAAATAGTCAACTTTACAAATTTAATATTAATTAATAATGCAAAATAAATCATTTTATTTTGCTGGGTATTACAATTAATTTTTCTTCTAAAAAAATATTAAAAATTATCTGAGTATTGGGCGGAGCATTACAAGGAGTATCCTTATTCGTTGATCTTTGTTTCCTTATAGCAGCTGTCATTCTTGTTCGTCCACTTTGATTCATCTGTTAACATTTGTCATAAATGCTTCATAATGAATTTCTTCTTTATATCACTATGATAGATTAGATGCGTTGTCATGACTACGTCCTTTTGTCACTATTCTCTATTATTCCGTGTCTTTGCTTGATTATAGGCTCCGACGAACATGAGAGTCAAAGCATTCATTTTGTGTCAATATTGCTTACATTGATCGGTGATTTGTTTTTTTTTTTGATGTGGTTGTTGTATGTAGCAACTCTTCTCCAAAACGAGGACGATGACTGATTGGTACTGACAAGTGGGTTTTTGCTCACATTTAACCAAGCGCTAATGATGATTTTGTCTCCTTGTTTCAATACATTTTTCGCTTCTCGATCTCTTTCTCTGTCGGTGACTGAAGGGTTACTGTCAACCTCGAATGGAATTTTGCCTATTCCACATTGGGTAAAAATTCAAAAACCTTGATGGGGATTGGGAAAATTGATTATTATGACTTGGGGTTGGTTCTAGGTCCCGAAACACTGAACGGTGCAAATGAGATATTGAATGTTCTGGTTAGGTTTATAGGCTAGGGATATGAAAATAGTGAATAATTTTGGAAATAATTTGGAACTTGCTAGAAGTTTGCAGGATTTTGGAAGTTTGGATAATATGAGCAATATTGGAAATTTGATCGATTGCCAATTAGATTGGGATTAGATCGAGAATGTTGTGGATTTCCATAGGGAAATTTAATTGAATTGTGAAAAAATTGTTTTTTTTTATAATGTTGAAATTAAAAAAAAAGGATTAGAGGATTGGTAGAAGGAAAAAATTGAATATTGATGAAGGGTAAAAAAATTGGGATTAGTATGATATTTCTAGGGAAAAAGTTTCATTAAATAAATAATTTTTTGTGCAATGACTATATAAGTAGTTGTTGCACTTAAAAGGTTGGAAGAATGGGAAGATCTTAGGAGATGTGGCAAATGGGGGGGGGGGGGGGGGGGGGGTTATGCATTGGGGATATTTTCACTTGTGGTTGGTCTAATGCTGCAGCTATCATAATAGGGGTGTCTTCACTTTTGAAGATACACCCAATGCATTAAAAACCCATTATTTGCCACATCAGCCAGGTCTTGACACCAATATGATGCTTTTTTTCGGTGCAAAAGTAATAGATAATGAGTTCTTGTATTTATGTAAAAAAACTTAGATGCCAACCCTTGATCAGATTCGATGAGAGTGTCACGCCTTACTTCCCAAAATACGGAAATACGGGCACACAACTAAGGCCCAGGATTGATATAAGTTTTCAAACTCACATCATCCACAAAATGTACAATATTAGTAAGCTCAATAATACAATAATAATCACATGAACAAGAATATGATACCATAACCAATGTCTGACATACAAGAACTTACAAATGTTCAAGAATATACAATGCAATAAACAATTCGCTGCAACTAATAGCTACATGAAAGTAAAGAAATAACAGTAGTAGTTCTCCATCACGGCCGTTTAGAGAGTCTATTCGCCATGCCTTTCCAGAGGAGTGATGCTCTCCCTGTATAAACATTATTAGTACAAGTTCTTTCTGTATCTCATTATTAGTACATGTATAAACAATAAACATTATTAGAATCAAGACCTGAGATTTACCAGTATGTTCTATGTTTATCGTATGTCTTCTATCAATCTTTTATTAACATATTTAATGCACGCAATCCTGTATCTCATACCACAAGTTCAGATTCATATCAAGCAAGTGAACGTTTTAACTCTAGTGGTGAATTCTATAGAATTATGTATTCGAGAAAACATGTAAACAGAAAATAGTATTCAGTGAACAATAGTCAGTATTTAGTAAACAGTAATCGGGATACTGCAGTCAGTAATCCGTTATCAGTAATCAGTAACAATAATCAGTAAAAGTAGGAAAACCAAGAGCTCCGCTTCCAAGTGCAGTCCCCTATATTATTCATTACTAGTCGTACCCTTTATTACCCTGGCTTGTTATTTTTTCACTGTGATCAATCGTGAAACATGCAGTCAATATACAAGCAATTGGTATAATCAGTAGAAACGGTAATATAAACCATGCAGTACATGATATAAAGTTATACGATCTATCTACTATATCAATTCAATTAATTAAATACAAAAATAACATGTTTATATTTTAAAAGACATAAATATACAATTCTGGATAACAATACGTTTCTGTGCAAAAACTGACTTTCCCTGCTGCTATGGGAAAACGAATGAGGTTCTCCGTTAGGTGTTTCAGAAACTAAACTCTCTGCCGGTTCCAATGCATATTTACACGATACATTATAATAACAGTAACTATGCCTACTAGTCAGTTCTTTACGAGTATACTGTTCAGACAGTAACTCAGTGCCAAGTTCTTGTGCATAATAATCGACTATAAATTCATTCAAAAATCATACACTAATGCCTAATTGTGTTAAGTAATATACTGGTAAATCTCAGGTCTTGATTCTACTGATAACATATTATTTTACATTTATTAATCATGACGATATACTTCTAAACAGTAATCTGGAATTAAAACATTACAATACTAAAATTAGGATATCTTCCACTACAATTAGGATTTCAGATTCATCAGTTGTTCTGGATTCTAGACACAGTGGGCTGCAACTTTCATATATAAAGTTTTGGATTTCAGTATCGAAAACTGAGTCAAATTATCAGTACAATTTCGGAAACACAACATAGCAGAACTTTCAAGTATTCGATAACACGATATGAAGTGTGTTAAGGGTTAAATATTTGGATCTATGATATGACACGATAAAGAAAATTATTATTCTGATTCGCCAATGAATCAATAATAGTTTTCTTTGAAATACAACAATTTGGTGAGATATGATAATGAATGTAAAGAACTACTTACGGAGATCAATAACTATTTCTAGAACATGAACAATAAAAGAAGTTCAAGATATGCTTTCCTTTAATCGACGATTACCACGGGGTGAAGAGGAAGCGATGACGACACAAGCAACGACAGCAATGAGAGAGCCCTCGGCAGCAACTATGAGAATGACAACAACAACAAGCGAGACAACAACACAACAGTAAGAGGATGGAGTCGGGGTGTGCAGGCATCGGGTGAGCTACTTCGGGGTGTTGCAAGGTGTTGAAGAGGGAGCTCGGTGGTTCACGGGTCGATGCAGCAAGAGATGACAAGTTGGAGTGGTGGCTTTTGGAGTTGAGGCAACAGGTAGGAGGGGGGACTCGGTGGTAGCGAAGGTGATTGGCGTTCGGCTGTGATGTTGAAGAAGATCGGTTGGAGCTCGGTGGGGAGGAGCAGCGGGCTGTTGGTGGAGTTCGAGGCAGTACGATAGTGGCGGAGTGCAGGTGAGGGTGCAATAACAAAGATGAGATGGTCAGGTAGTTGTGGTGGTTGCGAGGAGATGGAGAGTGACGGGGATGCATTGACGGAGGTCAGGGGCACTCTGTGAGGAGATGAGTGTAGTGGTCGGTATGGGTTGCGGGGTGAATAGAGGGGCTCGGGGCATGTGACAGCAAGGAGGAAGGAGGTAGGGTGCAGTAAAAATGAGTTGGTGGTGAGGTGTTGGGTTTTAGGGGAGACGAATAAGGGAAGGAGAAGAAGTAGATGGGGTGTAGTTGGTTGGTGAAGAAGTGAGAGATAATTAGGTTTAGGGTTATTTAATTGATTAGAAGTAATATATAGGGGACTAGATGTAACATCCCAGAGAAAAATAAAATACATTTTTATATTTTGCACGTGCATTGCACGTAAAATTTTATATATTTTAGTCTCTAAAATTTTTCAAAAAGATGTACATTTTATTCTCATGTTATTTGTCAACAAATTCATTATTTATTTTTTTATTATTAAAAACACATAGGCCTAAAGTCTATTTTAAAGTCCACTAAGTAAATTAACTAAAAAGAGAAGCCCATGAGTTTATTCTACACTTTAAATATACATTTTTTTAATCCTACACATTTTTCATGTAACAAACACACATAAATGGACTAATAACAAATAATTAAAAGAATGAGAAGCGTGTGAACGTGTGTGCACACTAAGAGGTTGGCCGGCCAAGAATAGGAAGGGGTAGGAATTTGTGTTAATGGTTTTATGAGTGGATATTTATTTTGGATAGTGGGAGTCTCTTCATTCACTCATTTAGCCTGATAAATACCTCCTACTTGTGTGTGCATTTTACAAAGAATCAAAACAAAAGAAAAACAAAAGAGAAGAAAAGAAAGAGAGAAAGAGAGGCTCGGGTTTTGCAAGAGAGGAGGCTAGGCTTGTGGTCTTGCATTGCTAGAAGGTGAAGGCTTGCTTGGTTAGAGTTTTGAAACAATCCCTATAGGAGTCTAATTCATTGCATAATTCATTGCTAGGCTTGTGGTCCTGCATTGCTAGGAGGCGAAGGCTTGCTTGGTTAGAGTTTTGAAACAATCCCTATAAGAGTCTAATTCATTGCATAAAAAATAAGGTGAATGAATTCTTTTGCTTTCTGGATATTGTAGTATGAATTTCTAATTGTTCCATGATTAAAAATATGGCATATGTTCTTTAAAATTCTAATTGATATGTTGCATGTTGTATTGATAAGTAGAAGTGAGATACGAAAATAAATTTATGCTAGATGAAAATTTTATTATAAAATTGTCATGATTAACAAATTGAAATTTTAGATTGAGTTGTTATAGTGGTATTGGGTGCATACTAGTATATCATGTTTAGATTAAATGAATTGGGTATAAATTCATACACAAAGTTGTTAATTTATGTAAAGCAAGTTGCTGTTTTAAGTTTTAGTTTTATTTCATAAAATCATATCTATTAAACTTTATCAAATCTAGAGCTAAAATATTTATAGGAATATCTCGTATATGTCAGAAACATCTCTTTAAAATTTCATTATTTTTGGGTATTGTTTACTATTTTAATAAAATCCAAATTTATGACTAGTTGGCAGTTGACTAGTTGCTGAAAATCTGTACACATTTTGGATTTTGATTATTTCAAAATCTTAGATGAACTAATTTGAGAAAAATCAAAACTAAGAATTTGAAGTAGACTCGTTAACTTTTCTGTAAAGTCTAAGAAATCAAATTTTCACGAAGAACTGAATTTATAATGAATTTTATAAGACTGAACAAGTGGCAGTATTTCAATATTTCGACCCTACGGTAGATTTCAAAGAATTCAGGGTTATAGAACAATATTTTGGAGAAACTTATAACTAAGAAATTGCATTAGACTTGATACCTTTATTTTGAACTAAAGAACACAAAGTTTTATGAAATATATAATTTTCTATAATTTTTACAAGTAGCATGAGCTGCAATTTTTCTGATTTTGAACTTACTGTTTTGTAAATGAATTTAGATGAAGTAATTGAGGATGATTTTTGGGAATCTTAACTACAAAGATATAGTAGACTCTTTTATGAAACTAACAAATCTATCTTTTGAATAGAGTTGAGATTTATAATTGAAATATAGATGAATATGAAAATGTTTTATTTAATCGAAGAAACTTTGTAACTTATTAAAGTGAATTGTTGGTTGTGTGTGTCCAACCAAGAAGTGTTACTTCATGATGGATAACTAAGTCTAAATGAAGGATTTGAATGAAATATGAATATATGAAATCGAAAATATGAATAATGAGGGCATGATTGACCCCAGTTGTTAAACACGAAAGATGTTAGTCTAGAGGCTAGGTGAAACCCTTAGTAACCAGCATTCGTGAATAAAGAAAATTTGCGAAACTAACCAATGTGGGTTAAGTATCTCTTGAGAAATAGTTAGTTTGGGCTGACTTTCTCTCGTATTGATTTAAGTCCGGTAGGATAAGCTAGCTCTAGGTTGTGATGATTTAAAATTAAAACTTAAGGACAGGCACTAAAGAGATATGTGATGAAGTATGGGAAAATATGAGTATGAGGGCCTTGATAGTGCGGTGGGAGGTTATCTTTAGAATTATCGGTGGGAGATATTCCTTCAAAATTACTGGAATTGAGGCGACGCTCATAAGGTATTTGTATGATAAGATATCGATGACAGCGCGGTGTGGGTTTCGTCTCCAGAATTATCAGATTGTGAGGCATGATGGCCATAAATCACTTGCGATGGGAGGACAACTCTCAAGAATTATCGGGGTCATAGTTCGTGGTCTGGGTATTCGTCTCCAGAATTATCGGGGTGTGAGACAGTGTGTTGAAAATCACTTGCGATGGGAGTATGATACTAAAGAATTATCGGGGTGGTACTAGATGCTAACATGATATCTAAAACATACATTAGTCACTGTAATAGTAACTCATAGCGGGGGATTGAACCTTATATTGAGGAGTACAATAAGGGCTTGCCCTCAGACTTATGTAGAATGGGATGCATAGAATCCGAACAAGTATGCATTAGTGTCATTGTAGTATAACATCTGCATTAGGCATTAAGTCATATCATACACAGACATGTTTAGGATAGTCACACCTTTACACTTTAATTGTAACCCCTGTTTTTCGTTTTATGTATTTTTGAGTGTATTTTTCATTTTGATGTAATTTCTCTCGTTGTATTCCTCTTGTATTTCTTTTGAACCGTATATTGGATTTTTGTTTCAATATATTTTCATTTTAATATTTTGTCTTCTTTTATTTGAGTTCTTGATTCATTGTCCGTCTTTTGATTCGTCTCTTTTTGCTCGTGTCATTATTTTTTACTCTCATTATTAAATTTATTTTTATCTCCATTTTGTTATTTTAATTCATTCATTTGTGCCCTATAACATTTTTGATCTTCATACCCAAACTCACACATATACCCAATATCCACCTAAAAATCCATTATCCACCTAAAAACCCATTATCCCATTCTAATATCCATTACCTATAACTAGTTACCCCTGGATCCATTTTATCAACCATATTCAATCCTAATCTGTTAATCCATTATAAACCCTCCTATAAAAATATAAAAACCCTACACTACTAAACCCAACCAGGCCATACACTAACTACCCTTATACCCATTCACACCATAATCCAATAACCAATACCCAACCCGATCCCCTATCCTACTACAACCCATGTACCCAATTCAACCCGACCCATTTCTTTTTTTCCTGTAGCCGTCAGTTGTACACCCTCCCCTTCTTCAAACCCTAATGTATATATATATATATCCTTACATATATTTACAACCACATGCAGCCTATTTTTTTATTCCTAACCATTATGCCCTATTCTGTGCTTCATCTCTCCCGTTTTCTCTCCATCCACCGTCTCGCGCTCTCTTGCTCTTGGAATTTTTTTGCGCATGCTCGAGTGTGCGTGTAGATCGTTCGTGGGTTCGTTGATTTTTTGCTTGTGGGTTTTGTTCGTTGTCGGGATCCGTTTCCGTTATTCTTGGTGTTCTACGTTTTCATCTTCGATTAAGGCAAGTAACTTGTACTCCAATTCATTTGTTTGATACAAGTCAAAAAGTTCACATATAGTGTAGTTGGGTCTAGAGACGACTCTTGTTTGTGATTTCCTTAATGGGTTTTGTCTCTATTGTGAAAACTTGACCATAGTTGCCTCACGACACAATCTTGGCATGAATTAACTTAGGTTTTACCCGTTCTTGATTTTAATCATGTGTGTGAGACTAGTTGTGAGAATTCGTGATTTGGTTGAGACCTATGTGTTATATTTGGCTTGGACACGCTAGATACCTTAATTCAAGATGTTTAAACCCTTGGTAGGCTCGATTTCATGTTTGGATGTGTTTGGATCAATTTTCTTGAATCTATGTTGATTTTGTTTTTAAGGGAAAAATCTGTATTTTGTCGTTGTTCTGTTTTGTTTGCTGTTTTGGACTATCTTGAAGTCGGTATCTTAATTTCGGTATAAAACATGAGTTTTAGATAATTTCGTCTACTTTCCAACTCCTCTGACCTTGCTTTATTTTTTTTTCGTATGACTGAGTTATGATTGTTTTACTACAGAGGTGTCGATCTTTTCCAGATTCTGTTTTTCGGTAAATTGGATGACAAATCATTTTTAAAAACTATGCTACAGATGAAACTTAGGTCAGTTTTTCTATACCTATCTAGAGATTACCCAGAATTTTGGTAGATTTTATTGATGAGTTTTATATGTCATTTCATGCATGTTTACAAAAGTCATACTTGCTATATTTTGCTTGCTATTCTGTAAAGAATTGTGTTTTCACCCTGATTCTTTTTACTGTATGGAAAATGTTTGTTAAATATGAAAGTTAGTTTATTTTATCTATTTTCATCCCCCTTTGGCAGATTTGGACTTCGTTTCACGGATTGCGAAATATTTCAGTTTTCGTACAGCAGTATTGGGAATTCCAGATTGGCCAAAGTATCGGTTCTTGATGTTTTCTTATTTTTGATGACTAAACAAGTTTTTCTAGAATATTATGAAACTTTATATTTTGATTCTAAACATAGGGGAATACCCCATATTTTTCGTGAATTTATTGGATGAGTTTTCTTGACTTTGAATTCGTTTTTCTGATTCATGGCTGAACGTGTTTTCTGTTTTCAAATCAGTTTTGAGTTATGATCTTCTGAAACACTATATGACTTAATTATATTAGATGGATTCGTGTGGATGTCTAGTTTCCAGATCCTTCGACGGATTCAGATTTGTATTTCAGTAGCGATGGGATTCACTGTTTTAGTACTTTACTGTCTTGCTGTCCTGAATATGAACATACACTGTTTTGCTCATTTATGTGATTGTAAATTATCTATGCATATTTATTTGTTTTCCTGAATCTAATACTGATTATACCATGTTAATTTGACATTATTCCGTACACATTCATACCTGTTTGATGACCATAATAAAAGTAATCAAGTCGGGATTTATGGGAAAGATCTAGTAGTGGGAAAGCATAGAAATGTGTACTTAGAAGGGGGTCCGTGTTTTCCATATGATTATCTGTTATCTGTTATCTGACTCTGTCTACATTACTTCTTATATGAAGGTGTAGAGGAGAAGAGAACCACTAGGTTCTATCTGTCTGTCTGGATCTGTTATCTGACCCTGTCTACATTACTTCCTATAGAAGGTGTAGAGAAGAAAAGAACCACTAGGTTCTATCTGTCTAATCTAATTATCTGATATCTGTCTGAACCCAGAGTACACGGCCCTATATGATCCCCTACGAAATCTACAAACGTAAGTGTTTTGAATGTAGCAACCATGTGATAAAAGGATGGCACATGAAGTGCTACCTAGTTAGTAATTAATACAAGACTTATAAAAATCTGTATCTGTATTTGAAATCTGAACATGAATCTGTTACATGTACCTGGCTATCTGTTATCTGATCATCTGATTACTTGTTATCTATCTGACATTATCCTTTGACACTATTATTTGACACTATATGTATATCTGTTTGCATACTATCTGATACTTGACACTTGACACATGTTAGTATACCATGCTGGATCTGTTTCTGCTATTAATTAGATTTGTTTAGTTTTCCCCATGTACTTGTATCCTACATTATAAGTGGTCCGTAACTTGTAATTGACGGGTACTTGTTTTCTTTTTCCTTCTCCTACAAATTTACTATTTGCAGATCAGGATGGTCAACTGCCAGATGGTATTTGCAAGATGATATATTAGTGCTGGAGTTTCTGCTTTATTATTATTATTATTTGTTATTTGAATTTGAATAAAATATACTTGATTACTTGGATATTTATTTGTATTTGGGCGATGTGACCCAGGATATTTGACTCGTTCAGAATTTGATTATTTAAGATTATTACATTTGGTTTCAAGTAATTTCTGTTGGTATCTTGTTTCAATTATGCATGTTGGTTGATACTTTTGCTTCCGACTCTGATTATTTCTGTGATATGTTGTAAAGATTCTTGAACAGCTTATGAATGATAAAAATCATTCGCTGGGCTGTTGTTACGTATCCGTATTCCGTATTCTTTTTGAAAAGCCGGGTATGACATTAATATGCATTTAAATTTGTGTTAGCTAAACTAAGAGAATCGTTATATTATGGAACTGCGATGATTGCTGTTTTATAACATTGCGTCGGTTGTAAGCAACCGACGTGCCCACAGTTTTTCAGTGCATGGTTTAGATTGGCAAAAGACAAAAAGAAGAATTGATGCTAAAAATTGTTTTCATGATTAAAGCTGTTGATGTTAAAATTGTATATCTATTATGTTGTTTTTTTATAAAATTTTTGCTGCATTGATGTAAAGAACTTATTGTAAATGAAAAGTTTTAAATTTCTTTGTAAAATTGTATGAATTTGAAGTAAATATACTATTGTGCTACGAATTACATTTAAATGGAATTCGAGGTGTTACATTAGATATTACGCATACTAGGTGGGTTTTGGGTTAGAGTATGGGTAGTGGGTTTAAAAAGAGATTTGTTTTAAATAGGTAATTAGATTAGTGGCTTGGGCTTAGGTTGAGTTTGAGCATGGGCTGACTTTGGGCTTTGAGTTATAGACTCAAAAATAAAGGAATAATCAGAAAAATATAGAGTGGACAAGGAGTTTGGGATTCACAATATATATAATTAATCAAAAAGCAAAAAATATGATTACAGAATGGAATAGGATATGGGTTCTAACAAAATTATCGAATATCTAAGTGTATGTAATCGGATTGAAAAGAATAGCAGGATTGGAATACAAGAATACGAAGAAAATTAAAAAAATGAAAATCCGTACAATCAGATTCGGGAATTACAGAGATGCTAGTATTTATATATTTCTGTGGAGGTTGTGGTGGTTGCGCTGGCTGACGTCCCATCAAAAACTTGTAAGGACAGCCTAAAACACCGGGGGTGGTTCCGACGACCGACACTCCGACGATCAAGTTAGTAATCAGGAATTAAAACTAGATTTAATAACTGAAATTGTGATTACCTCTTAATGGTGGAGAGAAAGAAGTATTTATAGACCTTGTAGGGTGAGCCATATAGGAAAGAATATGTGATTGAGAAATCAGTTGCTCAATTCCTGATTTGGGGGGATTTGACTAAAAGCCGTAGTTAGCTGAAAATTCCCCTTTGTAAGGCTATAAGCGAGCCCTAATTGCTGATCTGGGTAAGCTGATGGGGCTGGAGGAGGCCCATGTTATTCTAGCAGACCTGCTGCCAACATAAAATTATTGTACTTTCCTTGAAAGCTTTGAGATGCGTGTTGAGGCTGTACGACTCCGATTAGCTGATATTAATAATAACTAGTAATTTGCACGTGCGATGCACGTTTTATTTTTATTTTTTTAATATCTAGGAATAGTGCAAGCTCCACTGATAAACTTTTTTTCAACAACTCCGAATCAGTCTTCAGATTCCCCTTCCCCTTTGCCACTGGTCCTTCTAAAATACATTTATCATCTCCTCTCATGACCTCTTCTATAATATGTTTTCCCATATTCTTCGATGCGAACTCAGCAGATTTGGTACCACCATGGCTGGCAAAAATGCTGAAGAATGCCTGAATTAAGTAAATACCCCTTAATTTTTTCTTAATTCTTTTTGAATAAAAAAATTGTAAACATTAATTTGAAAAATGTCATTGGCTGAAATCATTGAGTCAAAATACTGGATGGAACAACTAAAAATCTATAGCAAAAGCCCATAATGATTTTATTCTTTGATGAGATATATGAATCACTAAAATGAATGAAATATAGAATGAAAAAAGATGAAATTAACATCAGCAACTCTCATAATACTTCAACATCAACAATGAATTGTGAGTTCTCCGAATAGCATATACTTGCCAAGTGTTATTGGCTGAAATCATTGAGCCACAATACTTAATGGAACAACTAAAAATAAAAAAAAAGCACATTGATCGTATTTACTTAGAAGATATTCACAAAAGACCGAACAAAACAAAATATAGAAAGGAAAAAAGAATTAAATATGAAAGTAACATCAGCAGCTCTCATAATACTTCACTATCAACACTGAACTAAGAGTACTCCGATTAGCGTACTCTTAAGAAAGACTAACCATTTGCGGATTGTTGTTAACGGAAGCCTGAATATCCTTAACAGCACCGGCCCAATCCAGACCGTCCATCAAATGTTGAGCCTCTGCAACATCAAGTCCAACCTTTCCTCGATACAAACTAATCAACAACAATCACAAAATCAAACACAATCCTGATTTTTTTAAAAAAAAGAAGAAATTTGACAAATTGAAGAAGAAAAAATTAGGGCATACTCTGGAATTAGGGCAGGGTAACAATTTTCAGGAGAACATTTCTACATTCCTGCAAAATGATAAAAAGTAAACACTTGCAAATGAAGTTTGACAATCTAACATCTACAACAGTTGACCAAGCACAGGGTGAATTACATCAAATATCATCTTCTTCGAAAAAAAATTGTCGAAATTCACACAAAACTCGTACTTGCATAGTGGAATCCGTAGCGGTCGCGAACGCAGCGGATTGCTCTTCTTTGCTCCAACACAGTCCAATCATTCTCCAAAAAAAATATTTAAAACTGAACAAATTAACAATAATCAATCACCGAAACAAAAGGGAAGAGAAGGAAAGTAACTGAGAGATGGACTTGGAGGTGGCCCCAATCTCCGGATGTGCAGCAAAGCTCTGGAGCCAACCTATAACATCGACCTGCAATTAAATTAAATTAAATTAAACAATAAATAAATAAATAAAATTTAATAATTAATATAAACAATTACGAAATGAAATGGAGTGAGAATTGGATTGCACCTTATTGAACCAGATGTCACATGAGGAGCGGATGGTGTGGTCGAGATCGGAGAAGGGGGAGGCAGCCACCATCTCCTTGGCGAATCTTGTGTTCCCCGAGCAGCTCAAGAAGTCCTCTTCCCTCCATTTTTTGCTCCATTTTCTTTTCTGGTCTTTTTTAGGAACCGATCAGTTTCAAGAAATTGTAATCACAGCGAAATCGTGAAGTAGTTAGGGTTTGGAGACTCACGGTGTCATCTCGGTGATCTGGACCTTCTGGAAGGCGGCGTCGGTGGCGGCAGCCATGGCGACAGTAAAGAGGGAGAAAATTGGAGAGTGAATTTGAAGAGGTGAAGAAGTTGGAGAGGGGATTGATGGGGGATGAGGAGAGAGAGAGTCGGCGGGATTGTGAGAGATAGAGGTAGAGGAATGGACGGGTTGGGGTTGTGAGAGAGAGTTTAATTTGTATGAAAATTACGGTTGTGACCTTCTTTTGTGTATGGTTCAGGGGTAAAATTTGACAGATTTAACCCTATACTATTTTTTAAGTGTGTTATGTTTTTGAGGGTATGATAGTAAAAAGCCGCTAAAATGATGCTTTGCTTAATAATAGTATAGATATTATATTGCGAAGATACTTACCGTATTATGGGTGAAACAGTGGTGGGTATCATGGTGGTATCCTCGATTTAAATTTTTTGGAGGAAAGAGATGTGGCATTTGAAGATACCCTTCCCAAGATATCCTTATTGCAAGTGCTCCTATGAAATAGCCGTTTGTTTTGGTTGCATTTTTTGGGGTATGTTGTTTTGGAGATTGACTAATATGCACTATGATTTATGTGTGGCTACTGATGTCCTTGTTTTTCTTTTAAAATAAACCTATGTCCTTGCTATTAGTTAAGAACGTGAGATGATGTTGCTTTAAACAAAAAAAAAAAAAAAAGAAAAAAGAAAATCCATTGAGATGATGTTTATCTTATTTCAAATTGACCATACAATTTGAGAGGTATTATAGATTAATTAATAAAAGTTTATTTAACTTCAAAACTTTTTTAAATATGTTTTTTTTTTCAAAAAAACATGTATTTACTCAAACATCTTTGTATGTATTAATATTAATATTAATACATTATGAGGTAGTGGAGAAGTGGGTTGGTTTTAGGGTGCGTTTGGCCTAGCTTTTTTTAGCTTTAAAGCTACTTCTAAAGGAGAAGCTAGAAAGTACAGCTTTGAAATTAAAAGCTGAAGCTGTTTGGATAGTCAGCTTTTTTTTTAACTTTAAAGCTACTTTTAAGCTAGAAGTTGTTTGTCATACATCAATTAAAAGCTATTTTTATACATCATCTTCACCAAATCCCTAATCCCTAATCTTGATTAGAGTACGGTCACCATGGCTGATATGTCCCCCACCCAAAAATAAAAAATAAAAAATAAATTAAGCTAAAGAAATGAAAGTAGAAAGTCGGATAGAAGGTCGAGGTCCATTATTAGGGTTTTGAGATTTGCTCTGGTTCTGATCTGGAAAATGGAATCGTAGTGAACAGAAGGTCAAGTCTGTGTGGGAAATGAATTAGTGGGATTTTAATTTTAGTTACGGACATGGGTTTGAGGGTGAGAGTGGGCGCCTGTTGGATGGATGGATCAATGGAAGAAGATCGACAGATCGAAGAAGATCGAAGAAGAACGACAGATCGAAGAAGACGAAGAAGAAGATCGAAGAAGATCGAAGAAGAACGACAGATCGAAGAAGACGAAGAAGAAGAAGACGAAGTTGAACGAACGAAGAAGACGATTTTTGGGTTTTGATTTGTTTTTTTTTTGTTGGTTTTGATCTAGAAGCTAGAAGCTAGAAGCTAGAAGTAGGTTTTGGGAGCTTCTTTTAGAGCTCCTTTTCTTCATAAAAAAAAGCTACTTTTTTTTTTGTAGAGCTTTTCAAAATGTGTGTTTGGCCCAGCTTCTCCTTCTAATTTTAAGCTAATTTTTCATTTGCGAACCCTCCCCTAAGGTAGTGTTTGGCCCAGCTTAAAATTAGCTTAGCTTCTCCTTTAGAAGACGCATAGACGGATTTTAGTTTAGGTAAACGATTTAATTGAAAGGGTAACGGTAAAAGGCTAATTGATTCGTTTAATATTAACCTGGTTATTTTTATTTTTATCAGCATCAGTTTTAGTTATTAAAAGGAATGTTGTATAGACATTTTTGTGTTTAGGCTCAAATGTTAGACAGTCTCTTTGTTTTTCTCAAAAAGCAAATGGGTAAAACAAATTCTACTCTATATATACTAGCATAATGTGTTACGAATGTATCTTGAATACTCGTGGTTCAGATTAGAAGAAGGTAAGATGAAATACGGAGGTCGAAGCGTCGAAGAGAGTAAAACAAAACAGAGCAGCAATAGTGCAGGTATAGTTGCGGTCGACCGCACCCCTTGACCTCCCCCCCCCCCCCACAACTGCAGTTGCACCAGGTTTGGCCGAGAGGTGGACGGTCGACCGACCGCGGCGCTGTGTTCTTTTTGGGTCTCGATGTGTTAGGTCATTTTAGCCCAATCTTCAACTCCAAGTTAGATCGTACAACTCATATTCAGTTACTTCTTTTCCAGGTTATATGGGACGACTGAGAATCAAGATTAGACCTAGGTTTCTCTCCATTCTTCTATATATATTGTAAACTCCTGCATTATTAGAGTAGAGTACTTCATAGATTATTTTCTCCATTGCAAAGAGATGTTCGAAAAAGAAATAGTTCTTGGTGAGTGAGTTTAATTCCTTATATTGAGTGAATCAATAACTCCTTTTAATCTCTTCTACTTGAATATCAGATCTCCCTATATTTTTTTCCGGATTAAGCAAAAGCTAACTGGGATAAGTCAACGGTGTGTTTGTATTAGATTGGTGGATCTACTTATTTGCTCAATTGATTCGTCTCATCTACTTCGACTTCCTTATTGCTCTATTTAGTTCCGCTGCGACAACGGGCGTTGGTTGACGCCCCAATTCCAACAACTGGTATCAGAGCTTCAGGTTACCGAGTCCTTTGGTTAAGATGACAGGCCACAGTATTTTGAAGATCAAGCAGTTTGATGGAAAGATCCATTTCAATCTTTGGAAGATTGACATGTATGATGTCATTGTTCAAGAACGTTTGCAGTTAGCCGTTAAAAAGAAAGAAAAGCCAACTGATATGAAGGATGACGGTTAGAAAGATATTTGTGAAAGAGCCATAAGTCTGATCCGACTATCCTTGGCGGACGAGGTCAAGTACAGATTTATTGAAGAAACTGATGCGGCGAGTTTATGGGAAAAACTCATAGCTGACTACTCTGGTTTGTCGTTATTAGATCTGATGTATTGGAAGAGAAAATTATTTCATTTATCTATGAAGGAAGGTACCGATCTCCAAGACCACATTACAGAGTTCAATAAGATATTATTTGAACTTAAGGCGATCAACGCAGATGTGTGTGAGGAAGATAAAGCTTTAAACCTGATATATTCACTTCCAGATTCTTACGAGCCATTGATCACTAGCATGCTACACGTTAGATCTACTAAGGAGAGTATTTCGGTAGATGGTGTAATCAAAGTATTGAAGAAAAATCAACTTAGGAAGGAGACTCAGAAATCACCTTCTGTTCCCATAAGTTGTCTAGCAGTGGATGGTCCTTCAGGGGAGAAGACAAAGTGTTTTGCAAAAGGATTCAATCCGTTGCCGATATTGCAAGAGGCCAGTGCATATCAAGAAAGACTGTTGAAAATTGCAGAATCAGAAGAGCACAAAGAATGAGAATTCAGCCGCTAATGTGGTTAGTGCCTTTGATTCAGGTGATTCGTGTCTTCTTATTTCAAATTCTTTAGAAGTGAATTCTAGTTAGTTTCTTGACTCAGGGAGTTCTTCTCATATTTTCTCCGAGAGGGAGTTGTTTTCTACTTATAAGTCTACTACGGGGCGTCGTGTGACAACGGGAACTTGGGAGATTTGTAAAGTAGTAGGTGAGGGGACAGTTGAGTTGAAGATGCAAAGTCTAAATATGTTCACTTTAAGGGATGTTTTGCATATTCCTCTGCTGACACGGAATCTAATTTCCTGGAAACTCTTAATGCACGAGGTTGTAGGTACATAGCTCGAGGTGGAATTCTGTCTGTTTTTCAAGGTCGTCGTATGGTGATTAGAGGTATGAGAGTAGTTGGGCCAAGCCAAAACTGTCTCTACAAGATTTGGGAAATCCGAAATACTTGCGCAAGTGTTTCTCCTTTTTCCGTTATTCCTGCAGGCTCAGCTAGTCTGTCGCAACTAGATTCATTGAGACGAGACCACGACGTTCGAATATCGTCGAGAGGTGGAGAAAGCCTAAGGGTAGGTGCAGTTCGTGCGGAGTTTGGAAACTCCGTGAGTACATCTACGGTGGGGTACCCTTGAAGGGCTATACTGGATTCGGTGAAATTCGGTAGAGATTATTTCAACTAGAAGAAGAAGCTATTGTTCTAAGTCCTTTTTTGCAAGTGGAGTTCATTAGAGTTTGGAGATGAATAAAACATCATGTGATAGCACTCGTATGCAATCCAATTTGGAGTTTGTTAGGAAAGTGTCATGAATACTCATGGTTCAGATTAGAAGAAGGTAAGATGAAGCACGGAGGTCGAAGCGTCGAAGAGAGTAGAAGAAAACAGAGCAGCAATAGTGCAGGCATAGTTGCGGTTGACTGTCCCAAGTTGCGGTCGACCGCATCCCCCGACCGCAGTTGCACTGGGTTTGGCCGAGAGGTGGACGGTCGACCGACCACGGAGCTGTTTTCGTTTTAGGCCTCGATTTGTTATGTCGTTTTAGCCCAATTTTCAACTCTTAGTTAGAACGTACGGCTCATATTTAGTTACTTCTTTTCTAGGTTATATCAGACGACTAAGAATCAAGATTAGACCTAGGTTTCTCCCTATTCTTCTATATATATTGTAAACTCCTCCTTTATAAGAGTAGAGTACTTCATAGATTATTTTCTCCATTGCAAAGAGAGGCTCGAAAGACAGAAAGTTCTTATTAAGTTTAATTCCTTGTATTGAGTCAATCAATAACTCCCTATAATCTCTTCTAGTTGAATACCAGATCTCCCTATTTTTTTCTCCGGATTAAGCAAAAAGTAACCAGGATAAGTCATCGGTGTGTTTGTGTTAGATTGGTGGATCTACTTGTTTGCTTAATTGATTCGTCTCATTTACTTCGACTTTCTCATTGTTCTATTTAGTTCCACTGCGACAACGGGCGTTGGTTGACACTCCAATCCCAACATAATATACGTACGATGCACATCTAAAAAAATAAAGTCATCAAATTAAATAAATATATATTGTATAAGAAAAAAATAGTTTATATTTAAATGTTTTGATTTGGGCTACACGTGCAGTGCACATTTATATTTTTTGGATATAGTTTGGACGTGTATTATATGTGTTTATATAGTTACAAAGTTAGGGTTTATTTGTTACAAATCCCAACTCTCCCATTAAAATAGTATATATATATATATATATATATATATATACACACACACACTAGATTTTCCCGTGGGCACGTGCCTACGGCACGTCTTTGGAACGATACAAAATACGAAAAGTCATGTAAACAGTAAAACAATAATTATGTAGCTCAAGTTTGAATGGTATGACAATAATCAGTTATAAATAAAAGTCTATGTTGCAAAAATAATTATAAATGGGGATATAAAATCTAACTTCTTAGAACTTTAAATGTGGAAAATAGTGAAACTTAATTGTTGAAGATATATTTGCTATTAAAAATTCTGAAATTTTACAAAACCAAAATCTTAAAATCAAAATTTCTAAACAAATAAAGAAAGAATGGGAGGGAGAGATAGAGAGAGAGAGAGAGAGAAAGAGAGAAATATGAAAAAGTAAAGAGAGAAGAGAGAGATAGTAATAAAGTAATGAGTTTTTTAGGGGGAAAATTTTTGATTTTGGGGTTTGAAAGTTTTGAGAAAAAATGTGTTTTGTGAGATTTGATATGGGCCTTTGATTTTGGGAGGGATTGATTGTGAGCCACTTGATAGTTTTCTTTGTAATTTATTATATATATATATATATATATATATATATATAACTAATAAATTAAAGAATTAAAAATTGCAAAAGAAGAGAGATAGTTATGAAGGGAGGATGCAATGGATGAACTCTTTAAAAATACATCCAATGGTTGGCCTCTTCTTCAGTCTCTATTCAACCAACTCTTTCTTTTTCTCTCATTTGGTGGAGTTAAACGATTTTTTTGCCGTACTGACCCACTTTTTGAAAATATTTGGTGCTCTGACCTACTTTCGAAAACAATTAGCGAACTGGCCCAGTTTTGGACACGTCAGCAACAAACGTTATTGGAAAAAATGACATAGGTTATTTGCAAGCCGTTTTCCCAATAACGGCATATATTTTAAAAAGAACTGTCATGCCAGTTTTTTGGAGTGACGACATACGTTACTTTTATTTGAATAGGCATATAGTCTCAATTGTAAGAAAAAAATGCAAGTGTGAAAATCCTATAACAGATGCCGTTCTTTCAAAAAATGGCATTCTCAATACTGATGTCGTTATTTTGAATAACGGCATCAGTTATTTACTTTGTTTGCCTATAATCAGTGGCGCCCTCTTCTCCTTCCCATTTTTCAATCGATCTCCTTTCTCTCTCTCTTCACTCCCGTAACCCACAAACCCTAGTTCCCTAAAACAAAAAATCTCAAGTATTGGAGTGCGCTCAAATTCCCCAAACAAAACAATTAAATACCTATACATAAATCCTAATTGTGATTCCCTCATTTCCTTTACAACTCTTCCGAAATTCGAAATTGTGGTAAGTATTGTAAATCCCTAAATTTATTTTAAAATGTTCATTTTGATAAATGAGAGCTATATATATTGGTAGCATAGTACAAGAGATGTAGATTATATTCATCTAAGCAGTAGATATGTGAAATGTACTTAAGGATTGTTGTTGATGATGTGTGAAATATTCATTTTGATGAATGAGAGCTATATTGGCAGTACAGTATAATAGATGTAGATTTGATTCATCTAAGTATTAGATATGTGAAATGAGATTTTGGGCTTTTAACATTTATGAGCTGAGAGGTAAGGATTGTCGTCGATGATGTAGTCTAAAAATGACAATGTTGTATATTAGACATTGATGGATAAATGGTCATACATTAGAATTGCTATATTTCTAATTATTATATTCATAGTTCTGTTGGTATGAATGAATATTGTTTATATACATAGATATGTAGTGTGTGGAGAGGTTGTGGTGGTGATTGTTATGAGTAGTAATTCGATACGAGTATTGAGAAGTTGTTGTTATCTTCAAATATTGATTATTAATTTTGTTGAAGAAACATGACTTACAAATTTGAGTATCTCCATACATCATCGTTTATTAATATTGTTCTTGACACATTATTTTTTATGTTCACAGATAAATGGAACCTACACAACCATTTTCTTTTCATGATGTGGGTGCTTCATCTTCATCTTCGCACGCACTACAAGGACAACCGAGTCCTTTAGACCCGTCCGTACTATATTTGCAAGAAGATCATAGGTTGCAGGCAGTGTGAAATGGAGTTGTTGAGAAAATGAGTTTCCGAATGCACACCATATTGTCGACGCATTCTCGAATACAAAATTATTTGGTAAATTCCGGTATCTATGGAATGTCTATGTTGGCCAAAGTGAAATGCGAACATTCATTACTAACCGATCTTGTTGAGAGATGGAGGTCAGAGACACACACGTTCCACCTACCCGTTGGTGAGATGACGGTCACGCTACAAGATGTAGCCGTCATATCGGATCTTCCAATCGATGGGATGGCGGTCACCGGAAACCTGCTTTTCAATAAAGTGATGTTGATTAGAGATTATCTTAGGAAGGAGGTTGAAGAGGATGATAGAGGTGTATTCGTCGGGGAATCAATCCGACGTTCATGGCTCTTTACAGAGTTCAATAATAGTTTGGTAGATGAATCGACTGACTTCGAAATTCAATGTTACACGCGGGCATCTCTTTTTTCAATGATCGGAGGTATTCTCTTTTCTAATTCTTCCGGTGATGTAGTACATTTAATATACCTTCCCTTGATTGCCACAAACATAGAGCCGGACGATATAGTTGGGGAAGAGCGGCTTTGGCCTCTCTTTATCGTGCCCTGTGCAATTTTTCAATGGGATCGATACAAATGACGGGGCCGATAAGGCTATTGCAAATATGGTGTTAGGAACGAATACACCTCGGCCGGCCCCGAGTAACTGTTCTTTCAAATAATTGGAATGTGCTTCATGAGAATCCAATGTTTAGGGCTCCTTTAGGTGTGTATTGGACGGGTAAACTCACGTGGAGAGATAACCCACGTGGTGCGTTGACGTATTATAGGGATGAACTCGACCAGCTTAGGGAAGAGTACGTCAATTGGACACCGTATACGGACGAAAGGCTACAACGTCTACCTCTACTATGCACGGCCAATAGTCAACTTTGGTTGACACGAGCTCAACTTATAAATTTTTCAATCGTGGAATTTAAATTTTGTGTACACATTTTGCTTTAATTTGTTTACAAAAAGTTTGGTTTACTACTAATTTATTTCATTGGTATTTTAGGTTGACAACACATGGGATATTGCGACGAAATGTGCTCGTATATTGAAGAGCAACACTTCGAAGGCTTGCAAGGAGTTAGCGAGAGAAATCCTCCGTCCATGTCGTCCTCACTTGAAGAGGTTGGTGACCGTCTGCGCTTTGCTGCTCTTTTACCATCATCCGAACTTCCCACTCAACCGGCCCGAGTAAGTATTAGCCGAGCTCAACCTCCACCACCATGAACAAGACATGTTGAACCTCCCCCACCACCACAACGACAAGCTCAATCTCCACCTAGGTCATCTACACATTCGGGAGCTTCTCCTTCACAATTGCCACGACGGGAGAGTGTTCGTTTTCCTCCTTCAGAAACTCAATTAGCATCACGAGAGATTGAAGAAATACAAGCGTGGAATAAAGAAGATGTCGGGCCCAGTGTACCTGCGACTAGCATTGGTATAAATACCCAAAAGCTGGATCCAACCCAGACCCAATCCAGACCCGGCGTTGGACCAGAACCGACCCGACCTATCCGGGTCTAGATCCTAAAATGGGACCCATTGTACTTTCGAGTCCTGGTCCGGGTCCGCTCAAATGAGACCCGACCCGGACCCGGACCCGTTAAAAAAATCCAAAAAAATCAATATAAAAATAAATATTCTATCCTCATCACTCCCCTCATTCCTTCTCAATTATCTTCATCTTCCAAACTCAAAACTTATGTGTTTTTCTTCTCTCCTCTATTCTAAATCCTCCACTCACCGCCTCCGCTCGCCGCTCACTCTCACTCCAACCCGAACGGGTAGGAATATTTTAATAGGACCCGGATCCGAAATCGGACCCGAAACCGGACCCGGTCCTCACGGGTCTAGGTTCGGGTCTGGGTCCAATTTTTGGACCTGTAGGGGACCGGGTCCGGGTCCGAATAGTGAAGGACCTCATCCGACCCGATACCAATGCTACCTACAACACAAGAAATTGTCGAACGTAGGAGGAAAGTTCCAGCTCGGAAAAGGAGGGAGCCGCAACACTATACACCTAGTTAGTGTTGAATGTTTAAATTTTGTAATTTTCTAAGCTTTGAATAGCACAATCAGATCAGATACATTTTAAATGTGTAATTTTATTATATTTTGTTATGTCATGAAGTACTTTAAGGCTTGTAAGTTTTTGTGCTTTTAACATTTGAAGCAAACTCGAAACAGTTGATGCAATTCGGTTGTTGCATTATTTTGGTTATATATATTATCTAAGGTTCGTAATTGCATATGTTGTTCATTGTAAATATGAAGTCTGAAAATAATGAAAATTAGTTTTGTCTATGCCTATGCATGTTTCAGGTTTAATTTATTAGTAACAGATGTCGTTATTGAAAATAACGGCATCTGTTACCTGCAACGTTATTAGAAACGACGGCATCGGTATAAAACATGTACAAATTGGTATGTATTATAATCTAAATTGAAACCGTTTTCCAGAATAACTACACCAATGGAAATGATGCCGTTATTATGAAAAACGACATCAGTTGAGTGTTTTATTTCCAGAGAAATGAAACTCTGCCAATACCATCTGCCTTCACAATCGTTTCTCTGAATAACGACATCCCTTAAGGATGCCGTTATTCAAAATAACGGCATCAGTTTAGTGTTTTATTTGTAGAGAAATGAATTTCTGCCAAACTATCTACCTTCACAGTCGTTGCTCTGAATAACGGCATCTCTTAAGGATGTCGTTATTCAGAATAACGGCATCTCTTAAGGAAACAGCTATGCACGTTTTGTGCACTTTTTTGAAGTGATGCCGTCGTTTGTACCCAAAACGGTATCTCTTACTTATCAAAATATTTGTACTCAAAACATGCATAGCTATTCAACAAATTTACAGCAATTTAAAACATGTTCATGTACGGTCACATGGAAGACTGTGCATGTTCATGTACGGTCACACGAGACATCCATTCACTCGATTGAACCTCATGTATAGTTGCACTTATGAACTGATTTGGCAACACCACATTATTAACCGGCACATTAACGTTGACATTATTAACCGGAGTTTCATCGGCATCGTCCTCCTCATCAACTTGAAGACCATGATCTTCATCTTTTTCCTCTTCTACCAAATCGTTATTTACAATGGTATTGTCAAAGTCTTGAATTACCTTGTCGGTGCGGACAATATTTTGTGTCAAGGTCAACGGATGTACCTGCTCATATTCGGTGGTAATAGGTTCTGTTGGAGTTGTGCTAATACCTTCTTCTGTATTTGGTATTCTTGCATGTGACTCGGTAGATGGTTTCAAACTCGGGGTAGGCCTTGGACTTTCAATAACAACTTGCCTAGTATTTGGAAGCCTTATTTGGTCAATATATAACTCCAATGCATTCCAACTACAATTTGCATCAAGTGTCCTACCAATCATGGACCTCAGAGAATTATCATTATCTACGGGAACCACCATGAAATATTGCCATTTTCCTTTACCGGCAGCATAACGGGCTTTAATTTTGACACTCATTTCACCTCTATCCCAATTAGTGACTTCAAATATCTTATCTACAAGTTTTGAGTATATAAAGTTGCAGGGAGCCCAAATAATGACCGGTTCAACATCGCTATAACAATATTCAATCTTCGGATCTTTAATTATTTCACCCCCAAAATACAATCAAATAGGGATATCATATTCCATACCTAAACATAAAGAGTCAAACATATTCAAGCCATTAACTACTCATAAGCATAACATGAGAATACATATCAAACATATGGTTATAATAATACCTTCAAATTAGACCGTATCTTGGATAACTTGAAAATACGTCGTGGATGAGGAATGAGATGAGAGTGAGAGTGAGGAGGTAGAATATATGAAGTTTGAGAGCACCTCAATACTTGGAATTTTTTGTTTTAAGGATCTAGGGTTTATGGGTTACGAGAGTGAAGAGAGAGAGAGAGAGAGAGAGAGAGAGAGAGAGAGAGAGAGAGAGAAAGGAGATCGATAGAGAAAGGGGAAGGAGAAGAGGGGGCCACTGATTATAGGCAAACAAAGTAAATAACTGATGCCGTTATTCAAAATAACGGTATCAGCATTTAGAATGCAGTTTTTTGAAAGAATGACATCTGTTAGAGGATTTTCACAGTTGCTTTTTTTCTCATAATTGAGACTATATGCTTCTTCAAATAAAAGTAACCTATGCTGTTACTCCTAAAAACGGCATGACCGTTTTTTTTTAAAATATATGCCGTTATTAAAAAAAATGGCCTGCAAATAACCTATGCTGTTTTTTCCAATAACATTACTAACGTGTCCAAAACTGTGTCAGTTCGCTAATTGTTTTCGAAAGTGGGTCAGAGCGCCAAATATTTTCAAAAAGTTGGTCAGTACGGGCAAAAAAATTCGAGTTAAACAAAGAATAGAAAATGACTAAATAATTTTTTTGCTCTAAAGATCCCCACACACTCTATTTATTTGGAACCTTGGCTCTTCTCTCATGTGCCGTGTGCTTTAATTGAAAGAGGTAGCAAAAAAAACAGTCAAGTTTCATGTCTTACTAACTGAAGGATTCCGTGAAAAATGATGCCAATCTGACTATTTGACGAGGAGGGATGATGAATAGATTGGAAGTGTGATCATAGTTGACTTGGTGCACTGAATTGAGAGGTGGCACGTGGGAGGCTTAAAAGTCAAACATTTAAATTCAAATATGTGCGAGTTATTAACTGAGGTGTTCTCAAAGAACGTCAAATCAAACTGGAAATGGTAAACAATGTGCCCAGTTACTGCTTTTTTCTGCATGACTTGGGTTTGAGATGGAGAGCATCAAGAAATGCTGGTACACCTTGTCCTGGTTGCATTGGTCATAGATTGTGGCAGTCCAGGTGAGACTGAGCTAATTAGTAGAATGACCTCCTTTTTACTTTTAATAAAAACTAGCGGAACATTAATCCTGTTTAGAAACTATTTAGTGAAATGACCTAGTTCTTGATTAATTTTCTATAGTATTTTTTCTATAATAATTTTTATAGAATGTGTGACATTTCTTTAAATTCTAAAAGGTTTTGGATTTTAAGATAATTTCTGTTTTTATTATTAGAATTTAGTTTTTCTATTCTATATCTTGTAAATTAGTTATAAATTTACGGAAAATTACAGAAATTAAGTAAAAATTACTTACTCTGTACATGCTCTGATACCACTGGGTTACGAAGCGCATAATCTCTTGAAGACCTGAAAATCAAAATAAAGAGAGTATCAAAAACTTTAAAATTCTAAAGATAAAAGTTTGGTGTAAAATAATATTCGTCGAAATAATGGATATTGTCTATTCTGAAAAAGTAATCAGGAATGTCGGAAATATCGTCGTCAAGTTCTCTCATATATTCTGATTCTGTCTCATATCCTTCACTATTACTATCATATGGGAGTTCCGTATGTCTATTTTCTCCTCCATTCTGTTTATTTTCTTCTAGAAATTGTCTGTATGCAGTCGTAGGACTCCAAACATAACTACTAAATATACCATTTTCATAAAATAACAAAGATCTATCATAAAAAGTTAAATCATCAATTATTTCAACAGTTATATTACTAGTTTCTCCAGGATTTATTTGATATCGTTATAATTATTACTCATTGAATACTGAAGAAAAATAATTTGAATTCATAATAGTCATTCATGCTTGTTACTCTATGAGGATAATAAGCATCGAAAACTAGCATTCTATCACTTTCTTGATAATTAATTATTAATTCGAAAATCTCTGAGGCAATACTTAAACTATTATTATCCATTAAGCCTATTGAACAATAATCAATTATAAAATCAAGAGTAAAGAGAGATTTCTAAGGACACCTAAAAATCAAAACAGAACGGCTCATCATGCTTCCGACCTAGTTAAACATCTTTGAGCTGCTCTGTACCAGTTACTACTAGTGGATAAAATAGCTCTGGTATGCACCCCGATTTCTGTGCTCCTTTTACGTTCTTCCCATCTCAAGATTACTATCCCTCAAGAGAGCTTCATCCGAGAGATACTTCGAGAATAACTAGTAGCACTTCGGTACAGACAACCACAACCTAGCTCGTTTCCTACTGCTAGGTGTACAGTCTAACTATAGAAGGTTGCAAATGTGTCTTTTTGGAAGATCAGTCAGGCAGAGCCTTACAAAACTCTTCCTAAGGAAAGAGATTTAGTTATCCATACCTTATTTTCTACAAGATCTGGTAGATGCATGAACTCATAAAGATAAATTTTATTTTCTTCAAACTTGTTACAAACAGAGGCTCTTCAAGATTTTGAGAAATTTTTTCTCACCAAGATAGTCTGCCCTCTCTCTTGCTTAGCTTTCCCTTTTATAGACTAAGGGATCAGCTTACAACAAATTTTCATGCATCACTGTTTACATCATATGTTTAATAATTGTGATAAATACGTAATTGCTTACATCAGCTTACAATAATTGTTCTGATTATATTTTGGCCTATTCTAGGAAAAGAGATTCCTCTTGGCCGACATCTTCACATGCTGCACATTTATGTTGGTGCTCTATCTTTATCAAGCTACAGTAATATACAGCTGTCTCTGCTGTCATTGTCATTGCTCCAGCAGATAGTATCTGGTACCAGCTGTCAAACAGCTCATGCTTATCTTGTGGTTGTTTGATCTTTGCTATACTATATATTATTATTTTATCTGGATCTGTGCTGTCATAGATCCATATATTGCTGTCTTTTATTTTATGTCTTTTAATTCACAGTACATATTCCAGAAGCCCATTGCCCTTCTTTCTGGGATTAATTTCTCAAATTCTTCAGTTTTAAATGGTAGAATATTTGATGCTCCATAGATCATTTGGGTGGTCATCCCTATTTTTATGTTCTGCTGGAAATTTTTTCTCATCATTAAGATACTTGGGGATGGCTGAATACATTCTGACATATATTTTTTAGGCCTTCGTGAGCCCAAAATAACTTTTGGCTGCCTTGTAAATTTTTCTTAGTAGGTGGATTAGTTCTTCACATTCTCTGGACGGATAGATGCAATGAATAAGTCATCTTTCGAATAATGCCCTAGTTGTTCTTGGTTTAGCTCCTGGTAGGATGATGGCCTTGTTCATGTGCTGTTGAGATATGGTTTTGATGAACTGGTTTACTTCTGTTACTTGGCATAGTTTTTGAATATATTGTAAAAATAATATTTTCTTCGATACTTTGATAGGAGCTTTCTCAATAAGAAGTATCTCCTTGTATGTGGTTTTATTTGAGGATATAATTGCTTCTTCGTTTACTGACTGAGAAGGCTCACCTATCTCACTCATTTTCTCGCTATTATTGTCCACCATATTTTTTGTAGTTACATGCTGACTTACATGCTGATAGAACAGACTTTGGAGTCCGCATATTTGTAGTTGTAACTGATTAAATACTCCTTTTAATTGCTCCATTGTTCTCTTGATGTAAATAACATGTTCTATTTACTGAACTCTGTTTTTCATTCTGCAACAAGTGAAATAGTTAATTTCTTGATGGAAAATCAGCTAAAATATTATCTTTTTCTTTTATGTTGTCTATTAAGAAATCATAATGTGCTAACTCCATCTACCACCTTATCAATATTTTGTTTGCTATGGTTGGGTATATTATTTTGTTAATCCAACTCTTTGCTTGGGTATTATCTATCCTTACTGTAAATTTTGTGTATATTATAAATAGTTCAAACTTTTTTATAGCTTTTAAGATTGCTAGTAGTTTTTTTTCGTTTATGTGGTAATTTTGTTGGGTTTGTGTGAAAGATCCACTAGTATATCTAGCTAGTTTTTTCTCCCTTTCTCCTATTTCAATAAATTTTAATACTGCTCCCCAATTGTTTTCACATGCATCTATTTCTATTATCCAAGAACATTCTTTAACAGGTAATCTTAGCTTATATAATTCTGAAGTTTGTTGTTTTAATATTTTAAGTTTCTCTTCATCCTCCGGGGTCCATTTCCATTTCTTAAACTTTTTTAGTTTTTGTTGTAACCAATTTATTTTTGCTGATAAATTTGGTATGTAACCTTTTGTTTGATTTAGTAATCCTATTATAGCTTGTACTTCTCTTTTTTAGGACATTAGGAAAAGTCTTTATTTTTTCTGCTATATATGGTTGTAATTCTATTCGTTCATGTGATAATTTTGTTCCTAAGAATTTTATCTCAGTTTTGAATAATTCCATTTTCTTTTTTGATAGTATAATACCTGTATTTTTCACTATTTCTATGAATTTTAGTAAATGGTTTTTATGTTGTTCTTCGTTTTCTGATCCTATTAGAATATCATCTACATATACTAATATGGAATTATTGTATTTTTCAAAAATTTTATACATATACTCTTGAAATATTCCTGGGCTATTTTTATAACCGAATGGTAATACATTCCATTCATAAAATTCCTGAGGTGTGCTAAATGCTGTTAAAAGTTTTGAATCTTCTGTTAGTTTCACATGATAAAATCCTGATTTACAATCAAATTTTGAATATATTTTTCTTATTCTTACTGTGTTAAGTAGTATTTGCATGTCTGGTAGTGGGTATCCAAACCTCTTAGTATTGTTATTTAGTTTCTTATAATTTACTACCATTCGAGATTTACCACTTTTTTCTTCTGAATGCTTTCTTACTATGAATGCTGGTGATGAATGTGGACTTTATGATTTTCTTATGTAATTATTTTCCATTAATTCTTTTATGTGTATCTTGAACTCTTCTAGGTCTGTTGGAGTATGTCTTTTAGGTTTAATTTTTATTATTTTGTTCTTATCTATTAACTCTATATGTGCCGTGGGTTCACTTAAGTTCCATTTTGCCAAGGGGTCTTCTCCTCACAGGTCTTCTAATTATTTTTGCAAAATTTATTTTGTAGTTATTTCTTGAACTTGTTGTATTCTAGTTTTGTTTGGTAAATATTGGTATTCACCACACTGGGTTGAAGAAACTCTGATGTGTGGCAGGTCAGTTCTAGAATAAAGTTGGATTATTCTAATTGCTATTGCTTGGTGTCTGCATGGTGTTGTAAATACAACTAATTTATGTGATATAGTTATGGGATAGTATTGTTGAAAAAAATTATTTCCTAAGAGTACATCATTATTCATTTCATCAAACTGGTATATTATAGGTATTTTCAGTATGTAACTTCCTATTTGTACATTAACATTTTGTTGATATTTGTCAAGTATGATAGTTTGTCCAGTTAATCCAGTTATTGCTTTTTTATTAAATTCATCTTGTTTCCATTTTGGTAGTATATTTTCGCGGCATAGGCTAATACCTGCTCCGGTGTCTATTAAACTGTGATAGTTTCTTGATTTGTATCCTTCGCAAACAAATTCTGTTAGAATGTATAATGTATTTTTTGTTGCTCTTAATGGATTCATTTGTCCAATATCCTATTTATTATCATGCTTTCATTGTTTACTGTTATTGTGATTTTTTTTTTCTTGAATTGAGTAAGGTTGTACTGATGTAAGGAAGTCAGTTTCTAATAACATTTCATTAACATGGTATCCCGGGTCTACGTGTAAGTGTAATAACATTTTCTTTTTACCATTTATCCTTAGCGGTAGTATAATTTTATGTACGATTGGATATCTATTATTGTAATAGTCTAGGTAGTATTATGAGTTTTCTAATGTTATTAATTCAGTGGTTTTTACATTTGTTTGTTTAATATGTGAATGAGTAGCTCCTGTATCTACTAAGGCTATTTGTTTATTCTATTTCCCATTGTCGTAATATTCTATTTCTGTTTTAAATTAGTTATTATTTTGGTGTTCTAATGTATTTATTATTGGTATTAATTCTAATATTGCTTGTTGTTTATTTCTTATTGATAGTGATCTCTTTCCAAACATTATTTGTGGTGCTTTTCCTTTTGCAGTTTCTTTTACTTTATTAAAGTCGAATTCTATATAATTTGGTATAGTCATTTCAGGGTTTTCTCTAGTTGGTTTGTATCTTATGATTTCGCTGAATAGAGGCTTTATTTTAAAATTATCTGTATTTCTATTCATTACTTCGTGCTTGCTAGTGAAAGCATAAATGTTTCTTATTTGTATACTCATAACTTTGTTTTTTTCTATCATTTCTATACCTGATAACCTATGATACATGACTAGACTTTTATCTTTATTTTCTTCTGCCATGCTTATAGAGAAATTAGGTTTATTGTAAACTTTATCTTTTGGTACATTAGGTTTTTTTGTACTATTCCTATTAAGGCATCTTGTGTACTTGATATTATCCTATCATCCATTAAGTATATTTTGAGGGGTGTATTTATTCCTTCCTTAAAATAGGCTATTATTATTTGTACAGCTCCTAAATGTATGTGACTTAATATTTTTATGGTCTTTTCACTTATTTTTTCCATCTCTTGTCTTATTATTCTTTCGGTTATTAATGGGATTATGGTTTTGCCGTGTGCTTGTTCAATGTCTATAAGTTGTTCATTATTCGTGGCTATTATGATGGTACTTTTCTTTCTTTCAAATATTGGTAGTTTAAAAATTTCTTTTGGATTTATATCTAATTTGGTCGCTCTTATTTTATCGTATTTTTGTATGTCAAAGCACATTCTTTCTCTTAGTTCTTCATTATTTTCTTCTCTTTCTGAATGTTCTCCTATTTGTGTTCAATCTGTTATCATGTTTATTTCATATTTTTCTGTTTCACCTTTACTATTTCCACTATCTTCTTCCATTACCATTATTTCTTCATCTTTACTTATTTCTGACCATTCTTTATCTTATTCTATGGGTTCATAATTTATGTTATTCATTTCCTCAATTTCTTCTACGTATTTTACATTTTTTTTTCATTCTTTTAGGACAATTTGGTGATATATGTCCTACCTCTCCACATATGTAACAATTATATTTTTTAGTATTTTTTGTAAACTGCCTATTTTTATTCTTCTTCATTTTTCTGAAGTAATTTTTATATGGTTTTCTATATCTCTTAAAAGTTTTTCTATATTTTGGTTTATATTTTTTGAATTGTGATTCTTCTTCTTTGTGTATTTATAGTTATTATTGCATTCCCAATGATTCGGCCTTACATCCTCACAACAAATTTTTTGTTTATATATTCTATAATATTTCATTGTTGCTCTAGTATCTTGGCATACTTTGTCTCTATAATCTTTTACGAATTGCATTCTATACCCTAAAGTGTCCACTTCTTGTTTTACTTTCTCACTTATGTATGCACTATATATATTTATACTCCATGGATCAGGTAGTTTCAGAAAGAATGAGTCTAAAATTGGACTCTGTTCTTTTTTTGTATAATAACAATCTTGAAAATATTCTCGGAATTCACGAGCATAGTTGTCAAAATGGCACATGTCCCATATTTCTAAGGTACTTAGTCTCCATCTTGCTTGATTCTTTTTATATATAGTGTGTTTTCTCTTTTATTATATACACTGAATTCAGTTCTTATTGCTTTTTCGTAATTTATAATTTTTTTTTTAAAACCTAAGGTCTGTTGTACTGAGCTTTCTTCAGTTCCTCTATCATTAATTGGTCTTGATTTTCTTATAGTATTTCTCTCTTCTTCCTCTAGCCTATTCCACCATTTTGCTACTCCCATAAAGGTGGTTTCTATAAATTTCTCAAATACATTCCTGTTAAGGTTTCGCCTAAATCCTACTATTAGTGACGCTTTTACCCATTCTTCAATTATCCTATCTACGTCTTTTATGCAATCTAGGTCTAACTATTCTCCATTTTCTGCTATTCCTTTTTCGTAGTGTTCTATAAGTTCATATTTTGGGGTTTCCTTTTCTTTATCTTTTCCTAGTTGCATTCTTCTTTTTGTGTTTTGCCATTTTCATGGTAATTGGTAAGGCTTTTTGTTAGGCAGTGGTCTTAAGATTTCATACATGTTACTTGGAATTTCTGAAGGTTTTGCAATAATCTTATCTTGGTCCATTTTTATTTCCTCATTTGTTATATCTAGATTTTTCAAGGCTTCTTCTACTTCTTCTGAATTAGGATTTGCCATTAAATTTTCTATTTCCAAGATATTTATATTATGTTTTGTTATGGCTTCTAACTCTTTCATACCTTCTTCTGTTATGCCTGATTCTTCTTCTGGGTAGTCAGTTATATATCTACCTAATTCTTTTATATTTTTATTTATGATTCTTAAATCTTTTTTTATATCTCTTAACATTTCAGGACCATTGTAATCTTTTTCCAACTCTTGTATGTTTATCATATAAATTTCTGGGTTCATGTTAGGAATTAATGCAACTATTTCGTTAGTCATACTTAGCCTATTATTTTGTATGCTAGTGGGTGTTATACCAACTTGCTTCTCCGTTTTTGTAATCTAATACTTTGTATGCTATTTCTTTTTGTATCTCTTTTGGTAGTTGATTAGTTACTTTTCTTGTTAGTAACAAGTATTTTAATATTTCTTTACTAGCAATATGCTTCTTTTCTGTTAATCTTTTATCAACGTATCTAATCTTGAATTTTGAAAGATTTTTTAGTTTAAGTTTCTTTATTTTCTGTGAATTATCAGCTTTTATAAGAATAAGGTATATTATAGTTTAAAATTTCTAAAGTAGGGTTATATATAAAATTTTATTTTTAGGTTATTATAATAAAAGGAATTAGTTAGTTAAATATTTTATAAAAGTGGATTTTGGCTAAATCTTTTAGAAAGTGGATCGTTTGGCCAAATGTTTCCGAAAGTGGATCGGTTACGAACTTTAGTCGGTGAGACTCACGTCAGTCACTTGAATAGCTTCTTATGTGATGGAGATGACATAAAAGAAGGCTTAAAAACAATCCACTACACCTCAATTTATCCACACCAGTCATTGATTTCCAAAAACTGTATTTCACATCAAACATGCCTGCCTACCTACCTGCATTTATTCATTTATTTTTTTTTATTTTATTTTTATTCTTCTTCATGTTACTTTAGGGTAGCTTGGTTTCTTGGTATGCTAGGGTTCTTTTCTTGATTGATATGGGTTGGATGGCTGTGGCCCCTCCTGGGCCACAGGATTTCTTCAAAATGCGCACATCTCCAGATCATCCAGGTCCGCCACGTCAGCACCGGAAAACTGCCCGGGCCTCTGCCACGTCAGTCCGAAAACCGCCCGGGCCCTGGCCACGTCAGTCTTATACCGCCTGGTTTTCCACTGCTTCAACTCCATGGCCAACCGGGTCCAGACCCGGCCCCAAACGGGTCCAGACCTGGTTGGGTTCTCCTATAAATACCAGACCCCTACCCCTTGATCTAGGTAATCAATCTTTTCCCACTCAAACCCTAGTTACTGTTACTCTCTCTCAGTAGCTGACTAGATCGTCGGAGGGTCTGCCACCGGGACCAACCCCGGTGTTCCTAGACCGTTTGCAGGTACACGAGATCTCAGATCCGAGCCTCCCGATCCGAGCCGAGCATCCAGCCTCCACCAAACCCGAGCCGACTTCCGTACCGTTCGCCCGGCCGAGGGTCGTCTATCAATACAAATCGAGTAAGAACTCACACCTGGTGCATCCACACGCCCCCCAAAAACAAACCGCATTAGGTTGGTGCTGTCTGTGGGAAACTCTCTATTACAGACGCCGACCCGAGCTCCGCCGTCAACGGTGTACCGTCAGTCCGAGCTCACATGGCGCCTAAAGCCGCGAAAGCTGTTACCTCTGCACGTCGGCAGGACGTCCCTCCATAGGGCATCGTTACCTGACGCTCAGGGATCCAACCATCCTGGGGACAGTCACCTACGTCACCCGAGTGCCTCCCGTCCGATCCAGCCCGACCTCTGGGGGGTAATCCTGAACCGACAGGCTAGCCGCGGAAGGGGAGGAGCCGCTTCCAACTCGACTCCAAACGGTCCAAAACCTCCGTCCCAAGGGCAGGGGGCCGACGCTCAGCCGTATCGGTCAGCAACAGTTCGCTCAACCAAATCGAGCCGAGCGGGCCCCGGTCACTCACCAGGAGTTCCAAGACTTCTGGAGGGAAATCCTGGAGGCCATCCGAGGGACCCCTGTCGATGAGAACATCCACCTATTCCCATATCCGGTCGGATGCCGAGGCCAGCGTGACTCGCGTCCCGTCCATCCAGCCGGAGTATGACATTGACCTCCTGAAGCGCCTCCAAGAAATGGAAGACCAACTGGACAACTTCAGCGACGGTGGCCCAAGGACAGCTCAGGGGTATAGGCCCGTCCGACCTCCTTTCTCCGCCCTCATCCTACAGGTGGAGATACCCCGGAATTTCCGTTCTCCCCAGTTCGAGACCTATGACGGCGAGGGCAATCCTGCTAATCACATGGAGGGCTTCAAAACCCTCATGATGATTCACAGCGCATCGGATCCCCTCCTGTGCCGAGCCTTTCCCGCCACCCTCCGGGGTCCGGCCTGGGAATGGTTCTCCAAGCTCACCCCTGGCTCCATCTACTCCTTCGATCACTTAGAGGGCAACTTCCTTGCCCACTTTGTCACCAGCCGAAAGGCCGAAAGGACAAGTCTGTCCCTGCTTGGCCTCCGGCAGAAGGAGGGGGAGTCGCTCCGAGTGTTCGTCTGGAGATTCACTGCGGAGGCAAGGTTGGTATCCTCCCTCGACCCCGGCGTTGCCTCAACCGCCTTCCGACACAACGTCCGGTACGGACAGTTGAAGGCCTCCCTGGCAAAGAAGCCCTCGGAGGACTTTCCCAACCTCCTCAACCGGGTCGAGAAGTACATCCGGGCCGAAGAAGCCCTAAACCCAGAATAACCTAGGGAGGTTCCCGGGAAGGGAAAACGGAAGGTCGAAGAGGCCGAGCAAGCAAAGAAGGCTCCAAGAGACCCGGGCGCCATGAAGAAGGTTCTGCCGGTCCCTCGCTTCAAGAGATACACCCCTCTGACACAGAATGTATCCACCATTGTTTTGGCAATCGAAGACAGGGATCTCGTGCAGTTCCCTCCTTGACCGTCCAATAACACCAGCAAGAAGAGGGACCAGCGGTTCTACTGCCGCTTCCACTGGAACAACGGGCACGACATAGATCATTGCCGTGCCCTGAAGGACGAAATTGAGGCCCTCTTTCAACGAGGATACCTCCGAGAATTCAAAAGGGAAGGCACCTGGGAACAGAGGGACGCCAGAAACAGGAGGGATTCCCCTCCTCCTCGAGCACCCCGACAGCACCCCGAGCGGAATTTGGAACCCGAGGAGCCCAAGGAGTCCGAAGGTCAGGCAATCTTACATTGCGTCCAATGTCACTGTGACGCACTTGTCATCAGCCTCAGCATGGCGAACTTTGAGGTCCGGCAAATCCTCGTGAACAACGGGAGCTCAGTCAACATTCTATTCCTGGGAGCATTCGAGAACTTGAAGCTCTCCCGTGAGAAGCTAAAGCCGGCTGGATACACCTTGCACGGATTCTCCGGTGTCCCCGTGACAATAGAGGGGATCGTCACCCTAGACGTCACGGTAGGCACGACCCCGAACAGAAGGACCAAGTCCATAGACTTCATGGTTGTGAATGTCAAGGCAGCCTACAACGCCATACTCGACCGTCCGGGGCTCTGCTCCCTCCAGGCGGTTCCCTTGGCCTACCACCAGAAAATGAAATTCCCTACTGACACTAGTGTCAGAGTTGTCCGAGGAAATCAAGAAGCAGCCCGTTCGTGCTACATGACGGTGATCGGGAGCGGTGTATTTTCCCTCGATGCCGCCGAGCTAGAGCCCAAAAGGACCCAGCCAGAACCAGAGCCGGCGGACGAGCTAGAAGATGTCTAGTTCAAGACAGAGGATGCATCGAAGCACTTCCGAGTAAGCTGCTTCCTCGTGCCTGACCTCAAGAACGCCCTGATCGGCTGCATTCGCCGCAATGTCGACCTCTTCGCCTGGAAGCCCTCTGACATGCCCGGAATCTCCGAGGATCTCATCATGCACAAACTCAGCGTGATCCCCGGGTCGAAACCAGTTGTCCAAAAGCGGCACAAGTTCGTTCTGGAGCGACAGCAGGCAGTAAACGCGGAAGTGGACAAGCTCTTGTCCGTGCGTTTCGTGCAAGAGGTCAGCTACCCTGAGTGGCTGGCGAACGTCGTCATGGTCAAGAAGGCGAGCGGGAGTTGGAGGATCTGCATAGATTTTACCGACCTTAACAAGGCATGCCCCAAGGATCTGTTCCCTCTCCCCAGCATTGATGCCCTGATCGATGCCACCTCGGGCCACGAGCTTTTATCCTTCATAGATGCCTTCTCGGGCTATAAGCAGATCCGGATGTTTCCTCTCGACATCGCCAAGACGTCTTTCGTCACAGACCGGGGATTGTACTGCTACCGGATTATGCCCTTCGGGCTGAAGAACGCCGGTGCCACCTACCAGAGGCTTGTCAACCAAGTCTTCAAAGATCAAATTGGACGTAACATGGAGGTATACGTCGACGACATGCTCATCAAAAGTCAACGAGGACAGGACCACGTTGCCGACCTGGAAGAGGCCTTTGGGGTCCTTCGAACCCACAACATGAGGCTCAACCCGGCGAAGTGTGCCTTCGGCATCTCCTCGGAAAAGTTCTTAGGGTTCATCGTCAGCCAGCGCGGCATCGAGGCG
The DNA here is from genome assembly GCA_017893485.1 of Hemerocallis citrina. Lineage (NCBI taxonomy): Eukaryota > Viridiplantae > Streptophyta > Magnoliopsida > Asparagales > Asphodelaceae > Hemerocallis > Hemerocallis citrina. The sequence continues at coordinate 235,335,540 of CM030361.1, read as the reverse complement.
AACCCCAAAAAGATCCAAGCCATAAGAGACATGGCCCCTCCCAGGAACGTCAAAGAAGTTCAGAGGCTAATGGGGAGACCGGCGGCCATCGGCCGTTTCCTCTCCAAGTCTGGAGAGAAGTCCCTCCCGTTCTTCAAGGCGCTGCACGGCACTAGAGGGTTCGAGTGGGGTACTCAGCAGCAAGAGGCCTTCGCCCAGTTAAAGGAGTACCTCGCCAATCCTCCTCTCCTCAGCAAGCTCGAACCAGGTGAGCCACTCTGGCTCTACCTCTCGACATCGGAGAATGTGCTTTGCGCCGTCCTCGTTTGAGAAGAGGAAGGGGTCCAAAATCCCCTGTACTATGTAAGCAAGGTCCTGCTCGACGCCGAGACCAGATATTCCAGGATGGAGAAAGTAGCATACGCCTTGGTCATGACCGCATGAAAGCTCTGTCTATATTTTCAGGCACATTCGGTCCAGGTACTCATGGATCAATCCTTAAAGGCGGTGCTCTATAAACCCGAAAGCTCGGGGCGACTAGTCAAGTGGTCGATCGAGCTCAGTCAAGAAGTCACCGAGTTCATCACGGAACGGCTCTATAAGTGGTCGATCGAGCTCTATAAACCCAAGAACGGCCATTAAAGGGCAGGCCCTCACCGAGTTCATCACGAAATGCACCATCTCTGAGCAACCCACAAGTGAGGAAGTCGACCAGACGTGGGAAGTTTATGTCAATGTCTCCTCTTGCGAAGCGAGGAGTGGTGCGGGCATCATTCTTAGGGGTCCAGACGGTTTCCTCCTTCAATACTGCCTCCGCCTCAACTTTTCGGCCTCTAATAATGAGGCTGAATACGAGGCCATGATCGCCGGGCTCAACCTGGCTCATCAGGCCTGCGCCAGACAAATCAGGGCCTTTAGCGACTCTCAGCTGGTGGTCAACTAGATCACCAGGGAGTACGAGGCCCGTGACGATCGAATGATCAAGTACTTGGCCGTGGTCCAACGCCTACTAACGTCCTTCGATGAATCGGCTATCTTGAGGATCCCCCGGGAGCTGAATGCCCAGGCCGATGTCCTGTCAAAGTTGGCCTCCTCATCCTTTAAAGGCCTCGACCGCACGGTCCTGATTGAAGTCCTATTGAAGCCAAGTACAGACTTCCCAGAGGTTCTGTGCGTTGAAGACGGAGCCCCTCCCAACGACTGGACCACTCTTATCAAGAAATTTCTAATTAAGGGAGAGCTCCCCGAAGACCGGGCTGAAGCAAGGCGAGTCAGGGCCTGATCAGAAAGATTCGCGGTAATCAACACCACCCTCTTCAAAAGGTCCTACACCACAACGGATGGCAGACCCTACCTCCGTCGCCTGACCCCCGACGAAGCCAAGTACGCCCTCAAGGAGCTGCACGAGGGGATCGGCCGATGCCACATGGAAAGCCCTTCCCTAGCGCGGAAAGCATTAAATCACGGGTACTACTGGCCCACTATGCTGCAAGACGCCCTCGTCCTAGTGAAGAAGTGCGGCCCCTGTCAACGGTTCTCCCCCGTGAAAAGGGCTCCTCAGGCAAACCTCCGGTCAATGGCCAGTCCGACCCCTTTTGCAATGTGGGGGATAGATTTGGTGGTCCCATTTCCAAAAGCAATGGGCCAACGAAAGTTTCTCATTGTGGCGATCGACTACTTCACTAAGTGGATCGAGGCTGAGCCATTAGCAACGATCACCGAGCGACAGACCCAGCAGTTTTTCTGGAAAAACATCGTCTGTCGGTTTGGGATTTCGCAGGTGCTCATTACCGACAATGGGACTCAATTTGCGGGTAAGCATTTCTGCAAGTTCTGCGAAGATCTCGGGATCCAGCAACGCTTCTCCTCAGTATGCCACCCCCAGTCCAACGGTCAGGCAGAGAACGCGAACCGCCAAATCCTCGATGGCCTCAAGAAACGACTCGATAACTCTTCTAAGGGGTTTTGGGTCGACGAGCTGCCAAGCGTTCTCAGTGCCCACCGGACAACAAAGAGAATCCCCACAGGAGAATCTCCTTTCAATCTGACATACGGCGCGGAGGCCGTCATTCCCTTGGTGATCGGGATCCCCTCACCCCGAATCATGGCTTTCGACGAGGCAGCTAACTCCAAACAACTGTAAGCCGACCTGGACCTCATCGACGAGGTCAGGGAGAAGTCCGTCATTAGAAGAAGCATCTACCAATAAAGGATTGAGAAATTCTACAACAAGAAGGTGCGTCCCACCGACATCAAACTCGGAGACCTCGTTCTCCGAAAACTAGCGGTATCCAATCCCGGCCAAAAATGAAAATTAGCCCCAAAATGGGAGGGCCCTTACAGAGTATCGGTGGTCGTGCGCCCAGGGACGTACCGCCTGAACAACCCAGAGGGCAAGGCCATCAAGAGACCCTGGAATGCGGAACACCTCATCAAGTTCCTAGGAGGAGATTAGCCTCCATCATGTAAATTATCATTAATGTAGTCGGCACGTCGTGCCTTACTTTTTGTAAAAATTCAGTATGATGTAAATATGCCAGCTTTCTTAAAACAAGTTTGTGGCTTCGTATTTTGTTCTCAATCAAAGACGTCTCGAGCTCGGCACTCGGATAGCATCGCGAGCTAGAAAAGCTTTTCTTACAAGCTTAGGATTCGGCGCTCGGATAGCATCGCGAGCCAGAAAAGCTTCTTTTACAAGCTTGGGGCCCGGCGCTCGGATAGCATCGCGAGCCAGAAAAGCTTCTCTTACAAGCTTGGGGCCCGGCGCTCGGATAGCATCGTAAGCCAGAAAAGCTTCTCTTACAAGCTTAGGGCTTGGCACTCGGATAGCATCGCGAGGCAGAAAAGCTTCTCTTACAAGCTTGGGGTCCCGACGCTCGGATAACATCGCGAGCAAGAAAAACTTTTCTTACAAGCTTAGGGCTCGGCGCTTGGATAGCATCGCGAGCCAGAAAAGCTTCTCTTACACATCTCTCCTGAGAACAAGTGCCGGAGCTCGGCATCGACCTCGAGCAAGGCGGAGGCTTTCTCCAAAGCACCCCGACATTAACGCTCGACGACGACCCGTGGCTACACCCATTACTGGCTTTCTCCCCGGTGTGGGAGCTCGACACTTGTCCCTCGCATGGTTTGGGCTTCTTCAAGCCCATCAATCTATGCGCGAGACGACCACCGCCAGCTACACCCGTGTCATCTCTCCTGAGAACAAGTGTGGGAGCTCGGCGTCGATCTCGAGCAAGGCGGAGGCTTTCTCCCAAAGCACCCCAACCTTAACGCTCGACGACGACCCGTGGTTACGCCTGTTACTGGCTTTCTCCCCGGTGTGGGGGCTCGGCACCTGTCCATCACATGGTTTGGCCTTCTTCAAGCCCATCAGCCTATGCGCGAGGCGTCCACCGCCAGCTACACCCGTGCCGTCTCTCCTGAGAACAAGTGCGGGAGCTCGGCGTCGACCTCGAGCAAGGCGGAGGCTTTCTTCAAAGCACCCCGACCTTAACGCTCGGTGATGACTCGTGGCTACGCCCGTTACTAGCTTTCTTTCCAGTGTGGGGGCTCGGCACCTGTCCCTCTCATGGTTTGGACTTCTTCAAGCCTATCAACCATAGTACGAGGCGGCAACTGCCAGCTACACCCGTACCGTCTCTCCTGAGAACAAGTGCGGGAGCTCGGCGTCGACCTCGAGTAAGGCAGAGGCTTTCTTCAAAGCACCCTAACCTTAATGCTCGGTGACGACCCATGGCTACGTCCATTACTGGCTTTCTCCCCGGTGTGGGGGCTCGGCACCTGTCCTTCGCATGGTTTGGACTTCTTCAAGCCCATCAACCATAGCACGAGGCGGCAGCCGCCAGCTACACCCGTACCGTCTCTCCTGAGAACAAGTGCGGGAACTCGGCGTCGATCTCGAGCAAGGCGGAGGCTTTCTCCCAAAGCATCCCGACCTTAACGCTCGACGACGACCCGTTGCTACACTCGTTACTGGCTTTCTCCCCGGTATGGGGGCTCGGCAACTGTCCCTCGCATGGTTTGGGCTTCTTCAAGCCCATCAACCTATGTGCATTATTATTATTATTATTATTATTATTATTATTATTATTATTATTATTATTATTATTATTATTATTATTATTATATATCTTAAGCTAATAGGCCTACTCCTCTGCTTTCTCCATTTTGAAATAGAGAAATGAGAGCAAAAGTAGAGATTCACACTTCTTTAAACGTGCACGCCACATCTTTTGGATTAACAGACATACATTTTAAAAAAATAAAATAAAAAATAGCCACGTTCCCCCCTCCTTCGCCTAAACTCCCCGTCGTCGTACCCATGTTCCCCCTCTCCCCCCAAATCCCCCCTAACCCTAGCCCTCCCTCACCCAAACTCCCCGTCACCGTACGCCAACAAGAACTTACCATCGCTGTTGTCGTTCGCCATTACGCCTCTACTCGCGCCGTTGCTGTTCGGCATCACATCTCGACTCTCGCCGTTGCCGTGCGATAGTCCACCTCCACTCTCACCTCCGTCGTACGGTAGTTGCTGGCCGTCGCCGTCGATTCTATCGGTTAGGTCATCGCCGTCGCCGTCGATTCTGTCATCCCCGTCGTCCCAGTTTGATTAATATAGGGGATTTGATCATTATAGCAGGTATTGCCTTTTTATATTATAGAGGAAATTTGATGATTTGATTATTGTAGGGGATTTAATTGTTGATATTTGATTATTATATCCCCCTGTGCAGCCTTTTTATTATATAGGACTTGATTATTGATATTACAGAGAAAATTTTGATATTCAAATATGTCAATCTGCTCAGTACTGGGGGGTTTGTTATTTTTATTCTACTTAGAGAACAAAAGTAGCTGCAGTTTGCATACAGTTTTGTATGGTATATGTTTTAATCATGCATATGTTTCAAATAAGGTCAGGAAATGATTGCAATATTTTTTTTCTCTCAAACTTTACATAAAATCATCATGGATATTATCTGCTACTTTTCTTTTTCGAAACATACACATGATAAAACAATTTCTCTCAATATTTACATAAAATCATTGAGGATATGTTTAATCGGAATTGTTATGGAAGTAATTTAAATTCATTTTTTATAGTAAAGATGATTTTAACATCACAAAAGAACACAAGGGAAAAAAGAAAAAAAAATTGTACACTTTATCAATTCTTTGTAGTGTTTGTGTTAACATTATCTATGATAATCAAATATCAATAATCAAGTTTGTTGTTTTTGTTCTACTTAGAGAACTAAAGTAGCTGCAGTTTGTATCTTTGGAGCTTTAACGGTCTTTATCAGTTTGTTTATAGTTATTATAGAATGCATGGTTTGATTATAAACTTGGTCGATCTATGAAAATACTCGAGCTCTTACATACTCCGAATTTCCAGAAAAAGACTAATGATCGTACACGTAATGTTGTACATCAAGAAATTCTTTAAGAAGTGCGTAACTCCGTGATAATCAATTGAAAGGTAAATGTCATTCACTTTTGCAATTATATTCAATTGATTAAAATAATAGTTTTTGGTACACAATGTTTTTATATTTAAGAATCTCATTATGTTATTTTGTTAAAGTTCATCAAATCCTTAGTTATTCTTTTCTTTTTTATGTATTGTCTCATATCAATTCAAATTTGTTCAAGCCGCGATATGAGTAATTTTCTTGGTGGAGTTAGAATTTGGCAATTAGGGTTTGGGCCCGTAAAATGGCTAAGGATGCTACATAAGGATATAAAACTTTCTGAGTTATGAAAGATGTATGTCTCCGAAATTTTGGAAATTTGTGAGGATACATACCAAGTAATAAGAAAGCATGGAAGAAACTTTCCCAATACGTTTTATTTTTACAATGATTCATAACATACATTCATTAATTACTTCACAGCAGGTGGGAGTCAATTGAATATGGACTCTTCTCCTTGATGCTTGTTACTTCCTGTTCATTTCAATGTCAATACATATGATATATGATTGCTTAGCACATTTTTTGTGAGATGATGTACAGTTCTTAAGTTTGTAGATTTTTCTTGAATTCCATTATCATACAATTGACTTTTAATTTTGTCCTTCAAATAAAGATGTCATTACTATGTTCAATCTCTAATCGTCATTCATCTTTAAAGGTATCCTGCGGGAGGACAATACAAGTGTGCAATTAATTGATGTGCAGATAGTCAGGTACAAATGGGTTGTTGATGGGTAAACAAAATTTTATGCAATTACATTATCTTTTGAGGAGGAAAAGTCCAAGGTATATTTTAGTATTATTTTAGCCATCTAATTAGTCATGAATTAGTACTCGGTATGTTCTAGTGAGAAAATTATATAGTGGAAAGTTTTTACATGAATATTTTATTGATTGATGGTTATGTACAAAATTATTGTCTTTGACATCAACATAATGGTCATCAATCTTCTAGGCCCAATGTTATGCTACATGCAAAACCTAAGTGAAGGATTTAGGTGTTTAAAGTTGCATGTTCGTATGAGTACGCATCCCGATAATTTTAGGCACGAAAATCGAATCAGAAGTCAATAATAAAAAGGAATCTTAAAAACCCTAAAATTTTGGTGAACAACTGGAAAATCTGTCATGCCATAAATAGATATGAAATATGCATATTTGGAAATGACACGCATTTAAATGCAAAATGAGAAAATAAAATAAAATCACTACAAATATTTTTAAAATGTGTTTTTCACTTTTGAAATGTGTATCTAAATTAGTCAACATATTTGCATTATTTGCTATTAAATTTCTTAATTGAGCTCCATCAAACTAAACAAGTCTGTCATTTATGATGTACATCCAAATCCATCATACTCATAATTAATATGCTATTAATTGTGATAAAAGACCCAAATAATTTCATATATTGCATTATTGGGACTAAATGGTATTTTGGGGGGAAGAAGAGTAGTGGAGTTGGTGAATTTTTTTGCAGAAAAACTCATTTGTAATAGATATTTTAGCCTAAACTAGTTGGTGGTACGACTGTGGAAATAAAACGGGGCATTACGTAATGAAAAAGATTTACGTTAAGTATGATAGTGATTGAGGAGAAATATATGGTTAATCTACCGTGAAGACTAATTTCATAATTATTAGGTCAATGAAAGGCCTTAATTGCAAATAATTTAAAAATATGGACCAATTAGGAAATGCATGTTTCAAAAGGAACTAATATTTATAAAAAAAAAACCCCAAAAATATAATGTTAAGAACAAATGGAATTTTTTATTATTATGCACCTAGATGAGGAGGAATTATGAAAAAATGAACCGAAATTGGCCAAAAAGGGGTATTATCAACATCGGGAACATTACTTTTCGGGTTGGCCGCAGCCAATTATCATCCGTACCTACGAGTTCAACTACGAAGTTCTACCACAAACTCCACTACGGTCTGCCAACATCATAGCTAAATAGAAGTATGTTCTAACAAATCTACTGGGTAACATCCGTGCTAATACATCCACTGCCAGAATGAAAAACATGGAAGATAGGAGATCTCGTTGTTTCGAGCCTCTCTTAGAATTGATGGTTTCCCCTCCTATCCGATTAATGAGAATGGAGGACTTGGCTGTTCTAAGTATCATATGTATCCATCTACACCACTTACTACCAAAAGCCTCTAGCTACTAGCATCTGATCTAAAAAATTCCAACTTATTGTGTCAAAGGCCTTCTTGAAGTCAATTTTCAGCAAGAGGGTGTCTGAGTGTTTGTTGCTACACATGTTAATGACTTTATGAACTACCAGAAAGCAATTCATTGTAGACTTTCCCTTCAGGAATGCAATTTGGGATGAAAAGACTTAAAAAGGATTCTAATACTGGAATAAGCCTATTTGCTAGTATTTTGGTGAAGATTTTGAAGGAGTAATTTAAAAAATTGATTGGCCTATACTCAGGTGACTGAGTTTACACCTTCGCATTTTGGAAACAACATAATGCTTAATTCAGTATGTGCAGATCACCTTCACCTCTTTCTATGACTACCATAATTTAGAATTGCTCCTCCTTATATATCCCAAAACTTGTGGTAGAAACACATGGAGAAGCTCTCACGTCTATGTGCTTTATCTCCACTCATGTGAAACGCAACATTCTTCAGTGTTTCCAAGCTTACTTCAGTGTTTCCAAGCTTACTGGTGCTTCTAGATGTGCTAAGTTGGTATGTTGCTCAGGATATAACCCTACTGACCAAATTTTTGTGCTTACACTTTTTGTTTCTAAGTTTTAGGGTTCCATTAAGAGAAGACACTTAGGAGTCAACCTCTAACAACAAAACAGACATTTTTTATTTATTATTTTATTTGTGTTATTGAGAATGATGTTTAGTATTTTTATTTTCTTCATCAACGGAATGTAATAAATAAAGTTTATCAAGAAATTTATGTGCTCTATAAATTTCTGATGGAAAAATATTACTTGTATCACTTCCTTTTGGTGCAAAATTATTCAGGGGTAGTACATGTAAATTGGGTATCAGAGCAGAGGCTAATATTAATACAATAGAATAATAAATAAATTCTTTGTAAAATAAATATAATACTAGTTCCGTAGCACATGATATGCCTTTAAAAATGTTAATTGTTAAAAAGAATTATGGAAGGTAGTAAAACCTTAGAGCATCCACAGTCGTCAAAACTAAAAAATGACAAATGTATATTATACATCGAGCGGAGACCGGTCTGCCACAGTATTGAAAATCTTTAATATAGCAATCTATAATAAAATAAGATAGGACGGAGTTCAGAGATCCGTCCCGCATTAAAAATAATTATAAATGTAATATTTTAATGTATAATAATATCAGATGGAAGAAAGGAAAAAAATTAATAAAAAATGAGCCAGACGGACTTCAGTGTTCCGTCTCACTCAAAATTCAGTCCAGATTATTCATTAATTACACTACAACACACGCTTGATTCACCGGCATTTTTTCGAATTTACACCGGCGTTTATAAAAACGCCAGTCCAAATGCCGCCGAAACTAGCGTCGCGGAATACTATGGGTCTACACCGGCGTTTTTACGAAACGCCGGTAAATCTTGTGTATACACCGGCGGCCGTAAAAACGCCAGTGTATGGGTATTTCTAAGTGCCCTATTTTTCAGCTGATATACATTCACCGGCGTTATACAAATTCTGCCGTAGGAGCTGTAATTTTTTTTAAAATCTACACCGGCATTTGTAAAAGCTCCAGTGTAGCTATATAATTTAAAAAAAAAATTAAAAAAAAAATGCAACACTCTTACAATCAAAACCAAAATATGGAGTTCAAATTATTGAACTACAAACAGTGAAAGAGAATACTTTCACTCTCATTTTCAAACCAAAACTACTACTAATTGAAATGAATCTTATACTTTTATAATACTCCTGAGATAACTGTCAATTGAAACCAGAATGTAAGTTCAAACAGGATTATTTCATCACTAGTCACTCCTCTGTAAATCATAGTATGCAACTTCATTTACATAATCCATCTCATCATCACTTACAAGCCTATTTGGCAAAGAACAATCTCATTTTCAAACGCAAGCAACACGCATGAACATTATGTTAGAAACTGATACTCATGTAGACATCATGATATAATTGTATATAAAGTTTAGATAAAAAAAAAATTCATCACTAGTCGCTCCTCAAAAAATTCACTTAAAACCTAAGCAACAAGTATGAACAATCTCATTTTCAAACCCAAGCAATCCCCTTTCATGATATAATTGTATATAAAGTTTAAATAAAAAATTTCCATCACTAGTCGCTCCTCAAAAAATCATGGTGTGCAACTTCAGATATATGATCCATCTCATCTCCAAATTCAGACAAAAAAGCATCTCCAAATTCACTTAAAACCCAAGCAACAAGCATGAACAATCTCATTTTCAAACCCATTCAATCCCCTTTCATGATATAATTGTATATAAAGTTTAAATACAAATTTTCTATCACTAGTCGCTCCTCAAAAAATCGTGGTGTGCAACTTCAGATATATGATCCATCTCATCTCCAAATTCAGACAAAAAAGCATCTCCAAATTTACTTAAAACCCAAGCAATAAGCATGAACAATCTCATTTTCAAACCCAAGCAATCACCTTTCATGATATAATTGTATATAAAGTTTAATTAAAAAATTTCCATCACTAGTCGCTCCTCAAAAAATCGTAGTGTGCAACTTCAGATATATGATCCATCTCATCTCCAAATTCAGACAAAAAAGCATCCCCAAATTCACTTAAAACCCAAGCAACAAGCATGAACAATCTCATTTTCAAACCCAAGCAATCCCCTTTCATGATATAATTGTATATAAAGTTTAATTAAAAAATTTCCATCACTAGTCCCTCCTCAAAAAATCATAGTGTGCAACTTCAGATATATGATACATCTCATCTCCAAATTCAGACAAAAAAGCAACTAACCCATCTCCAAATGCATCATAATTCCAGTTTACTCTTAACCAAACTAAAACTCAAATGCATAATAAACCATCTCCAAAAGCAACTAACCCATCTCTAAATGCATAAGAAAGCAAACTCAAACGAGTTAGTATTCTCATGCTATGTTCACCAAAAACACTTCGTTGATCTATAAACTAAGATCTGTAAAATAAACTTGTATATAACCTCACATAAAGCTTCAAAATGGGAGATGATCGAGCTCCAAAAACCTAGCAAAATCTGAGTTAGAAACACCTGGCTCCAAAGTCCACTAACTCCTCAGATCCAAGCCAGTTAGTTCAACTTCTTAAAGCTCTCTAGCTTCAACAAGAATCAACAGGAAGATAGCCTAGCCGAAAATCAATAAGAAGAACCAACAAGAAGCTAGCTTAGCTGATAATCAACAAGAAGAACCAACAAGAACCAATGCTAGTTTATTAATTTACGATCATGCTCGGATTTTGCTAAAGTTTCAGCCGATAATCAACAAGAACCAACAAGAACCAACAAGCCTCTTGAAACTGAGTATATTGCCATATTTTTGGCAAATTCAGTTTCAAATCTCCCCTAAATTACTCCTTACAAAAACAGTGAAGTTCCAAACCACTACCATCACAGAATCACATAATCGCACAAACATAAACATCCAAAATTCCCTTAAATCGAGATCTCCCCTAAATTGAGTATCAAACCATTACCACCCAAAATTCCCACAAACATAAACATCACAGAATCAATCGCACCATTAACATCACAAAATCGCACCATTACAATCAAACCATTACCATCACAAAATCAAGAAGTAGAGAGAGAGAGAGAGAGTACTTGCTTTGAGAGAGAAATGACTGAGCGGGATAGAGGAAGGGAAGGAGGCCCAATGGCGACGGTGACGGAGGAGTTGTCGAGGAAGGGAAGGAGGCCCAATGGCGACGTCGACGGAGGAGTTGTCGGGGAAGGGAAGGAGGCCCAAGGGCGACGGTGCGGGGAAACTTAGGGTTTGGTAAAAAAAAAACAAAATGAAATGTGCTAAGGGTTTCGCGGTAGGATTGGGGATTTATCCCTGTATATTCACCGGCATTTTTATTAATAAACGCCGGTGAATGGGAGAAGATTTGTAGGCATATATTTTCGCTTTCTATTCACCGGCGTATTTTTATAAAAACGCCGGTGAATGTTATAATTCACCGGTGTTTTTTAGTGGCCGCCGGTGTATAACTATACATTTTTGCGATCCTATCCTGGTCTTATCCTACCCCGCTGAGATTGGTAAAACACGGGGAATATACGCCGGTAAATCCAGCATGTGTTGTAGTGATATTAAATGTAAAAAATGAGCCATACGGATATTAGTGTATCATCATGCAAAGCTCCGGCTGGGTATTATTCAATTTGGTTTTTTTTTTTTAATAATCAGAAGGGACGGAACTAGTTGTTCCGTCCGACAAAAGCGGAATGGAGGGATGGAAGTTCAATTTGCTTCCAGGAGGAGGCTTCTTTTATGGGTTTTTTTATTACGATTTTTTTTAAAGGGACGAAAGTTGAAGTTGCGTCTGAGTATTAAAATAATAATTTTTTTGAGGGACGGAGCTTCAAGCTCCGTCCTTTAAATTATGCATAATTTTATAACTTCTCTTATTTATAACAATCTACTATTGGGTTTTTGATAAAAAATGCATAAATAGTAAATGACTGCAGCAAGTCATTTATTATAAAATATATTTAATGGATAAATAGCACACGATTGTGGATGCTCTTAGACATTAACATCATAAAATAGTTACACGTGAATATATCATAAATTTCCTTTTATTACTTGAAGAATTGCCACGTACTAACTTTATTCTTGACACGTAAACACTACAAACAGCGATGGAATGGCCGGCGTTTTTTTCCAAAATGGCCGGCGTTTTAAAAACGCCGGGAATGGTTAATGGCGTTTCGCGAAGCGCCGCCGCAAGCGCCGCCCTTGCCGCTGCAAGGGAATCTTATTCGAATCCCCGGCGCAAATGAAGCGCCGGCCATGCTTTGAGAAATCCCCGACGCTTGCAAAACGCCGGGGATTTACTGTCGAATTTTCAAAAAAATCCTACCGTTACTGAACATACCCCTGGCATTGGTAAACGCCGGGGAATGTTCTATTCGTGCTTCCCACTCCTCCACAAATTATGAAACCCTTCCCACTCCTCCAAAAGTAAAATGAAACTCACAAATTATCACAAACTCCACTACTCCACAAATTATGAATCTCACAAATAATCAAACAAACACTCCTTAAAACTTTTATAAAACAAAGATCTTTCATTCATAGTACTATATATACATCACATAAAGTTTTTTCAACTTCAAAATATAGATCACATAAAGTTCTTTCATAAACAATAGTGAGAACTACAATAGTGATTAGAAGTTGATTTTTAATTGAAGAAATATAAAGTTCTTCAATTAAACATTTGTTGATTTCCAAGTTGTTCCATCCAACACATCAAAAAGATTTTAATTACGCAAATCGCAACTAGATTTATACACAAATAGCTTGAATGTTTCGCCAGTTCGAGTGGAACTCAAAGCAGTTTTAGTAGTGAGCAGCACCATCCCTCAGGGCCATCACAAGGTGAAGGACAGAACCACCCTCAATGTTGTATTCCTTGGCAGTCTTGTCATCTGCAAGCTGCTTCCCTGCATAAATGAGCCTGCCAAAAAAAATCAAATTGTGCCAATGTCAAAACAGATACATCTTAAATGATACTTCTTTCAAAGCTCGGAGCAAATGTCAAAACAGATACATCCAGAATGATTATGCAAAACTATTTGGGTAGAGTACACTGAAAATATACAATTCACCTAGTACAATTAGTGCTTTCCAAAAGTTCCCTGAGCAACGAACTGAAACCTAACATATGAATACATATTGTAGTTGAGATAGTGGAAAAATTACTGAAGACCACTTTAATATCTTAAAATGAAATTTCTAGAGAGAAAAGAAAAGGTGGTTGTTTTATTGATTAGAAGAATTAGACATGCTACATAGAGGAGGAACAGTAACTTATATAACATTGCAGTGTTGTACAATAATAATCTCTGATATATTCTTTATAATCAGATTAACTAGTCTTAAAGGAGACAATTGGAAGTCCAAAGCAGGGTAAAAAAAGTCAGCTTGAACAAGAAATATTTACATACAAATCTGTCTGTCATTGGCAACAGTAGCTATCTTTGAAAGTGTTCCGCAATGGTAAAATAAAGTCTTCATACCTGCAAGAAACCAGGTCTAATTTGAAACTGATATAATTGAAGTTATACACAGAAATCAAACCAGGTCTAATTTGAAACTGATATAAGTTGGCAATGGAATTCCAAAACATATGAATTACCCAGAACACACACACACACACACACACACACACACACACACACACACACACACATATATATATCAAGTACCACCTATTATCCTGTATGTATTGTCATAAAGGCACCATTTAAAATAGGCTGGATCAATAACTACAGATAGACCTGAAAAACTTGAATTGAGATAATTAAAAAAATATATGTTTGATATAAATTAGATATACCATTATTGCGCGTCGTTGTGCAAAGCTTGTACTACACCCAATAAAAGGTAAACCTGCAACTCATAAAAACTGAGAACAGCAAAGCTTTTATAGACAATGGATCAAACTAACAACAATTTCTGACACAGCAAAAGGCCTCAATTCATAATCAGTTACGCTTCACAGAACGTTGTCCTTTTTACACTAGGCAAGGATAATTGAAGATTTGTGATTAACACAAACAAGTGACATACATAATAAGCACAATATAACCCTTCATTTGCATTATGAATTTCTTGAAGCTTATAAAGTGTTGCAGAGTTAAATACAACATCTGAAGTGGTACATGAGCAAATTTATATTCTCAAAGGGAATATATATATATATATATATAAGAAATTACAACAACAATAACAAAATTATACTATCTAGGTTGACAAGAGCATACCAACAGTATCAAGGGCCCTCAGAACCAGATAAAAAATGCAAACCTACAATAACAAATTAGCAAAGGAATTTTGTCAGTTTGCTAGTAATGAACAATCTTGTAGTTACTTCCACCGTAAAGTAAACACAACGGAAACGAGGCTTTAAAATCCATTTTTCAGCTTGTTCAATCAAATCTCTTTAAATACTATCAATAGAAGTCATGAAAGAACCAAATGAAGTGTCAATATATATATATATATATATATATATATATATATATATATATATATATATAAGTATACTAGGTTTGCCCATTGACACGTGCCTACGGCACGTCTTCGGAATGGTGCACCTTGTTTGATCATATAAAATAGTTTTGGAGGACCAGCAAATTAATTGAAGTAGCAAACATATTATATGAGAAACTTTTGGGGGTCCAGAAAAAAACATATTATTTTTAAAATTTTAAGATTTTAAATTAAATTTTTTTTTTTGGTTTTTTAATTTTTAATTTTTTAAAAATTTTAAAAATTTTATTTACTTAATTTTTTGAATAGAAGAGGGAAGGAGAGAGAGAGAAAAAAAAAATAATTAAATAAATATAGGAGTTGTTTTGGGTGGGGATTTGAATTTGAGTTTTGGGGGAAAACTTTTGGGGGGAAAAATATGTTTTGTGAGGTTAGATCTGGGCCTTTGATTTTGGGGGGATTGAAGGAGAGCCACTTGATAGCTTTCTTTGTGTTTTATTATATATATATATATATATATATATATATATATATATATATATAATTATATTTGTTTATATGACGAGGAGGGAGAAATAATATATATCACCAGTGAAACCATATGAGGTAGAAAATAAAGAGAGAAATAGTATGATTCAACAGAGCGTCCTATTTTTGTAATAGATCCATCCAAATTATTACAATTTAATGTTTTGTGCGGATTCATTCATTTACAACTCTAAATCTTATGTAAATAATAAATTGCGGGAAACAGTTGATGGTAGTGTTCAAGAAAAAAACAGATGAATCTTCGATTTGTTTCCTGACAGCACTAAACTCCACTAATCTAAACTTAACCTCATTTACCAACAGTGATAAGAAAAGTTCTGACTCATTACTGTTCCACTTTGCTTAATTTACTATTTGATGTACAACATCAAGGTAGTTACCTCGAACTAACATCGACTATTGACCCCTCAATTCTATGTCATTTTCACAAACACACATCATGCATCTCACTCCAATTTCCACTGAATCCTTTCAAACTTTTTTAACACCAACTTCTTCAACTGTCACAAGAAATCATAACAGAAATCTAGAAATCCAGATCAAGAAAACTAACGATATAGAAATAGATGAGAGAGAGAGAGAGAGAGAGAGAGAGAGAGAGAGAGAGAGAGAGAGAGAGCGCTATAGTTTGGTTGGTGGAGCTTACTGCATTGTGGAGCTCGGGGCTGAGTTGGAGGATGACGAAGACTCCTTTTAAATTGTGTCATCCTATCTTAAGTATATAGTGGAAGACTCCTTTTAAATTGCATTTGAGCTATAAAGGCAAACAAAGGTTAAGTGAGAAACCATGAGGCCAAGTACTACACCCAATAAAATAAAAGCTGGGGAAAAATTAAATCATATGAATTTTAGTTCTACACTATCTTGTAACATTTATACAATTGTTTTTCAAAATTTAATCAACATTGAATGATGCTACAGATGCAAGTTACATAAAAATTTAATCATATGAATTGTTTTTCACAGACAAACTGTCCTAGAGATGCAAGTTACATAAAAGAGCATTACCTCGTACCTTGATTCACATATATACCTGTAGATGATCAACATTTAATGATGCTTACGATCAGCACAGCCTGTTATTGTACCTATAATTTCATCAGGAAGTTGCTTGAGTTCAATTAGATGCAACAAATCAGAGTCAACATGACATCAACCTGCAATGATCTCCATAATCTACTTTTTTACATTAAAATGTCTGATGTATAAGAATCTACTATGCAATGATCTCCACAATCACTCTTCATTCTTTGTGGCTTCACGTGGTGTGGTTAATTTAACATGATGTATACTTCAATGGTGTTAAGCATGTAAATGAAATAACCATTCATTAATGAGGTTTTCATGATTTGTTGCATGTGTTTAATAAAGAAAAGGGAAAGAACTGATTGAGACAGTTAAGAAATTTGAAATATTGGCAGATACATATCCCTCCCTTTCTAATTAGCTAGGTCAAAATTCGATATAAATGGTATATATGTATATGCATTTGTAAATTTGACCCTAGGTATAAAGAATACCTCTCAAAAAGTGGAAATTTAAAGAGAACATTATATGTTATTATTTTGAAACAAAAACACAATAGTTAACAGAATGCTTGTCGAACGAACTGTTACTTTACGAATTAGTGTCATTTGCTTTCCTAATGAAAGTTATAATCTGTTTCATAATGCTAAAAAAGGACTTCGTTCCCACTGTTTCCCTCAATCATTTGACATTCATGTAAAATCATAGTACAACTTTGAACAGAGATCTTATGAATATTGAATGCTCACCACAAAACATCTTATGAGGAAGCAGGTGAAGCAAATTGTAGTTACTGATCCAACCTGCATAAAAGTATGGAATGTGTTATAAGCAACCCTCTAAATAACCAATAGGTTCTTCGTAAATGACATCAACCAGATGACAATTGCTATAGATGTGAACTATGAGAGAAACATCGTTAGAAAAATATTTTTTGAGTCTTACATCTTATCTAGATTAGGATGAAGAAAAGGGAAGAAAACATTCATGACCCCATTTTCTCTTATGTTCTCTACAGGTTTGTTGCTACTATGGATATCCAGATATAAAAACAAAAACAAAAACAAAAACAAAAACAAAAACAAACAAACAAACAAACAAACAAACAAACCCCCCAAAAAAACAACTGGCAGCACAAATGAAACCTCCTATAATCTCTCAACACAATCTCTCTCCCTTCAACCCAAACCTCATATCATTATTGTAGCTAAATCAAACTAATGAGCAAATCCATACCTAGGGTTCCAGAAGGAGAGAGGACGACGGCGGTGGAAGCGAACAACGACGACGGCGGAAGCGAGATTGGGGGTTTAGCCAATCGAAATAGGGTTCGCGAGATTGGGGGTTTAGCCAATCGGAAGCGAGAGTGAACGGTGACTATCTCCTGAGGTAAAAATCGAAATAGGGTTTAGCCGAGAAGAATTGAGCGAGATTGGGGGTTTCGGAGAGAAATCGAAGAGGAAAATCGACGCGGATTAATAGCGAAATCGAAGAGTGAAATGGAAATAGGGTTTTAGGGCGAAAAGAATTGAGCGCGAAAGCGAAAAGAGAAAGAGGGAAGTGGCTATAATGAGGGTGGGTGTGGGGTTTTATCAGATGGGATATATCCCCGGCGTTTGAAAGCGCCGGGGATTGTTAATAGGCCGGCGTTGATTACGAAACGCCGGG
This sequence comes from Hemerocallis citrina, assembly GCA_017893485.1. Classification (NCBI taxonomy): domain Eukaryota; kingdom Viridiplantae; phylum Streptophyta; class Magnoliopsida; order Asparagales; family Asphodelaceae; genus Hemerocallis; species Hemerocallis citrina. The sequence goes on along the minus strand of CM030361.1, from coordinate 235,317,626 downwards.
GTTTCTTTAGACCCCGCTGGCGCTTTCGTTAAAGCGCCGGGGAATGTTCTGGCGAAATATTTAAGCGCCGGCGTTGTTTTGCCGGGTATTCCAGTATCTTTTGTAGTGAAAGTCAGAGCACAAAAAAAAAAGTAGATACACCATGACTTGTTATTGCATAGTATGATAAAATAATTTTGGACCATATTGTGGGAAAAAATAAATAATTTTGGACATATTGTGGGAAAAAATAGACCCAACCACAGGAGCCACATCAAATTCTAGGGATGATATGGCAATATATACTAAATCAACGCCTTGCAACAGATATGGATCCAAGACTTGGAAAGTGAAATAATTAGACGGGGGATCAATTTGCGATGCTTCAAGACCACCGATACCTCGAACTCCTAAATAGATATTCCTATGAATTATGAAACCTAGTATTAGGGAACTGACCACATGCCAAAAAAAGTAAGAACGAAAAAAGAAAAAGGAAATGGGAGAACTTAGATGGCAAATGGGAAAACTATGAAGGGAAAAAAAAACATTTCTCTCGATCATATCAAATCGGTTGAGAGGGAAGTCGAGAAATCCATGGAGGAGAAGGTGAGAGCCAGCATTGAAGGATGTACACATGTCCCCAATCTGGACTGGCCTGAATGGCCCAAAAGCTAGACTTTAGTCAAGGCCTCTACTACTGTTTAATTATCTTTTAGGTACTACCTATGTTAACATGTAAATGTTGCAAAGATTCTCTGCTGTATAGTATCATCATCATCATCATCATCAATGTTAAATATTGCAACAATGTTTGATAAATAAAACTATGTATGTTTCTTTTGTATGTTTCTTAAGTTTACAACTAAGCTTCATTAGTAGACACGTAAGAATCTGTATGGAAAGACACGCACATTAAGAAAAAGAAAAAAAATGACATCATGATAATAATATGGACGGACATGTAGCGTATAGACTACTTCACCTTAATAAGTGTAAGTACATATATAACATTTTTTTTTAATGCATGTTGATAATAATATGCTTAAAGAAAATGGACAAGTACGTATACGTAAAATAACAAATTGTGATAAGTAAGAATTGAAAAAGATTCCTTGGAATGTTCTACCTTAATACATATAAAAGTATACGAACTGTATGTTTTTTAAAAAATAGGCACGAAAATATGAACGTATAAAGTTGTGTTTACACATAAATTTTGATAACATACTGGCATCTACCGGGAGCACAAATGAAACGTCTCTTCCAGAAACCAAAAGCGAAGGAAGTAAGATAAATATAACCAGTTTATTTAAAAATTAGTTAAGAACGGGTCATGTCGAACTCATCAAGCCTTAATCACTATATTGATACTATCATCACTACAAACGGGACGGTAATCCCGGCATTTTTTTTTACCCTTTCCCGGTGTTTATAAACGCCGAGGTTGATCCCCCGACGCTTCAAAAAGTACCGTCGCAAGTGCCGTTCTTGTCCCCGCGGGGGAAGAATATTGTTTTTCCCGGCGTTTTCAAACGCTGGGGTTTTGTATGATATCCTGGTGCTTTTCGTTACAATTCCCAGCACTTTTAATTTTTAATTTTTAATTTTTAATTTTTTTAATTTTAAAAAATCTACTATGGCATTTGAAAACGCGGTGGTAGGCTATTAAATTATTATTATTATTTTAAAATATCATGTACACCCAAAGATTACAAGTTTTCATACAACACAAATCAATAAGCAGTTCATTCCAAGCAAGCTACACTCATAAATACAAGTCTTCATACAACACAAATCAATAAGCAATTCATTCTAAGCAAGCTACACTCAACCATACAAGTCTTCATACAACACAAACCACAATTCTCTCACATTACATACAAATTCAGTCACCTTCCTTCCATTTTCATGAATTAACTACTATATATCTGTCATGGAATTTACAACCAAGCATGGACACTGCATAGATTCATTTTTTTGATATTTCGGATAGAGCCAAACGGCTCCAGCCATCAAAAAATATATATAAAAAAACAGTTGAGTTACAGAAATAAATACAAAGAGTTTACAAACTGTAAAACAGAAAGGAAATTACAAAAAAGAGTACAAAAAACGGATAAGTCGCATGCAAATAAGAGATCTGCGTGCAAAATGAAGAACAGCTCCGAGGCGGGCGATGGAGCAAACAGCCAGAATAACATCGCAATTAAAGAAAATAAACATCATTCTGCATCAAATCGGAGGGAAGACACCCACAAAGCTAACATCCGCAAAGCAAGAGGAACAACAACGATCAGGAAGTACGATCCAGAAAGACACAAACCTTGATGACATGTGCAAAAATTGTGTAACAGATCCAAAAGACAGAACCAAAACTCAGGAGGCAAACAGCTCCGCACGAGGGCACAAAACACAACCTGCGTAGAAAAGGAAAGAGAAAAAACGCAGAAGACCAGGCGCACCACTAGTAAGCTCAGGAAATAGTGTATGCAACCATTCACGTGTATGCGAGCACAGAATGCAAAGATAGGAGAAGAGAAGGCACACCACAAAATATCTTATGACGAGGCTAAATGAGAAGAAACAGACCCATCAGCTCATGAAAACACAAACAGCACCGAAAAGACAATACACCAGGCTGCCAACTCAGAGGAGGACCGAAACAAAGCAAAACCTCAGCTGTGCCCAAGAAGAGGAGCCGACACTAAAGCTGCTTTCTTAGCTAAAATACGAGCACTCACACGAATTTGCGTGTTATTAAAGAGTTTCTTCTTGTATTTATGCTTAGCGGGGGGAGGATCGACCTCCACCAAAGGTGGCGAAATCACACAAAGGTTCGGCATGCTCGCCTTGACTTTGTTTAGGCAAGAAGAGGGTAAGAGGAGACTGGAAGAAACTGAATATGATATTGAAATGGAATTAGTAGTATAAGAATAACGGGAGAAGGAAGACTCACCCAGAATTGGTTGATGAACGTGCCCCTTCGCACTTCGAAACCAAGAATGGCAAGACCCTAAGAATTTAAACAAAAACGACTGCTTATCCAGACTCTTACTCATTGAAGGCCTCACAGCTATAGTATTGGGACGAGGCTGATAAGTACCCAAACGAGGAAAGGAAACAATTTTCGTGAAAACTGCGCGATCCTTAAACAGGCTAGCAAAATTAGGATACAGAGTAGTAGCTAGCGAAGCACCATGAGCAGTGGAAGAAATAGTGGGGTTCGTAGATGGATAAGGAACCACTACCGTGGAGTTAAAATTCTTTTTAGATTCAAAACTACTATTCCTCGCGAAGCATGCAAAAAGCTTGCGCTTAAAGAGGGGATAGGTAAGTAAGGAGCGGCGTTTGGCCGGTAAGGATTTAGCCAATACAAAAAACTTATCCAGACTCCTAAACAACATAGGCATCACCACTTTAGAATGTGGACAAGCCTGATAAGAACCCAACCGAGGAAAGAAAACGAGTTTCGTATAAACCGTTCGATCCTTAAACAGAATAGCAATATTAGGAATTTGAAGCGTGAAAAGGGAGTCACCATAAGCATTGGAAGAAGTAGTTGAGTTTTTAAAAGGATAAGGAACAACTGCAGAGGAGTCAAAATTCTTTTCCGACTCAAAACTAACCTTTCTCGCCAAGCAAGCATTAAGCTTGCACTTTAAGAGCGAATAGTTAAGAAAGGAGAGAAGTTTGTCCGGTAAGGGTTTGCCTCTGGGTAATCCAAGGAGTTTTTGAAGGGAAAAACATTGCCTGCGTGAGTGACCAAGCTTGTCACAGAAGATGCAATTCATTTTATTCACACACTCTCGTTTAAAATGCCCAGGAAGGAGGCACCTGAAACAAAACAGGTGCAGGTCGGACCTACAAGAGGAATGGGGAATAGGGAATATGGGAGAGCAACAAGAGCGACCAATTTTAAAGGGCCTATTTTTTTTAACGACCTCAACCCAAGACGGGCATAAAGAGGCCATTGCCCAAAACCAGAAAATGGAGAGAGCAAGAGGATACCCGAGCAGGGTTGAGGAAAATGATATTAAGAAGATCAGTTAATGCAGAAAAGGCTAGAACAAAGAGGATAACAGATCGCTACCGATCCAGGCTAAAAACACCAATGCAACTCAATGCAAAAGATAAACCCAAAATCAAGCACCAGGGGATCGGAAAGATCCAAGCCACAACGAATCTGAACTAAAAAATGTTCAGAAGGAGAAGTTAGGAAGAAACCGAAACACATAAAAGCTTTAAAAAACAAACCCACCACAGGGGATCCAAACGACAATGCAGGACTCGGTGGGACAAAAATTAACACCGATCCAAAAGCCTCAACTCTCCCCTACAGTTGGTAGAGGAACAGAGATCCAACCCAAAGCTCACCCCGAGCAAAACACCCCCAAACCAGGGTATAAAACAGCCCAAACCAAAAAAACTCACCCGAACATACAGCGCAAGAGGAGCAGCAGCGCTGAGGCACCGACTACTCTGAGCGCAAAACTAAGCAAGGCAGGCATCACTGACCAAAACTACTGAAGCAATAAGCTAGCACCGCCGGGACCTGAAGCATGCCAGAAGAACCAAAGACGCTGAAGAAGGAGATCACCTGAGCAAGGACCGCTGGCTTGAAGGGGAGCGAAAACCCATCCTATTCAGCGAGAAGGGAAAATGATAAAATTGAGATGGGTTGGGAGAGGCTATAGAGGTCTCAAACTAAAAGAAGTGAGTATAGGAGGAGAAGGCAATGAGAGGGTACAGGTGATCTGGACGATGAGAAGGAGCTGATTCGAAATATCGCTCGTAAGAGACCAGAGCTAAGCTGCCTCTCTCTTCCGAAACTCCTGAACACTCCTGAGGGGAAGCCAAAACCCCTCCGAGCCAGTAATACGGGAAAGCGAAAAAAACTGAGATGGGTTTGGAGAGGATGGAGAGATCTCCAACTTTAATGAAGTGGGTAGAGGAGGATAAGGCAAGGGGACAGAGGATCTGGACGATGAAGAGGAGCTTTTTCAGTGGTTTGGAGAAGCTTTTTTCCAAGGCTTGGATGAAAAGCTTTCTTCGACACTGCATAGATTCATTAGATACTTAAATATGTTGTCGAAGCTTGCCACTATTTGATCGTTTGATCGAGAACTAGGCTTGACTTTCTCTCTCTGTACCATGTGCACCTACCTGAATATAGAAAAATAGTTTAGTAGTTGGAGCGGATAGACCAATAAACCTTAAACTAAATCTCAAACAATTGCAACACAACATAAGTAGTCTTTCTCAAAAAATATATAAGACATGTTTATGTTGCATTATTGTTCATGGTACAATTAGAATCTGATAAGATCATCCATACCAATTTTGCTCTCCTAGTTGGGTCACATTCAGATCGGGTTGATCCTCAAACCAAATCAACAGAAGAAATTTTGCATTTATGCTAGATCCACTATATTAACATCATTCTTACTGTCTGCTAAAATGCACACTATGTACATCAAGAAAAATATACTCAAGTTTAAGTACCCACTAGTCAATTATACAAAAACATGAGCGTGCATGCTTTTTGTTGCTGTGTTCTGAACACGACCATGCACACAAAATTAATGCTAGATTGATGCAACTTTTATAGAGACAGGAAGAGCAAGTGAAATCCATAAGAGCTAACTACATTGAAGTTTATGCTTTATAATTAGTACCAAGGAAGATGTGGAGGACATGGTAAAGAAATACCTTTCCAACCTTGCTTCCCTCACAAGAATGAACTCCAATGCCTCTGACCAAGTAAATTCACCATGAAATCCCATTCCTATGTCTACAAAGATGTGCCGTGTATCAGGCCTGCAAAATGCAAATTATGGAAAAGGAAGGATATTGAAAAGATGATCATATGTTTGAGTACCCCCCAGCATCTCACTTGTAGCATATCTTTTGGGATAACAGATTGGCATGTGGCACACAGAATAAGAGGAACATTCAACATATTAAGAGACTTACACATCTGCTTGAGCATAGATTTCATACCCGAGATTTACCATCGTATGCAGAGAAGTTGCCCCACTCTTTTGCAAATTCTCAATGTTCCTCTTCAAATATGAGCTTAATATAATAAGTCAAGAAAATCAAACATCCAGAACAACGCAAATCAAAACAGCTATCATCCCTCATGTTCAATTATGAATCATCGAAAAAGGATACAAAATCTTCTGCTGCTAAAACACCTTATCTCTTCATCAAATATAGAAATAATCTAAAAAACAAGAGAGAGAGAGAGAGAGAGAGAGAGAGAGAGAGAGAGAGAGAGAGAGAGAGAGAGTACAAGATGAAGAATACTGTTGGGAGATGGCATTGACAAGATCAGGCTTGAGGCGCTAATCGATAAAATCCTCAAACTTGTGCACCTTCTCCTGCTTCAAACGATCTTCATCCATTGCCATAGCCTCAATCACGGGCAACTAAAAAAAACAGCAACAGCTTAACAATAAATTTTAAGTGATATACACAACCAATTTCCATATAGTCTTCAAAAGATACTCATTCCCATATCATATTGTCAACAAAACAGAAGGCAACAACAGCATCTAGTAAAAACAAAGTTCATATTCGCTGCCAATGCCTAACTCTATTACCTTAACTAATTCAGCTTAGCTAATGCAGTAACTCTCCAGGCTCAGTGGAGAGATCAGGGGTACTTGTAATCATTAAAGGAAGAGTTTTATAAGACAGTATATATGTCCAACTTGGTTTTATACATCAAAATTTGGGAACTAAGAAATATGTGCAATAAATGAGCACATGGCTATGTGGCTTAATATAAGGATATTTTTCTGTGAATTTGAGACAAATTTCTGAACAGTAATTTGATCGAACATGTTGTGGGCAGTAACAAAAGTGGGGCATTACAAGGTTAAACTGAATTTGAATTGAAAGATTCATAACAAAGTAGAAGAACATGAGATTACCGAGAAAGGGCACTTTTCTCATCGTAGTCAAACCATCTACTCCGAAACCTGTAAAAAATTAACTTTAAGGGAAGAACATTAGCAAAACTAGGGTTTCAAGAATCCAATAAGAAAACACCTAAATTAGGGTTACAGAACGAGGGGAATTACCAATCGTACTTGTTCACACTCGGGAATCGAAGAGGGGGAGAAGGGGGGGTGTTCGTGTCGGGCTGGAGACGGAGACGACGACAGACGAAGACGACACCAGTGACGACGCCAGCAAAGTGGGGCAAGGTAGTTGGAGCTACGTACTAAACTATAGTCAAAAACAATATTCACATTGCCTCCTATTCCTTCTGTTTTTTGAATTCTCAAATTTGCTATTAGGGTCTGAAATTCTCATTAGGATATGAAATTCTCAAAATTGCTAATAGGATCTGAAATGAAATTACTAGTATGTATAAGTTGATAACAAAACCATCTCTGATGTCAACCAACAAACAAACAACTCACCTACCAATTAGTTTTTAGATCATTTATAATTAATTCAATACCTATATAGAAAGTATAGAACTCAAAATAACACATAAAATTATCAAACCTACATAACCTGCATTATGAATTCTGTCATGATCACACACCTACATGATCTCTTGCTATAAACATGCCAGTTCTTCTCTATTTCAAATTAGCTACCAGCTAATCATTATTGTAGCCAAATCAAACTATTTGTTCTTCAGTCTATATCATTATTGTAGCTAAATCAAACTAATGAGCAAATCCATACCTAGGGTTTCAGAAGGAGAGAGGTGGTACAAGATGATGATCAAGCAACGAGTACGAGAGGGCGGCGACAGAAGTGAGAGCGAACGGCGAAGACAGAAGCGAGAGTAAGTGGCGGCGGCGAGTGCGAGAGCGACAGCGAGCGGCGACGGCGGGTGGGAGAGCGAACGGCGACAGTGGCGGCAGCGAGAGAGAAAGTTGTATAGAGCTCGAAAATTAAAAGATGGAGAGAAATTGGGGGTTTCAGAGTTGAAATAGGGTTTGGCGAAGAGGGGTATTCAGGAAATAGGGTTTCGGAGTTGAAATAGGATATCGATGCCGATTTAGAGCGAAATCGAAGAGTGGAAGAGATAAGGTTTCGGGGCACAAGGTTTGGGCACGGAACCTGAAAGAGAGAGAGAGGGAAGTGGGCAATAATCAGGGGGGTGTGGGGTTTATTAGATAGGATATATCCCTGGCGTTTTAAAGCGTCGGGGTTTGAGAATAGCCCGGTGTTTATCAACAAACGCTGGGGTTTCTTTGGACCCCGCTGGCGATATTATGAAAGCGCTGGGGAATGTCCCGGTGAAATATCCAAACGCTGGGGTTTTTTCGCCGGGTATTCAAATATCTTTTGTAGTGCATCAACCCTAAAAAGGTCAGCTTAGACCAGTTCAACATGAAAATTTCTAAAATGTTATTTGAAGTAACCAACCCATGGGAAGCAGAAGAGTGTCAATAATCTAGAGAAAATATTTGGGCTTTAGAATACTCAGACCATCAAAAGATAGAATTTTCCATTTACAAATTAACAGGCGAAACAGACCTATGATGAAAATTAAATGAGCAAATAAAAACTATTGAAGAAATTCGGGAAATGATGTGATCCTTTTAAGACAAAATTCTTTGAAAAATAATTTTCAGGAACACAAAGAGAAAAGATAGAAAGAGAATTTTCCGAACATAAACAGAAGGAAAATAAGATTGTAGCAAAATATGAAGAAAAATTTACTAAACTTTCTAGATTTGCCCCTCATATCGAATCTGACGAAGAAAAAAAGAGCCTGACATTTCGAAAGCGGATTAAAACCCGGAATGCGAAAATTTTTAGTAGTAGCTAACCTAACTTGTTATACAGCTATAGTAAATGGTGCCCAACGGCTGGAGATGGATAATATCAATTACCATCAAGAATGAAATGAGGTTGACCACAAAAGAAAGAATCCCAGGGAGATCAGAAGAAAAAGCAATGGTTAGTTAACAATAAAAAACGTCACTCCACCTGTTAGAGATTATAGTCTACATTGGGTAGTTGGCTTATTTTTGTATTTGGTTCCTCCTATATATAAGAGATATTGTACTCAGTTATTTCTTAATTCAATATTCAGTATTGTCTTCATTTCTCTCTGATTTATCTTAACATGGTATCAGAGCCAATTACTCAAATTTTCTTCTCCTAAAATTTTTTCATCCAAAAATCCTCAAATTCCAACAGCCAAATTATACAAATTTCTTCCAAAAAAAAAGTCTTCTTCTTCAACTCTAGATCAGATCCGCCGTCATCCACTTCGGATCAAGATCTGACCAAGATCTCGCCGCCATCAATCCGCCATCATCCACTTCGGATCAAGATCTGACCAAGATCTCGCCGCCATCAATCCGCCATCAACTTCGTAGGTGGTATTGTCTTCAACCGCCTCCTCTCCTACTCCTTCGAAACCCAATTCTGAAGAAACCCTAGCCGCCGCCGTCGCTGCTAGCCGCCACCGTCGCTGCACATCACCACCGCCACCACAAATCGCCGCTACCTCCACTCCCTTTCTCTATCGATCTCTGTGTCTCTGTGTGCGATCGTCTCCCCCCCTCAACTGTGTAACTCTACAGTCCAACTTTAGTATTAAAAAAAAAATCCAAAAAATCTAAAAAATCAAAAAAAAATCAATAAAATAAAATAAAATAAAATAAAATAAAAATATTATTATTATTATTATTATTATTATTATTATATATATATATATATATATATATATATATATATATATATATATATATATATATATATACAGGTACTACTACTTGATGGAATCTCAGTCTCTCCCACATCTTTCCGCCTCCACTGACTTCCTCGATGCAACCGCCTCTCGTTCCTCCTCCAGATTCAAACAGCAGCAGCATCACTTTCAGTCTGCTTTCGGCCTCCTACCTTCTCCTAACGTCATTGCTCACCCTACCTCACCTCCACTTCTGACACCGGTAGCACCGTCCTGCTCCCTAAATCGATTCAGACACCAATAGCATCTCCTTCCACAGTGTGCTCTCAGTCTCAGCAGCCAACGCAGTGCATCGTCCCTTACATCCTCGGCCATGCCAGTCACTCCAGCCTTGTCATCTCCTGCTGATTGGGCCAGTCTTCAGCAATGTCTCACATAGCTGGACATACAGCTCATAGGTCAGTCTATCAACGCTCTGCTCCTCTGTTAATGGTCAGTCTATCATTGCTGGCTCCTCTGTATATCATCCCCATGCCCTGTCAGTCCACCACCTCTTCATCAGTCTACCCGTTCCACTTCTGGTATTCCTTCGGCACGTTATACACCTGATGCCACTGGTCCTTCTAACCAGTTTGGTTTTGCCACCCTAGCTTCCTACTCACCACAGTTTCATGCATATCTCACTGCTATACACTCTACACGTAAGCCCAGAACATATCAAGACGCAATTCAATATCCTGAATGGAGAAAAGCTATTGCAGAGAAATTCAGTGCATTTGATCAGACTGGCACTTGGGATGTTGTTCCTCTTTCAGAGGGCATTCAGCTTATTAGCTGCAAGTGGATCTGAAGGTCAAATATCAACCTGATGGATCTATTGAGCGGCACAAGGCTCGTTTAGTAGCCCGAGGATTTACTCAGGAGCATGACATTGATTATGATGAGACCTTTGCTCCCGTTGCACAAATGACTACTGTTCGTACTCTTCTTGATGTTGCAACCATTCGCCAATGGTCGTTATACCAGATGGACGTGAAGAATGCTTTTCTTCATGGTACCTTATCTGAGGTTGTTAGTATGGATCCTCCTCCTGGCCTCTCTACTCCTCCTCGTCATGTTTGTCGGTTGCGTCGAGCTATATATAGTTTGAAGTAGGCCCCTCGAGCCTGGTTTGAGTATTTTCGCCTTGTCATCACCAAGGCTAGTTTTAGTCAGAGTTCTCAGGACCATTCTTTGTTTATATGGTCATCACCGCAGGGGAGGGTAATTCTACTACTCTATGTTGACGATATGATCATTACTGGGGATGACTCTGCGGGCATTACATCCACTCAGAAATACCTTCATCAGCAGTTCCATATGAAAGACCTTGGCAGACTACGTTATTTTCTGGGCCTAGAGATTGCTCATGGATCTCGGGGAATACTCATTTCTCAACAGAAATACACATCAGATATTATCTCTGCTGCATGTCTTTCTGACAGTAGATCAGCTGATACACCCTTAGAGCTTCATGTGAAGCTTCGTCCCATTGATGGTGAGCTCCTTCTTGATCCCACTAGATACAGACAGATTGTTGGACAACTTGTCTACTTATGCATGACTAGACCTGATATTGCTCACGCAGTCAGTGTTGTCAGTCAGTTTGTTTACCGCTCCTACATCAGTTCACTACAGTGCTCTTCTTCGGATCCTTAGATATCTTCGGGGTACTATCACTCGCTCATTATTTATGCCTTCCATATTCAAACTAGAGCTCAGTGCATATTCTGATTCAGATTGGGCAGGTGATCCGACTACCAGAAGGTCTACCACAGGTTTCTGTCTATTTCTTGGTGATTCACTGATCTCATGGCGGAGCAAGAAACTGGCAGTTGTTGCATGTTCTTCCACCGAGGCTGAGTACAGAGTAATGGCAGCTACTACGAGAGAGATTGTTCATGTTCGTTGGCTGTTATCAGATATGGGTGTCACTCTTACAGGAGCTACTCCACTTTATTGTGATAATCGGAGTGCATTGCACATTGCAAGCAACCCGGTTTTTCATGAACGAAAGAAGCATATTGAGATTGATTGTCATTATGTTCGTGAGCGTTTTGAGGCAGGGACCATCTCTCACCATTCTGTTACCTCTTCTCAGCAGACTACAGACTTCTTCACCAAATTTCATACTGTTCAGAGATTTCGACACTTAGTAGAAAAACTCACATTGTTTGACCCATCGTGAGTTTAAGAGGGGGTGTTAGAGATTATAGTCCCACATTGGGTAGTTGGCTTGTTTTTGTATTTGGTTCCTCCTATATATAGGAGATATTGTACTCAGTTATTTCTCAATTCAATATTCAGTATTGTCTTCATTTCTCTCTGATTTATCTTAACACCACCATTGTTGAGAAAAAAAACAACCCTTGCCCACATTGTGGAAGATTTCACTTGGGTGAATGCCATAGTGTCGTAGGAACATGCTATAATTGAGGCAAAATAGGTCATATGTCCAGAGACTGTCCTCGAGGTCATAATACTTGTTACAGTTGTGGGAAGATAAGGTATATAGCTGCAAATCCTAAGAAAGAGCATGCACAAAAGTCCAGACAATAGCAAGAACATATGCAATGGATGCCAAGTAACATGTAATTAATACATTTATGCTAGACCCTCTAAAGTATTATTTGGTTCTGGACCTACCCACTCTTTCATATTATATTCCGTTGGTAGTCACTTACATACCAGACCAATTCCCTTAAAAACAAAATTACATGTGGGATCGCCTAGTGGAAACAACCTTATTACATCAAAAGTTTATAAGTCGTGTCCAATTGAAATATATGGTAGAAAGTTAGATGTGAATTTAATTCTGTTAGATATTAAAAGTTTGGGCAAAAGTCATGAAACCACCCCAAGTTTTCTTTTTTAATCAAGAAGCCACCTTAAGTCTATTTTCGATCAAATGAACACCTTGCTGACGTCATATTTTAATTAATGTTTTATTAGGTATGGAAAAAAAGCTTTGTTCCATTTAAATACTAAAATATTTAAAAAACCATCTCCCTTCTTCTTTTCTCCATCTTCGAGCGTTGCCCCCAACAACTCATCCTCATTTCTCGTTTCTTTACACCTTTCTCCATATTCTTAACTAAACAACACATAACACACCATACATTTTTCTCCATATTCTTAACTCAACACCACATAACACACCATAATATCTAAAAATTTGAAGAGTTTGAGAGAGAGAGAGAGAGAGAGAGAGAGAGAGAGAGAGAGAGAGAGATATGTGGGTGGATTGTTGGGATACATGTTGAGATATGGAGGAAAGAAGGTGATTTTTTTGAATATTTCAATGGATAAATGGCAGAAATGTTTTTTTTCTTGTACATAAGAAACCATTAAAATCATTATGACATTAACGATGGTGGTCATTTGATCGAAAATAGACTTAAGGAGATTTCTTGAGTAAATAGGGAAGGTTGGGGTGGTATCATGACTTTTGCCCTAAAGATTTTGATGCCGTACTAGGGATGGACTGTTTAGTTACACATTTTGCTCACATAAATTTTCACAAAAAAAGCTTATATTTTGTATCACTGGAAATTTAAATTCAATGAAAAAAACCTTAGAACGTCTGACTATTTGTTATAGTTAACTATGTTAGGGTTATATACTGAAAGCATCACTTTTGTATTAACTTTATTTCCTTATTTTTTTTTTGAATGAGAATCATATGGGCATATGTTTGCATATTGTGTTTATTATAATATTAATGCAAGTATCTGATATTCTATAAGGTTGATAATATGGTGTGAGGTGACACACAGAAGATCATATTATCAGTTCCCTATGGAATATATAAATAGTTCACAGCCTAGACGGACTTGGATAATCCATTGGAAAGGTTGTAGTGTAATCTGGTATTAGTCTATCTTGACTATAGGTTTACACTAGTACACTTTGTGTGTATTGAACAGGACCACTTGAGGTTGTTCTCTTTGTACTGACTATAAAAGAGAACAAACACCTCTGTTATTATGGATGCTTATGCTCTTAATCCGGATATAATAACAGACATGTATATGCAGTGTGCATTACTTTGACTCATAAAAGAGTGAGATTCATTATGGATCAACAACCTCTATGAATTGGGTAATAGCATTGTATGTATGATGGGCTGTTGATTGTAAAAGGAATCCATGTCCCGATACGTCGGGTTGATGATGTCCCCTTAAGGAGCTCATAAGGATTGTCATGTAAACCCTGCAGGTGGATTACATCCGACATGACAAATAAAGTTGAGTGGTACTACTTAAGGATAAAAGATGTTGATCAATGTAGTTGTCAGTAACTTAATTTGATCAACGGACATTCGATATCTTAACATGGAGAGTTGAACGAGCATATAATAAAAGGAGCCCATAAATATAATTTGGGATTAGGAAGGTAGTGCAACAATAGCTCCTTAGTGGACCGAGCTATTGTTAATGGGCCTGGGTTGTGTGTTCGGGCTGAACACGGGATACCCAGATCCGTTAGGAGACCTAACCCTAATTTCTCCTCATGGTCCCTGCCGTAGCCTTATATATATCCTCTATTTTCTCTGGCCGTAATTGACAATCAAAAAGATAAGATTTTTCTCAAAACTCGTGATTCACGAAAGGAGAGAAAGAGAGGTCAGCCAAAGAGAAGAAAGGTTGGGAGATCGTCGCCCACACGACGTCCAACCCGAGGAAGGAATACGTGCAGAAGATCTTGGGGTCGCTGTCGTCTTCTTCTCACCGCAGGTATAATTTGTGAACCCTAGTTTCCGCTATATAGGGTTAGATCACATTTTTAATCTGTTTATATTTAACGATCGATACGCACACCAATCCGTAGTCCTGGGAATCATCTCAGTTCCATCAAACTAAGCAAAGAAACTTGTCAGAAAAGGATGTCAAGCTCAAGTAGTAGATAACAAAAAATTTGATCCTCTGTTGTAGGACATACCTATAATACAAGAATTTCCTGATGTTTTACTTAAGTTCTTCCAGGTCTTCCTCCTAACTGAGAGATAGAGTTGGTCATAGATCTAACACCCGATGCTAAACTATATCAAAAAGTCCTTATCGAATGGGGCACTCGTTGAACTAAAGGAATTAAAGAATAATTAGAAGAATCAGTGGATAAGGGATTCATTCGACCCAGTGTCTCCCTGTGGGGAGCCCCTGTATTTTTTGTAAAGATGGGTCAATGAGGGTATGTATAGCCTATCTAGAACTGAATCATTAACCATAAAAAATAGTTACCCCCTACATCGAATTGATGATTTATATGATCAATTACATCGAGCCATTAACTTCTCGAAAATAGACTTTCATTCTAGGTAACATCAACTTAAAATAAAGAAAGAAGGCATTCCAAAGACAATGTTTCACACTCGTTATTGACATTATGAATTATATTTGGATTTATTAATGATTGTGCATCTTTCATGGATTTAATGAATAGGGTCATTAAAATTATTTAGATAAATTTGTGATTGTTTTCATTGATGACATACTAATTTATTCAAATAATAAGGAAGAACACGAACGACACTTGAGGAAGTATTACTAGTTAGTTGTTGCGATGGGTCGCACGAAACCAGACTCGAGAACGAGAGTTTGAAGGTTGTGTTGCTCGAGAGGGACCAGGAGCTCTCTTTCTTGCGTGGCGATCGTCTCAACGGTTTATCAATGCCCCCTCTTGGTGGAGAGAGGTAGGTGTGGTGAGTAAGTTCTTCAGAGGGAGTTACTCGTAGAGAGGGACTTGGGAATTTATTTTCGGAGGTGAAGCTGGGAGCGGTCCTAAAGCGAATCACTCCTCATTCTAGTGGTTGGGAAACACCGACAGAGTTGTCCACGGGGGCCCGAGCGGCTCCGAGAAACCCAAGGACGCCCAGAGCAGAGTGGTTGGCTCATCGAGAATGTGTCAACCAGGGGTGGGCTTTGCCCTAGCCACCATGACCTTCAAATTCATTCGATCTGATTGGTTCCTCCATCTTTCAATTCGGGTGGTCTAGATTAGTCCTCTTAGTTGAGGAAACAAACCACTCTTAACCACAATATTCCTTGCCCGAGCAGCCATAAGGATTGGAGTGGGGAAGGAAAGTATGGCACCATGATGTGGGTGGTTGTTCAAGTTTTGTGTGAAATGTGAATCAAGATATTTCTAATGTATTATCGAGCTTGTAATAAGATATTTGTTATGAAATAAAGATCTTTCTAACTATTTGAGTATTGTCTCTGGCCTTCCATGCGTTGTGGCCTTTTGTCTAACGGTTTTGAATCGTGGGGACCACTCTAGAGGGGAGCAGGGCTCTAGACCCAGATTTCATTATTCTAGCAATTTGTAAGGCTAGCCTCCAGGAGGGGCTAGACTCCGAACTTGTTTCTATTTCGAATAGTGGGGGCGGCTCTAGAGGGGAGCAGGGCTCTAGACCCAGATTTTCTTATTCTAGCAATTTGTAAGGCTAGCCTCCAGGATGGGCTAGAATCTGAACTTGTTTCTCTTTCGAATCGTGGGGGCCGCTCTGGACCCAGAGCAGGGCTCTAGACCTAGATTGTCTTATTATAGCAATTTCTGGGGCTAGCTTCCAAGGGGGCTAGACTCCTAACTTGTCACTCTAGCGATTCAACAGGTAGCAAGAGCAGTTTCGAGTGACGAGCCAGTCTCCAAACTTGCACGTATAAAAATCGTGGGAGCGGCTTCAAGAAGATATTTTGGACACAGAACCTATTGTTCAAAGATTTTAACGACTTCTGGGAGTAGTTCGAGTTGCGAGTCGAGCTCTGAACTTGCTTGTCTGTGAGTTGCGAGAGCAATTTTGAGCCATGAGTTTTGGACTTTGAACTTGTTATTTTTGGGGTCAACGAATTTTGAGAGCATTTTGGGTGGCGAACCTAGTTCCGAACTGCAGATTCTTGATTTTGATGACTACAACACAATACACATTTGTTCTATCTTACATATCTCTTGCAGTGTGTACTTAACTTTCAAGGCTACAATACAAGGAAGCTTTCAAAGCTCAAGATCAAGCCACAAAGACAAGAAAGATTTCAAAACTCAAGATCAAGATACAAGACAAAGTTTTTTTCAGAGCTTCAAAGATTCTCAAGTGATCAGCTAAAGAACAAGTGATCAGAACAAGTGTCTTGTAATTTCTTGTAATATTTGATTTGTCTTAGAAACTTTGTAAAAGCCTTGATACACACACTCACACATCCCTTAGAAATTAAAATAAAGTTTATTAAAATAAAAATGTCAAAATTAAGCTTGCATAATTTCAGCTGTCAAAGTACCAGTCGACTTACTTCGGTAAGCAGTCGACTGCTCTAGTACGAAACAGAATGAACTTACTCAAGCTCTGACCAGTCGACTCTTTTGGCAACCCAGTCGACTGTTCGAGTTGTTTTGACAGTTTTCTAATGTTTAAAATTTGATTTCCAAACTCAAATCTTTTTTGTTGTTTTATGGTAGTTGGCTAACCATTTTCCAACGTCCTTGGAGTTCTTACTCTATAAATAGAGTTCAGATTGAATTTGGAAAATGTTACCCAATACATTTAATCAAGTCTTTGCTTTTGTGAAAAAGAATTCAAAGTTTTCACGCAACTCTCACTTTCTTAGACTTGGTTCTCTAATTTTAGTCTTGCATAATAACGATTAAGTTGAAGACTGCGATTAGAAGTTAACCTATAGTCTCAATACAAAAAGCACACTAAAAAATCAAGGCTTTAGGTGTTGTAATCTTCTATTTCTTTGTTGTTTCACTCTCGGGCTGTGAGAGTGGTCATCTCGGTTGGAGAGAAGAGCTCTTAGTATAGAGTCAATGTTCACTCTAGGTTGTAGAGTGGGGTCTTGCTCTCTCTAGTGGTGAGAGAGGTCTACGGTGTACCATCCCGAATTCCAAATACGAATGAATCTGAAGTTCCACATGATCTTTACACTTCACTTCGTACAATTTTACAAGGAATTAAAAACTTTCATTACAACAGAGTTTACATCAATGCAGCAGAATTATAAATTACAACATTATACTTGAATTGAATAATAACTTGAACATTTCTTTAAGCTGCAATCAATCTTTAGTCTTTTCATTCACTTTATCCTGCATAGAAACTGTGGGTACGTCAGTTGCATACAACTGACGCTAGGATATAATACATCAATTTCTCTTACTTAGAAAGCACACACTTTTTACAAAACAAAGCTAAGGGGGACTATCCTATTGATGTCATGTGTGAATGTGCACTTAGTCCTTAATGCAGTTATTTATGTTCACATGACACTAATAGACACTTGTTCAGATTCTATGCATCCCATACTACATAGGTCCGAGGGCAAGCCCTTAATCGTTCTTCCTCTTGTAGGGTTCAATCCCCCGCTATGACTTAAACTACTACAGTAACTACGGTAAGTATTCTAGGTATTCTATGAGTTATGAGCCTACGTCCAGACATCCTGGAGAGAATCCCATGCACTAACACATGATGCATCATGCAAGCATCATGTGGACAATTCACCTCCGCCATGGACCATGGCACCACCTGTAGTCACCAAATACCCCACAAGCGTCGCCACCAGGACAATATCTTGGAGTAGTATCCACGCCCTAATCATGACGCATCATGAGGACATCCTGTGAACACTCTCACACCGCCAATCCAATGGCCCTCATACTTATGTTTTTCTCTTAGTTTCATCACATCTCCACTATGTATCTAATCCTTAGGTAATTGAGTCATGAATAAAAATCAACATTCTAGAATTTTGCGTACATCGGTCTTAAATATCAATCATTAACCATGACCCAAACTTGGTCTTTATTTATCAGAATTCTCTTTTCAAAATTTCATTATTGCCGACGTAGGGACTTAGCTAAAACTCTAGTCTCAATTTTCTTTCATGCTCATCAAAATGAGAGTACACATATTCACAAATTTCACATTTCATCATGTTTCTTTCACTTTATTTCCCATGCATGACTTGCATAATCTTAAACAATCTTATATTAAATTTTACTCAATAATTTTCATGTCAGAATCTCATTTTTGAACTCTTCACAATTTCCTCTATGTTCAACAAATATTTGTATCTTTAATTACAGAAAGGATCATATTCGAAAAATCTTATTAATTCTTCTTCTCAAAATTCTAATCATAATAGGTCAAATGTTATAGAAATACTTTTCATGAACTCTAGGTAATTTTTTATAGTAATTCAAACTCAAAAATCAACAATCAGGACAGTTCAGTCGACTGTTGAACAGTGACCATTCGATTGTCCTGCGAAACTTCAAAACTGAAGAACCAACAGTCAGTTCAGTTGACTATTGAAAAATGGCCAGTCGACTGTCCTGCGAAACTTCAAAACTCAAGAACAGACAGTCAGTTCAGTCGACTGTGGAAAAATGGCCAGTCGACTGTCCTGCGAAACTTCATTTCACAGACGAAAAAGACGACTGCTAAACAAAAATCCGAAAATTTAATACTTGATAGTCGACTATCGACTTTAGTGCGGTTGACTGTCAATAGTAACAGGTTGCAGTTAAAGTAGATAATGAATACGTTTTTTCGACATAGAAAATTTCTTTTTAGAAGAATTATTAATCAACATATTCCCCTTTTTATTCACAATATGTTCAAACTCTTATTTTTTCCGTTCTGTAACAAAATCAAGTTCTTAATTTAGTCCTATTTTTACAAATTATTCATTTTTTTTTATGTTTCAAAAGACAATATAGATAATAAATCAAGTGACTACATCACTACTTGCGTATGGAAAATGAAACACACCTTTATCACAATTCAATCTATTAATATTCCATGGATGCTAATTTAAATTTCATAATTTAACCATAAGCATTCCCACATATTGTATTTTACAATTCATACACAAGATTTTTTTACAAAAGTCATAATCTATCCATTTAGCATGCAATTATACTACCAAACCATCATAACACATCCTTATTTGAACATTCTAGTTTATTCGACTAACTTTTCAGGTAGATTAATTGGTGTTCAATTCTTCTTAATCTCCTTAAACAAAAGCATAACAATATGTCCTATTCAATCTTAGCATAATCACACTTTCAATCCTAGCATGGTAACTAAAATAGAAGCATACGATAAAAAAAAAAAACTAAAATAGAAGCTTGAGAAATCACACACCTATTTGAAGAAACACAAATGAAAAGAACTAGACATCTCCTTGAACACACGAACGATCATTCTCCTCCTAGATTGCACCACAAGAAATGCCTTCTCCTCCTTGTGCTTGATGAAATCCGAGCTCTCCTTCCTCCTTGGTGAATGGCCGGCCTCCAATGTGAAATGGACACACAAATGCACAACTCAATCTTTTTCTCACAAACTCTCAATCTTTTCTCACAATTTGTTTCTTTCTTTCTTTTTCTCTTTTACTAATTTTTTCCAAGTGTATTGCATTGTCACGCCTCGCTTCCCAAAAATACGGAATACGAGTACGTAACAAAAGCTCAGTAAATGATTTTCATTATCCATAAGCTGTTTCAGAAATCTTTGCAACACATCACAGGAATAATCAGAGTTGGAAGCAAAAAAAGCACAACCATTCATGAATACTTGCAACAAAGTACCAACAAGAATTTACTTGAAACCAAACACAATATTCTCAAATAAATCAGAGTCTGGAGAAAAACAAATATCCTGGGTCACATCGCCCAAATACAAATAATATCCAAATAAACCAAATACACTTTGTTCCAGTTCAAGCAACAATGAAAATAATAATAATAAAGCAGAAAATCTCCAACTTAGTACATCCTTCCGCCCTTACCATCAAGCAGTTGACCAACCTAATCTGCAATTAAGTAAATTTGCAGGAAAAAGAGAAAAGAAGAAAACAAGTACCCGTCAATTGCAAGTCGCGGGTCACAAATAATGTAGGGTACATGCACATGGGGAAAAACTAACTAATAACAGGGCAGTCAACTAGCACAGTAACCTAACAGTACAGTTGTTTTATGTCAAAGGCAGTGTCATATGGCAACTAACAGTCTCTAGTAACAGTAAGCTTAGTATATCAGTGAATCAGGATAACAGTATATCAGTATCAGTAGCATTATGTTTAGCGTATCAGTGTAACAGTCCCAGAATAACATTCTCGGTCTAACAGTATCAGTCTAACAGTATCAGTTCAATAGTCTCAGTCTAACAGTATCAGTTTTATGTTCTTACAGTCTTGTGTGTATTACTAGCTATGTAGCACTTTATGCCGCCCATACAACATGGTTGCTACAACAAAACAGTGACGTTTGTAGATTTCGTAGGGGATCATATAAGGCAGTGTACTTAGGTATCAGTAACAGTAATAGTAGCAGTAACAGTTCGAATCTAGTGGTCCACCTCCTAGTACACCTTCCTATAGGGAAGTGTGCAGTCAGGTAATCAGTAACAGTAACAGTAATAGTTCGAACCTAGTGGTCCGCCTCCGAGTACACATTTCTATGCTTTCCCACTACTAGATCTTTTCCATAAACCCCGACTTGGTTACTTTTATTATAGTTATCAAACAGATATGAATGTGTACTAAATCATGTCAAACTAACATGGCATAATCCGTATTAGGTTCAGGGAAACAAATCAGCATGCATGGATGATATACATTCACATAAACGAGCAAAATAGTGTATGTTCATAATCAGGACAACAAGACCAATCAGTACTAAAACAGAGATTCTGAACTCTACAGAAATGCAAACCTAGATCCGTCGAAGGATCTGAAAACTAGACTTCCACATGCATCCAACGCATATAAATAAGTCACATACTAGTTCACAACAACACAGCTCAAAACTGATTTGAATACGGAATTTAGGTTCAGGCAGAAAACAGGGGAACAACTTCAAAAGCATGAAAACACATCAAATAATTCCACAAAAAATCTGGGGTATTCCCCTATAGGTATAGACTCAAAATAACAAGTTTCATAATATTTCAGTAAGTATAGACCAGCCATAAAAAATAAGAAATAACACAAAAACATAGTTTAACGAGTCTGGAAATCTCAGCACTGCTGTACAAAAATTAGGATATCTCGCAATTAGTGAATCGAAATCCAATTCCGCCAAAACGACATGAAAATAGATAAATTTTACTAACTTTCATATTCCACAATTAATTTGCATACAATATAGGGAATTATAGTGAAAACAGAGTTCTTTACTGAACAACGCGCAATTTACAGCATGAGGAAATTTTAGAAAAGAATATGAAACACCATTTAAAACTTATCTTTAAAATCCATCAAAAATCTGGGTAGTCCCTAGTATCATAAGGAAACACTGAGCAAAATATTTTACGAAGATATTATGTATAGAATAGTTCTTGAAAATAATTTGTTAACAAAATTTACTCAAAATAGAATCTGGAATCTATCGACACGTCTGTATCAAAACCATCATAACTCAGTCATACGAACTCCAAATCAAGTAAAACCAGTGGGGTTTGAAAATAGACAAAATTATCTAGATTTCATCTTTTATTTTGGAATTAAGATTCGGACTGTAGCATGGACAAAAACAGCAATCAAACCAGAACATGCCGCAAATACAGATTTCACATCTCTAACCAAAAACATCATAACTTCATGAATACTGATCCAAACTCAACAAAACTTGAAATACAACTTACCAAACATCTAAAAATCATGTTTTAGGGTTGCTAACATGTCCACATCTATTATTTTCACATGGGCATTCGATCAAACACAATTCATGCAATAATCACCTACATGCATCAAAATCAAGTTTTGGGTAAATCCTAGGTTATCTCCTATCAAAATTGGTGTCATAAGTCTTCTATGGCCAAATTATCAAAATAGAAACAAAACCCATTAAGAAAAATACAATTTTTGGTTGTCTCTAGATCCAACTACACTAGATGTGAACTTTTTGACTTGTATCAACCTAATGAATTGCAGTACAAGTTACTTGCCTTTTTATAAAGTAAAAACAATGCAAATAGCCTTAGGAACAAAACCAACGAGCGAAGCTTCTCCAAACACGAATCCAAGCAAACCCACGAACAAAAATGCCTTACGAACGAACTCCTTGATGCGACGAACGAAGTGGAGAATACCCACTTCAAGGAACACAAAGAGAAGGGTTTGATGGTGCTTTTGATGGTGGTGGTGCTGTTTGAGGTAGCCGGCCAACAAGGAAGGAGGGTGAGGGTTTGTAGGGTTTTGTATGGAAGTATGGAGAAGGGTTTGTAATGGTGGTGGTCGGAGTGTAGATGGGAGAGGAGGCTTGGTTGGGGGAGTTGCAGGTCGGTTTGGAAAGAGAAGGGCAGCCGGGATTGAATAGGAGAGGGAGGCCAGGTGTAATTGAGAGGGAGAGAGAAAGTTAATTAGGGATTAGGGTTAGGGTTTAAGGTGTTATGGGTATTTAAATATAGGATTAAAGTAGGCTAATGGGTAGTGGGTATCAATATGTAGTAATAGGTATACAAATGGGTAATGGATATTGGGTAGATTTCAAATGGGATACAATTTATAGTGAATTCTATGGCTCCTAAAAATCTCATTAGGGGTCAAAAATCATAGATTTGGAAAATCACCACCAAAAATCCATCACATCGCCATGGAAAAATATATTAAAGATAAAGAGGCAAAAAATGAAGAAAAGAACCCAAAATGGCGAAAACGAACCAAAACGACGAACAAACAACACAAGGAGCTCGAATGAAAAGAAAAAGAATATATATTGAAAATAAATCCAATATACGGTTCAGAAAAAATACAAGAGAGATAAAAATATACAAAATAAAAAATACACTCCAAAATACATAAAATGAAAAATAGAGGTTACATGCATGACGAGATGGAGGGGGTATTTACACATTTTTTAAAAGTGAAATGGAGGGCCAAGATTGAACTAGATGTTTATAGATTAGGGGCTAGGATGAGTTAGGGAGTTAAAGTAACCACCCATGAACACAAACCACCTCTTCCACTAAGTCCATCTCTCCACTCTCTTTGACTCCATCCAGCCTAGCTCTTGTGCACAATGCACGTGCATGTGCAATGCACGTGCATGTGCAATGCACGTGCCACCCTAAGCACACCTTGTTACTAGTTTGTACATGTTCATTTAATTAATTGTCTATAAAACTAGTCTACCCTACAAGTTGTGATAATTAAAAGAGAATTAAACTAGTGGGCTCAAATAGTTGGCTTTAGAATCCATCAGCTTCTAATTAAAATAATTAATTAATTAGTGTGGGCTAAGAATAAACAATTAGGCCAAGAATTTAGATAGGCTTTTAAAATTAAAAAGAGAAGAAATAAAATACTTGTTCATGGTATGAAAATAAATAATTTTCTAGGGTAAAAATGCACATGAAATTGTACGTGCAAAACACGTAAAATCAACAAACTCTCATTTAATTATAATTAAAAATTTAGGAAGTTACATACGGGTTTGGCATAGTTGTTGCTAAAGGTCGTAGAGTATTCCTGTATGTTTTCAAGAATAGTGAAAAATCTCAAGTGGGTTGCTTGGGGACTGGATGTAGGTCGGTAGGACTGAACCAGGATATATCACCATATTTGCATTGTTGATTCTCTGTGGTTTGGATTCTCTAACTTGCAATTTTAATTTCGCTGCACATTACTGAAAATTGTGTCTGATCAGTTGAATGGTTTCTCTTTTCAGTCGACTTAATAGACTCGTTATTCGTCAGTTGATTATCTTTCTTTTATTTGACGTTTCAGTCGACTGGTGTTTCTTTTCAGTCGACTTAACAGTTGCATCAAGTTTAAATTATTATTTATTTTTTATTTAACATTATTCACCCCTCTATAGTGTTATTTTCCTTGCAAACAGGATCCAACACGAACTCGCTTTTAAGCGAGTCGTGGGGGCAGCTTTGGGCCGCGATTTTGGACTCCAAACTTGTCATTTAAAGTTAGCTAGTTGTGGGAGCGACTCTAGGGAAGAGCTGGACTTCGAACTTGCTATTTGAGGGGTTAATGAGTTGTTTGTGTAGAACGTAACTCAATGTTCACATCCATAGAGATGTACATGAATTTTGCCAAAAAATAAAATCTATGATTTTATTGAAAAATGAACCTAAGTGGCTGTCTTGATGACTCACCTTTATTATATGTTTTGGCTGTTACAAGAGTCAGTCTTATTAAAATTTGAAAACTTATTATTGGTGCAGGGCATTAAGCGCCTTTATTTTGCTTCATGAGGTGCTTGGCGTTCCGAATCTTTGATATCTTCTTGCCCCCCAAGTCTTCAACTTGGTAAGTCCTGTGGTAGACGACTTGGGAGACCATGTACGATCTTTTCGAGTTTGGAGCGAGCTTCCTCTTCTTGGGTGGGTAGGAGATTTCAAGCTTTTGGATATCTTCCACTTTGAATTTTGATGAGAAAACTTTCTTATCCCGCCTCGATACACTTGGTGAAGTAGTCGATGGCTACCACGAGGAAGTTCTTTTACTCAGTAGCGAGGGAAAACGGTCCGAGTAAGTCCATTCCCCACATGGTTAAATAGATAGGAATTGAAATGAAGCTGAGGTTGGCTTGGGGCACCTGCTTGATGGAGGAGTACTTATGGCAGGGGGTATAGTAGCGGATGTACTTTTAGGCGTCATCGAGGAGTGTCTGCCAATAATATTCATGGTAGAGAATCTTTAGTGCGAGGGACCTTGCCACCTTGTGGTTACAACCATTTCCTTTGTGTACTTATCCAAGTGATATTTTGCTTCCTCGAGGAGAGGCATCATAAGAAAGGCTTGCCATCTACTAGTGTGTTGGAACGCCTGTATAAAATCTCCTCAACTAGTGTATATCTTTCAGCCATCACCCGGGTCTTTCTTGCCCGTTGGGATCTGCCAAGAGGATTCCCTTATCTAGGAAGTCGATCAAGGATTTCATCCAATAATCTCTGAGTGTTTTAGGGGTGATAAACATGAGCTATAATGCTCAGGACTTCAACGAGCATTGTGTGGTTGAGTCCAATGTTAGAAGAGGAGGCTAACTTAGAGAGTGCATCTGCTTGCCCATTTTTTTTGTGAGGGATGCAGGTGACTTTGGCTTCTTTGAAAGTTACTGTGAGTTTCTTTACACAACATAGGTACCTGACCATGTGGTCATCTCTGGCCTCATAGTCTCTTTGGATTTGGTTAACTACCAGCTGGGAGTTGCTAAACACCCTGACCCTTTGTTCCCCCACCCTCCAAGCTAGGAGGAAACAGGCAATCAGCGCCTCATATTCAGTTTCGTTGTTGGAGGCTAAAAAGTTGAGGCATAGCGAGCACTGGAGGGTGAACTCATTGGGTCTGAGCAAGATGACTCCGACCCTGCTCTTTTCGAGGCAGAAGGGCCCATCAATGTAGAAGTTCCAGACTAGGGGAACATTGGCTTCCTCAAGGGGAACGAGATTGTGCTTTCGATTATGAACTTGGCTAAGGCTTCGGCTTTGATAGCCATCCTTGGTCGGTAGCTGACGTCATGTTGCCTCATCTCGATGGACCACTTCATGAGTCACCTAGAGTTTTCCAGCTTATGGAGTAATTGCTTGAGAGGCTGGTTGGTAAGGAATGAAATGGAATGTGCATTGAAGTATGGGCGGAGCTTATGAGTTGCCAAGATCAGGGTGTAGGCTATCTTCTCCATCTTTGAATAGCGAAGCTCGGTGCTATGGAGGACTTTGCTCATATAGTTGATCAGCTTTTGTTCCCTATCCTTTTCCCTTACCAAGATGATGCTGAGGGTCTGATCAAAAGCAGCTAGATAGAGGTAGAGAACCTCGCCTAACCCGGGCTTACTCAGGAGTGGTGGATTGACAAGATGCTCTTGAGATGTTCCTCTCCCCACTCAAAACCTTTTGCTCCTCTGATGGCATTGAATAACAGAATACACTTCTCCTCAGATATGGAGGGGAAGTGACCAACGTTGGTAAGGCACCCTATAAGTTTTTGAACTTTCTTGATGGTGGTCGGGGAGCCATGTTGATTATGGCTTGGATGTTCTCGGGGTCCACCTCAATTCTTCTTTGGCTAACCATGAAACCCAAGAACTTCCCCGAGAAGACTCCGAAGGTGCACTTTGAAGGGTTCAATCTAATGATATGTCTTCGCAGCACATCAAATGCTTCTTGAAGGTCGAGCACATGTTCTTCTTTCTTAAGGCTCTTCACGAGCATGTCATCTACTTAGATTTTCATGTTTCTCCCGACCTGCTCCTTGAAGACTTTGTTCACTAGATGCTGGTAGGTGGCTCTAGCATTCTTTAGCCCGAAGGGCATGACCTGATAACAGTAGAGACCTTAATCGGTAATCAAAGATGTTTTCAGAATATCAGGAGGAAACACATGGATCTGGTTATATCCCGAGAAGGTATCCATAAAGCTTAGGACCTCGTGCCTGAATGTGGCATCGATCATGGTGTGGATTATGGGAATAAGCAAGGGGTTCTTTGGACATGCCTTTTTGAGGTTGGTGAAGTTGATGCGGATTCTCCACTTGCCATTGGCATTCTTTATCATAACCACACTGGCCAGCCATTCGGGGTAGCTACCCTCTTGGATGAAGCGAGGGGTTAGGAGTTTGTCAACTTCTTCTTTGACGGCTTGCCATCGATCGGGCGCAAACTGGTGGCGCCTCTGCTGGATTGGTTGGACATCTAGGTTTACACTCATACAGTGCATGATTAGCTTTACAGAGATGTTTGACATGTCTGCTGTGGCCCAAGCGGATAAGTCTTGGTTCTCCCTTATGCACTGGATGATTTGGTTTTTGACTTGGTGAGATAGATTTTTTCTTTCTTGGAAGCACTTTGTTTATCTTCCTTGGAGAAAGTAATTTCTTCCAATTCTTCTACTGGCTCAGATTTAATCTGGCTCATCTCTTGTTGGAGCTCTATTGCATCGAGGGGAAGGACCGAGGCCCCCATTGTGACCGTATAACAGGCCCGAGTGACTTCTTGGTTTCCCTTGACTTCTCCTACCCCTTTGAAACTGGAGAACTTCATCTTTATTTGAAAGGCTGAAAGCACCGCATAAAGTACTGCTAGACCGGGGTGCCTGATGATGGCATTGTAAGCCACCGTCGCGTTGAAGACCATGAAGTCCATGGCTTCTGTTTGAGTGGCTGGTGCTCTTCCTGCAGTTACATTGAGGGTCACTATAAGTTCGATTTGGATGGAGACTCTAGAGAATCCATGCATCTGACAGGCTTGAGACGGTCCCGAGAGAGCTTGAGACCCTAATAAAACTCCAAGAAGAGGATGTTTACCGAGCTATCGTTTACGAGAATGTGGCGCACTTCGTGGTTTGCCTTGGCAAGGTAGATCACTAGAGCGTCGCAGTACATGTTCTGACACCTTTGAGTTCCTCGTCGGAAAAAGTTACGGGGACTCTAGAGCCTTTGGCGGGAGGGAAGTTATGAACCGAGTTTACTTCTTGAATGAAAGCCTTTCGTGAGAGTTTAGAATCTCCTCCCATAGGTCCCATGTGGATAGAGTGGAAGACTACAAGATAATATGAGACTGGGGACTTGAGCTCTTTCTCTGTTTTCTTATTATATCCTGAGTGGGAGGATGGGTGGTCTTATCTCTCGGGGCGAATTTGTAGAGGTAACCTCTATGGACCAGTGCCTTAATTTTCTCTTTGAGGGCTTGGCAGTCATCGGTGTTATGGCCATGGTTTCTGTGAAATTGGCACCAAGTTCATGTCTCTTCTTCTACTTAGTGTCTGAATCTTAAGAGGAGGGTGGAGCAATCATTCTTTCTCAATCTCCATGAGAATGGTTGATATGCTGGCATTGAGGGTAGTGAACTTGTCAAAGTGAGGAGCTGGTTGAGAGCGATGTTGTCCAGAACTATCCTTTTGTGCCTTCTTGGGTTCTTCTTTATTTGTGTTATTTTGTTTGTTTCGGGGTGGGGGTGTGGGGGGACTCCTTCTGGCCCTTGGGATGAATGGCCTTTTCAGCTATGATGTAGTTATCACTCTTTTCCAAGAGGTCAGTGAAGTCCTTAGGAGGCCTCTTGGTGAGGG
Organism: Hemerocallis citrina; assembly: GCA_017893485.1. Lineage (NCBI taxonomy): Eukaryota > Viridiplantae > Streptophyta > Magnoliopsida > Asparagales > Asphodelaceae > Hemerocallis > Hemerocallis citrina. The sequence continues at coordinate 235,288,908 of CM030361.1, read as the reverse complement.
ATGCTTTAAGCTATTTGTGTGTAACATTGTGCTATAAGGCAGAAACTGCTACCGCTGAATCAAGGGAGGAAATGGATCAAGCCTCGGTTGTAAAGTGCTTGACAAAATTTTTGAGTGACTCTTTTCTTCGGCTTCAGCTCAAGTAGGGAGGCATTTGTCTTTTCAATCTTGCAATTGGTGACAAAGTGGGCTAGGACGTGTTGCTCGAGCTGGTCTAAGGAGAAGATCGATCTTGTAAAGTATCGGGTCATTCCCGAGCTGACCCTTTCAAGGTTGCTATGACGTTTTGAAGAGAAGCGAGTAGGAGGTTTGGTAAGTCATCATGAGAGTTTTAAAACCCTCGATGGGGCCCGCTGGATCAAATTCACCATTATATGAGTCGAAGTGAGGAGCTTTAAAGTTCTCGGGAACATGGGCATCTAGAATGGACCTGTTGAAGGGAGGTTGGAAAGGGGGGGGGGGTATGCTTTACCGTGGTGATCCTCCTCTTGATTGATTTGGGTTAGGTGGTCCTCTATCTTATGGATACGATGCATGACTATGTTTACCCGACCCTCGGATTGGGTTGACCCATAAGACTCTTCTCTTTGCACAGTTGAAGGTGGCAGATTGCTTGTCTATTGGCCCCTATTCCAAGTGACTTGGAAGGCTTGGAGGATTTCCTCCTTGAATTTTTGGAACTCGGCCCTAGTGATGGGTGCCTCCTCCTCTCTGTGGTACTTGCGAGCCTGTTGATTGACTGCTATGGTTTCTTCACCCCCAAAATGAGGGTGATCATTGAGATTTCTGTCGGCGGGGAGAGCGACTTCTCCTGCTTCCTTGGTGCCCTGAGCAAGGATCATTCTCTCTGATATGCTTTTCTTCTAAGCGTTGACAGAGGTCCTTCCCTTTTTGTCGGCTGTTGATAACGACGCATAGATCAGGCATAGTCTGGGGATCCACATGGAGTACTTTGGGAGAGGAGACTGCATGGATGGAGAATCTGTCCTTAATTGGGTGAGGTTCAGGGTGAGGTTCAGAGCAGGTGTTCAGAGCGACATCCTTGGGAGTTCATCGACACAGTCTTGCTGGGGGGGGGGTGCATTGGCAGATGACGGGCATATGCCGTTGGGCTTTGAGGTTGCCCAAGAGGAGGATGAAAAGGAAGAAGAGGGTCGGCTTGACGACTAGCAGTCGACACCTTCATCCCTTTGGTGGCCATGGCTAGAAAAAGGTGGATTTTCTACCGGTGGGACATGATTAGAGGGTTAGATCTTTTCTTTTCCCACAGATGACACAAATCTGTTATTGGTTTTTTAGGGTGTGGGAGCAATCATATGATTTAACCATCGATCTTGGCTGGAAAATATGGTTGAGAACTCCTTGTTATTGAATCAAAGTTGTTCGAAGGACTTGGATCTAAATTGGACGGCTGAGATTTCGTCAGCGAATCTGAAACAAGTGTAAAACACTGGGTTTAGGCTAGGTAATAAACCCTTCAATGCTTAAGTCAGTAACTCAGAAATAAAAGATAGTTTTTTTTGTTAAAAAATTGATTACCTGTTACTGATTGAGGGAAAGAGTATTTATAAGCTAGGAGTCTTGCTTTATGAAGAATACCTGAGAATGTATCTTTATCAGATTTGGTTGAAGATTCCCCTGGTTGAGGGATAAAATCAGTTATTTGATTCAAGATTTGAGAGGTTTGATTGGCAACTGTAATTAGCTGGAAATCCCTATTTCTTAGGCAGTAAGTAAGCCTTATTTGCTGGACTAATTGGGTTGTGGGCCTAGATGTGGCCCATGATCCTCTAATGGGCTTGTAGCCGTTGTGAAATTACTATTCTACCATTGAGAAGCTTGAAGATGCGTGCAAGGATTACGTGGCTCTGATTTTATCCATATTATATATGTGAGTGATGAGGGTAAAAATAGCAGATGACCTGCACCGCTCGATCCTGGCGCAAATCCCGAGGAGATCCCATAATAGCTTATGGGCTAACTATAGGCCCATCACCCAAATCCAATCCAATGTGAATCGGGTCACATCCCCTAATCAGGGGATCAGGGAATATTTCCTAAGCAGGCTCCCACACCTATAAATACAACCCTACCTCTACGGTAACCAGGTAATCACTATTTCACAACTTAAGACTCTCTTAATCGTCTAGTTATTGACTTGAGCATTGGTGGGTCTGTCGCCGGGAGTCCTCCCATGTTTCAAGATTTTTTGCAGGTATACGACGACGGTCGATCGCTCCTAGATCCACCAGATCCGATCACATAAGCATCACAATAAAGTCAGATCAACGGCTGAGATCTAATTTTCCTTTTCACCAAAAGAACTCACATCAAGTGTTTCTCCCACACCCGAAAACAAGCAGCATTAGATTGGCAATGTCTGTGGTAAACATAGATCTGAGCCTCTTCTTCAGACTCTGCTCTGTGACCAACGCTTCCTATGGCTCCCAAACCCAAGAAGACTCCGCCTAGGGGGCATCAGTCCGACCCTCCACTTCCTCCTCCATGCCCAACATGAAGTCGAGCTTCCCTCAAGGGTCCAGGCAGCTGCAGGACCAAGGGCCACAGAAACTCACCCCGAGCGCATCCCGCTCACTAGCGTGGGATGTCGCCCATCTGGCGGTGTCTGACCTGAGAAATGTCATCAAAAACCGACAGAACGAGGATAACCTCTGAAATCGCCTTAGTCGATCACTGAATGGAAGGAAGCCCTCTAACCACAATTCGGGTCAGAGTCACCTTTCCTCCAATGGTCGAGACCAAGAGTGCAGCCACTCCTCGAGGGACCGCCAACCTTCAAACCACCACAGGGACGGAGGTCATGTGACGAGGGCAGAGTTCCATGAACTCCGGGACAAAATCCTCCGAGGTGGGACTCGGACCGAGCAACACACTAATCGAGGAGGACAAGCTGAGAACAAGAATGACGTGTCCCACGGATCAACCTGATCCAATGGACGGGAAGACACAATCCTCAAACGATTACAAGAATTGGAATAATGCCTTGCTTGGATCGGCGAAGGTTGGAGGCCGTTCGAACATAGATATCGGCCATACAGGCAACCCTACTCCTCCCATATTCTCGATGCACCCATCCCAAGGAGTTCAACCTCCACCGTTTGGAACCTACAATGGAGAAACGAATCCAGCTGATCACATTGAGGGCTTCAAAACCCTCATGATGATTCACAACACCTCCGATCCCTTTCTCTGAATTGCGTTCCCAACCACCCTGAGAGGCCCCGCATGGGAATGGTTCACCAAACTCGCCCCCGGTTTGAATTTACTCCTTCGACTAGCTCGAATAGAATTTTCTCTCTCACTTTGTGACCAACTGAAAGGCTGAAAAGACGAGTGCCTCCTTACTGGACTTCAGACAGAATGACGAAGAATAACTTCGAGATTTTTTCCAGAGGTTTACGGCCGAAGCACGGTCCATCTCCTCCCTGGACGCCGGGATAGCAGCAACGGCCTTTCAACACAATGTTTGCCATGACTCTCTGAAGGCCTCCCTGGCCAAGAAGCCACTCATCGACTTTTCCAACTTTCTCCATAGGAGTGAGAAGTACATCCAGACCGAGGATGCCCTCCACCCTGGGGCTCGGGTGTTAGGTTTCAAAGGCAAACACATACTGAATACATAGCGAAAAAATTACAAAATATTGAAACCTAGCCATGGATCCATGCGAAAACCATAAAACATGTTTAGGAGTTATACCTTAAAGATGGATCTACTGTCTCCAAGATATGTCAATCACAGCACTGTAATGTTGTGGTGCCTCTATGGTACCACACGAACGGTTCAAAACAAAACTTTCCTCACGCTGCGGTGCTAGCTGCAAGATGGGGCTGTTCCCCATGATCTCTTTCTCACAGTTTCTGTGACGGGTAGGGTTTTCTCATATGTGTCTTTTGCACAGATATGTAACATATATATAGCTGCAGTAAATCAACCATGTGTAACGAGCTTGTTTGGCTCATAATCCGACCTAGGTTAGATTCGTGTGTGGGCTTCTGAACTTTAGTCAGCACATTTAATGTAATTAAATATCCAACCGATGTCAGGAGTCCAAGTCTTACCTAGATCCCCAATTAAATTTGTCTTATGAATTTAAATTCCAATTTCGGTCTATTCTAAGTGTGTGACCCTGTAGGTTCCCGTTACGTTGACAGTAATACTAAAATCATATTCCAGTATTTCAAATAGTGAGCGGTATCTAGCAATACATCACTGCTACTCAAGTAACGGGAATGTCAGTATTTAGACATAACCTATCTGTGACCAATGTTACCATGTAGTATAGTCTCTTTGTCCAGATATCGTAATTGACCACAAGGCATAGATTGTGTCACCCTTGTATAGTTCAATCTTTGGTTTCTTGATGTCTGAGTAGACTTACTAAAACAAATGAGCTCAATATCTCATACTAACTCATTTGAGCACGGCCATGCATTTTGTAGTCTCACTCAATCAAGGGGCCCGTAGATATCGCTCTTGTTATGTAAGAGGGACAAATTCCTATCTAAGTTACTCACATCCCTCCACATGATTTGTAGTATATCCAATAGTCGACTTTATAATCACCTTATTACAGGTGATGTTTCACGACATTAAAACATATAACTTATCATGTAGGAAACCGTAGTGACTTTAAGTCAAAGGACTACATACACCATGGTCACTGTGAGAACCGCTTATGACACTAACATAACGATCCATGTAGCGTTCTCATGGTGGGTCAGTCTAGTACATTATTACTCTAATATGTACCAATGTGAAGACTTGATATCTCATATCCATGACCCGTAAGATATGGTCATCAATCTACGCACATACTTGTCTCTGTGCATTATTGTTTTCCTAATTCACAATAATACTTGACTAGGGACATTTAAGAATAATGTTTTGATTACAACCAATAAGATCTCACAGTCAAGTCATGCACTTGATATCCCATGGTATTAAACCTACTATTCAAAGGACTTTATTATGCTCATTTAATCATAATAAACAACAAAATATCATATATGAAATAAATGTCATAATGAAATGTAAACTAGTAATGTCAATACACAACTGACCTCTAGGACATACACCAACAATCTCCCACCCTTAGGTTTCAAGGCAGAAGTGTTGGGATTGGAATTTTCCTTGCTCTTCCCCTTACCATTGGGTTTCTTAATCTGCTTTTTGCCCTTGCCCTTAGGTTTGGCCTATTGAACCATCATAATAGTCTTTCTCTTAGTAATGTTCTGCTCAGCAGTTCTCAACATGCTTAGCAGTTTTGGCAGAGGATTGTCAATCTCATTCATATTGTAGTTCATGACGAATTGACTATAACTTTTCGGCAACAATTGCAGGACAAAGCCAGTGGCCAACTCTTGACCCAATGGAAAACCAAGCCTTTCAAGATTCTCTATGTACCCAATCATCTTGATCACATGAGTTCCAATAGGGCTTCCTTCTGCCAGTTTGTACTGAAACAATGCCTTTGAGACTTCAAACCTATCATGCCTAGTCTGATCTTGATAGAGCCTCTTGAGGTGTACGATCATATCGTAGGCATCCATGTTCTCATGTTCCTTCTAAAGCTTAGAGTTCATGGTGGCTAGCATGAGACATCCAACGTCCAAGGCATCATCTTGATGTTTCTTATGAGCATCCTTTTCGGTGCAAGGGGCATTTGCAGTGGGTGGTTCAGGAACAGACTGCTTTAGAACATACAACTTTTTCTCATGCCTAAGGACTATCCTTAGGTTCCTGTACCAGCCTAGAAAATTTGTCCCAGACAATTTGTCCTTCTCAAGGACGGATCACAATGATAGGTTATTTGATGTGTTGGATGCCATGGTAATATATCAACAGAAATATGAAAAATAAATATTATTTCACAGAAACATCCAAAGTAAGAAATATTTAACCATTAAAAGAAATATGCAAAGTATGTATCATGACAATGAAACATTTAATAAGGTCTTTTATTAAAAATACCACCTACTATTTCATTCAAATCAATGACCCTCCTCATTGACTCGGAAAATCCCATCGCAATATTTTTTAGTCGGACAAGATCCATATTTCACCTAGTTCTGAGTCAGCTTTGGCTATCACCCAAAATTTAGTTATTTAGGTACGGAAGATTTTTTCAATTACATCATATGCAACTCTTGGATAGTTGGGTGAATAGCACTTTAATCTATCTTAGAGACTAAAGCCCAACTCTATGCCTTTAAACCTTCAATCCTATTGAAATAGTTTAGTTAAATCAGACCCAATGGTTGGCAATTTAATATTACTTTTATCCCATCGCATCTCACTAGGATAGATAAATGCACCTTGCTTTGGCAGAGCTACACTTAATCGATCATAGCCTAGACGAGTGCCATGCATTGGAAAACACCTTATTGCAACTTAATATTTACTTTGAGGGATTTTTTTTTGTTATTTTATTAATTGATCTCATCATTTGTCATCCATTAGCATACAACAATGCATCTCATACAAAAATAAAAGCATAAGAATTATGTGACATGGTTGTGGCCCTAACACATTGATTCTGTCAAGCCAATGAGAGTATGAAAAATTGAACAAAGGGATTATACCGTCTTCTCCAAGCAACTTCACAATCTTAATTTTCCTTATATGGTTGTCAATTTCTTACATTCTCAGTGAGATTACATTTACTAAAGAAAGAATGTACAATTGGAGTTTAGAGAGAAAGGATTACATTGAGAATGTAGAGAGAAAGACACGACACGCAGGCCGTATTCAAAATACCAAAATATAAATATAAACAATATATCACAGAACATAAACCATGTATCACAGAACTAAACCATGCATCACAGAACTAAGGCCACAACCATGCACCATGTATCATAGAACATAATAATCAAAGAATATGTTGTTATTATTTTATTTAGTTTATTTAAAAAGGGTTGGTTTTTTGGGAATCATTATTGCCTTACGCAGAGCCGTCAAGGGGAGGTCGCCCCTTGCAGGGTCGCAGGGCAGCGCCCCGGAGCAAAAAATTGCCTCATCATCCCTTACCACCGCCAGTGCATGAATTTTTTTATGTTTTAAGAAACCCTAATGCCACTGCAGACAACGCAGGTGCATGAACTATTCATGCTTTAAGAAAGTCTAACATCACTGTAAATCACATCTTTTCAGGGTTTTCAATGGTTCCCAACCGATGGCTACCTAGTGTGGCATCCGTGTTAAAAACCAACCCATAAACGAATCCTTATATTGCAGCAAACAAAATTATATCACATATGAATTTTTCTACCAAAAGTGCGAATATATCACAAATAGTCACATAGGTTTCGCAAGTGGCTCTGATACCACTGTTAGGTTTCACTGGCAAACACATATTGAATACACAGCGGGAAAATTACAAAATATTGAAACCTAGCCATGGATCCATGCAAAAACCATAAAATGTGTTCAGGAGTTATACCTTAAGGATGGATCTATTATCACCAAGATATGTTGATCACAGCACTGCAATGTTGCGGTGCCTCTACGGTATCCACACGAACGGATCAAAACCAGGCTTTCCTCACACCGCGGTGCTTGCTGCGGGATGGAGCTATTCCTTACGATCTCTCTCTCATAATTTCTTTGACGGCTAGGGTTTTCTTACATGTGACTTTTCCACATATATGTATCATATATATAGCTGCAGTAAATCAACCCTAAGAGAGTAACGAGCTTGTTGGGCTCATTATCTGACCTGGGTCAGATTCGTGTGTGGGCCTCTGAACTTTAGTCAGCCCATTAAATCTAATTAAATATCCCACCACTGTCAGGAGTCCAAGTCTTACTTGGACCCAATTAAGTTCATATTAAGAATTTAAATCCCAATTTTGATCCATTATAAGTGTGTGACCCTGTAGGTTCCCATTACGTTGACAGTGATAATAAAATCTTATTCTAGTATTACAAACGGTGAACAATATCTAGCAATGTATCACTGCTACTCAAGTAGTTGGAATGTCAGTGACTTGATATAACTTATCCATGACCAATGTTACCATGTAGTCGAGTCCCTTTGTCCACAAATCTTAATTGACCACAAGGTATAGAGTGTGTCCCCCTTGTATAGTTCACTCTTTGGTTTCTTGATGTGCGAGTAGACTTACTAAAACAAATGAGCTTAATATATCATATTGACTCATTTGAGCACGACCATGCATTTTGCAGCCTCATTTAATCAAGGGGCCCGTAGATATCGCTCTTGTTATGTAAGAGGGACAAATCATATCTAAGTCACTCACATCCTTCCGCATGATTTGTAGTATGTCCAATAGTCGACTTTATAATCACCTTATTACAAGTAATGTTTGACGACATTAAAACATATAACTTCTCATGTAGGGAACCATAGTCACTTCAAGTTAGAGGAATACATACACCATGGTCACTGTGAAAACCGCTTATGACACTAACGTAACGATCCATGCAGTGTTCTCATGGTGGGTCAGTCCAGTACATTATTACTTTAATATGTACCCATCTAAAGACTTAATATCTCATATCCATGATCTGTGAGATATGGTCATCAATCTACACACATACTTGACTCTATGCATTATTGTTGTCCTAATTCACAATAATACTTGACTAGAGACATTTAAGAATAGTGTTCTGATTACAACCAATATGATCTCAAAATCAAGTCATGCACTTAATATCCCATGGTATTGAACCTACTATTCTAAGCAATTTATTATGCTCATTTATTCACAATAAACAACACAATAAAAGAAATGCCTCATATATGAAATAAATGTCATAATGCAATGTAAACTAGTAATGTCAATACACCACTGGCCTCTAGGGCATACTCCAATATCGGGAAGGTCCCCCACTAAAGGAAAAAGACAGACAACTCCGAGCCTCCCAAGAAGGCCCAGAAAGATGCCTCGGGATCGAAGTGCCTCTCTCTGCATTCGCGGTTCGATAAGTTTACTCTACTCACGCAAGCGTGTCATCGATCCTGATGGAAATAGAGGGCGACCACATACTTCAACACCCTCCTCGGTCCAACAACCCCAACAAGAAGAGAGACCAGAGGTTTTACTACCGTTTCCATTGGGACCATAACCAAAATACCGATAATTGCTGAGCTCTGAAGGACAAAATCGAGGTCCTCATTCGGAGAGGGTACCTTGCCAAATTCACTCGGAATGGTCCGAGAGCCTCTCTTCCCCTTTGGGGAGCGAACAAGCGTCCAGAGCCAGAGCCCGAGTGTCTGGACATCGAGAACCTGGCCATGCTCCACTGGTACCACGACAGACCCATGGGTGGAGAGTCTAGCTCCTTCCGTAAGGCCTTCATCCGGGAGGTAAAATCCGTTCACAAATACCCCCCTCCCCAAGGTCTCGGGTTGGATGTCTCTTTCTCGGAAGAAGACCTCGATGGTTTCTGGGTCCCACACTGTGATGCCTTAGTCATAAGCCTTGCGCTCACCAATCACGAGGTCCTCCGTATCCTTATCGACAACGAAAGTTTAGTGAACATCCTATTCCTAGCAGCCTTCAAAGCCTTAAAGCTCTCTCGGTGGAGACTAAAACGAGTAGGGTACACCCTCCACGGCTTCTCCGGTGCCACAGTTTAGATCGAGGGAATCGTTACCCTAGATGCCAGCGCAGGGAAATCCCCGACCTCCCGAACGGAGGTGATGGACTTCATGGTGGTCGATGTCAAAGCCGCCTATAATGCCATCCTAGGACGACCCAGTCTCACTTCCCTCTAGGCGATACCCTTAGCCTACCACATATGCATGAAGTTCCCAATCAAGTCTGGGGTCGGGGTTGTCAAAGGAAATCAGGAAGCAGCTCGGACCTGTTACACCGCCATTGTGGGGGACACTGCCCTTCCTTTCGAAGTGGTCGAGCTCCCGTCGGATCAAAGTTCAATAGGTTCCAAGCCGGAGGACGAGCTGGAGGAATTCCTGTTCACTGAGGCCGAACCTATCAAATGCTTTAAAATGAGCAAGTCTGTCCCTGCCCTCAAGGGGGAAATGATCTGTTTTATCTGTCAAAATTAAGACATGTTCACTTGGACACCCTCAGACATACCGGGAATATCTGAGGGCCTCATCATGCTTAGACTGAGTGTCCACCCAGACTCCAAGCCGGTAAAGTAGAGATGTCAAAAGTTTGCCCCCAAAAGGCAACAAGCGATGAAGGAGGAGGTCGACAAACTCATCTCTGCCCGTTTCATCCAAGAGGTCAACTATCCAGAGTGGTTGTTTAATGTCGTGCTAGTCAAAAAGTCCAACGAAAAATGGAGGATGTGCATTAAATTTATCGACCTCAACAGGGCCTGCCCGAAAGATCATTTCCCTCTCCCCAGTATCGATGCTATCTCCAAACACGAGTTGTTGAGCTTCATGGATGCCCACTCCGGTTACAACCAGATTCAGATATCCCCCCCGGACATTCTGAAGATGGCTTTTATCACCAATCAGGGGCTCTACTGCTACAGGTTCATGCCCTTCACGTTGAATGTAATCCCTATTTTTTGTTTTTCGTATTTTTGATGTATTTTTCTTCTTCTTGAATATTTGTACTCTCTCATATTTTTCTGGACCGTACATTGGAGTTGTTTTCAATATATATTCTTTTTTGGCTCAAACTTGATCTTTTGTGATTTATTTTTGGTTCCTTGCTCCGTTCTTGATCATTGTTGTTATTTTCGCTCTTCATTGTGTCTTGCTCCCTTTATCTGTATCTTTGGATGCTCATGATGGTTTGGTTGCTCATCCTATTCCCAATGCTATTATTTGATCCCTAATTAATTACCAATGCCAGATTAAATCCTACAATCCTATTATTAATCCTATACAAATTTATCCTGTTGGATCAATCCTATTCCGACTCCTAAACTATCCACAACCCAATTACCACATACCCAAACCCTAACTGAAATCCTATATATATAACTCCTCTATAAAACCTAAACCTAATACTCTAACCCTACTACACATCTCAGCCTCCCTCTCTCCTTCTCCTGTGCGCGCCGTCACCCTAACCCCGACACCCAGCCGACCCGCATACACCCCCGACCTACCCCCTTTCGGCCTGGACTTCAACCTAGCCGCAACCCTATCTCCCGAGCACTACCTTTCCACCATCTCCTTCATCTCGTTCTCTCATCTCCGTCCGCCGTCTGTACAGCAGCAGCAGCCGTAGGAGCAGAAACAGCCAGTTTCGGCTAGCCGCCACTACCCACCATCTGATCTCTCTCTCCTCCTCTTGGAGTTTGCAAGGGTGTGATCATGTGTTGCTTTGGTTCGTGGATTTTGTTCGTGGTTTTGTTCATCGCCCTGGAATCCGTTTCCGTTATTCTTGGTGTTCGTTTCGTCTTCGGTTAAGGCAAGTAACTTGTACTCCAATTCCTTTGTATGATACAAGTCAAAAATACCGATTATAATGTAGTTGTGTTCTAGAGACAACTCGTGTATGTGTTATTTTTTATGGGTTTGGTCTTTATTGTGCTATTTGACCATAGTTGGCTCATGACACAAAATCAACATGAAAACAACTAGGTTTGACCGTTCTTGATCTATTCATATATGTGAGATAATTAGGTGAAATTATGTGTTTGATGAGATCCATGTGGTATGATGGTTGTGAATATGTTATATACTATATTTCATGATGTTTGGACACTTAGTAGACTATATACCATGTTTGATTGTGATCGGAACAAGTTTTGTATGATTTATGTTGGTTTTGTTGTTAAAGGAAAATCTGTATTTGTCGTTGATCAGTTTTGATTTGTATTTTAGACCATATTAAGGTCAGAATTCTTAATTTTTGTATTAGACATGAATTGTAGGGAAATCTTTCTTCTTTCCAATCTCTCTGACCTTGATCGATTTCGTTTTTTTATGAGTGAGTTATGACTAGTTTACTACAGAGGTGTAATTTATTTTCAGATTTCGTTTCTTGATGATTTTGATGGTTAAACTATTTTGATACTAGTCTTAAATATATTACTTTGATCTGAAACATTGCACAGTATTTCTATACCTATTTAGGGAATACTCAGAATTTTGATGGATTTTATTGATGAGTTTTATATGCCGTTTCATGCTTATTTATGAAAGCTATACTTGCTATATTTTGCTCGCTGTTCTGTAAAGAATCATAATTTCACCCTATTTCCTTTTATTGTATGGAAAGTATTTATGAAATATGAAAGTTATCTTATTTTGTCTATTTTCATCTCCTATTGGCGGATTCGGATTTCGTTTCACGGTTTGCGAGATATTACAGTTTTCGTACAACAGTGTTGGGAATTTCAGATTTGCCAAACTATCGTTTCTTGATATTTTCTAATTTTTTGTTGACTGAACTAATTTTATTAGATTATTATGAAACTTTATATTCTGGTATTAGACATATAGGGGATTACCCAATATTTTTCCTGAATTTATTTGAGGTGTTTTAATGCCGTTTTTCTGACTTTGAATACGATTTACTGATTTCTGGCTGAACGTATTTTCTGGATTCAAATCAATTTTGAGTTATGATTTTGTGAAATACTATATGCCTTATATATAATCGCCAGATTCGTGCGGAAGTCTATTTTCCAGATTGTTTGACGGATTTAGATTTGGATTTCTGTAGTAACGGGAATCACTGTTTTAGTACTGTACTGTCATGCTGTCCTGAATATGAACATACACTGTTTTGCTCATTTATGTGACCGTATATTATCTATGCATGTTTATTTATTTCCCTGAACCTAATACTGATTATACCATGTTAGTTTGACACTATTTCATACACTATCATGTCTATTGATAACCATAATAAAAGTGATCAAGCCGGGGTTTCTTAAGGGAAGATGTAGTAGTGGAAAATATGGAAACGTGTACTTAGAAGGGAACTTGTGTTCCATACTGTTACTGTTACTGTTACTGTTACTGTTACTTTTACTGCTACTGTTACTATTACTTTTACTGCTACTGCTACTGTTACTGATACCTGAGTACATTGCCTCATTATGGTCCACTATGAAATCTAAAAGCAGAACTGTTTGTTGTAGCAACCACGTATTGTAATATGGGGCACATGACCTAGCTAGTAATATACACAAGACTGAAAGAACATAAGACTGATACTGTTAGACCGATACTGTTAGACTGATACTGTTAGACTGATATTGTTGGACTGATACTGTTATACTGTTACACTGATATACTAAGCTTACTGTTACTGGACACTGTTAGTTGCCGTATGACACTATACTTGACACATTCATTTGTATTGTTAGTATACCATGCTAGTTGACTTTGTTTTACTAATTCATGCTAGTTATTATTGTTGATGGATTATTCCATGCTATTTGTTTACCTTTCCTATGTACTTGTATCCTACATTATAAGTGGCCCGTAACTTGCATTGATGAGTACTTGTTTTCATTTTCCTTCTTCTGTAATTATTAATTGCAGATAAGGATGGTCAGCTGCCCGACGACTTTGGCGAAATGAGATATTAGTGCTGGATTTCTTGCTTATTTGTATTACTATTATTGTTGCTTTGAATAATGTATTTTGAGTACATGGATGATTACTTTGTATTTTGGGCGATGTGTCCCAGGATTTTGTCTTACCTAGATTCTTATTTATTTGAAATTAATACATTTTGTTTCGAGTAAATTCTGTTGGTTCATTAATTCAATTTTGCATGTGTGTGGTTGATTCTCTTTTGCTTCCGACTCTGATTATTTTGTGAGATATTATAAAGATTCCTGAATAGCTTTTGAATGATGCAAATCATTCGTTGGGTTGAGTCGCGTATCCGTATTCCGTATTCTTTTTGAGAAGTGGGGCGTGACAAGCCTTTTAGTGGTATCAGAGCCCAGATTTGGCTAATGTATTAGTTGCCTAATATATTAGACAAGCTTGGCTCGAACTGGGATCGGCTTAATATTTTACCAACCATGCATGCATAAATGAATTATTATCAACTTTGATTCTGGATGCTGATTGTTTTGGTTTTTGGTGCAGCTATGACTCATGGGAATTCTTATCAGCCTGATCCGATTGAGGCTATCACTGCTGCGCTTGAGCGGCTGATCAATCAGCAGCAAAACCACAGCGATCTAGTGATGGCTGCTCTTGAAGCTGTCCAGGTTCCGCCTCTCGTTGTGCCTGTGGAGGCAAATCTTCCGCCTCGTCTAGGAATAGTTACGAATTTTATGAGGCAGCATCTCGACCATTTTTCCGACACTGAGATGCCTTTGGATGCTGAACAGTGGTTGATCCGGACCGAGTGCTTGCTCTTGGCGGCACGTGTTGCCGAGGCTGATAGGGTGGACGTGGTCTCCATACAGCTGGTGGATTTGGCTCACATTTGGTGGATGGCCGAGTCCGAGCGACTTGAGAGGCCTATTGCTTGGACTACTTTCACTCGGGGATTCTTGGAGAAGTTCTTCCCTAGTAGTACTCGAGTTGAGATGGAACAGCAATTCCTGGCCCTAAAATAGGTTAATTCATTATTCTATTTTGGAATTTTGTTACATAATTGTTCAAACAATGTTGTAACATGAACTTCTTGAAACAGGGTTCCAGGTCAGTGGATGAGTACGTAGCTGAGTTTACTAGATTTAGCTGCTTTGCTGCCGTTCTTGTGGATACCGAAGAGGATAGGGCTCGTAGATTCAGAAATGGGCTTGAGCAAGATATCAAGAGGCTTCTTGTCTCTCTCCGTTTGCGTACTTATGCTGAAGCTCTTGAGGTAGCTCGAGCTCAGGAGCAAGCTCGTGGTGGTTTGGTTCCTTCTCCGCGGACTGTTCCATATTCTACTGCTAGGCCTTTTGATGGTCCTGTTCGGAGGCCTGTCCCAACCCATCCGGTCAGGACAGCTCCTGTATCCTTCTGTTGGTTTCCAAAAGGGTTGTTTTTGCAACTTCTGTCAGATGTCTGGGCATGAGCATAAGAATTGTTGGCGCATCAACCGCCGGTGCTTTAGGTGTGGCGTCACTGATCATTCAGTATGCAATTGTCTGCAACAGCAGCAGGTGGCTCTTCCAGCCAGAGGTCCTGTTCAGCAAGCAGGACCAGCTCGTGGTCCAGTTAGGCCTCCACTTCCTCCTCAACGTCAGATTGCTGGTCAGAGGACTGCTGTTCCGAGGAGTGGTCAGGCTTTCAACTTGACTGCTGCAGATGCTGAGACAATTGAAGGAGTTGTGGCAGGTAGCTTTTTGCTTTTTGTTTTGTTGTTGTTGTTTTGCTTTATCCTTGTTTCTTTCTTTTGGTCTTGTTTTGCTTTATTTCCGTTATCTTTCTGCATTGTTGTTTTCCTTACCCTTGATTGTCTGCTTTTTTTTTCTCCTGATCTTTTGCTCTCTTAGGTGTCGTCCTTATTTGCTCTTTTCCTGGTCGTGTTCTCTTTGATTCTGGGGCAACCCATTTTTTTTGTCTCCTCACGATTTGTCGCTCACCATCAGTTGGAGTGTAGCAACATGTCTGGGGCTTGGAATATGTTGATAGGTGGTGGTGTTGTCATTTGTTCCCGTAAGTGCAGGGAATGTTCCGTTGTTATTGGGGACGCATATTTCAAAGCCAACCTAATTATCATTGGAAATTTAGGATTCGACGTTATTCTGGGCATGAATTGGTTTAGTGAAGCCCATGCCATTATTGATTGCCGTGCCAAGAAAGTTGTTTTTAGAATTCCAGATTAAGCAGAATTTAAGTTCCATGCCGGGGAGTCTTTCCTTGGCCGAGCAAAGACTGCAGTTGTACAGGTGGATTGTGCGATGGAATTGCACTCAGGTTGTGAGGCTGCGCCTTTAGCAGTTCGGGATTTTTGGATGTTTTTTCAGATGAGTTGCCTGGCTTACCCCCTGATAGGGAAGTGGAGTTCAGTATTGATGTTCAGCCTGGAACGGCACCGATATCGAAGAGTCCCTACAGGATGGCACCTGTGGTGCTAGCAGAGCTTAAGGTGCAGATTCAGGAGTTGCTTGATTTGGGTTTCATCAGACCAAGTGTTTTGCCTTGGGGTGCTCCGATCCTTTTTGTCAACAAGAAGGATGGTAGTCGTCGCCTGTGCGTGGATTATCGAGAACTAAATAGTGTTACTATGAAGAACCGGTATCCTTTGCCTAGGATCGATGATTTGTTCGACTAGTTGAGTGGGGCTACTGTTTTCTCAAAGTTGGATCTTCGTTCTAGGTATCACCAAGTCAAGGTGAAGGCTGCTAATATACAGAAGACTGCATTCAGGACTAGGTACGGGTACTATGAGTATCTTGTGATGCCGTTCGGGGTCACTAATGCGCTAGCTGTATTCATGAGTCTTATGAACCGGGATTTCTCTTAGTTCTTGGATAGATTTGTTTTGGTCTTCATTGATGATATTCTGGTATATTCTCGAAATCGGGAAGATCATGCCGAGCATCTTAGAGTGGTTCTACAGACTTTGAGAGAGAATCAGCTCTTTGGAAAACTCAGCAAGTACGAGTTTCGGCTCGACAAGGTTTCTTTCTTGGGGCACATTATTTCTGGCGATGGTGTTTCTGTGGATCTAGCCAAGGTTGAAGCTGTGAAGAATTGGCCTATTCCTAAGTCAGTTTCCGAAGTTCAGAGTTTTCTTGGTCTTGCGGGCTATTATCAGAAATTCATTCAAGATTTTTTGAAGATTGCAGGGCCGTTAACTAAACTAACAGGAAAGGATCAGAAGTTTTGTTGGTCTGGTGAGTGTAATGAGGCTTTTGTTGAGTTGAAGAACAGATTGACGTCAGCGCCTATGTTGACTATTCCAGATGGTTCAGGCAGATTTGTAATTCACTATGATGGTTCAGGCGGTCTTGGAGCAGTTCTTATGCAGAAGGGCCATGTCATTGCGTATGCATCGAAAAAGTTGAGGCCACATGGAAAGAACTATCCTACTTATGACTTGGAGTTAGCGGTAGTGAACTATGCTTTGAAGCTGTGGAGACATTATTTACTTGGAGACCGCATGGAGATCTTTACAGACCATAAAAGTCTCAAGTATGTTTTCACCCAGAAGGAATTAAACATGATGCAAAGGCGATGGTTGGAGCTTATGGTCAATTATGACATCAGTTTGCAATACCATCCTGGTAAAGTAAACTTGGTGCCAGATGCTTTGAGCAGGAGACCGACAGTTATGTTTCTTACTCAGCAGAGAGATCTCATTGAGCAGATGAGGAGGTTGGATTTGGAGGTTTTGTTGCCGAGTTCTGGTCGGAGTTGTCTTGCGCTCCAGCTTCAGTCTTCTCTTGTTGATCAGATCAAAGAGGCTCAGGCTGGTGATGCGCAGTTGCAAGGTTTTCAAGCTAAGGTTGAGTCTGGGTCCAGAACGGATATGGTTATTCATGCCGATGGTTCGCTTCATTTTGATTCCCGGTTGTGTGTCCATAAGGGTGAAGTTCGTCAGAGGTTGCTTGAGGAAGCTCATCAGTCCTCGTATTCTATCCATTCTGGCGGTACTAAGATGTATCAAGATTTGAAGCTTCATTCCTGGTGGCATGGTATGAAAATGGTTGTAGCTCAGTTTGTTGCTCAGTGTTTGATCTATCAGTAGGTTAAGGCAGAGCATCAGAGAACCGCTGGACTTCTTCAACTGCTTCCTATTCCGGAGTGGAAGTGGGAACATATCACCCTGGATTTTGTGACCGCTTTGCCGAGGAGTCCTAAGGGTTACAATGCTGTTTGGGTGATTGTCGACCGTTTGACGAAGAGTGCTCACTTCATTCATTTTCATGTCGGTCAGTCTACTGAGAGCCTAGCAGAGAAGTACATGCAAGAGATTGTCAGGCTTCATGGGGTTCCAGTCAGTATTGTATCCGACAGGAATACAAGATTCAGATATCAGTTTTGGGAGTCTTCAGGCTAGTTAGGGGAGTAAGTTGAAGTACAGTACATCTTTTCATCCCTAGACTGATGGACAGTCAGAGCGGACTATTCAGATTCTTGAGGATATGTTGCGATCCTGTATGTTGCAGTTCGGTGGACCTTGGAAGGACCATTTGCATCTCGTGGAGTTCTCGTACAATAATAGCTTTCAGGCCAGTCTTAAAGCTGCACCGTTCGAGGCACTTTAAGGACGTAAATGCAGATCACCAGTATGCTGGGATGACATTGGTGAGAGGCAGTTGTTTAGGTCCAGAGTTCATCACCAGGACAGTTAATGCTGTAACTCAGATCAGAAAGCATCTTCAGGCAGCTCAGGATAGGCAGAGGCGGTGGGCTGATGTCCATCAGAGGGCTTTGGAGTTTGTTGTTGGTGACCATGTTTTCCTTAAGGTATCACCGTGGGGTGGTGTCATTCGGTTCGGTGGTGGGGGCAAGCTTAGCCCTAGGTTCATTGAACTGTTTGAGATTTTGGAGCGTGTAGGCAGGGTGGCCTATCGTCTTGCTTTGCCGCCAGCGTTATCTGGAGTGCACGATGTTTTCCATGTCTCACAACTCAGGAGATATATCCGTGATGATAGTCACGTGATCGACTAGTCTGAGTTGACCGTGCGGTTGAATTAGATTGTGAGATTCTGCCAGTTGCTATTGTGGATCGGCGGGAGAAAGTGCTTAAGAACAAAGTCATCAAGTTGGTTCGTGTTGCTTGAAAACCTCACTCGCCTAGTAAGTCGACTTGGGAGCTGGAGGAGGAGATTCAGCAGAAGTTTTCTCATTTGTTTGAGTAGCTTTTTGTTTTGTTTTGCCTTGTTTTCTTTTCTTTTGGGGTTACCCTATGTATCTTCTTTTTGAATTTCGAGGATGAAATTCTTTTTGTTCGGTGGGCAGGATTGTAACCCCTGTTTTTCGAATTTCATATTTTTGATGTATTTTTCTTCTTCTTGAATATTTGTACTATCTGGGTTATTATGAAGCTTACGATAATGAAAGTCTGATCAGCCCAATCTGGGTTGATCAAAGATCGATTCATTCTTGACAGTGTGGCTTCAGCTCAGGAAGTTATTTCCCAGCTGTCATCGTACTAAGTCGGAAGGCATCCTTCTTAAGCTCGACTTCCAAAAAGCTTACGATAATGTTAATTGGGAATTCCTCCTGGACCTTCTCGTTTTTCGAGGTTTTGGCCCCAAATGGGTCGCCTGGATTAAATCTAGCCTCTTTTCAGGCACCTCCTCCCTTTTCATCAATGGTTCAGAAGGCCACAAGTTCAAAATCAGGTGTGGACTCCGCCAAGGAAATCCTCTATCTTCTCTACTCTTTTCTCTCGTCGCAGTTGTCTTTAGCAAACTGCTGCGTAATGCTTGGAACTTGAATATGGTCGAGGGACTTGGCAGTTCCTCTTCGTTCGAGGGAGTGCTCAATCTCCAATATGCTGACGACACTATCATATTCACCAAACCGAATTTCCACTCCCTCCGTAACCTCAAGCTGCTCCTTTACTGTTTTGAATTGGCTTCCGGTTTATCGATTAATTTTCAAAAGTCCTCAGTTCTATGGTTGGGGGGTTCACCCAACCGTCAGACGAAAGTATCCAACATTTTTAACTGTCCCATCGCTTCTTTTCCGATTTCCTACTTAGGTATCCCCCTTCGTTGGGGCAAACTGCATAGATCGAACTGGTTTCCTCTGATCGATAAAGTGGAAGCCAGGCTCAATATTTGGTCTAGTAAGCTTTTATCCAGAGGTGGTAGACTTACTCTCATTAATTCGGTGATTTCTGCCATGCCCCTTTACTTTATGTCGTTCTATTTCTTACCCGCTTGGGTCATCAAAAGAATCGATCAGATTAGAAGTAATTTCTTCTGGAATGGCTCTTCTTCCTTCAAACCTGGCTCCCACCTGTGCCAGTGGAAGCTGGTCTGCACTTCTAAGGAGGAAGGGGGTCTTGGTGTCATTGACATTCGTAATCATAACTTAGCTCTTCTAGGGAAATGGTTATGGAAGTTTCATAGTTCTGACCATTTGCCCTGGGTCCAATACATCAGGGGCTTTCGCTCGGCTTCTTCCAACTGGTGGGAATTTCCCGAGGTGACCCATCGTCGTGCTTCCCCCTTTTGGAAAGGCATTTGGAAAGCCTCTGCTGCATTCCAGTGTGGTATTTTTCGCATCTGCAAAGATGGTTCCAGGGCTAAGTTGTGGACTGATCTATGGATCGGCAACACCACGCTTGCTTCGGCTTTCCCTTCTCTTTTCCGACTTACGGTCCTCCCTTATGCTTCGATAGCAGACTCTTTCATCTTGATTGACAATAATCGATTTTGGTTGATTCCTTTCATTTGCGATCTCTCACCTGCTTTGTCGGAGGTCTACGATAGGCTCATTCTTTACCTTAACAGCTATGAATGGCATCTGTCCGAGGGCATTGGTTGGCGGTGGTCATCTGCTGGGGTATTCTCGGTGAACTCGTTTTATAAGTTCCTTAACTCGAGAGGAGTGAAGTCTCCTTCCGCCAATCACTTCTGGGACTTGCCGGTTCCTTTAAAGGTTAAGATCACTTCATGGCTAGCTTTTAATAATAAGCTTCTGACTGTCGATGTATTGAACAAACGCAACCTCGCCTGGGGTCAGCTTTGTGTCTTGTGCGATCAGCACGAGGAAAACGTTAACCACCTCTTCATTCAGTGTCCCACTGTAATTCCCTTATGGAAGATTTGTTCTCTTGCTTGGGGGACTACTTCTATTCCCCTTCTCTTGGACTACGTTTGGTCGGCTAAGCTCTCGAGCCCTTCTTTCAGTTTACCTTGGACTCTATCAGTCCATGCTATTATATGGATCATTTGGAAAGAAAGAAACACTAGGCTGTTCCGAAATCATAGATCCTCTGTAGCGGTTTTAAATGATGAGTTTTTATTACTTTTCGATCTGTGGTCTTCGGTGTTAGATAACAAGGGCTTAACCTCTCGCTTCTCTCACTTATTAGGAAATGCTTATCGATGCCTTCGCACTCTTAATGCTATTTAATTCCTGGTTTTGCACTTGTTTCTGATAGTAACTTATCTCCTCATCTCCCTTGTTCATCTTGCAGGATAAAGCATCTCATCCAGATGCGGCTACCAGCTCTAAGCCCCAGTGAGCATTGCTCTCTTTTTATCGGGGCTTTTGCTTATTTTGTTTGGTTAGTTCTGGCAGTGGTAGCACCTTCCTTATCTTTTGGTGGCTGATGTTTTTTGTTCGTTCTGGGTCGCGGCTGTTTGCTGCGCTGCTGTCTTACTGTACCTACTTCGCTCCTCTTTTCTACTATGTTATGTTTGCATATGCTATATTATATGATGATCCTGGTTTATGTCGGTTGATGGTAGCCTTCTGGTTTTCTTATGTTTGTTAGATCTGTGCTTGCTTATCTCTGGATGTTAATTTGGCCTGCTCTATTGCTGTATGTTTTTTTGTTCTCGCTTGGCTGGGCTTTGTGGGATGATTGTTATGTTTGAAGCTCTTCTTATTGAGGTCACTCTCTTCGGCGGTTATTTTCTGCCTTCGGCAATTTTGGCTGCTCATCTATTTCCCTGTTTGGTATGGGGTGTTTCAAGATTTGTGGAGATCTCACTTAGTGATTTGCCTATTTACACCTGAATCTCTTTTTTCCCTCTCCTAGATTGAATGTTTCAGCATATTTTTTTCTCTACTATGTTTTAGCTTCCGTTTCCTTTTACTTTATCTTCCCTGTCTCTCTATTGATCAGTGGTGATTCTGTTATTGAGTTTTATCCCATCGATTGGGAGCAAGTAGGGTATTAGCTTTGATGCTACTGCTGTCCGGCCTGTTGCTGGTATGCTGGAGTGACCACTGTTGAGGATCAGTGGTGTGCTACTGCTAGGATGGTGCGGGAGGCCCTATCCTTTTTCTTCGGTTGGGAATCCTCGGCTGATGAGTCCTTGCCCAGTCGGTGCCGGTTCTTCATCGAGCTATCCTCTGATCTGCTGATGCTCGCATTAGTTTAGAATTTCATCTTTTTCCTGTAATTTTGTTACTATGTGCTTGATCATTCATTTTACGACTTGTAAAATTTCTGTTGACTGATTCTATATATAATATTTTGATGGCTGGGGTCGCAAGATCCTATCCGATTCATCAAAAAAAAAGAATATTTGTACAATCTCGTATTTTTCTGGACCGTATATCGGAGTTGTTTTCAATATATATTCATTTTTGGCTCAGTCTTGATCTTTTGTGATTTATTTTCAATTCTTTGATTCGTTCTTGATCATTGTTGTTATTTTCGCTCTTCATTGTGTCTTGCTCTCTTTATTTGTATCTTTGGGTGCTCATGGTGGTTTGGTTGCTCATCCTATTCCCAATCCTATTGTTTGATCTCTAATTGATTACCAATGCCAGATTAAATCCTACAATCCTATTATTAATCCTATACAAATTTATCCTATTGGATCAATCATATTCCTACTCCTAAACTATCCACAACCCAGTTACCACATACCCAAACCCTAATTGAAACCCTATATATATAAATCCTCTCTAAAACCTAACCCTAATACTCTAACCCTACTACACATCCCGGCCTCCCTCTTTCCCTCTCCTGTGCGCGCCGTTACCCAACCCCGACACCCAGTCGACCCGCATACACCCCCGACCTACCCCCTTTCGGCCTGGACTTCACCCTAGCTGCAACCCCATCTCCAGAGCACCACCTCTCCACCATCTCCTTCATCTCGTTCTCTCATCTCCGTCCGCCGTCCGTACAGCAGCAGCAGCCGTAGGAGCAGCGACAGCTAGTTTCGGCCAGCCGCTGCTACCTACCGTCCGATCTCTCTCTCTTCCTCTTGGAGTTTGCACGGGTGTGATCGTGTGTTTCTTTGGTTCATGGATTTCGTTCGTGGTTTTGTTTGTCGCACGAGAATCCGTTCCCATTATTCTTGGTGTTCGTTTCGTCTTCGGTTAAGGTAAGTAACTTGTACTCCAATTCCTTTGTATGATACAAGTCAAAAATACCGATTATAATGTAGTTGGATTCTAGAGACAACTTTTGTATGTGTTATTTTTGATGGATTTTGTCTCTATTGTGCTATTTGACCATAGTTGTCTCACGATACAAAATCGACTTGAAAACAACTAGGTTTGATCGTTCTTGATCTATTCATATATGTGAGATAATTAGGTGAAATTATGTGTTTGATGAGATCCATGTGATATGATGGTTGTGAATATGTTATAAACTCTATTTCATGATGTTTAGACACTTAGTAGACTATATACCATGTTTGATTGTGATCGGAACAAGTTTCGTATGATTTATGTTGGTTTTGTTGTTAAAGGAAAATCTGTATTTGTCATTGATCAGTTTTGATTTGTATTTTAGACCATATTAAGGTCCGAATTCTTAATTTTTGTATTAGACATGAATTGTAGGGAAATCTGTCTTATTTCCAATCTCGCTGACGTTGATCAATTTCGTTTTTGTATGAGTGAGTTATGACTAGTTTACTACTGAGGTGTAATTTATTTCCAGATTTCATTTTTTGATGATTTTGATGGTTAAACTATTTTGATACTAGTCTTAAATATATTACTTTGATCTGAAACGTTGCACAGTATTTCTATACCTATTTAGGGAATACTCAGAATTTTGGTGGATTTTATTGATGAGTTTTATACGCCGTTTCATGCTTGTTTATGAAAGCTATACTTACTATATTTTGCTCGCTGTTCTATAAAGAATCATAATTTCACCCTATTTCCTTTTATTGTATGGAAAGTATTTATGAAATATGAAAGTTATCTTATTTTGTCTATTTTCATCTCCCTTTGGCGGATTCGGATTTCGTTTCACGGTTTGCGAGATATTACAGTTTTCGTACAGCAGTGTTGGGAATTTCAGATTTGCCAAACTATCGTTTCTTGTTGTTTTCTGATTTTTTGTTGACTAAACTAATTTTTCTGGAATATTATGAAACTTTATATTTTGATATTAGACATATAGGGGATTACCCCAAATTTTTTCTAAATTTATTTGAGGTGTTTTAATGCCGTTTTTCTGACTTTTAATACGATTTACTGATTTCTGTCTGAACGTATTTTCTGGATTCAAATCAATTTTGAGTTATGATTTTGTGAAATACTATATGCCTTATATATAATCGCCAGATTCGTGTGGAAGTCTATTTTCCAGATTGTTCGACGGATTCAGATTTGGATTTCTGTAGTAACGGAAATCATTATTTTAATACTGTACTGTCATGCTGTACTGAATATGAACATACACTGTTTTTCTCGTTTATGTGACTGTATATCATCTATGCATGTTTATTTGTTACCCTGAACCTAATACTGATTATACCATGTTAGTTTGACACTATTTCATGCACTATTATGTCTGTTGATAACCATAATAAAAGTGATCAAGCCGGGATTTCTTATGGGAAGATCTAGTAGTGGAAAATATGGAAACGTGTACTTGGAAGGGAACTTGTGTTCCATACTGTTACTGTTACTATTACTGTTACTGTTACTATTACTGTTACTTTTTCTGCTATTGTTTCTATTACTTTTACTACTACTGTTACTGTTACTGATACCTGAGTACACTGCCCCATTATGGTCCACTATGAAATCTAAAAGCGAAACTGTTTGTTGTAGCAACAATGTGTTATAATATGGGGCACATGACCTAGCTATTAATACACACTAGACTATAAGAATATAAGACTGATACTGTTAGACCGATACTGTTAGACTGATACTGTTAGACTGATATTGTTAGACTGATACTGTTGGACTGATACTATTATACTGTTACACTGATATACTAAGCTTACTATTACTGGATACTGTTAGTTGCCATATGACACTATACTTGACAGTACTGTTAGTATACCATGCTAGTTAACTTTGTTTTATTGATTCATGCTAGTTATTACAGTTGATGCATTATTCCATGCTATTTGTTTAACTTTTTCATGTACTTGTATCCTACATTATAAGTGGTCCGTAACTTGCATTGACGGGTACTTGTTTTCTCTTTCCTTCTTCTATAATTATTAATTACAGATCAGGATGGTCAGCTGCCCGATGGCATTGGCGAAGTTAGATATTAGTGCTGGATTTATTGCTTATTAGTATTACTATTATTGTTGCTTTGGATAATGTATTTTGAGTACTTGGATGATTACTTTGTATTTTGGACGATGTGTCGTAGGATTTTGTCTTATCCAGATTCTGATTTATTTGAGATTAATATATTTTATTTCAAGTAAATTCTGTTGGTTCATTAATTCAGTTTTTCATGTGTGTGGTTGATTCTCTTTTGCTTCCGACTGTGATTATTTCGTGAGATATTGTAAAGATTCCTGAACAGCTTATGTATGATGCAAATCATTCGCTGGGTTGAGTCGCGTGTCCGTATTCCGTCTTCTTTTTGGAAAGCGGGGCATGACATTGAAGAATGCAGATGCCACTTACCAGATGCTCATTATCTGTGTCTTCAAAGGGCAGATCGGTTAGAACATGGAGGTCTACATCGACGACATACTTATTAAAAGCCTCCAGGGCAGAGACCACGTAAGCTATGTGGAAGAGGCATCCAGGGTCATGAGAATGCATATTATGAGGCTCAACCCCTCCAAGTGTGCCTTTGGCATCACCGCAAGAAAGTTCATCAGTTTTATGGTCAGCCAACGAGGGATAGAAGCCAATCCTGAGAAAATTCAGGCCATCCTGAACATGGCCCCTCCCAGAAATTTTAAGGAAGTACAATGGCTTACCGGCAGTCTAGCAACCATCGGCCGCTTTCTTTCGAGGTCGGGGGAGAAGTACTGATGTGTCTAATTTTTATATAAACATTTGTACTCATTTACCTATAAAAATTGCTTGTATTCGTCTCTATTGTTTATAATTCATCTTATTTCCATAGATTTCAGTTAATTAATTATTTTTGAAGGAATAAGATTTTTGATGCAAAAGGAGAAGATTTTTGGTAAAAATCAACAAACAAAACAAACATAATGATCTATTAATTTTTTATTGTTTTGTTGAATTTTGAAATTTACAATTTGGCCTTGTAAAAAGAAAAATAAAAATTTTAAATTGCCACTAGAGGTGAAAGTGCAATAAATAAAATTAAAAGGATTTAATTGAGCCAAAGTGATTTTTAGTTAGTTTAATTAATTTAAACTAATTAATTTTATTTTTATTTTTTAAAATTTTGAATTTAATTTGTGTGTGTGCAGCACGTACTTCAAGAAGAGGAAGACAAGCAAAAAAAGCAAGAAATAAAGATGGAATCACATAAGAAAATAAATAAATGAAGACGATGGGGTTTTCTGCAAAAATAAACCATAATCTCTACGTTTCCTGTGCCTATAAATAGAAGAGCAAACAAGAGAAGGGGTTCGCAACCCAAGACACAAACCAAGAGACAGTTAACTCTAATAAAAGAAATAAAAATAAAAATAAAAATAAATAATTAAAACTGAGCCCACGCTTTGTCATTGGGATTCGAGCTCAAAGACAAAGACAGCGAAACAGAAGTCTGGGTTTTCGGCGTGATTTCCAAGAGAGAAGAAGACGAAAGAGCAGGAGAAAGACGAAGCAGCAAAAACAGAAGAGGTGAGAGAGGGTGCTGTGCTGACCTCACGCTGACGTCAGCGGGCGCTATAATCAAGCCAGAAGAGGAGAGAGAGCGATTTTGACTTTGCGGCACGCAATTCGAGGCGCCTCGGTTTGTAATTTTTTGTAAAATATCTTTTCTCTTTGTCTAATTTTATTATGCAATCCAAGACAAAATTTGATAGTTACAAATTTATTATGAACTAAATTTTATTTTTCTAGGGATTCGATGTAGCCTAGTTTTGAGAACACAATTTTAATTCCATATTATTTTTCTATTTTTTCATGGTTGTGTGTTTGATTTTGTGGTTAATGCTTACAATTGTTTGGCCAACAATTGTATGATTTATTGGATCATGGAGAGACCGAAAGGTAATTTGTGATTTAAAACTTTAAAATTAAACACCATTGATTGAGTGAAATTAGAGATGATTTACCACGATTGATGTGACTATAAAGAAATCCATATAACTTAATGAGTCTTCAATTAATTAAATTTGCATAGAGATATGACAAACTGTTAGTTTGAGATATTTTTGGTGTTGTTCGAGAGAAAGCATTGAATAATTTGGGAATTTTGGTCTACAACTCGGAAAGATAGTCTTTTTATTCACATGGAATTTTGAATTGTGTGGGATTATCTTGGTGAAATCAAAAGCCTTAGAATTTATTTTGCTATTAACAAATCACAAAAATTTCAGATTCCGCTTCTTTTTAATTAATTTAGTTAGTTCTTTAGATTAATTTAATTTAGTTGCTTTCTTTGTTGAATTTCGATTTTCCAAATAGTAAACAATTTAGTAATTTCAGTACTCGATAAAATAATTAGTCCTTGTGGGTTCGACATACTTTTCACTTAACTATACTACTTGTTGCGATTTTGTACACTTGGAAATAATTCACACCAAGTACCTCCCTTTTTTCAAAGTCCTCTAAGGGGCGAAGAATTTTGGATGGGGGAGCCTCAACAACAGGCTTTTGATCCGCTCAAAGAGTACCTCTCCAATCCCTTTTATTCTGAGCAAGCCGGAGCCAGGCGAGGTACTATACCTCTACTTAGCATCTTTGGAGCAAGCCCTTAGCACGGTCTTGATTTAGGAGCAAGATGGAGCCCAAAGACCCATCTAATATGTCAGCAAAATCCTCAGGTACGTCGAACTCCAATACACAAAGATTGAAAAGGTCGCATACGCCTTAGTCAAGGCCGCGCGAAAACTCTGTCTATATTTTTAGGCTCACTCTATCCAGGTCCTTACGGTTCAGCGGCTAAAGTAAGTCCTCCCAAAACCTGAGACCTGTGACCGCCTAATCAAATGGTCCATCAAGCTGAGCTAGCACAACATCAGGTATAAGTCGAGGACGGCCATCAAGGGACAGGCGCTCGTTGAATTCATAACTGAATGTGCCATCTCGAAGGTCCTTGATACTCCAGAAGATGAACTCGTATGAGAACGTTATGTGGACGGATCATCCTGTAAAGAGGGTAATAGGGCCGGAGTCACCTAACGCGGTCCATACGGCTTCTAATACTCCCAGTGCTTTAGTTTCAAGGCATCCAACAATGAGGCGGAGTACGAGGCCCTGGTAGCCGGACTCTTCCTAGCTCGAAGAGCAGGAGCCAAATGGTTCACATCTTTCAGCGACTCCCAACTCATCGTCAATCAAGTGTGCGGAAAGTGTGAAGCCCGCGACACCCGGATGGTCAAGTATCTGGCACAGGTCAAGCTCCACTTGGCCGACTTTGAGGACGCCTCCATTGTCAGGATCCCTCGAGAAATGAACTGTCAAGCAGATGCTCTATCCAAATTAGTGTCCTCTTCATTCGATGGTCTAGATTGTACAGTCTTGGTGGAGGTCCTTGCTCGACAAAGCATCGATAAGGAAAACTCAGAACTCCTCTGTCTCTACCGACCCACCCAACAACACCTGGACGGATTCGATCCTGAACTACTTAAGAAACAGGGAACTCCCCCAAGACGCCTCCGAGGCTAGGAGGATCAGGGTTAGGGCTGACAGGTTCGTGCTTATCGACAGTATGCTGTTCAAATGCTCCTACACAAAAACCGAAGGTAGAACCTACCTCCGATGCCTGTCACCAGAGGAGGCCAAGTATGCGCTCGAGAAAATGCATGCGGGAATCGGCAGTTGCCATAAGGGCAGCAGATCGCTTGCAAAGAAAGTACTCAACCACTGGTACTACTGGCCGACCCTCCTACAAGATGCTTAGGACCTGGTAAAGAAGTGTGGCCTATGCAAAAGGTTCTCTTCGGTTCGAATTTTACCCCAAGCCAGTCTCAAGTTGCTCTCTAGTCTAGCTCCCTTCGCCATGTGGGGGATGGACCTAGTCAGACCGTTCCCCAAAGCTACTTGTCAAAGATGCTTCCTCATTGTGGATATCAACTATTTCACGAAATGGGTCGAGGCAGAGCCCCTGGTCACTATCACTGAGCACCAGGCCCAATAATTCTTCTGGAGCACATCGTCTGTTGATGCGGTATTCTTCGGATCCTCATCACCGACAATGGTACTCAGTTGGCAGGAAAGGGCTTCCACAAATTTTGCGAAGACCTAGGACTCCAGTAGAGGTTATCCTTCGTCTCACACCCCCAGTCCAACAGCCAGGCCGAGAATGCGAACCGAAAAATTCTCGATGGTCTCAAGAAGAGATTAGACAAATCCTCCAAGGGAATGTGGGTCAACGAGCTGCCCAGCATACTTTGGCCCTATCGCACGACCAAGAGGATCCCTACGGGCAAGTCTCCTTTCAACTTGACCTTTGGCACCGAGCCAGTAATCCCCTTAGAAGTCAGGTTGCCATCGTCACGAGTGATGAGCTTTGACAAGGATTCAAACTCAGATGACCACTTTTTAAACCTAGGCCTCCTTGACGAAGTTCGCAAAAGGGCGACCATCAGAAGAAACATCTACCAATAAAGGGTAGAAGAATTTTACAATCAGAAGGTCCGACATGCCAACATCAAGGAAGGCAATATAGTTCTTAGGCGACTCGAGATATCCGAACCGAGCAAAAAGGGGAAACTCGTACCCAACTGGGAGGGCTCGTATAGGGTCTCTAAAGTGGCCTGTCCAGGTGCATACAAAATTGAAGACCCGGGGGGCAGGGTAGTCAAGAGGATCTGAAATGCTGAGCACTTGATGAAATTTTACAAAGGCCCGTAGGGGTCTGCATATGTAATGAGGCCTTCAAAAGTCGACGCATGTACTTACCTTCGGTAGTCAATGAATAAAATTTAATTTTCACTCCAAATTCAACTTATTGGGTCACTTGCAATGGGCACTCAAGGACCAGCCTGACCACCGAAATTCTCGTAGGATATCCCCTTCGGGATGGTATCCGACGCCGAAGGCTTCAACGACAAAAATTCATTAAGGATATCCCCCTCGGGGTGGCATCCAATTCCGAAAGCTTCAATGCCAAAAGATCCCTGAAGGATATCCCCCTTCGGGGTGGCATCCGATGCCGAAGGCTTCAATGCTGAAAATTTATGAGGGATATCCCCCTAGGGATGGCATCCGATGCCAAAGGATTCAACGCCAGGATCCCCGATGGATATCTCCTTCGAGTGGCATCCGATGCCGAAGGCTTCAATGCCAAAATCCCCGAAGGATATCTCCTTCGAAATGACATCCAACGTCGAAGGCTTCAATGCCAAATCTCCGAAGGATATCTCCTTCGACATGGCATCAGACGTCATAGGCTTTGACGCCGAAATTATCGGACCCACCCCTTCGGGAGGGCAACTGAAGCCGAAGCATCCCAGCACAAAAATCCTTGATGTCTCCTCAGACCCATCTCCATGGGATGTCATTCGATGTCGAGGGTGTATATGTCAAAAACAACGTGCAAATGACACACTCGTACAAATAAAGAGTTAGGACAAAATGCCTTTCAATAAAAAGGAAAATAGTTACAATAGAGGCGGTGGCCAGTCCACAATTGGCAAGTTCAACAAGACATGTGAACTACCACATAAACTTTCTCATGGTCGTTTCGCACTTCAGCACCAGCTATCGCCACCCGTCAGACGCCACGTGGTCGTCTCACACTTCAGCATCAGCCCGTAACCACCTTGTGCTTTGGCTCATCGCTATCTCCAATGCCTCGAGTGCAGAAGAGGCATCACAAACGGTAAGCGATGATGATGAAGGGTACCGACAGGCCGAGCAGGGCAACGATTCCTACAAGGGATTAACTCACCGCGCAGAAGAGGTATCATACTTGTGCCCAAGAACTGACAGTGAGCCCTTCATGTGGAAAGATTTCTCTCTGATGATTAGAACTCTCAACCTCAGCTCCGGCTAGGGACATCAGATCTCAGAATTCGGGATACCCCTACTGACCCCAAGAATAAGTACCCCAATCCTCTCCAAGCCTCACTGAAGCATCAGCATTCGCACGAGGGGTCCTAGCCAGGAAGACCCCACCGAGTCCAAAAGGAAAAAATAAAGCAACATTGTTGCCCCTCGGGACCTAGTGAGCAAAACTTTAGATCTCAAAATCTGGGACAAGAACAGGTTCCCCGACCGAATACCGATCTCGGTGGGACCGAGCCCAATCTCTCCAGACTCTTTCCCACCGTCCTCGACCAGTGGACAATCTTTTGAGCCGCCCAATATTGTAACACCCCAAACTCGAAATGAGCCTGAATTTGAAGTTCCACAGGATCTTTACAATTCACTTCGTACAATTTTACAAGGAATTTGAAACTTTTATTACAACAAAGTCTTTTTACATCACAACGCAGCGGAAAGTAAATAAAATACAACAATAATAAATGTACAATTGTAACAACTTTAGCATTTAATTAATTATTAGCATCAAATTTATCTTTATATCTTCTTGTAAATTCCAAGTCCTGCATATGAAACTGTGGGCACGTCAGTTGCTTACAACCCACGCAATATTATACACGGCCATTCTTGCTATGCCGAAAAATATAATGATTCTTTAATACTTTAACAAACACAAACTTGAATGCATCACAAATAAAGCTAAAGAGGGACTATCCTATCGATGTCGTGTGTGCTTGTGCACTTAACCTTAATGCAGCTATTTATATTAAATGACACTAATGCACACTTGTTCGAACCTATGCATTCCATTCTACATAGATCCGAGGGCAAGCTCTTAACCATGCTTCCTCTTGTAGGGTTGGATCCCTCGCAATGAGTTTAACTACTACGGTAACTACGGAAATTTCTTAGATGTTTTAGGAGTTATGAGCCCATGTCCAGATAGCGTGGAGGGGAATCCTACGTCATGACATGAACCCTCATGTAGACAGCCTATGGACAATTCGCCTCCGTCATGTGATGATGACACTACATAGTCACAAGCACCCCACAAGCGATGCCACGATCCCGATAATTTCGGAGATGAATTCACGTCATGACATGACGCATCATGTCGACAGCCTGTGAAAACTCTCACACCGTGATTCTGAGGCCCTCATACTTGTATTTTTCTCGTACTTTCATCACAACTTCACTATACTGACTGTCCTTAAGTTTTTAGTTTGTTTTAGAAGGGAATCATCACAACCTAGAGCTAGGTTACCCTACCGAACTTAAAGCAAACAACAGAGACAGTCAGCCCATACTAACTACTTTTTAAGAGATGCTCGGCCCACACTGGTTAGCTCTCAAATTCATATTAATAACAACTGCTGGTTTCTAAGGGTCTCGCCTAGCCTATAGATTGCAACAACTATCTCATTCTAGAGATTAACAAATATGTTATATTCAATCTCAAACACTTTTTCAATTTCTTTATTCATAATCTCTGTCTCAAAGAAAAACATTTCTTTATATTCTTACAACAAGAAGTAACTCCCTTCACTTTCATTATCAATTTAATCATTTATAGCAGTGTGTGAAATTCAAATATTCTCAATCAATTACTATAACATATCGTCAAGAGGATTCTCATTGTATCTCAAATTTTTCTCTTCCTTTAATTATACAAGAATCACATTTTAACAATTATCAAGTTGTTCATCCTATAGTTTTAATATATAAAAATCACTTCCAATCCTCACAAAATATGTAAAAATATTTTGGAAATATTTTTTATAAAGTCTAAATAATTTTAGAGAAATAATAGATTTTTTCCCGAATTTAATACTCCTTAAAAACTCAAAAAGAAAAAAAAATCAATTAAAACTGGGTCGGCTCACAACTTCACTATAGTGCCTGTCCTTAAGTTTTTAGTTTGTTTTAGAAGGAAATCATCACAACCTAGAGCTAGGTTACCCTACCGAACTTAAACCAAACAACAGAGACAATCAGCCCATACTGACTACTTTTCAAGAGATGCTCGACCCACACTGGTTAGCTCTCAAACTCATATTAATAACAACTGTCAGTTTCTAAGGGTGTCGCCTAGCCTATAGATTCCAACAACTATCTCGTTCTAGAGATCAACAAATATGTTATATTCAATCTCAAACCCTTTTTCAATTTCTTTATTCATAATCTCTGTCTCAAAGAAAAACATTTCTTTATATTCTTACAACAAGAAGTAACTCCCTTCACTTTCATTCTCAATTTAATCATTTATAGCATTGTATGCAATTCAAATATTCTCAATCTATTACTATACCATATCGTCAAGAGGATTCTAATTGTATCTCAAATTTTTCTCTTCCTTTAATTATACAAGAATCACATTTTAAGAATTATCAAGTTCTTCATCCCACAGTTTTAATATATAAAAATCACTTCCAATTCTCACAAAATATGTCAGAATATTGTGGAAATATTTTTTATAAAGTCTAAATAATTTTAGAAAAATAATAGATTTTGTCCCAAATTTAATACTCCTTAAAAACGCAAAAAAAAAAAAAACAAACAAAAACAAAAACAAAAAATAAATTAAAAGTGGGTCGGTGGATTCGAACCCGAGATCTCCGCCCATGAATAGTGACCAACTCAGAGCACACCCGAAGACCAAGAAGGCCAAAGGCAGTTGGTGATATAAGGCGAACTCGAAATTCTTTTGTATAGGTTTTTGGTGATTTGGTTAAAAATCAAATTGAATAAAAACAGAGCCTTTTCAAGACTCGAACCCAAGACCATCCATACTGTTCACAACGCCCTAAACCCACATCGATAACCAATATGCCCAAACTCATTCTCTGTTATGATCATAAGTTAAAATTGCTTTATTCTACTGGTCCGTTTATAACTCCTTTAACCAATCTCGATTTCTCAATTAATTTGTACCATTCAAAATCTAATTCTTCTCCAAAATGTGTTCTTTCAAAAAATACTATATAGTGCGTATATTTTAAATTCACAAAAAGTTTATTTCCAACAATATAACAAAATTTTAATCTTGCATTAAAGAACTCATATTATCAGTTTACACATAAAATATTGTCTCTCATCAAAACTTCTTCATAAAATTCTCTATACTCATAAAATGTGTACTAGTGAGAATATTTTCCACATTTCTTTACTACATTAGCATCTAAAAATCTTTTTCATACATGTTGCATTACTTTGACTATTATAAGAATATTCCAACATGCATCAATTTTCACTCCAACAATTCACTAGATATTATTTCCATTTTTCTCTTTCTAATTAGCAAGAGTTCTAGTCATTTATTTGAATCACAATATCATTTCAACACATCATGACATAATTAAATTAAGATTATGAAATCTATATTCATTATACCAATCAAAATTTAACAACTAAACAATATATCAACTAGCATGCATCATACTCCTAAAATTAGACTGGAATTAAGAAACACCCACCCAAAGGATTATTGATTTCTTAGCAATTGAACTCCAAAAGAAGCCTCACTTCGCCTTGAAATCCGTGCACCAAGGCAAAAACCCAAGTCAGCAAGTTCACCGAGCACCTCCTCTGCCTAAATTTTACAGCAAACCCGAGCACAGGAACAACACCAAACCTATATTTATGTATCTACACACACACACACACACACATATATATGGTTAGCGGGTGAAAAGAGAGATGAATTGGCTGGGGGGTTTTACGGAAGTTACATACATGAGAAGAAGGGAAGGAAGAAGAGAGTAGGGATGTTGGTTTTATAAAGGAAAATGTTTAATTAATTAATTTAAGTAAAGTGTAATTAACTATCCACTAAGTTTAATTAAATACCCACTCACCCATGCTTTTACCCATTCAAAAATCCACTAATTTTTTTCCCTCTAAATCCGTCAACTGGCCAAACAACCAATAAGGCACAAACACGTGCACGTGCATCGCACTTGCACACACTTTATTCATACATATACATATATATTTTTATATTAAAATATAGATTATAATATATAGTAAATATTTAAATAAGCTTAGTTTAATTATAAATTAGATTTTTCATGCACAAATAAAATAAACAAAGACACATTTCAAAATTTTATTTTGAAAGAGAATGCAACTAATACGTGCATTACAAACACATGCGTCGTACGTAAAATATTAAAATACAAAATAAATTTCATCAATATGGAAATATTTATAAATAATTGAAATACAATATACAAAAGATACATTTCATTAATTTTTATATATTCCACACCGAAATCAATATGTACATAGAAAGCACGTGTACCGCACGTATAAAAATATTTTAATCAAAACAGGAGAAAAATGAATTTCTGTTTATAAAACGAATTCAAATGAGATATAAAATAAATAATTGAAAACACATAGAAAATATTACATGTAGCGGTGGAAAAATACGTAATTGACACGTGCATCGATAACACGTGCAATGCACGTAAAAACACAAAGATTGAAAAAACTCATATTTGAGTTTGCCCAAATAGGGTAAGAATGAATTTTGAAAAGACAGAAAATGCATAAATAGTCGAAATACAAAATAAGTATGATATTTGTACTGAAATGCGTTACGGATATTACCCGTAACGGTACAAAATACACGTGCGTAACACACGAGGGGCAAAATTGTCATTTCCAATTTTGTGGGGTGTAACAAATATAGGCTCCATTGAGTATTGAGACATCGCAAGACGAAGATGGAGTTTGACAAACTTGTGAGTCAACAACCCAGCTATAAAGGATTTTATAGACAGCACAAAGAACTCCCAGACTTCCTGCATTTATTGTAGGAAATGCTATAACTCCCTAGGCCCCTCTCAAACCTCAACGGATGACGTAAGCAAAACATGCCATATACTGCATCTGGCGGAGCACGGGTTTGCTTCTCGGCGTTACGTCTGAGACCGAGTTCTGGCAACAAAGGCCTAACGATCCCCCCTCGGCACTACTCTCTTGGAATGGTAGCCAATCCCGAGGGCCTCTACCAAATTCTTGTATGTTCCTTTTTTGGGATCACGCCTCGGCATGTATTCGAGGCCTGAGCCTGGGCAATGAAACCTTAAGGATCTCTCCTCAGGTCAATACCCTCAATTCGGAACCTAACTTCAGATCTCTCCGAAATTCAGTTGTTTTAGATACCACACCTTACACCGACGCCTCAACGAGAATGACTCAGCTAGTTCAACGGCTCACACAGACATACAACAAGATTTCTGTTAAGCTAAGGAAATACAAATGTGATGGCCAATCCGCGAAAAGGAGAAGAGACAAGCGACCTAATTTTTTGTGTCAGGGATGGGGCTCTCCGCCTCGGTTAGGGGTAAGGGACGGTCGCCAAGTTCTCCCCAACTTTGGGGGCAGCTGCTTCATCAACAGATTCTTCAAGGGGAAGGCTGCCAAGGTCGATCCTCGGGTACTTCGCATCGACATCTTTGAGGGCACACCTGTATCCCATGTCCTCGACCTTGATAATTTCAGCTAGGGACTCCTAATATTCCTTCTTCAATTTCACCACCTCCGCCTGCCATGCTAGTTTCTCAGAGATCAACTGATCCTTTCATTTGAAAGAACCCCTTGAGCCTCCTTCTCCTTAGCCAGGTCCGCCTTCAGCTGGCCTATGTGCTCTTCAAGGCTCTCCGCCAGTGAAAGGAGTTCAGCCTCAGCTGCTTCTGCACAGTCCACTTATCGAATAAGCCAATCCTGCCTCTAGTTCATCTCGGCTCCATGAATGGTTGCCTGCACAAGATCATCACGGTACATTTAGCGAAGTGCAAGGAAAGTGAATATGTAGAAGACATGGGGAGAAACTCAGCAGAACCGAAGCTTGCATCCTGCCAACGTAAATCTCCTCTTCAGTTTTGCACTCGAGGTCGGCAAGGTCACGAGGAGCGGCGAGATTGGAAACCATCTCCAATGCAGCAGGCTGGCAATTCAATGCATCCACCTCAGTCACAGACCATGAGGGAATCCACACCTTCACCGACTTGGGAGGTTTGGCTGAGGTAGCGGCACCAACTGTGGGCAATGAGGAAGGCCTCTTGCCCTCCTTCTTGACGGCCGGTTTAACCTTTTGCTCTGTTCACAGGAGTTCCTCCACATTTGAAGGTGGCCGCTTTTGTGACGTCTCCCCCTCCGGAGCCTTGGCATCGACCCCAGCTTTCATCCTCACCTTCGCTTCCTCCCGTGCCTTCTTCTCGATCATTAATTCTTTTCACTTCGCCTTAATGAGCTCATGATCCACCATCTTTAGTAGTCTCGAACGAAAGACACGAGATTCAAGAAAAACCGCGATGGATGGAGAACAGATGAGCGAAATCAATGAACTATATATATACATACATACATATACATATACATATATATATATATATATATATATATATATATAGAAATCTTCGGTTGCACACTACTTTGGTGAGCACTCCGTGAGTACTCACGAACTAGAGACCCTATGAAAAATCCGAACCGCTCATATTGTTCTATATGCCTTAGATAGCCTAAGAATAAAAAATCAGGTAATTTGAAGTTCATTTGCCCATGATTTACATCATCACAAAATTGTATGGCTGAAAATTCTAACAGCTTGATGGATGGGCAAATGAACTTCAAATTACTTAATTTTTTATTGTTAGGCTATCTAAGGCATATAGAACAATATGAGTGGTTCAGATTTTTCATAGGGTGTCTAGTTCGCGAGTGCTCACGAAGTGCTCACCAAAAGTAGTGTGCAACCGAAGGGGACTATATATATATATATATATATATATATAAAATTTTTAGAATTCTTATAATTTTTTTATGGCTAAATTTAAAAAAACATCACAATAGTTTGGCGCTGTTTAAAAAAACATCACAAAACTTTGACTTTTTAAAAAAACATCACAATGTTTAACTTTCAGTTAACGGAGTTATCCAACCGTTAACTGGGTTATACGTAATGTTTAAAAAAACATCACAAAACTATTGTTTTGTTTAAAAAAACAACACAGAACTATTATTCTGTTTAAAAAAACATCACAAAAGTTCCCATTTGTTTAAAAAAACATCACATAATTATTATCCCAGTTAACGGTTGGATAACTCCGTTAACTGAAAGTTAAACATTGTGATGTTTTTTTAAAAAGTCAAAGTTTTGTGATGTTTTTTTAAACAGCGCCAAACTATTGTGATGTTTTTTTAAATTTAGCCTTTTTTTATTGTACATGTTATATTGAAAATAGCAAATATCTTTTCAACAGTTAAATTTCATCATTTTCCATTCTTAAAGTTCTAATTATATATATATATATATATATATATATGTAAGTGAGACATCGATAACTGGGCCAGGTGCATGATCCCACGTGGAAACACGTGAGCACATGCTAAATGCACCTTTCCTCCACCATCGGTGTGGTCTCCGAGGCCGAGCCTCAAGAAGAGAGTTCAAAGCACCACCTTTTCCTTCGCCATCGTGTGGTCTCTGAGGCCGAGCCTCAAGAGGAGAGTTCAAAGCACCGCCTTCTCCTCCATAGGTGTGGTTTCCGAGGTCGAACCTCATAAGGAAGGCTGATAAGGGTTGCCCCTTCCCATGCCCTTGGCATGGTTTCTGAGGCCGAACCTCAAGAAGAGAAATCTCAAATCACCACCGACGCGGTTTTCGAGGCCGAGCCTCATGATGAAGAACTCGAGGCATCACCTCTTCCCGTTCTCGCGATGATATCTGAGGACGACTCTTAGAAGGAGAACTATCAAGAAGTCATCTAACAGAAACCGAAGTTCAACAAAGTATCTTTATAATGGAACAAAGACGAAATGATTACATTCGCACAATTACAATGAAAATCACAAGTTCAAGGCACGAAGCTTCGGATCCCGGGGCCCTCATCTATCCTGATCCAGGAAGCGCCGCTTCAATCATCGAGAGATCAGCTCCCAGACGGAGTGCCTCCAAACTTCTCACACTAGTTACATTGGTCGATCCTTCTACTCCACTCTGGGCATTCCTCGGAGCCCCCACTCTCGAACGGATCCCAGGGTAAGGTTCTAGCTTCGAGAAGGGACTATAAAAGATGGACGCCTGGCTCACCTCTCCGAGCCTGGCCATTAACCGAAAGATCTCAAAGTCCTTTTTCACGAGCATCCGTCTAAGGTTGGAATCCGAGGACTAACTACTGAAGGGATGAGAAGGCCCGCCAACATCAGCCTGAGCGTGAGCTATGTCAGCGTGGGGAAACAACGCTTTCG
The DNA here is from genome assembly GCA_017893485.1 of Hemerocallis citrina. NCBI lineage: Eukaryota > Viridiplantae > Streptophyta > Magnoliopsida > Asparagales > Asphodelaceae > Hemerocallis > Hemerocallis citrina. The sequence continues at coordinate 235,249,816 of CM030361.1, read as the reverse complement.
AATGAGCCCAAGCCACTTCTTGCAACCGACTGATGTGAAAACCGAATGCCCCTTCCCGATCAGTCACCTCCTTACGAAGGCGGGCGATCATATCCTTTGCCTGAGCTAGCTTGTTATGAAGTGTGCAAATCTCATCCTCGAGGTCCTCCTCCAGAGGTCCACACCTCATCAGCTGTTCAGAAAAATTCATTTTAACTCAGATGAACTTGAAATGGACAGTCATGGCAAGTTGTGAATTCTTATTTAGACAAAAAATTACAGAATGTGCGGTGGAAAGTCTGCGCCCGGTATTTAAAAAATTGGGGATATATAAAAAGAAAGAAAACTACAAGTTAAGGGAGGACCTCCCAGGAAGGAGAATGAGGTTGTTAAGCTTCGATAGGGTCACCAATATCGAGAGGGCTTTTCCTCGGAGTCGAAGGAGTGTTGTCAGAACCCGATTCTGGGTCGTAGCGAAGGCCATCAAGGTTGATGCCGGGATGCCTATCCTGGACATGTTAAAGAGCCTACAGGTAGCCCTCCTACTTGGCCTACGCGATTTGGCCGGCCACATTGTCAACTTCTATCTCCAACTCCTTCACCCTCTTTTCTAACCCATCAGCCCAGGTTTTCTCCTTCTACTACTTTGTATCAAACCGTTGAACCATGCATTCGGCCGACTCCAAGTCATAACCGTATTGCCTCATGAGCTCACCCCCATAGAGCATGGCCTATAGCGAAAAGGATAGTAATGAGATGGACACCAACAAAGGGATACAATCCCTCCAAAATAAGCACTTACCAACACCGAGTGTTGTGCATTCTGAAGGTATGCCGAGCTGTACGTCTCCTTAGCGTGGGCTTTCTTGTCCCTCGGAGGTGCAAGATTATTCACCACCTGGATGGCCATCGGAGACTCCATGATGGAGGGGACAACCTTCACCGGCCAGTCGGGCGTAAAAGTGTCCTGGGTCTTATCAGCGATGACCTCCTCCCGGAACGGGTGGATCGGTGGCACAAGAGACTCCATCAATTCTTGAGCTCGGATAGATCTCTCGCTCGGCTCCGCCCAGGAAGAATCTTCTAGATCTTGGATGGTCAGGGCCCTCGTTCCCCTCGCCCTCTTTGGTCACCCTTTCGGGGACCCTTCAGCACTCTACGTCATCTCCCTGTTCTTCCCCTTATCCTCGACAGCTTTCTATGCTGACGGGGTAGCTAAGAGGACATCAACAACATCGTCTCCTGAGGCTTCAAAAGAAACACATCAGAACCAAATTGGTAAATTCCTTAGGCAAATAACAACAAGCGTTACAAGGGAAGGAAACTCATTAGGGACGTAAGGGCCCAACCCACTAACTGTGAGTGACATCTCCGTCACCCTGGATCAATCAATGCTTAGGTTATCAACGAATAGCTTGCCGAACTACACCAGGTCATCTTTAGAGAGCTCTTCGAGCTTCAAGGGATTCTTCAGAGTAGGCCCATACGACCATGAGGTTGGTATGTTCCAGGGCTCTGGGCTATAGACGATAAAGTGTTTAGATCTCCAATCCTTTATGGATTCCAGATGGTTGTACACCACACCGCTTGAATTGGGGGCGGGGGGGGGGGGGGGGGGTAATATACCACTGATGAGAAATTTTCGAAAGCGCGCTCAACTCCAGACTCACTCGGAAGTACCTGAAATTCAGAGGGACACCCTTTTTTGGCTGAGCATAATAAAACTGGTCAACTGCTTCCACGAGTTTAGTGCGTACTGCATCAGACTCATCCCTGCCCAGTTCAGGACCTTCTTGATGAACGGGTGGAGGGGAGATGCAGGCCCGAAACAAAGGCATCCTGATGGAACATACAAAACTTCTCCCCCAGCTTATTGGTCGGACGAACGCCCGGTTTCGGGAGTATTAGAATGTACTCCGAGGGTATATAAAACTTGTCCTGAATAACAGCAAGATAGCTCTCCAACATGGTATTCTACTTCTGGTCAGCATCAGTCTTAATTCTATTCGGTGAAGATGGGGGTACACCGAGCCGAATCATATCTTACAAATTTTTCGTATATAACTGAAAGGATATACAGCCCACCAGATCATCCTTACAGGCCATCGGCAGTGCTCCTCGTTAGGAGAAAAGTTTTGCTTCATCCTCTAAGCAAGGTGGCGACCGCGAGGGGGTGGGACGCCTATAATATTATCAAAATATGCAATTCCTACCCCTTGCACAGAAGACATCCCTGCAGCCTCACCCTTATCCCTGCTCACGATGTTGTAACTCTCCCCTAATTCTTCCTTTGTCTTCACTGATAGCAGGGGACTCTCTTCTTGTGTCCCGATCTCTACAAATTTTGGGCCTCCACTCGTCACCTCGATCACGGTCCCCTAAATTGGAAGTTCGGCCACCTCGATCACGGTCACCTTGATCACGGTCTACTCACCCCCTCAATGTCAACCTCCTTCGATACTTGAGCTCGCGAGAGTTGCAGCTCGGCCTCACTTGGCCTCGATAATGATTGAGAAGAAGCACTAAAGGAGGACCCATTGCCTTCTGAGGATGAAGATGAAGCCGAGCTACTAGATTCATTTGCCGACATGTTTGATTGCACTCATAAAATTTTTGTTGAAGGAAGAAAAAGTGGTCCCAGAAAGAGTGGGGTAAGAAGATTTCTAGAAAAAAGAAATAGCTACTTCTCATTTAACATGTCACGTGACGCCGTCCTTGATAACCGTGAGTGAATGTGAAATGCCACTTGGAAGACCAATGTCATGTGATGACTAGACTCGAGCTCTCACAGGCCTCAAATCACCGCATCCTCAAGGTGGAATTTGGAGCCGACCATCATGGGGATCTCTCATAGGCCTCAATTCCCTACACACTTGGCATGGGATTCGAGGCCGATCCTTTAAAGGAGCACTCACTAGGTCTCAATTCCTTACGTCTTAGTTGTGGGATCCGAGGGTGATCCTCATGAGGAGCACTCATAGGCCTCAACTCCCTATGCCCTCGGCATGGGATCCAAGGCCGATCCTCATGAAGAGCTCTCACAATGCCTCAAATCGCTATGCCCTTAGCATGGCATCCAAGGCCTACCCTCATGAAGAGCTCCCACAAGGCATCAACTCGCTACACCCTCCGCATAGTATCCGAGATCGACTCTCATGAGGAACTCTCACACGGCCTCAATTCGCTGTGTCCTCGGCATAGCATCTGAGGCCAACCATCTTGAGGAGGACTCACAATGCCCCAATTCGCTGTGCCCTCGGTGTGGCATCTTAGGCTTTGAGGCCGACCCTCATGAGGAACTCTCACAAGGCTTCAATTCGCTGCCCCCTCAGCGTGTCATTCGAGGCCAACCCTCATGAGGAACTTTTACAAGGTCTCAATTCATTGTGCTCTCAACGTGGTGTCCAAGGCCGATATTCATGAGGAGCACTCACAATGTCTCACCTTGCTGTGCCCTTGGCATGGCATCCGAGGCCAACCCTCAGCTCTCACAAGGCTTCCCGACCACTGTGCCCTCAGCGTTGCATCCGAGGCAGACCCTCACGGGGACCCCGAAGTATGATAGACTCACTCTCGGCCTCAACATGATAGTCGACCGCATCATTCCCATAAATTCACACCACAACGGGATACTTACAATTTCAAGGTGTTCAGATCGTTGTTGTCCCACGACACCCTCAATGAGTCAACTATTCCTCGAATAAGACCAAAAGGTCACCTCCGAGAGTGGGGGCCTTACCGTTCGATACTGACACAAATTTCTAGGAGATTCCATAACAGCTTGTAGGATGACTATAGGCCCATCACCAAAGTCTAACCCAACGAGAATCGGGTCGCATCCCCTACTCAGGGAATCGGGGAATATTCCCTAATAAGGCTCTCGTGCCTATAAATATAACACTGCCACTATAGTAACCATGTAATCTCTATTTCACCACTTAAGCCTCTCTTAATACTCTGGTTATTGACTTGAGCATCAGAGGGTCTGTCGCCGGGAGTCCTCCCGGTGTTTCAGTCTTTTTTGCAGGTGTTCGATGATGGTCGATCGCTCCTAGATCCACTAGATCCGATCACATTATCATCACAATAGAGACAGATTAGCAGCCGAGACCTGAGTTTCATCTTCATCAAAAGAACTCACATTATTTGTTGCTCCCACACCCGAAAACAAGCAACATCAGTGAGCATGACAACTCTATTAGATCGTGCAAATGTATAAAATCTAGTTAATTAGTCCTCCTGAATAATCACTTGACTACATTAATATACTGTGGAGGACTTGGAAGGAGTTTCTTCTTATAACAGAATTTCATAATAAATGAAGCTTGACAACAACATTTCATAGAAAATTTATTTTCTAGCAACATGTCATAGTGCTTGGAAGGTGCTTCTTTACTATTTTTGACAGCTTAATGAGTGAGCATATATATCATATATACACACACACACACACACACACACACACACACACACACACACACTAGTGCAGCTCAGAAAATAAATTTCGTAAAAAGGAATGTTGGTTTGGTTCTGTATATTCTCAAATTCAATATAGAGTGGAGAAATGCGAAAGAGTATAAAGGCTTATCATAAGTGGTGCTACTATTTTCTTGTGCAGAAGCAATCAGATTATGACCGTCGATCATATCTGAATTATGATGGCTAAAATATCCTTGATCTGAATTTGAACCGTTGAGTGCGTCTGGAACTGGATTTGACAGCCGAGATGTCACCAGTGAACGTGCAAAGACTGAACACCGGGATTGACTCTTGGGAAAGAGCTTCCGACGAACTCAAGAAAAATAGATGAGTTTCAGTGGCAAAAGATTAATTATCCGTTACTGATTAAGGGAGGAGAGTGTTTATAGGCCAAGATTCTTGCTTCATTAGAAAGACTTGAGAGGGTATCTCTTTCAGATTTGGTTTAAGATTTCCCTAGTTAAGGGACAAAGTTAGTTATTTAAAATCATGATTTGAGAGATTTCAGTGCCAATTATAATTAGATGAAAATTCCTCTTTCTTACATGTAAGTAAGCCTTATGTCCTCACTTAGTTAAGCTGATGGGCTTGGAGGCGACCCATGATCCTATAGTGGGCTTGCAGTTGTTGCAAAAATTACTGTTTTGCCCCTAAAAGCTCTGAGATACATGCTCGAATAGTAAGATCCTAATTTGTTTCGAATTTTACCTATATCATAGGTCGCCACTCTTGAAGGCTACATTTCACGGCCTTTGAGTAATTTATCCTGTTCTGCAACATCTTGGAGCTTGCATAATTTTCAAGGATGATGGGAGGTGCTAGGAACCTTTTTTGTTACTTCTGGGGGCGGTAACAATGTTTCTGATTTTTTTTGGATTTCTCCAGATTTTTGGTCAACTCTTCTGCATTTTTTACGATTTTTAATCAACTTTTGCCAATTTTTGAGTTAACCTTTTGGAATTTTTTGATTACTTTTTAAATTTTATAATTATTGTTTAGAATTTTATCAAAATCAAAGAGGAGTACGAATTTCAGGGAGATCTGAAGGCCCAGTTTTCTCTTTTGGGCTGGGAGGCTCGAACGACAGAGGTTCAGCTAGATGAGGAGGACAGGGTCCTGACGATCTGAGCGTTAAGCATCAGTTTGTTGCACTTTCCTTATGATGGGCTTGAACAACACGTCGAGCGCTGAACATATAGAAATATGTGTTTTTGGCGTGGGGGCTTAAAGGACATGTTAAGCACCGAGCCTGTGAAGATAGACGAATTTTGGTGGGGGGTTCGAACGACAATGCGAGCATGGAGCCTATTAAGATAATCATTTTCTTCGAGCACCGAGCCTATGCAGATAGGCATCTTTGGTGGGGGAACGTTCGATACATCGAGTACCGAGCCTATGGAGACAAGAATTTTTTGTGAGGGGCTCGGTCGACATGTCGAGCACGGAGCCTATGAAGATAAGCAGAGTAGTGTGTTGGGGGATTGGCTGGGTGAGTCATCATATTTGAAAAATCTACTGCTAATGGCCCTTCCAGGTGGTGGGAACCATGCTACGTCATTGGTGTAGTTATTAAGGTGTGCCTCATTATCAATGTAGTTATCGAGTGTTAGTCTAGTGGAAAGCTGCGTTAATCGAGTGGGACACTGAACTCGTTTGCCTTCGCAATGGGTTGCACAAAGCTATGCTCGAGACAGAGAATTTGCAGGCAGTACCTCAAGAGGGACCAAGACCTTGCTTGCAGATAGTTCTCCTGAGGGAGTTGCTCGTCGAGAGGGATTTGGCGATTTATCGCCTTATGGCGAAGCTGGGGGGGATTGCCAACGTGGAGCACTCCTCATCCTAGTGGTTGGGCAACATCTCAAGAATTATCCACGAGTGCTCGAGCATCACCTAGAAACCAGGGAGATGCACAGAGCATTCGTCGATCATGACATCTACAAGGGGTGGGCTGCATCCTAGGCACCATGACGTCCAGACCCGATCAGTTGGGTTGGTCACTTCTTCAGACTGTTTAGGTGGTCAAGGTGAACCTTCTCTGATAACAAAGCTTTTCAGAAGAACCACAACTCTTAACCAAATTATTCCTCGCCTGATCAGCTAGAAGTGATTGGAATGGTAGGGATATTAGGTTGGTTCGACGTGTTTTTGTTCTTGCAGTCTTGTGTAAAAGTGAACAGGATATTTCTCATGAATCCTTGTGCTTGTAATAAGATATTGATATGAATTGAAGAGCTTCTAATTGTTGGAAGAATTTTTTCCTTCTTTCTTTGTGTTGTCATTTGTTGTCTAGAGTGGACAAGTCAAGCTCCGAACTCGTTCATTCACAAGTTGTGGGAGGGGCTTCGAGTCATGAGTTTGGGTTCTGAACTTTTTGTTGAAGGAGTCAACGAGTTGCAGGAGCAGTTTCAAACTTGTTAGTCGAGGTGTTAACGAGTTATGGCAGCATTCTTGGGAAGAGTAGGACTTCGAACGTGTTATTCGAGGGATAAACAAGTTTTGAGAGTAACTCAAGGAAGAATTGGACTTCGAACTTGTTATTCGAGGGATTAATGAGTTGTTGATGTAGCTTGGATGGGGTGATTGAACATAGACTGGGACTAGAAACAATAGTTTATGAAAATCATTTTGAATTTATGCCTGAGAGGTTAACAATGAAAGCAATTTATACACTAAGGAGACTTATGAAAGAAAATAGATCGAATAAAAAAGATCTACATATGGTGTTTATAGATCTAGATAAAGCTTATGATAAAGTTCCTAGAGGCATAGTATGGTAAGTGTTAAATAACAAAATGGTAACTATTCGGTATATTATAACATTTCTATTTGACCTTAATTGTTCAGTCTAATTTACAACTAAAACAATGACGCAGGATTCCAGAAACTAAACGATAACTGCTGACATTTGTAAGAGTCATAGAAAATCACATATTTACCAAAAACTGACCCTTTAGCTTAAATTGTAGATATACAAGTCCACTTGACATGCTTAGTTTTAAGTTCCTTCATAATACGTCATATTAGAAGTGAAAATGATCTGAAACTAGTAAGTATACAGTAATTGTAAAACGACTCAGAGCAATTTGTTCAAACTTGTAAAAATCACCAAAAATTTCATACTTGATCAATTATGATATTCTTCAGCTTAATTCAAAGGTATTATAGTTTACTCTAACTTTGTAGTTATGAGTTTGTACAAATTATTATACCTATTCTCCCAGAATCTCACAACACTATAATAAGGTCATAATATAATTGTACAGTAACTGTTAAATTAGTAAAACTTTAAAATATGTTTAAAAAACTAAATGATATCTAAACTTCATTAAAATTTGTGGGGATGTTATAGACATATACGAGATACACATAAAATTTTCAGCTTAAAATTCTATGTAGTTGAAGTGTAACCCCTATTTTCCTATTTTGGGATTTTTATTGTATTTTTATTTTCTTTCTTTATTATTATATCTGGATTCTTTCTATTATATTATAATTTTGCTTTTCTTGGGTTCTCATATTTTTTTTTGATCATTCTGTTCTCTTTTCTCCTATTTTTGGCTTATTGCAAATTTTGCTCTTCGTGATTTGAGTTTGAGTTGTTTTGCTATGTGTTCATCCCATTGTTTTATGCTTGTTCATCTCTTTTTGGAGACTAAACTTATACCCTAAACCCATTAACCCGCAACCCAAAACCCCAATTCCTTAATCCCCTATAAATACCCATTATTAAACCCTAATTAATTCCTCTCTCTCTCTCTCTCTCTCTCTCTCTCTCTTTCTCCGCCGCTTTCTCTCTCCCCCTATCCTGCTCTCCGCCATTTTCGTCTTCAACCCAAACCGAACCCAACTACCAACCATCGCTCCTCTCCCATTCTTTGACCACCACTTCGATCCTTCTCCTCATCATCCCCCGTGCCATCATCATCCCTATCGCCATCTCATCCCCATCATCTTCGCCATCCCGTCGAACCCATCCCCTTGAACACCCGAACCCATTCCGTCGTCGCCATGCGATCGACACCACCGCTCATCACCTTCGCCTCTCTGTGCATCCCCCGCAACCACCGCAGAACCACCAATCACCTCATCGTAGTCGTCCAAGCCCCGAACACCCCCGTCGTTCGTCTCCCCTATTTTCGGAGCAGAAAAAAAGTCTCTCCTCGCCGCCGTTCTTGGCCGCTGTCGTCACTTCCCGACCGTAGCATCGCCGTCGCCAGTCATTGTCACCCTCACCGTTGCCATCGCTCCCTAACCGCAGTCGCCATCGCAGTCTCTCGCTCTCTTTCTGTCGAAGTTGAGGAAGAAGAATAGTTGGATTTTTAAGGTGTTTGCTGTTGTGTGTAAAGGGATCCGGTACTCGGTGTTTGCTGTTCTGGGTGAAGAGAGTTGGTTGCTGTTGTGTGCTGTTGGTGTCTTACTGGTTTGATTTTCACAAGACTCGCACGTGTTTCGGTTCATCGCCCGGGATTCCTATCCCATTATTCTATATATTTGAATCTACTAAATAACAGGCAAGTCTCTTCTTGAACTATTATTTTGTTTTGTTCAAGATCCTTTGATCTCTGCTAGTAGATCCAGTCCTTTCCTTTATCGTACTGCTATTTGAATTTCGTTAAGTTTATTGTGGTTTTACACGAGCTAACCCGATATAATCTTAACATCGTGCTTACCTCTTTGATCTAAATCCTAGTCCCTATTGTTTCTTGCATATACACATTTACATGAAAAATAACTAGATCCATGTTGTTGATTATTTGATGATTTGAACATGTTAGATTGAATTGATTTGATGAATTGATTACCATGCCTGTGAAATCGCATCTTAAATATGGAAATATGCATGTTAAACATCTATTGGCACTTTGATTATTAATTAGCATGAACTATATGATTGTATGATTAAATTATCACCTATTCCTATCAAAATAAATTCTGAACTGCTGCGTGTTTTCTTTTTGTATCAGATTTTCGACCATGTTTCTATTATATTTTGAAATAACTTTCTCAACATGAAATTTATCCACAGATGTCTAGTTTAATACCCATTTTACGGATTTGAATTCCGATGTGCAATCTGTTAGATATCATCATTTTAGTACAGCTATGTTAGAATTTCCAGATTCACAAATGTATGCGTATCTTGCTGTTCCATAATTTATTTGAACATGTTAATAGTAAAATAAATATTTGAAATAAATCTAGCTGAGACTAGACATGTGTAGGAACTCTCCTGAACTTTTATAGATTTATTTGATGAGTTTTTTGATATGAAACAAAGAGGTCAACACAATTTACAACTTGCTGCCTGAACATAAAATCTGAAAAGAATAGGATTTTCACCCCAGTTTCTGTAACTTTGATATATCATATATATATTTGCTGGAACCGGTAGAGAGTCTACTTTCTAAAATTTCTGACAGATCCAGATTTTCTTTTCTGTAGTTGCAGTAATCTGTATTTTTGTACAGCAATGTCATGATGTCCAGATTATGTAAATTGTGTGTAATTGTTATGTTTACTTCTTGTTTTGTCTGTAGCGAGTAGAATTAGTCACACTTAGTATCATACAACATTGAAACCTTCTTGCATGCTCACATAGGATGGGAATAAACTAATAACAAGCCGGGATATTGTGGACAGACTTGGTAGTGAATGATCGGAAAATATACTTAGTAAAGGCCTTCATGCTCGCATGAACACTTGACATGGAAGGAGGAGACATATTGATGCGAAGTAAAAGTGTTGAAAATGACTGATTGTTAATTATTGATTATAAATTATTGTTATCAACGCCGAGTACACGATCCGTGAATTCACCATCAGTCTAAAACGTTCACTGTGTGCTTGTGCCGAACCTGTGGAGTGGGACGCCGTAGTACGTGCACTAGGTAGATTAATAAAATGATTAATAACCTGCATTTATCATCTCATGCTTGATCCTGTATTGAACTTGACTTGACATCACTCATTACATATGTGATTAATTGTAGACCTTTGATATTATTGCCTGCCTTTGCCTTGTTCTTTGATTTTGATCATGTCCCTTTTCCTTTGATATACACGCTTCCTATTATTCTCTGTTACTCTCTACTTGCTGTCCACGACTTGCTCTAAGGATATTATTTTCTTTCTTTTTAGATCAAGAATTTACAGGTACTAAAGGAACTATACCAGAAGGAATTGGTGAGCAACGATTCTAGAGATGGAGCTGAATTCCGCTGCTTAAATCTATTTACTCCTATATTATTTCTTTGAATATTTTTATGATATTGTACTCTGTTTTTGGGCTTTATGACCCGGAGTTTGTTTTTATCCCAGATGTTGGATATTATTATTGTTGGATTATTTCATTTATTATTGAAGTTATCTTTGATTCATGTGGTTAGATCTTTCTTGAGTGGTTGTGTTTATTCTTTCATATTGCTGAGTTAGTCTGATACAGCTTATGGATGTTGTCTACATTATTCGCTGGGCCTACGTTATGTACTCGTATTCCGTATTTTGGGAAGCAGAGCGTGATAGGTTCTTAGTGGTATCAGAGCACCAGGTTTGGATAATATATCATTCAAACATGACTATCTTTATGAAGGTTTGACTTTGATTGATATATTAGTCAAGTTTGGCTCTAACCGGGTTAACTCAGTAATTGCACACTACATTGATCACATGAATATATAATAACCAACATATCATCTGGGTACTGACCATATTTGCTAGTGTTTCAGGCTATGGCTCGTGAAAATTCTTCTTCTTCCTGTCTGAGGGATGAGCAGCCAGACAATGCTACCATTCTTAAGACGATTCAGCAGATGATGGCTCTCTAGCAGGAGCACAATGAATTGATGAGTGCCACTTTGGCGGCCAATGGGACTGCCGCTGGACCTGCACTTGGGCCACTGCCACCTAGGCCTGGTACAGTAATGGATTTCATGAGGCTGCTCTCGGATAAGTTTTCGGGTACTAAGTCACCTTTGGAGGCCGAGCAATGGCTTATCCGGACGAAGCAACTGTTTATCACCGCTCGTGTTGCTGAGGCAGATCATGTGGATGTGGTTCGCATCTAATTGGTGGATCTCGCTTAAATCTAGTGGCAGGGTTGAAACCGAAAGGATGGTGAGACCCATCGAGTGGGCCACTTTCTCTGAGAGCTTCATGGCAAAGTTCTTTCCCAGTGTTACCAAGGCAGAGATGGAACGACAATTCATTTGCCTAACTCAGGAAAACCGTTCCGTGGACGAGTATGCTGCCGAGTTTACTCGGCTCAGTCGCTTCGCTCCTGACCTGGTTGCCACTGATGAGGATAGGGCTTGCAGATTCCATTTGGGCTTGAGTTTTCCCATCTAGGACTGTTTAGCTGCTCTTCGGCTTCGTGCCTGTGCCGATATTCTGGATGCTGCTCGAATTCAGGAGCAGTCCCTCAGCAGGTCAGATGTTCCTGAGCGAACACTTTCGCACCCTTTTGAAGCTCGACCTACCGAAGGACCTATTCGGAGGCCAGTTCCTCCCCCTCCCGCGAGAGTACAGCCGTACACACCTGTTGTTCTGAGGACTGCTGAGACTTGTGGCTATTGCCATAAGGCTGAGCATTCATAGCAAGACTGCAGGATGGCCAATCGATTGTGTCTAGTGTGTGGAAGCAGTGATCATATGGTTCGTGACTGTCCGAGGAACATGACTCCTGCACCGGCTTCTGGTACTGCTCAGCTAGGAGCGCCAACTCGTGGTCAGGGTAGACTGTCTCTTCTACCGTAGAGACAAGCCTTTGATCAGAGGCATGTGGTCCCTAGAGGAGGTCAAACTGGGAGTCGTGGTAAGGCTTTTAACCTGACAGCCGAGGAAGCGGAGGTAGCTGTTGGAGTGGTTGCAGGTATATCACAGTAGTTGTGCTTTCTTTTTTTTGTTTTTTGCATGTTATTTTCCTTCCTTGTACAATTATTAGTGTGTATATCCTACTAGCACCTTATTCTTTTGTTTGATCTTCTTCTTCTAGGTGTTATTTTAGTCTTCTCCCTTCCAGCACATATTTTGTTCGACTCTGGTGCTACCCACTCTTTCATTTCCTCCCGTTTTGTTGATCAGCATAGTTTGGCAAGCGATGCTATGCCCACAGCTTGGTACATAACCACAGGTGGAGGTGTCATTATTTGTTCTAGGGTATGCAAGCAGAGCCCGTTGTTGATTGGTGGTGTGGATTTCTTGGCTGATTTGATTGTGACTCCCAATTCCAATTTCGATGTCATTCTAGGCATGGACTGGTTGGGTGTTTCTTATTCCGTGATTGATTGCAGAGAGAAGAAGGTGACTTTCAGGCTTTCTGATCAACCAGAGTTTGTTTTCCATGCCGGTGAGACACTGGTTGGACGTGTAAAGAACTCGATGAATCCCAAGGCTGTTTCGCTGGTGTCGTTGGGCTCTGATGGGGTTGTTGCACCCTTAGTTGTGCGGGATTTCCTTGATGTTTTTCCCGAGGATTTGCCTGGTTTTCCGCCAGACCGAGATGTGGAGTTCAGCATTGATGTTCATCCAGGTACGACACCTATTTCCAAGAGTCTGTATCGTGTGGTACCGGTTGAATTGGCAGAACTGAAGGTGCAACAAGAAGGATGGAAGTCACAGGCTTTGTATTGACTACAGAGAGTTGAACAATGTCACTGTCAAGAATCTGTATCCATTGCTGTCACGCCCCGCTTCCCAAAAAGGAATACGGAATACGGATACGCAACAAAAGCCTAGCGAATGATTAGTGTCATCCTCAAGCTGTTTCAGAATTTTTGCAACACATCACAGAATTTATCAGAGTCGGAAGTAAAAGGTGGAACCAACATGCAATATTGAAACAAAACACCAACAGAAATTTACTTGAAACCAAATACAATATTCTCAAATAAATCAGAGTCTGGAGAAAAATAATATTCTGGGTCACATCGCCCAAATACAAATAATATCCAAATAAACCAAATACAACTTATTCATTGTTCAAGCACAACTAATAATAATAATAATGCAGAAATTTCCAACTTAATACATCCCTTCGCCATTACCATCAAGCAGCTGACCAACCTGATCTGCAATTAGTAATTTACAGAAAAAGGGGGAAAAAAAAACAAGTACCCGTCAATTGCAAGTCACAGGTCACAAATAATGTAGGATACAAGAACATGGGGAAAAATAACATATCTAATTAATAGTTAAAACAGACCTAGCATAGCATGGCAGAATTCAACTAACATGGGTCAAGTATCAAGTGTCAGATAATATGCAAACAGATATGCAGGTAGTGTTAAGTAATGTGTCACATGGTAGTATCAGACAGATAACTATTAATCAGGTAATCAGGTAATCAGATATTCAGATAACAGATTTCATATAACAGATTCAGATTCAGATTCAGATTCAGATTCAGATTTCAGAAACAGATTCAGATTAAGATTTATGTAAGTCTTGTGTGATTACTATCTAGGTAGCACTTCATGCGCCATACTTTTATCACATGGTTACTACATTCAAAACAGTTTCGTTTGTAGATTTCGTAGGGGATCATATAGGGCCGTGTACTCAGGGTTCAGACAAATATCAGACGATCATGTTGATCTCATAACAGATAACAGACGATCATGTGAAATGATCTCAACAGACGATCATGTAAAATGATCTCAGCAGACGATCATATAAAATGATCTCAACAGACGATCATGTAAAATGATCTCAACAGATGATCATGCGAAATGATCTCAACAAACGATCATGTAAAATGATCTCAACAGATGGGAAACACGGGCCACCTTCTTAGTGCACATTTCTATGTTTTCCCACTACTAGATCTTTCCCATAAGCCCCGACTTGGTCACTTTTATTATGATTATCAAATAGACATGAATGTGTGCGAAATAGTGTCAAACTAACATGATATAATCAGGTTTGGGTTCAGGAAAACAAATCAGCGTGCTTAGATAATATAGAGTCACATAATCGAGCAAAAGGGTGTATGTTCATAATCAGGACAACATGACAGATCAGTACTAAAATAGTGATTCTGGTCTCTACAGAAATGAAAACATAGATCCTTCGAAGGATCTGGAAACTAGACATCCACATGATTCCAATGCATATAAATATGTCACATACTAGTTCACAACAACAAAGCTCAAAACTGATTTGAATACAGGATTTAGGTTCAGCCAGAAATCAGGAAAATAACTTCAAGAACAAGAAAACAACCTGAAAACACTTTAAATAAATCCACGAAAATCTGGGGTATTCCCCTATAAGTCTAGAGTCAAAATAAAAAGTTTCATAATATTCTAGTAAGTATAGGTCAGTCATCAAAAATACCAAAGCATCAAGAAAACAGAGTTTAACGAATCTGGAAATCTCAACACTGCTGTACGAAAACTAGGATATCTCGCAATTAGTAAATCGAAATCCAATTCTGCCAATGGGACATGAAAATAGACAGATTTTACTAACTTTCATATTTCACAAAGAATTTGCATACAGTATAGGGAAGTATAGTGAAAATAGAGTTCTTTACTAAACAGTAAGCAAAATACAGCATGAGAAGATTTTAGAAAAGAGCATAAAATACCACACAAAATTTGTCTTTAAAATTCATCAAAAATTTGGGTAGTCCCTAATATCATAAGGAAACTCTGACCAAAATATTAGATCAAGATATATGTATAGAATAGTTTTTGAAAATAATTTGTTAACAAAATTCACCCAAAACAAAATCTGAATTTATCGACACGTCTGTACCAAAACATTCATAACTCAGTCATACGAAATCCAAATCAAGCAAAACCAGTGGGGTTTTGAAAATAGACAAAATTATCTAAAATCCATATTTTATTTTGGAATTCAAATACTGACTGTAGTATGGACGAAAACAGCAAATGAAACAGAATAAGCAGCAAATACAGATTTCACACCTCTAATCAAGAACATCCTAACTTTCACAATATTGATCCAAACACATCCAAACTTGAAATACAACCTACCAAACATCTAAACATCACGTTTTAGGGTTACTAACTTGTCCAAGCCTATTATTTCACATGGGCATTCAATCAAACACCATTCATACAAATATCCACATGCATGACTAAAAATAAAGTTTTGGGTAAATCCTAGGTCATTTTCCTATCAAGTTTTGTGTCATAAGTCATCTATGGCCAATTAACACAATAGAGACAAAACCCATCAAGGAAAACACAAATTTTGGTTGTCTCTAGACCCAACTACAATAGATATGAAATTTTTGACTTGTACCAATCTAATGAATTTTAGTACAAGTTACTTGCCTTAATTTGGAGATGAAGAACGATGCAAATCAAAATTGGGGGCAAATCCCACGAACGAAAATTTACGGACTCACGGACGATCCACACGCGCACTCGAGCACACACAATAAAATTCCAAGAGAAAGAAAGTGCGCGATGGCAGATGAAGAGGAAGGGGGAGAGATGAAGCACGGAAATAGGGTGCAATGGTTTGGGAAAAATAAAAGCAGCAAGGATTGAAACTATATATATAAGGATATATATATAGGGGTGTAAAAGTGTTACGGTGTATTTGGTTAGGGATTGATTAATTGGGTTGGTATGGGTAGTAATCGGTATAATAGTACACGATTATAATAGGAAATGGAATTTGTCGACACGTCTGTACCAAAATATTCATAACTCAGTCATACAAAATCCAAATCAAGCAAAACCAGTGGGGTCTGAAAATAGACAAAATTATGTAAAATTCATCTTTTATTTTGGAATCAATATTTGGATTGTAGCATGGACGAAAACAACAAACAAAATAGAACACCCAGTAAATACAGATTTCACACTTCTAATCAAGAATATCATAACTTCAAGAATATTGATCCAAACACAACCAAACTTGAAATACAACCTACCAAACATCTAAAAATCATGATTTAGGATTACTAACATGTCCACTCCTATTATTTCACATGGGCATTCAATTAAACACAATTCATACAAACATTCACATACATGACTAAAAATCAAGTTTTGGGTAAATCCTAGGTTATCTCCTATCAAAATTGGTGTCATAAGTCATCTATGGCCAAATTAACACTAGATGTGAACCCATCAAGGAAAATACAATCTTTGGTTTTCTCTAGACCCAACTACACTAGATGTGAACTTTTTGACTTGTATCAACCTAATGAATTGTAGTACAAGTTACTTACCTTAGTAGGAGATGGAGAATGATCCTAATGCGAAGAGAAAAGAAACCCACGAACCAAATCCGCTTCAAGCGTGAATCCAAGCAAACAACGAACAAAAATTCCCACGAACGAATCTCTTGATGCAACGAACAAAGTGGAGAATACCCACTTTGAGAAACACCACAAAAGAGAGATGGATGATGGTTGATGGTGTTTTTGATGGTAGTATGGAGTCGGAAATCAATGGGAAGAGGAGCTCGGGTTGTATGGTGGATGTAGGCCGGAGTAGAGGTGAGGTGGTGGCCGGTTGGAGTAGGATGGAGGGGCTCGGTTATGGGAAGGTATGCAGGCCGGGTTGGAGAGATTAGGAGAGAGGGATGCCGGGATGTTTGGAGGGGGAGAGAGAGATAATAGAGATTAGGGTTAGGGTTTAAGGAGGTTAGGGATTGATATAAAGGGTGCAATATGGGTTAATGGGTTGTGGGTATTAGTATGTAGTAATAGGTATAAAAATGGGTAATGGGTATTGGGTAATTAACAAATGGGGATACAATTTAGGATGAATTCTATGGCTCTTGAAAAATCTAATTAGGGGTCAAAAATCATAGGTTTGGGAAAACACCACCAAAAATACCATCACATCACCATGAAAAAATATAATGAAGATAATGAGGCCAAAAATGAAGAAAAGAAACCAAAATGGCTAAAACGAACCAAAATGATGAACAAACAACACAAGGAGCTCAAATGAAATAAAATGAATATATATTGAAATCAAATTCAATATATGGTTCCGAAAAATACAAGAGAGATAAAAATCCACAAAATGAAAAATACACTCCAAAAATATATAAAATAAAAAACAGGGGTTACAATTACCGAGAATTGACGATTTGTTCGACAACTGGGAGGTGCTTCAGTGTTCTTGAAGTTGGATCTTCGTTCAGGGTATCTTCAACTTAAAGTGAAGTCAGGAAATGTTCCGAAAATGGCTTTCCGAATGAGGTACGGGCATTATAAGTTCTTGGTGATACCTTTCGGAGTGATTAATGCATCGGCAGTGTTCATGAGTCTGCTGAACCGGGTATTCTCGCCGTTCTTGGATCAGTTTGTCGTGGTCTTCATTGACGACATATTGGTGTATTCTCAGAATAGGGAAGATCATGCTGAGCATCTGAAGGTGGTTCTGCAAACTTTGAGGAAGAACCAGTTGTATGGGAAGCTCAATAAGTGTGAGTTCTGGCTGGATCGGATTGCTTTTCTGGGCCACATTATTTCTGGTGCCGGTGTTTCTGTGGATCTGTCGAAGATTTTTGCGGTCAAGGGTTGACCTATCCCGAAGTCTGTTCCTGAGGTGAGAAGCTTTCTGGGTTTGGTCGGCTATTAGCTGAAGTTCGTTCAGGATTTTTCAAAGATTGCTGGGCCTCTGACCAGTTTAACCAAGAAGGAGCAGAGGTTTGATTGGGATGAAGCTTGTGATGAAGCTTTTTTGCTGAGTTGAAGCGTCGGTTGATGTCAGCGCCTGTGCTGACTATACCGGACAGTTCGGGTGGTTTTGTGATCCATTGTAATGCATCGGGTGGAAGTCTGGGAGCAGTGTTGATGCAGCGAGGCAGAGTTGTTGCTTATGCATTGAGGCGATTGAGACCTCATGAGAAGAACTATCCCACGCATGATCTGGAGCTCGTGGTCGTGGTTTTTGCCTTGAAGTTGTGGAGGCATTATTTGCTTGGGGATAGAGTAGAGATATTCACAGATCACAAGAGCCTCAAGTATGTATTCACACAAGAGTTGAACATGAGGCAAAGGAGATGGCTGGAATTGATGGTAGATTTTGACATCAATTTGCAGTATCACCTGGGCAGAGTGAACTTGGTGCCTGATGCTTTGAGTAGGAGGCCAGCCGCTATGTTCCTTACTGCAAAAGAAAATAGTGGAGGACATGAGGAGGCTGGAGTTGGATGTGCTACTTCCTAGATCGGATCGGTAATTCATGATATTGCAGTTGCAGTCTTCTTTGGTTGAGTAGATTAAAGGAGCCCAAGTGGGTGACCCACAGTTGCAGCAGTTTCGTGGTGTAGTGGAAGCCGGTTTGAGATCTGATTTGGTCATTCATGCTGATGAGTCGCTTCGTTTTGGCTCTAGGTTGTGTGTACCTAGAGGAGAAGTCAGGCAGAAGATACTTGAGGGAGTGCATCGGTCCCCTTACTCTATTCATCCTGGTCGTACCAAGAGGTACAGGGACTTGAAGCAACATTTCTGGTGGCATGACATGAAGAGGGATGTGGCTAGATTTGTCACACAGTGCCTGATCTGTTAGCAGGTGAAGGTAGAGCATCAGAGGACCACGAGACTTTTGCAACATCTTCCAATCCCAGAATGGAAGTGGGAGAATATCACGATGAATTTTGTGACAGCTTTGCCACAGAGTCCCAAAGGTCATAATGCTATCTGGCTGATAGTGGATAGGTTGTCGAAGTGTGCTCACTTCATTCCTTTCCGTGTGGGTCAGTCCACAAAGAGTTCGGCTGAGAAGTATGTTCAGGAGGTTGTTCGTCTACATGGAGTTCCTGTTAGCATCGTATCGGATAGAGATACGAGATTTAGGTATCTGTTCTGGGAGAGCCTATAGAAGAGCTTGAGTACTAAGTTGAGCTACAGTATAGTGTTCCATCCTCAGATGGATGGGCAGTTAGAAAGGACAATTCAGACCCTAAAAGACATGTTGAGATCCTGCGTTCTTCAGTTTGGTGGTTCATTGGAAGAACATCTTCACTTAGCCGAGTTCTCTTATAATAATAGTTACCAGGCGAGTCTCAAGGCTACTCCATTTGAAGCTTTGTATGAGCGCAAGTGTAGATCGTCAGTCTATTGGGATGATATCAGTGAAAGAAAACTTTTGGGTCTTGAGTTGATCACGAAGACAGTTGATGTCGTGGCTCTGATTTGGAAGTATATGTAAGCCGCCCAGGATAGGCCTAAGAAGTGGGCTGACTTGCGTCGTAGACTTCTAGAGTTTTTGGCAGGAGACCATGTGTTATCTGTTTTGGAGGTAGGGGCAAGTTGAGTCCTCGGTTCATTGGTTCATTCAATATTGTGGAACGTGTGGGCAAGGTAGCTTACAGGCTCGCATTGCCACTAGTTTTAGCGGTTGTCCATGATGTATTCCATGTTTCTTAACTCAAGAAATACATCAGGGATGACAGTCATGTGGTTGACTACTTAGATTTATCTATGAGGCCGAACTTGTCCTGTGAAATTCGACCAGTCTCTATTTTAGACCGTCAAGCGAAGGTGTTGAAGAATAGAGTCATCAAGTTGGTTCGAGTTTCTTAGAATCCTCACTTGCCAGGTGAGTCGACTTGGGAGTTGGAGGAGGACATTCGGGGGAAGTTTCCTTATTTGTTTGAGTAGTTGTTTTGCTTGAAGTGTTTGTTTCGTTTTGTTTCGGGGTTCGCCCTATGTACATTTTGTATGAATTTCAAGGGTGGAATTCTTCTTATAAGGTGGGAAGGATTTGTAACCCCTATTTTCCTATTTTGGGATTTTTATTGTATTTTTATTTTCTTTCTTGATTATTGTATCTGGATTCTTTCTATTATATTATAATTTTGGTTTTCTTGGGTTCTCTTATTTTCTTTTGATCATTCCGTTCTCTTTTCTCCTATTTTTGGATCATTGCAAATTTTTCTTTTCGTGATTTGAGTTTGAGTTATTCCACTATGTGTTCATCCCACTGTTTTATGCTTGTTCATCTCTTTTTAGAGCATAAACTTGTACCCTAAACCCATTTAGCCGCAACCCAAAACACCAATTCCTTAATCCCCTATAAATATCCATTATTAAACCCTAATTAATTCCTATCTCTCTCTCTTCTGCCGCTGTCTCTCTCCCCCTATCCTGCTCTCCCCTGTTTTCGTCTTCAACCCAAACCGAACCCAACCGCCAACCGTCGCTCCTCTCCTGTTCTCCGACCACCACCTCGATCCCTCTTCTCATCATCCCCCATGCCATCATCATCCCCATCGCCATCTTATCCCCATTGTCTTCGCCATCCCGTCGAACCCATCCCCTTGAACACCCGAACCCATTCCGCCGTCGCCATCCGAGCGCCACCACCGCTCGTCACCTTCGCCTCTCCGTGCACCCCCTGCAACCACCGTAGAACCCCCCCATCGCCTCGTCGTCGTCGTCCAAGCCCCGAACACCCCCATCGTTTGTCTCCCCTATTTTCGGAGCAGAAAAAGAGTCGCTCCTCGCTGCCATTCTTGGCCGCTGCCGTCGCATCACGACCGTAGCGTCTCCACCGCCAGTCGTCGTCACCCTCGCCACTACAGTCACTCCCCGACCGCAGTCTCCTTCTTTCTCTCTCTCTCTGTCGAAGTTGAAGAAGAAGAACAATGGTATTTTTAAAGTGTTTGCTGTTGTGTGTAGAGGGATGCGGTACTTGGTGTTTGCTATTCAGGGTGAAGGGAGTTGGTTGCTGTTGTGTGCTGTTGGTGTCTTGCTGTTTTGGTTTTACACGTGACTCACACGTGTTTCGGTTCGTCGCCCGGGATTCTTTCCCGTTATTTTATATATTCGAATCTACTAAATAACAGGCAAGTCTCTTCTTGAACAATTATTTTGTTTTGTTCAAGATCCTTTGATCTCTACAAGTAGATCCAGTCATTTCCTTTATCATACTGCTATTTGAATTCCGTTAAGTTTGTTGAGGGTTTACACGAGCTAACCCGTTATACTCTTAACATCGTGATTACCTCTTTGATCTAAAATCTAGTCCCTATTGTTTCTTGCATATGCACATTTACATGAAAAATAACTAGATCCATGTTGTAGATTATTTGATGATTTGAACATGTTAGATTGAATTGATTTGATGAATTGATTACCATGCCTGTGAATTCACATCTTAAATATGGAAATATGCATGTTAAACATTTTTTGGCACTTTGATTATTAATTAGCATGGACTATATGATTGTATGATTAAACTGTCGCCTATTCCTATCAATGCGTGTTTTCTTTTTGTATCAGATTTTCGACCATGTTGCTGTTTTATTTTGAATTAACTTTCTAAACATGAAATTTAACCCCATATGTCTAGTTTACTACCTTTTTTATGAATTTGAATTCCGATGTGTAATCTGTTAGATATCATCATTTTAGTACAGCTGTGTTAGAATTTTCAGATTCACAAATGCATGCGTATCTTGTTGTTCCATAATTTATTTGAGCATGTTAACAGTAAAATAAATATCTAAAATAAATCTAGCTGAGACTAGACATGTGTAAGAACCACTCTGAATTTTTATAGATTTATTTGATGAGTTTTCTGACCTGAAACATATAGGTAAAAATTTGAAAAGAATAGGATTTTCACCCTAGTTTCTGTAACTTTTATATGTCATATAAATATTCGCTGGAACCGGCAGAGAGTCTACATTCTAAAATTTATGATAGATCCAGATTTGATTTTCTGTAGTAATGGTAATCTATATTTTTGTACAGCAATGTCATGCTGTCCAGATTATGTAAATTGTGTGTAATTGCAATGGTTGCTTCGTGTTTTGTCTTTAGCGAGTAGAATTAGTCACACTTAGTATCATACAACATTGAAACCTTCTTGCATGCTCATATAGGATGAAAATAAACTAATAACAAGCCGGGGTATTATGGGCAGACTTGGTAGTGAACGATCGGAAAATTTACTCGATAAAGGCCTTCATGCTCGCATGAACACTTAACATGGAAGGATGAGAAATATTGATTGGAAGGAGAAGTATTGATTGCAAATAATTGATGGTTAATTATTGATTGTAAATTATTGTTATCGACGCCGAGTACACGATTCGTGAATTCATCATCAGTCTAAAACGTTCACTGTGTGCTTGCGCCGAACCTGTGGAGTGGGACGCAGTATTACGTGTACTAGATAGATTAATAAAATGATTAATAACCTACATTTATCATCTCATGCTTGATCCTATATTGAACTTGTCTTTACATCACCCATTACATGTGTGATTAATTGTAGACCTTTGATATTATTGCCTACCTTTGCTTTGTTCTTTGATTTTGATCCTGTCCCTTTTTCTTTGATATACATGCTTCCTATTATTCTTTATTTCTCTTTACTTGCTGTCCACGGCTTGCTCTAAGAACAATATTTTCTTTCTTTTTAGATCAAGAATTTACAGGTACTGAAGGAACTATACCAGAAGGAATTGGTGAGTAACGATTCTAGAGATGGAGCTGAATTGCGCTGCTTAAATCTATTTACTGCTATATTATTTCTTTGAATATTATTATGAAATTGTACTTTGTTTTTGGGCTTTATGACCCGGAGTTTGTTTTTATCCCAAATGTTGGATATTATTATTGTTGGATTATTTCATTTATTATTGAAGTTATCTTTGATTCATGTGGTTATATCTTTCTTGTGTGGCTGTGTTTATTCTTTCATATTGCTGAGTTAGTCTGGTACAGCTTATGGATGGTGTCTACATCATTCGCTGGGCCTACGTTACGTACTCGTATTCCGTATTTTGGGAAGCGGGGCATGACATGAAGAGAAATCACTTTTGGAATTAAGCATGATACTCAGGACAGAAATTGCAATTTCATCAACATGATTCTACTATTATCATCTCATACAATTAACCCCACTTCCTACACATATCAATTAAACTAAACATGAATACTAATCAATAGGTAAAGATATAGTTACCCGCTTGTCATTCACGTTGTAATATTCTCTATTCTAGCACTCTCCCAAGTTTGCACTAATGAAGCAATTCAATTAGAGCATCCACCATCAATGGCCAAATACCCAAAATTTTCAAAATCTGGCCAACAATAGCCCGCTATCGTTGTCTATATACCAAAAATTTGGAATAGAAAGTAACAGTACCCTTCCAAATATGGCAGGAGACTTGAGAATATGGAAATTATAGAAGACAGAATATCTTGTTCCGTCTGATTATTTTTTTATACTTTAATATGGACGGAAGGATGAAGTTATTCCGTCCGTATATTTTTTAAATTAAAAAAGGATTAGAAAAGGAAAAAACCAATTGTCTTAGTTCCATTTTTTTAAAATCAATTGTCTCAATTCGCTTTTCCCATTTAAAAAAATATATCCTCGGACAGAACAGGAAGTTTTCGCTATTTTTTAAAGAAAAAAGTTCCCATGATGTCGCCGAAATATTACATAAATTAAAAATTAAAAAAGGCCCCAACGGAAGATGATCTTCCGTCCAAACCAAAAAGTTACAATTTTTTTTTGGTCAGACGGTATATGTTCTTTTGTTCGAGGCTTTATATATATATATATATATATATATATATATAGGAAAATCTTCCATTGAGCACTACTTTCTGTGAGCACTCGCCTTTCTAACCATCGTATAGATGATCCAAACCGTTCACATTGATCTAAACGTCTACATTAGTCTAAATATGCAAAATCAAGTCATTTGAAATTCGTTTGCTCATTCATTGAAGTGTTACAAAAATTGAATGGCTGAACATCGATTTTTTTATAATGACATGATGGATGGGCAAATGAATTTCAAATGATTTGATTTTACATATTTAGACTAATTTAAACGAGTAGATCAATGTGAACGGCTTGGATCATCCATGCGATGGCCGGAAGGGCGAGTGCTCAAGGAGTGCTCACGAAAGTAGTGCTCAACTGAAGGGCCCCATATATATATATATATATGAAGGTTAGATGAATGATGTTTTTTCTGTCTGTTTTTTTTATTATTTCTTAGCTTCCAAATTTTGGCACTAACTATTGCAGCTATCTACCTTCAGAGATATTTTCCAAAAGCTAGTTTTGCAAAATTTAACTCCAATAATAGTGGATGCTACTAAAATGACAATAAAGTTACTAATTATTTCTACTCAACTCTATATCGTTGTACACAATAGGAACTAATATTTTTTTTTTGATAATACGGATATAGCCTTACGACAGGAACTAATGACAAGCCAAAAAAGGCAAAGCAGACACAGACGTGCCCAAGTGTATACAGGCAGACAAAGAACAGAGTGGAGACCTCCGGCGCCGCACTAAACAGACTCACGGCGGTCCTACCGAACAAAGCCAACCAGCCACCTCAAAACGACTCCGCAAGCAAAAAGCGCAAGCAAAAAGCACACGCAAACCGGCGGTGGCAAACTCAGCGGTGAAACCGCCACCACAGCACCAAAACCAGAAGGAGAACAAATAACACTCCCTCCAAACAAGGAACAAGGAGTAAACATATACAAAAGCAACTCAGAACTAGCAAACAAGTAGAAGAACTGAGCAACACTCAGGGCCACCTGCAACAAACACAGAGCAAGAGAACAATAGGCCACAGAACCGCCAAAGGAGCCCCAACCTCACACAAAAAAAACAGCCCCAACCTCACCCAACCAATTGAGCCAGCAAAGAGGCTCAGCCGCCATGAAAAGGCAAGGCAGCCACCACACAAAATGCAATAAGGAAAGCAACAGAGAAATACAGAACCAAAATAAACAAAAGAAGGAAACCCGCATCAGACACAAAAATAGCAAGAACATAATAGAGCAGTGGCCAAATAACCAAAAACTATCATAGAGATGGCCAGCATCTAAAAACAGAACATGTAGACATCAGATAAGGAGGAGCAGAGTAAAAATATAGCCAGAACCACAAAAAAGCCCTCACAAAATAAACAACCACCAAGTCTGGCCGTCTCCAGTCCCAGTGTCAGAGAACCGACCTGAACACAACCCAAAAACAGCCAAAACAAACAAAATGCCAACCTTCACAGCGAGACCAAAAGAAGGAAGTGTCAACCCTGCAAATGAAACCAAAGCCAAAGAGGTTAGGGATTATCAATATTGATATGAGAAGAAGACGAAAAAACAGAACGTAAAGAAGAAGTAGCCTCATCAAGTCTATGAAGGCTCATCCTTCGAGCCTTGTGAGGGGGAAGATTAGAAGACCAGTGCTTAGTGAAAAAATTAAACTCATCAATAATAGTAATAATAGGCTTGACCGAATTATTAAAAATCCGATTGTTTCTCTCAATCCAAACAACCCAAATAATGGCCATAGAACAAAGGATCGAGGACTTTTGAAAATTTAAATTCGCTAACTGAATGTCCCAGACCGCAAGAAGGGAGGAGGGAAGAGAGGGAATCTACCAAGCTAGGAGACAGGTCTGCCATAACGGCTTAATAAAAACGCAATGTAAAAATAGATGATCTATATCTTCGTGACTAAGAGAACACAATGACATAACTGACCAGTAGCAAGGTTCCTCCTATTGAGGACATCAACCGTAAGAAGTCTATTATTAATAGCGAGCCAAGATAGAATTTTAGCCTTAAGTGGAGCATAGCATCTCCAAATACTTTTAGCCAATGGAGAGTTAACACCTGCGTGATTGAGAAAGTTATAAAAAGATTTGACTCTAAAGAAACCGGAATTGGTCCAACGCCAAAAGAAATCTTCTTTGGGATGCCAACTGTAGCTATTATGAAGCGAAAGGAGTTGTAAGAAATTTGGCTCAAGAGAGGGAGGAAGAACGCAAGAGAAAGGAATGCTCGACTCTCTGATATCCGGCTGAATAATAGGAACTAATATTATTGAAGATATATTTTGCAGGTTACAATAAATAAACCACCATAATTATATAGGATCTCTATCATCTTCACCAGCATCGTCACCATCATCCTCTGGTTCCTTCAACTCTCATAACCTACTCACTGTTTCTCTGAGTCTCTCTGAGTCTCTCCAAATATAACGTATGACTTCATATAATCCTTCTATCTGTGTCTTTCTCAGTCTTCCCAGAATATCTTAATTTTACGGTATCACTTCATCTACATAAATTGCCATATGGCAGTGAACTACTATGGATAAAAGACACCTCATCCTTTACACCTAATACTCAGCAAGCCTACAATCCCTATACCCTAAGAGGGCATTTGGTACGCAGATTGGAGAATTCCCAGGAATTAGTGGATTCCTAGGAATATGAGGGTGGGAATGAAGATTCCCGAGAATGTTGCAATACTATGTTTGGTATACGACATTACATACCTGGGAATACTTTATTACCGTGTTTGGTATAGAACAATTCATTCTCATCAATCCATCTCTGTAGTAGACATTACCGAAAATACCCTTTCGGCTTTATTTAAAAATAAATAAATATAAAAGTTGTCTAATTTAGTAATTGATGTTTATATTAATGAAATGTCTTAAATTTTTGTATAATTTCAATGAGACTTTGTACAAATAAATATAAAAGTTATCTAATTTAGTAATTGATGTATATATTAATGAAATGTCTTAAATTGCTATACAAGTTTATATGTTTGAGACTTTGTAAATCTTACTCTAAAATTATGTATAATTTCAATGACTTCATATTCACACATAAAAACTTCATATTTTTATATAAACGTTAGTAAACTTTGAAGTATTGCCAGACTAACCATTGGCATTATAAAGATTTTCTAATATCTCCAGTGAAGATTCAAATTGGTACTCAAAACTATATTCAAAACTCTCATAAGAGCAAGTGAGATAGATCTTTAACCACTTCGTGAAGTAGGAATTTCAGTTCTTGCAAAAGGAACCATTGGGAGAGTTAGTTATCAGATCTAACTCTCCCAATGGATCGGGAATCGCTCTCTACATAGTCCAACCATCCATTCGGCTCACCAAATGTCTCTGCACAAACAAGTTCCATTTCTGAAGTGACGAAAGCGATTCCTATCCCTAACAATCACAACCCGCTCAAATACCCCTAATGCCAGCTTCATTATAGAGTGGCAATCTTTTGCAAATTCTCAAAAGTTTTTCACGATTCGAATCATTGAACCAGGCCTTTTATTGATCAACCCAAAAGCAACAGCCCAACTTCTCGCTATGCTGAGATAGGCACACCTCCGCCTTATCCTCCTCATTATCAATATCTAATGATGTCCCCTAAGTTAATGACTTGGAACATTTGAGTCTGATAAAGCCTGCTAAATTCCTCCAACATCATATGCTACTTGTGAGACTCAGCATGTGAATTATCTCCAAATAGACATTCGTGAACAACTCCACTTATGCTACCTACCATCTCTCCCATTTTTACAACCAATAGAGCACCTGGAAATAGCCACACCTAGGATGAAGGGGATTCTGCTAATCAAAAGCCAAAGCCTCTACCAATTGGCCTGCCCTTCCCAATAGAATCGACAACACAACCATAATGCTCGATTGCGGGCTCTATGTTTTAATCTTCTGCCATTCGATGAAGCAAAAGCAACCCCACTTCGACCAAACTTCCATGGCTACATGCACTTAGAACTGAAGTAGTAGTCACCGAATCAAGTTTAACACCATTAGTCTTCATCTTCAAAAAACAAATCCAATGTCATTTGCATGCCCACTCCAAACCCTCTCTCTCCATTCCCCCAAAACAACTAGAACAAGAGCAGTCCCCAAGTTCAAATTCTCATCCCCAAGTTCAAGAGCATGTGTCCATCTCCCAATATCCAACACCCAGAGATGTGCACACGCCGACACCACACTCAACATACGGACCTCATAGCCTCTAACATTCTCCCTATCCCGCATCACCCAAAATGCACGAATCGCATCACTGTATCTCTCACAAAGTGGTTACAGGATAAGGCCTCCTCGGACTCATCCTCGTCGACAACGATCTGAACATTGTATCCCCGACCCGAAGTGAAGAATGTTGGCGTTGGCGAAAGCTGGGTTTATGATTGCTTCATGGGTGGTAGAAATAGGGAGGAGGAGGTGGCAGTTGGGGGAAGAGAAAGGGAGGGGGAAGTGGGAGGAAGAGAGGGTGAGGGATTTGGGGAAGGGGAGGTGGAGGAGGTTGAAGGAAGTGGCCATGGTCGGAATGCGAAGAAGAAGACGAAGAAAATGAAAGATTGGGTCGGGGGTTATCTGTTTATTAATATATATATATGATAAACCAGAAATCTGGAGGGTGTTTTGGGTATGCAATAATCTCACTCATTTTTTATGTGGAGGAATCCACAAATCCCACCCTTTTCAACGGGAATGTTTATCCTTCCAAACTAATTATTTTGATAACCCTGGGAATTTAAGATTATTTACACAACTATACCAATTTCTTACCAAACCAGGTAATTAAGAGGGTAATCCTAGATTCCCTTATACATTACCGTGTACGAAATGCCTCCTAAGCTACCGAATCCACCTCATGCTAACTATTCAGCGTAGACATATGACGTATTTTAAAGAAGCTCTTCATAATTCAGAAATCACACATTAGTCCTTTCCCAAATTTATTACTCCCTTTTGTTTCAAAATACAAGTTATTCTAGTTTATTTTCTTTATAATATAAATCTCTTTAGGTTTTCGAGAAAATATATTGTCATTTTTAAATATTCATGAATTAATTTTCTATACCCTTGTCATTTTTTGTAAGATAAGTAATAAAAATTTATAGGAGAGGGCAATTAGGACAATGTACAATTGATGGCCTATTTATGAGCTTCACGAACAAAAAATATGGAGTACATTTTACTCATTTCTAGATATTTTTTATAGTCGTGTAGAAACTTAGAATGCCTTATATTTTCAAACGGAGGAAGTATCAAGTAGTACATTACACATAAACCCTTGTACATGCCATATTTCACTTTAGTCCATTTCATTTCACTAAGTTAAATGTGTATTCACGCATGTTGAGACATTAATAACTTCGAGTCTGAATAATATTTTCGCAAACCGCTTACATGGTCATTTTTTCTCTTTTCGAAGGCTATGCAGCCATGTTGCATAGTTGGACGTAATAACTGCACAATTTTCAAGTGTAAGATAATCCTTAGTTAACTTTTAATGCTAAAATCGGCGTTCACAAAATTTTCTAAACACATCTCACATCTCATTATACTAGGGATAAAATAGTTATTAGACAAAGTCGTGGTTACATTATTTCCCCCTCAAAAATACTTCTGCCCTCAGAACTCGTTTATAAACACATATCTACATATATATACGTCCACATACAATCTATCATATTACCCAAATAATTCAGGATAACTATTCTTCAGTGTTTCTTCATACTCCCACGTTGCTTCATCAACTAGCTGATTCCTCTACAATTCTTTTACCATTGGAATGAGTTTTCTCCTCAGTACTTGTTCTTTCCTGTCCAAAATTTATGACATAATCTCTACATAAGATCAGTTTGGTTGTAGTGTAACTGGAGTTTCTTGCAAGATGTGATTTGGGTCAGGTACACATTTCTATAATAGCGACACTGGGAACACGTTGTGGATCTGAGAAAATTCTTTGGGTAATTCTAAATGATATGCTACTGTACCGATTCGGTTAAAAATTTTGTATGGACCCATATAGTGAAGTGATAACTTACCTCCTTTATGAATCTTATCACTCATTTTATAGGTGAAATTTTTAAGAATACACTATTTCCAACATCGAACTCCAAATATTTTTGTTTTTGTTTATTTGTATAATTCTTTTGGCAGCTTTGGGCAGTCTTTATTCGATGTTGAATGAGTTTTATCTTCTCTAATGTCTTCTGCATAATTTTTGGTCCTTTCATCACTACAACACATGTGCGATTTACCGGCGTATATTCCCCAGTGTTTTACCATTTGTGCCGGGGTAGGGAGTGACCAGGAATGGGGCATCAGATTGGATGGTTATACACCGGCGGCCTCTATAAAACACCGGGGAATCATGATATTCACCGGCGTTTTCTTTAGAAATGCCGGTGAATGGTATTATTCACCGGCGTTTTAATAACACACGCCGAGGAATATATAGATACATTCACCGGCGTTTGTAATTTCAAACGCCGGTGAATTAACTGAGATAAATCCCCGCGAACCCTAACATTTTGCCCGCTAATTTCCCAAACCCAATTTGGCCTGCCTTCGTTTTCCCTCCTCCCTCTCTCTATTTCGTGCGCTTCGCCTCCGTCCCTTCGTCATCTTTGACAGCCCAATTCGATTTCCCTCCTCACTCTCTCTATTTCGCGGTGAATTTGCGATCGAAAACCACCGCTCGTCGCCCCGCTCTCTCTCTATCTCCTACACCACCGCTCGTCGCCCCGCTCGTCGCCCTGCTCGTCGCCCCCCTCTCTCTCTTCGGTAATTTCTCTTGATTTCTCTCCTTTTCACTGTCAAAGATGCTGAATTCATGCAACTGATTGTCATCTTAGCATGATTTTTTTTACCAAAATGGTTAACTGTCAACTAAGGATGCTAGCTGTATACCAAAATCCACCAAATTTGTATAAGAATTGGGCGGAACAAACCTTGTGCAGGTTTCTTTTGGAGCCACAAACATCAATGGTTTAGTTGGGATGAAGAATTAATAGAGAAACATATATGCTTAGATTCTGGAAATTTTCATTTTCTTTTACTGTTAAAGAAGTTGAATTCATGCATCTGATTGCCATCTTAGCATGATTTTTTTACCAAAATTGGTTCATTGTCAACTAAGGATGCTGTATGTATATCAAAATCCTCCAAATCTGTACAAGAATTGGGCTGAACAAACCTTGTGCAGGTTTCTTTTGGAGCCACAAACATCAATGGTTTAGTTGGGATGAAGAATTAATAGAGAAACATATATGCTTAGATACTGGAAATTTTTATTTTCTTTTACTGTTAAAGAAGCTGAATTCATGCATCTGATTGCCATCTTAGCATGATTTTTTTACCAAAATGGGTTGACTGTCATCTAAGTATGCTAGCTGTATACCAAAATCCTCCAAATCTGTACAAGAATTGGGCTGAACAAACCTTGTGCAAGTTTCTTTTGGAGCCACAAACATCAATGATTTAGTTGGGATGAAGAATTAATAGACAAACATATATGCTTAGATACTGAAAATTTTCATTTTCTTTTACTGTTAAAGAAGCTGAATTCGCGCATCTGATTGTCATCTAAGGATGCTAGCTGTATACCAAAATCCTCCAAATCTGTACAAGAATTGGGCTGAACAAACCTTGTGCAGGTTTCTTTTGGAGCAACAAATATCAATGATTTAGTTGGGGTGAAGAATTAATAGAGAAACATATTAGTAGCCATATTAGTTTCTTCTGTGCAGGTTTATTATTATTATTATTATTATTATTATTATTATTTTGGGATAAGTAACTGATTATTAGTAGCCATAAACAGAATAGTTCATGAGTCATCCGATCTTTTTGTTACTGTATTTACAACACGACGCCCTCGTTATTCGTCCGATACCTCTTCCTCAGCAAATACCCTTTACCATCATCATCTCCTTGAACGGAAAGCCAAATACAGGGGAGACTATAGTCGAATCGATATTACACTCGAACACAAGGTGTGCGATAAAATGCCACTAAGGTGGTTGTCATAATTTCCACAAAGGTAGTTTAGGGTTATGTGAATAGAGTAGATTGTATTAAGATTTAATTGTTTTTTTATACATTTTTGGAACCACGATTTCTTTATTTTACAGTTAATTGTTATATCATTTATTTATTTGCCGTCTGGGATGGTTTCAAAAAGGTGAAATTAAATATACAAAATGCCTTTTACTGTTAATACTATTTAATATGTCAAATTTTAATTTCAGATTGTGTGCTATTGTTATAATGGATAGAAGTTGGATTAGTAAATCACGATTATCCAAGGAGTACCGTGATGGTATTAAAGATTTTATTATCTTTGCCAAACGACATTCCCGTGATCCTAACCTAATCCTTTGTCCATGACTCCGGTGTACAAATTGTAATTTGAGGACATGTGACGTAGTACATACACATTTGGTTGTTAACGGTTTTCTTCAAGGGTACACACGGTGGTTTTGTCATGGAGAGGATCATACGTCAGCTCCTATTCGTCCGGTTGTATTAGAAAATGAAGATGAGCCCTTAGTGAACGAAGACTTAAGTGTTCCCGATGAGATGCATGCTTTGTTGCAAGACGCCTTAGGGATTCATAATGTTTCTTTCCACACCAATAATCCAACAACCCAAGTTTATAATGAGTCAACAGAAACATCACACATTGGTGGTGGGGTGGATGAGGAAATGCCTGACCCTGCCCCTGAAAATAATAAACAGCAAGAAGCCTTCGCTAAGTTGCTTGAAGATGCTAGTACTCCGCTGTACCGCGATTGCACCAAATTCTCTAAATTCTCATTTATTGTCAGACTATTTCAGATTAAATGTTTAAACGGGTAGTCTGCTAAGTCCTTCAGTATGCTACTTGAACTGTTGAATGAAGCATTTCCAGAAATCTGTATTCCAAACTCAGCCTATAAAATCAAGAAATTCCTAAGTTCTTTTGATCTAGGGTATGAGAAGATAGCAGCATATCCAAATGACTGTATGCTTTTCACGGAAGGTAAGGAAAGTCTGGAGAATTGCGAAGTCTGTGGTTCGTCGAAATGGACAGAAACACCAAATCAAGACGATTAAGCCAGTGGATCTACTAAGCGAAGTAGGAGAAAGAAGCCTGCCAAAATACTGTGTTACTTTCCTCTGATTCCTAGGCTACAAAGGTTGTTTGTGTCTACGAAAACTTCTTCTGATATGAAATGGCATGCTGAAGGTCGCACTAATGATGGGATTCTTAGACATCCTGCTGATTCTCAATCTTGGAAAAAATTTGATGAAAGATATCCCGATTTTGCGGAAGATCCTCGAAATGTGAGACTTGGACTAGCTAGTGATGGTTTCAACCCTTTTAGGCAAATGAGTAGTACATACAGCATATGGCCTGTTGTGTTAATACCATACAATTTGCCGCCTTGGAAATGTATGAAGCAGTACTCATTTATTTTGTCCATGATAGTTCCTGGACAGAAAGGTCCTGGAAATGATATAGATGTGAACCTACAGCTGTTAATAGATCAACTTAAGAAATTGTGGGTGGGTGTTCCAACCTATGATGTTGTGGCTAAAGAAACATTTTCTCTTCGGGTCGAATTGTCTTGGACAATCAATGATTTTCCAGCATTTGCAAATTTATCTGGATATAGCACTAAAGGAAGTTATGCATGTCCTTGTTGTGCTGACCAAACTAGTTCAAGGTGGTTGTACAATGGCAGAAAGTTTTGCTATATGGGTCATAGGAGATGGTTGCCTGACACACATATATTTCGGGCAGAGACAACGACATTTGATGGTACCGACGAGTGGGAACATGCTCCTGGAGCTTCTTCTGGGTCAGATATTTTGAGGCGGGTAGATGGTCATCAGTTCAAATATGGAAAAGAACCACAAGTCAGCAAAAAGGGCAAGAAAAGGGCAAGGCCGGAGCAAGGTGAGGAGACCGATCTATGCGGCGAAGATGAGGATCAGAACATGACGAGTTTAGGTGCATGGAAGAAGAAGAGTATTTTCTTCAAGTTGCCGTATTGGGAATTCAACTTATTGCGACATAATTTAGATGTGATGCATATCGGAAAAAATATTCGTGAAAATTGTATAGAAACAGTTATGTGAGATGACCGGAAGACAAAGGAAAATCTCAAGAGCCGACTTGATTTGAAGTCAGTGGGCATCCGACATGAGTTGCACCCAGAGGAATTACCGAACGGGAAAGTACTCCTACCTCCTGCAATCTATTCAATGTCAAAATCGGAGTTGGAATTGTTTTGCAAAATTCTACTGGAACTTAGGGCCTGTTTGGTTCAAAGGAGAGGAGGGGAGGGGAGGGATTTTAATGGAGGGGAGGGGAGGGGAGGGAAAGGGAGGGGAGGGATTTAATGAAAACTCTGTTTGGTTCAAAGGAGGGGAGGGGAGGGAAAATAATAATTTTCTTGTTTGGTTCACAAGGGGAGGGAATGGATTTTATAATAAAATTACTTTTATACCCTTTTGCATATAATAAGAAATTCATACAACCACTTCATACAATAAGAATTGAATCAACAACGAATTAGAGAAATTTTAACTGATAAATACTCTCAAACAGAATGCTATATTTGCAATTTACATGAATGATCTCTGATCCTATTATCTATCAATCTAAAGCACACAAACCCAACTAAGTTGAAATGAAATTGATACCAATGAATTTGGTCCCAATAAAAAATTGAACTGCTGATTTTCTACTTAATGTTAAACAAATTCTGAAACAAAAATAAAAACATAAATTCAATCTTCTATTTTCTATTTTCATTGTAACTTTCATTGCATGTGTAACTTTCTTTGTGTATCAGTCCATTTCTTTCATATATCAGTCCTTTATGTTTTTCATTTCAGTCCCTCAGATTTGCATTTTAGTCTGTATGTTTAATAATGTGCAGAGCACGTGTAAAGGAGGTGAAGAAAGTTATTAGTTTGTTAGTCCACTGAGTCACTAGCAAACTATTGCTCTGTTCATACATACTCTGTTCATATCTAGGAAGCTTGTAATTCGAAATCATTGAAGAATTTACATCTAAGAATTGCTCTTTTATTACATCTGTTCATACTCTTCTTGTTTACTGCGATTGTTGCGACAATTGTTGTGATAGTCTTTTTATCATAATGCAATGAGGCGATTGGACAATAATGCTATTAAGAGGGTAAGTTCAATCTATTCCCTACTCCTTAATTATTTCTTCAGTTGGGATTCTGCATATAAGATGAGGGTTTCGTGGTGGTGGGCGGTGGGGATTTGGGGAGACGAGTAAGGAGGGAGGAGTTTGATTATATTAGGATTTAGATTTTAAAGGGCAATTTAGTCATGCCACTTTAAAAAATTAACCCTATTTTCTCTCCCCTCCAAATCCCCCCACTTTTGGAGGGGAGCCAAAATTGGCTCAGGAGGGGTGTTGCACCCACCCATTTCCCTCCCCTTCCCTCCTAAAAATTGAACCAAACAAGAAAACTATTAAAAAACCCCTTCCCTCCCCTCCCCTTCCCTCCATTCCCCTCCAACCAAACAAACCCTTAAAGTTCCTGATGGCTATTCTTCTAACATAGCAAGATGTGTCAACTTTAAAGAGAAGAGGCTTCAGGGTCTAAAGTCACACGACTACCACATCCTAATGCAGGATCTCTTTCCTGTGGTCCTAAGGTCTTCAATGTGTGAGCAAATCACTACTTTCCTGAAAGATCTTTGTAGCATATATAAAGGTATTTGCTTAAGAATGCTTCGTGTTGAAGATATTGACCAATTGGAGAAGCGGGCAGCATTGACACTTAGTCAAATGGAGATGATATTTCCGCCATCGTTCTTCATTATAATGATTCACTTGATAATCCACCTTGCTGGTGAAGCCAGAATCGGCGGTCCTGTTCACTATCGGTGGATGTACCCCATTGAGAGGTAAGAGAATTCATGCATCTTACAAAACAGAATTTTCAAAAGCTCATTTCTTTTAATCCCCTACTCTGCTCTAATTCATTAATTATACATGTTCAGGTACCTATACCGGCTCAAGGGTTATGTTAAAAATAGAGCATATCCTGAAGGGTCAATAGCTCAGGGATATCTATCAGAGGAGTGTTCACATTTTTTGTTCCAGGTATTTACAAGGGGTAGAGACATCTTTGACTAGACCAAGGAGAAATCCAGACATTTCCAATCTTGATGGTGCTAAATATCTTTTTGATACCGCTGGCACTACTGTTGGTAAAGTTGATGCATTTGAGCTAGATAACTTAACGTGGGAACAGGCACATCGATATGTGCTAGACCACCATGCATCAGTGGAACCATTTCGAAAGTAAGTTACTTTTGAATTTAAATCGAATATAGTGAAAACCGCATAGTTCGATATTAACTTACTTTTGTTATTCCTTATTTCAATTGCTTGTATTTTAGCGAATTTGTCAGGGACATCAAACGAAGGGCTAGACCAAGAAGACTACCACCACGTGAACAAAACAAGTTGATGAATGAAAAATTTCATAAGTGGTTTGAATCTCATGTAGGTGAATTAAGAAAATGCAAGTTAATCTTCATTATATCTACATTATCCATGGTGCTGATACGATTTGCACAAAATTAATAGGTACATTCTTTGGGTCCTGAAGGTGTGTCATCTGAAATACAAGTACTTGCCAAAGGTCCCTATCAGATGGCCAAAAGATACGGAAGATACATATTTAATGGCTTTAGATTCGTACTAAGGATCGTGAATGTAATTTGAAGTCTCAAAATAGTGGAATGATAGTGACTTCTAAGACTAGAAGTTATGCTTCCAAGTCAGGACACGAGGCCGGTAGATGGAGATCTCGACTACTATGGAGTGCTCACGGATATCATTGAGTTGAATTATTTTGGTCATTTTCGTGTTGTCTTATTTCGTTGGGATTGGGCTGAGTTTGATAGGAATTTTGCTAATAAAAAGGATAAGTTAGGCTTCACAGTTGTAAACTTCTCAAAATTGATTCACATCGGTACACACATTAGCCACGAACCATTTGTGTTCCCATCCCAAGTGCAACAAGTGTTCTACATTGAAGATCCAACCCTGCCAAAATCGTATGTGGCTCTCGTTATGCAACCAAGAGATGTATTCTAACTGGGCGATACTTCAGAAGATGAAGACGGTGAAGTCATGAACAGTTACATTGCTTTTGAGTTTCCTATATTTGATGTAAATACAACCGATGGTGGAATTTGCGGGACTTGGCTCTGCAAGGATGGAGAAGAGGGCGATGTATTGGAAAATATCGTATTGTAGTTTACTTGATTTTCATAGCTCAATATTATATGTCCTGTAATTCGTGTCTTAAATCTTGTTGTAATATTATATCTTGTAATTCCAAACATGTTGTATGTGAATTTAATAATTGGTTTAATTATCTTTCTATTTTCTACTGCTTGGTGTCATTTACATTAAACTATGCTTAGTGTCATTTGCATCAAACTATCATTGTAGTTGAATTTGTTGCAAATCTTACTTTTTTAATTTTTTGTAATTATGTTGGTTTGTTAATCCTAGATAATTGTGGCAGTCAAACAGAGGAGGAGGAGGGTAGCACGCCGCCCACTGTCAAAAAACATCGAGGGCGAACTAAGATGACGGGCATATGGAAACTTAAGAATGACGAAAGGATTGTGGTGGAGGAAAACGGTGTCGGGCAACCGGTTGGTGATAATGCAAGCAAATTCTCATCCTTTATTGGGGTAATAGCAAGGAACCCACGGATAATTCCACCGGTAAGTCTTTAAATTGGTAATTTTGAAGATATTATTATTTTGAATGCATGAAAGACACGTATTAATATTTGTGAGTCTGCATTGTGGCTGTCATCTAGTGGCTGTCGTCTATGTTTCTTAATTGGGCTGTGATTAGAAAGAAAGGGCTCGAGTGGAGATCTAGAAACCCATCTAGAGACATCTCGTTTATTATAATCTATTATTATTGTTGGACTAACCCCCTCTTGATGTGTGCGTGTGTTGAAGAGAAAGAAGGGATGAAAGAGAGTTGAGGAAAATGCCGCTATGTTAGCCTGGTGTATCCTCATTCTCTACCATTCCCCTTTCTGGCTCCATTTATGGCTTCTATATTAAATTGGTTTCCTTCCACGATGACAGTTCCGTAAAACTACACTTGATTTGAGTCTTGTTCTTATTGTTCTTCAATAAAATTGGGAGTTTTGGTGATCCAACTAGTGATCATAGCTGCACCCCACTGCATACTCACAAATACTAATACGTGTCGTTCATGCATTCTATGACCAACCCCACTTTGGCATGTAGCATGCTTAGATGACATTCTATGACCTGCACACATGTTTGTTCAGCCCAATTCTTGTACAGATTTGGAGGATTTTGGTATACAACTAGCATCCTTAGTTGACAGTGAACCCATTTTGGTAAAAAAATATGCTAAGATGACAATCAGATGCATGAATTCAGCTTCTTTAACAATAAAAGAAAATGAAAATTTGCAGTATCTAAGCATATATGTGTCTCTATTAATTCTTCATCCCAGCTAAATCATTGATGTTTCTGGCTCCAAAAGAAACCTGCACAAGGTTTGTTCTGACCAATTCTTGTACAGATGGTGGGAATTCTGAAGTTTTTAGATCCAGGAACACAAATTTTGATTGGGCTGTGATTGGATTGTTTAGTGACTGTCAACAAGTGTTCTTAATTGGGCTGTGATTAAAAAGAGAGGGCTCGAGTGGAGATCTAGAAATCCATATAGAGACATCTCGTTCATAATAATTTATCTTTATTGTTGTTCTTGTTGCTCTTGCTATTGTTGCTGATGTCTCTTTATGTGCGTTTGCTGAAGAGAAAGCAGGGATGAGAGAGAGATGAGGAAAATGCCGCTATGTTGCCTGGTGTATCCTCATTCTCTACCATTCCTCTTTCTGGCTTCCATATTTGGTTTCCTTCCACGATGACAGGTCCTTAAAACTACACGTGATATGAGCCCTATTCTTATTTTCTTCCAAATGGCATTTTCTTTAGAAAGTCGGGCTCCGAAGAATCGATCTATGACTAGAATCTCCATTCAAAGCCCAATCAAAATTTGTCATCCTGAATCTAAAATCTTCTTTGAGCCACAAACATCAATGGTTTAGTTGGGATGAAGAATTAATAAAGAAACATATATGCTTAGATACTAGAAATTTTCAATTTCTTTACTGTTAAACAAGCTGAATTCATGCATCTGATTGCCATCTTAGCATGATTTTTTTACCAAAATGGGTTCACTATCAACTAAGGATGCTATATGTATACCAAAATCCTCCAAATCTGTACAAGAATTGGGTTGAACAAACCTTGTGCAGGTTTATTTTGGAGCCACAAACATCAATGGTTTAGTTGGGATGAAGAATTAATAGAGAAACCTATATGCTTAAATACTAGAAATTTTCATTTTCTTTTACTGTTAAAGAAACTGAATTCATGCATCTGATTGCCATCTTAGCATGATTTTTTTACCAAAATGGGTTCACTGTCAACTAAGGATGCTAGCTATATACCAAAATCCTCCAAATCTGTACAAGAATTGGGCGGAACAAACCTTGTGCAGGTTTCTTTTGGAGCCACAAACATCATGATTTAGTTGGGACGAAGAATTAATAGAGAAACATATATGCTTAGATACTGAAAATTTTTATTTTCTTTTACTGTTAAAGAAGTTGAATTCATGCATCTGATTGCCATCTTAGCATGATTTTTTTACCAAAATGGGTTCACTATCAACTAAGGATGTTGTATGTATACCAAAATCCTCCAAATCTGTACAAGAATTGGGCTGAACAAACCTTGTGCAGGTTTATTTTGGAGCCACAAACATCAATGGTTTAGTTGGGATGAAGAATTAATAGAGACACATATATTCTTAAACACGGGAAATTTTCATTTTCTTTTACTGTTAAAGAAACTAAATTCATGCATCTGATTGCCACCTTAGCATGATTTTTTTACCAAAATGGGTTCACTTTCAACTAAGGATGCTAGCTGTATACCAAAATCCTCCAAATCTGTACAAGAATTGGGCAGAACAAACCTTGTGCAGGTTTCTTTTGTAGCCACAAACATCATCATTTAGTTGGGATGAAGAATTAATAGAGAAACATATATGCTTAGATACTGGAAATTTTCATTTTCTGTTACTGATAAAGAAGCTGAATTCATGCATCTGATTTCCATCTTTGCATGATTTTTTTACCAAAATGGGTTCACTGTCAACTAAGGATGTTGTATGTATACCAAAATCCTCCAAATCTGTACAAGAATTGGGCTGAACAAACCTTTTGCAGGATAATTTTGGAGCCACAAACATCAATGGTTTAGTTGGGATGAAGAATTAATAGAGAAACATATATGCTTAGATACTGGAAATTTTCATTTTCTTTTACTGTTAAAGATGCTGAATTCATGCATCTGATTGCCATCTTAGCATGATTTTTTTACCAAAATGAGTTGACTGTAAGCTAAGTATGCTAGCTGTATACCAAAATCGTCCAAATCTGTACAAGAATTGGGCTGAACAAACCTTGTGCAGGTTTCTTTTGGAGCCACAAACATCAATGATTTAGTTGGGATGAAGAATTAATAGACAAACATATATGCTTAGATACTGGAAATTTTCATTTTCTTTTAGTGTTAAAGAAACTGAATTCATGCATCTGATTGCCATCTTAGCATGATTTTTTTACCAAAATGGGTT
Source organism: Hemerocallis citrina (assembly GCA_017893485.1). NCBI lineage: Eukaryota > Viridiplantae > Streptophyta > Magnoliopsida > Asparagales > Asphodelaceae > Hemerocallis > Hemerocallis citrina. Next base: position 235,209,039 of record CM030361.1, on the reverse strand, counting down.
GACTGTCATCTACATATGCTAGCTGTATACCAAAATCCTCCAAATCTGTACAAGAATTGGGCTGAACAAACCTTTTGCAGGTTTCTTTTGGAGCCACAAACATCAATGATTTAGTTGGGATGAAGAATTAATAGACAATCATAAATGCTTAGATACTGGAAATTTTCATTTTCTTTTACTGTTAAAGAAGCTGAATTCGTGCATCTGATTGTCATCTTAGCAAGATTTTTTTACCAAAATGAGTTAACTGTCAACTAAGGATGCTGTATGTATACCAAAATCCTCCAAATCTGTACAAGAATTGGGCTGAACAAACATTGTGCAGCTTTCTTTTGGAGCCACAAATATCAATGGTTTAGTTGGGATGAAGAATTAATAGACAAACATATATGCTTAGATACTGGAAATTTTCATTTTCTTTTACTGTTAAAGAAGCTGAATTCAAGCATCTGATTGCTATCTTAGCATGAATTTTTTACCAAAATGGGTTGATTGTCATCTAAGTATACAAGTTGTATACCAAAATCCTCCAAATCTGTACAAGAATTGGGCTGAACAAACCTTGTGCAGGTTTCTTTTGGATCCACAAACATCAATGGTTTAGTTGGGATGAAGAATTAATAGAGAAACATATATGCTTAGAGACTGGAAATTTTCATTTTCTTTTACTGTTAAAGAAGCTAAATTCATGCATCTGATTGCCACCTTAGCATGATTTTTTTACCAAAATGGGTTCACTTTCAACTAAGGATGCTAGCTATATACCAAAATCCTCCAAATCTGTACAAGAATTGGGCAGAACAAACCTTGTGCAGGTTTCTTTTGTAGCCACAAACATCATCATTTAGTTGGGATGAAGAATTAATAGAGAAACATATATGCTTAGATACTGGAAATTTTCATTTTCTGTTACTGATAAAGAAGCTGAATTCATGCATCTGATTTCCATCTTTGCATGATTTTTTTACCAAAATGGGTTCACTTTCAACTAAGGATGTTGTATGTATACCAAAATCCTCCAAATCTGTACAAGAATTGGGCTGAACAAACCTTTTGCAGGATAATTTTGAAGCCACAAACATCAATGGTTTAGTTGGGATGAAGAATTAATAGAGAAACATATATGCTTAGATACTGGAAATTTTCATTTTCTTTTACTGTTAAAGATGCTGAATTCATGCATCTGATTGCCATGTTAGCATGATTTTTTTACCAAAATGAGTTGACTGTAAGCTAAGTATGCTAGCTGTATACCAAAATCGTCCAAATCTGTACAAGAATTGGGCTGAACAAACCTTGTGCAGGTTTCTTTTGGAGCCACAAACATCAATGATTTAGTTGGGATGAAGAATTAATAGACAAACATATATGCTTAGATACTGGAAATTTTCATTTTCTTTTAGTGTTAAAGAAACTGAATTCATGCATCTGATTGCCATCTTAGCATGATTTTTTTACCAAAATGGGTTGACTGTCATCTAAGTATGCTAGCTGTATACCAAAATCCTCCAAATCTGTACAAGAATTGGGCTGAACAAACCTTTTGCAGGTTTCTTTTGGAGCCACAAACATCAATGATTTAGTTGGGATGAAGAATTAATAGACAATCATAAATGCTTAGATACTGGAAATTTTCATTTTCTTTTACTGTTAAAGAAGCTGAATTCGTGCATCTGATTGTCATCTTAGCAAGATTTTTTTACCAAAATGAGTTAACTGTCAACTAAGGATGCTGTATGTATACCAAAATCCTCCAAATCTGTACAAGAATTGGGCTAAACAAACATTGTGCAGCTTTCTTTTGGAGCCACAAATATCAATGGTTTAGTTGGGATGAAGAATTAATAGACAAACATATATGCTTAGATACTGGAAATTTTCATTTTCTTTTACTGTTAAAGAAGCTGAATTCATGCATCTGATTGCTATCTTAGCATGAATTTTTTACCAAAATGGGTTGATTGTCATCTAAGTATACTAGTTGTATACCAAAATCCTCCAAATCTGTACAAGAATTGGGCTGAACAAACCTTGTGCAGGTTTCTTTTGGATCCACAAACATCAATGGTTTAGTTGGGATGAAGAATTAATAGAGAAACATATATGCTTAGATACTGGAAATTTTCATTTTCTTTTACTGTTAATGAAGCTAAATTCATGCATCTGATTGCCATCTTAGCATGATTTTTTTATGAAAATGGGTTCACTGTCAACTAAGGATGCTAGCTGTATACCGAAAACCTCCAAATCTGTACAAGAATTGGGCGGAACAAACCTTGTGGAGGTTTCTTTTGGTGCCACAAAGATCATGATTTAGTTGGGATGAAGAGAGAAACATATATGCTTAGTTACTGGAAATTTTCATTTTCTTTTAAGGTTAAAGAAGCTGAATTCATGCATCTAATTGTCATCTTAGCATGATTTTTTTATCAAAATGGGTTAAATGTCAACTAAGGATGTTGTATGTATACCAAAATCCTCCAAATTTGTACAAGAATTGGGCTGAACAAACATTGTGCAGGTTTCTTTTGGAGCCACAAACATCAATGGTTTAGTTGGGATGAACAATTAATAGAGAAACATATATGTTTAGAAAATAAAAATTTTCATTTTCTTCTACTGTTAAAGAAGCTGAATTCATGCATCTGATTACCATCTTAGCATGATTTTTTTACCAAAATGGGTTCACTGTCAACTAAGGATGTTGTATGTATACCAAAATCCTCCAAATCTGTACAAGAATTAGGCTGAACAAACCTTGTGCAGGTTTCTTTTGGAGCTACAAACATCAATGATTTAGTTGGGATGAAGAATTAATAGACAAACATATATGCTTAGATACTGGAAATTTTCATTTTCTTTTACTGTTAAAGAAGATGAATTCGTGCATCTGATTGTCATCTTAGCATGATTTTTTTACCAAAATGGGTTAACTGTCAACTAAGGATGCTGTATGTATACCAAAATCCTCCAAATCTGTACAAGAATTGGGCTAAACAAACCTTGTGCAGATTTCTTTTGGAGCCACAAACATCAATGATTTAATTGGGATGAAGAATTAATAGAGAAACATATATGCTTAGATACTGCAAATTTTCATTTTCTTTTACTGTTAAAGAAGCTGAATTCATGTATCTGATTGCCATCTTAGCATGATTTTTTTACCAAAATGGGTTCACTGTCAACTAAAGATGCTGTATGTATACCAAAATCCTCCAAATCAGTACAAGAATTGGGCTGAACAAACCTTGTGCAGGTTTCTTTTGGTGCCACAAACATCAATGGTTTAGTTGGGATAAAGAATTAATAGAGAAACATATATGCTTAGATACTGGAAATTTTCATTTTCTTTTACTGTTAAAGAAATTGAATTCATGCATCTGATTGCCATCTTAGCATGATTTTTTTACCAAAATGGGTTGACTGTCTTCTAAGTATGCTAGCTGTATAGCAAAATCGTCCAAATCTGTACAAGAATTGTGCTGAACAAACCTTGTGCAGGTTTCTTTTGGAGCCACAAACATCAATGGTTATGAAGAATTAATAGAGAAACATATATGCTTAGATACTGGAAATTTTCATTTACTTTTACTGTTAAAGAAACTGAATTCATGCATCTGATTGCCATCTTAGCATGATTTTTTTACCAAAATGGGTTGACTGTCTTCTAATTATGCTAGCTGTATACCAAAATCCTCCAAATCTATACAAGAATTGTGCTGAACAAACCTTGTGCAGGTTTCTTTTGGATCCACAAACATCAATGGTTTAGTTGGGATGAAGAATTAATAGAGAAACGTATATGCTCAGATACTGGAAATTTTCATTTTCTTTTACTGTTAAAGAAGCTGAATTCATGCATCTGATTGCCATCTTAGCACGATTTTTTTACCAAAATGGGTTCACTGTCAACTATGGATGCTAGCTGTATACCGAAATCCTTCGAATCTGTACAAGAATTGGGCGGAACAAACCTTGTGGAGGTTTCTTTTGGAGCCACAAAGATCATGATTTAGTTGGGATGAAGAGAGAAACATATATGCTTAGATACTGGAAATTTTCATTCTCTTTTAATGTTAAAGAAGCTGAATTCAAGCATCTAATTGTCATCTTAGCATGATTTTTTTACCAAAATGGGTTAAATGTCAACTAAGGATGTTGTATGTATACCAAAATCCTCCAAATTTGTACAAGAATTGGGCTGAACAAATATTGTGCAGGTTTCTTTTGGAGCCACAAACATCAATGGTTTAGTTGGGATGAAGAATTAATAGAGAAACATATATGTTTCGATAATGAAAATTTTCATTTTCTTTTACTGTTAAAGAAGCTGAATTCATGCATCTGATTACCATCTTAGCATGATTTTTTTACCAAAATGGGTTCACTGTCAACTATGGATGCTGTATGTATACCAAAATCCTCCAAATATGTACAAGAATTAGGATGAACAAACCTTGTGCAGGTTTCTTTTGGAGCCACAAACATCAATGATTTAGTTGGGATGAAGAATTAATAGACAAACATATATGCTTAGATACTGGAAATTTTCATTTTCTTTTACTGTTAAAGAAGATGAATTCGTGCATCTGATTGTCATCTTAGCATGATTTTTTTACCAAAATGGGTTAACTGTCAACTATGGATGTTGTATGTATACCAAAATCCTCCAAATCTGTACAAGAATTGGGCTAAACAAACCTTGTGTAGATTTCTTTTGGAGCCACAAACATCAATGGTTTAATTGGGATGAAGAATTAATAGAGAAACATATATGCATAGATACTGCAAATTTTCATTTTCTTTTACTGTTAAAGAAGCTGAATTCAAGCATCTGATTGCCATCTTAGCATGATTTTTTTACCAAAATGGGTTCACTGTCAACTAAGGATGCTGTATGTATACCAAAATCCTCCAAATCAGTACAAGAACTGGGCTGAACAAACCTTGTGCAGGTTTCTTTTGGAGCCACAAACATCAATGGTTTAGTTGGGATGAAGAATTAATAGAGAAACATATATGCTTAGAAACTGCAAATTTTCATTTTCTTTTACAGTTAAAGAAGCTGAATTCATGCATCTGATTGCCATCTTAGCATGATTTTTTTACCAAAATGGGTTCACTGTCAACTAAGGATGCTGTATGTATACCAAAATCCTCCAAATCAGTACAAGAATTGGGCTGAACAAACCTTGTGCAGGTTTCTTTTGGAGCCACAAATATCAATGGTTTAGTTGGGATGAAGAATTAATAGAGAAACATATATGCTTAGATACTGGAAATTTCATTTTCTTTTACTGTTAATGAAACTGAATTCATGCATCTGATTGCTATCTTAGCATGATTTTTTTACCAAAATGGGTTGACTGTCTTCTAAGTATGCTAGCTGTATACCAAAATCCTCCAAATCTGTACAAGAATTGTGCTGAACAAACCTTGTGCATGTTTCTTTTGGATCCACAAACATCAATGGTATAGTTGGAATGAAGAATTAATAGAGAAACATATATGCTTAGATTCTGGAAATTTTCATTTTCTTTTACTGTTAAAGAAGTTGAATTCATGCATCTGATTATCATCGTATAATGATTTTTTTACCAAAATGGGTTCACTGTCAACTAAGGATGCTGTATGTATACCAAAATCCTCCAAATATGTACAAGAATTGGGCTGAACAAACCTTGTGCAGGTTTCTTTTGGAGCCACAAACATCAATTGTTTAGTTGGGATGAAGAATTAATAGAGAAACATATATGCTTAGATACTGGAAATTTTTATTTTCTTTCACTGTTAAAGAAACTGAATTCATGCATCTGATTGCCATCTTAGCATGATTTTTTTACCAAAATGGGTTGACTGTCATCTAAGTATGCTAGCTGTATACCAAAATCCTCCAAATCTATACAAGAATTGGGCTGAACAAACCTTGTGCAGGTTTCTTTTGGAGCCACAAACATCAATGATTTATTTGGGATGAAGAATTAAGAGACAAACATATATGCTTAGATATTGGAAATTTTCATTTTCTTTTACTGTTAAAGAAGCTGAATTCATGCATCTGATTGCCATCTTATAATGATTTTTTTACCAAAATGGGTTCACTATCAACTAAAGATGTTGTATGTATACCAAAATCCTCCAAATCTGTACAAGAATTGGGCTGAACAAACCTTGTGCAGGTTTCTTTTGGAGCCACAAACATCAATGGTTTAGTTGGGATGAAGAATTAATAGAGAAACATATATGATTAGATACTGGAAATTTTCATTTTCTTTTACTGTTAAAGAAACTGAATTCATGCATCTGGTTGCCATCTTAGCATGATTTTTTTACCAAAATGGGTTGACTGTCATCTAAGTATGCTAGCTGTATACCAAAATCCTCCAAATCTGTACAAGAATTCGGATGAACAAATCTTGTGCAGGTTTCTTTTGGAGCAACAAACATCAATGATTTAGTTGGGATGAAGAATTAATAGACAAACATATATGCTTAGATATTGGAAATTTTCATTTTCTTTTACCGTTAAAGAAGCTGAATTCGTGCTTCTGAAGATTTAAGATCCAGGATGGCAAATTTTGATTGGGCTATGATTGGATTGTTTAGTGGCTGTCGTCTATGTTCTTAATTGGGCTGTGATTAGAAAGAGAGGGCTCGAGTGGATATCTGGAAACCCATATAGAGACATCTCGTTTATAATAATTTATTATTATTGTTGTTCTTGTCGCTCTTGCTGTTGTTGCTGATGTCTCTTTGTGTGCGTGTGCTGAAGGGAAAGAAGGGATGAGAGAGAGATGAGAAAAATGCCGCTATGTTAGCCTGGTGTATCCTCATTCTCTACCATTTTCTATTTCCATTTATGGCTTCTATATTTGGTTTCCTTCCACGATGACAGTTTCATGGATTGTCTGAACAATCCACGAAAGACATGCTCAGATACTGGATTTTCATTTGTTTTACTGTTTTAGATACTGGATATTCCCTATCAGAGGAGAATATAAAGGTTTCAAGTTAGATACTTGATTTTCATTTGTTTTGCTGTTTTAGATATATTCAAAAACAAATTAAGTACTAGCTTTTTAGCACTGCAATATAATTATTTTACCTCTCTATATATCATTAACAATTCCATTTGCAATTGGCACTTTGATCTTAGAATTTATGAATTGGGTAGATCTTTTTGCAAGTTCAAAAAATATGTATATTCTGTATTGTGGTCTACTGTTGAACTAAATTATTGTTTATTTTTCATAGAGTGGTCACCCAGATGAAGGAAATTCTGATGATCAGCACTGAAGCTACTCGAGGGGTATGAATCTGTGGTCGGCCTACTCTAGTTGTTGTTGTTATGTTGTCCTTATTGTTGTTATGTTCTGGATTGTTGTTTTAAGTAATTGTTGAGATATTTGGGATGTTAATTACTGTATTTTTTAATTATGACACTGTGTTAACTATGCGGTGAATTTGGACGATTAATGAACTATGTGTGAAACTTTATTATCTTTAATTCTTGTTTTTGGTTGTGATTTGCGCATTAATATGCCTGAAATTGGTTGAATCAGTTGTGAATTAGTTTACAAGTTTTTTAAATGAAATTGTGAATTGAAATCGAATGGAAAACTGGAGCAGGAAAAACAAACGGGCATACACTGGCGTATGAAATTGTGAATTGAAATCGAATGGAAAACTGGAGCAGGGAAAACAAACGGGGATACATCGGCGTTTCATAAAATGCCGGTGTATCTAATTGTTTAGTTGAAAATTTCGTTAGAGAGGTGTTTCCACACACGCCGGTGTACCCGTAAGTTGCAACAGTCCTAAGAAACACCGGCATTTTATAAAACGCCGGTGAATATCTTTATAGCGGCATTTTATGACACGCCGGTGCTTGTAAGTAGGGAAAGAAGGGCGCTCAGAAACAAGCATACACCGGCGTTCTATGACCGTCGGTAAATATTACACATTCACCGGCGTTTGTACAATCGCCGGTGAATAGATATATACCGGCGGTATGTGACCGCCGGTGAATGTATATTGGGGAAAGAACGACACCCAGAAATTGCCATATACCGGCGTTTGTCTGGCCGCCGGTGTATTTCGAAAATATACCGGCGTCTAGTAGAAACGTTGGTGAATACGCCTATCTTTCCGCGACGCTCGATTCGGCGGCATTTGTACCGGCATTTTTATAAACGCAGGTGATTGTTTCACCGGCGTAAAAAACCGCCGGTGAAGGTCTAAAAAAACGCCGATGAATAGCTTCTGTGTTGTAGTGCATCTACCTTTTTTCAACCTTATACCAACAAACTAAAGCCCACCATCTCTTCTCATATAAAGATTCATATGGTGTCATCTGAATACTTGACTGGTAGTTATTGTCAGGGCCGACCTCCACCTTGCGGCAGGTGAGGCCCAATTTTTTTACAATTTTAGAGGTTCCAAAATTGTATTCTCCTTGAAATTAGAGGCACTTATTTGCACGCGAAAAAATTATATTGTTATTAGGGGCCCCAAAAATAATTATTTGGGTCTTTAGTCTCGAGCCCTCGGGAACTCAGGGCCAGCCCTGAGTATTGTTATAATACAATACGAAAATTCCACCAATGTATTGTTCTTACACTCCGATATCTAAACTTCTCATATTTACACAAAACTCTAACTCAATAAATACCATATTCCAAACCCCAAATTCATATAACTTGCCTTACGATAATCTCTTTAACATGAAGGCCCTTTGCATGATTCTTATTCGCCAACAAACCCAAACAAAGTATTCCAACATTACACATAAACCCTCATTCTCTGTAGTTTTGCACTCTTATATACTCCAAAATAAAATAACCTCTTCAAAATATTAGAGTATTCCATTTCTCCCCACCTTATGAAATCTCATGATTTTATATGTATTTCTTCCGAGTTGTGATCAAATAAGAGATACTGTTTTTTTTCTGCTGAGAGCATTAGCCACAACATTTGCTTTCTCTAGATGGTACCTAATCTCAGTGTGAATGTCTTATAAACTTCTAAACATCATTTCTGTCTCATATTAAGTTCCTTCTGACTTTCAAAATTCACACTTGAACTGGCATATAGTTTAACTTTTGTAACTCTCAATACCTTAGCCAAAATACCTAGCAAGGTTGACAACCGTCGCGGAATATACAAGATATCATCTATGAACAACACTACAAATTTATCAATAATTGATCTTAAAATTCGGTTCTTCATATCGATAAATATGGTAGCGGCAGTGGTTAAGCCGAATGATATCACTACAAATTCATAGTGTTTATTTTCTTCTTTCACTCTCACCTGATGATATACTTAAATTAAATCCATTTTCCAGAAACTTTCTCTCCTTGTAATTGGTTAAACAGATCATCAATCCTGGGTTAGAGAAGTTTGTTCTTATAACTCTCTATAATTTGTACACATCCTTTACGGTCTCATCTTTTTTCTAGACCAAGGGAACATGCACTCCCTACAGAGATGCACCTGATCTAATAAAGAAAATTTTGCTGTACTGCCCCACTTTTTGAAAATATTTAGCGCTCTGCCTCACTTCCCAAAACAATTAGCGATATGTCCTTGCTTAGGACACGTCAGCAAGAAACGTTATTGGGAAGAACGGAATAGGTTATTTCGATGTCGTTCTTCCCAATAACGACATCTATTTTACATTTTTTTTCATGCCGTTATTTGGAATAACGGCATCAGTATATTTCTCTTACAAGTATGAATCTTCTAACTTTAAAAAGTTCTAAGTGTGAAAAAAACTTATAAATAATGTCGTTATCCTGAATAGCGGCATTTAAATAACTGATGCCGTTATTCGAGATAACGGCATCAGTTATATATAAATATGAACTCTTGCCGTTGTTTGGAAACAGAGAGAATGAATAAAAAGTTTAGAAAAAAAAAAAAAATTATAACTGATGCCGTTATTCCAAATAACGGCATCAGTTATATATATATATTTTTTACTTATTCTTCAGAGAGGATGAATAATAAGTTACTTTTTTATAAAAAAAATTTATAACTGATGCTGTTATTCCAAATAACGGCATCAGTATTGAGAATGCCGTTATTTGAAATAACGGCATCTGTTATAAGGTTTTCACACTTGCATTTTTTTCTCTAAATGGAGACTATAAGCTGTCGAAAAACAAAATAACCTATGCCGTTATTCCAAATAACGGCATGACATTTTTTTTCCAAACAGATGCCGTTATTGGAAAGAACGGCATCGAAATAACCTATGTCGTTTTTCCCAATAACGTTTCTTACTGACGTGTCCTAAATAAAAGTATATCGCCAATTGTTTTGAAAAATAGGACAGAGCACTAAATATTTTCAAAAAGTGGGGTAGTACGGAAAAATTTTCTCTAATAAAATCCTTGTGCAATAATGGATAAATGACACCTCATCCTTTACACCTAATACTCAGCAAGCCTACAACCCCTATACCCTAAGCTACCGAATCCACCTCATGCTAACTATTCAGCATTGACATATGACATATTTTAATGAAGCTCTTCATAATTTTGAAATTACACATTAGTCCTTTCACAAATTTATTTGTTTCCAACAACTCCAACTAAATCAGAATTCTCCATATTACAATCGTAGTAGTGTTGTTAGGCACATTACACATAAACTCTTGTACATGCTAATATTTCACTTCAGTCCATTTAAGAATTTCACTAGGTTAAATGTGCATTGACAGCTTCACGTATGGATAATATTTTCACAAACCAATTACACGGTAATTTTTCTCTTTCCGCATGTTGCGTAGTTGACTGTAATAACTTTAACACTTTCCAAGTGTAAAATGATCCTTAATTAACTTTTATTGTTTAAATCGTCATTCACAAAACTAACTAAACACATCATTATACAAATAATGAAATAGTCATTAGGCAAATTCTAGCTATTACACCTAGATCTCGTTCAAGATGTTCACGAGAAATCTACCCTACATGACATCAATCAACAAAAGGTGGAATAGTTCTATAACAAGAATGTTCGGCCAACAAACTTGAAGGAAGGCGACCTCGTTCTATGGATGCTCGAGATATCAGAGTCACGCACGAAGGGAAAGCTCTCTTCTAACTGGGAAGGACCTTATAAAGTTTATAAAGTCGTCCACTCAGGAGGTTAATGACTTGAAGACTTGGGAGCAAGGAGATATTAAGGACTTGGAATGCCGACTTTTGATGAAGTACAACGAGGGTACTTAGTGACCTCCACTAGATTATTAGGATTTCTAATAACACCGATCTTTATAACGGTCATAGTATTCAATAAAGGCTAGCCGCTAATGCAGCCACATAGATTTATTTTTTTCAAAAAAGGCTTAGCATTTCATTCGTAAGTTCTTGTATTGAGCTACATCAACAACTCATCAACTCTTAAACAATAAGTTCAGAGTCCAGTTCTTCCCTAGAGTTGCTCCCCCAACTCGCTAACTCTCAAACAAAAAGTTTGATGTCCAACTCATGACTCAAGGTACTCTCACTTTGGAGCTCGGCTCATCAGTTTTTGGAGTGTACTCATGACTCGAGCTAATCCCACTTTGGAGCTCGGCTCATCACTCGAGCTGCTCCCGCAACTCGAGAATGCTCAAACATCACGTTTAGAGTCCAACTCATGACTTGAGCTTCTCCTACTTTGGAGCTCGACTCATCACTCGTGCTGCTTTCGCAACTCTCTAACTCTCAAACAACATGTTTAAAGTCCAACTCATAACTCAACCTACTCGCACTTCGAAGTTCAACCCGTCACTTGAGCTGCTCCCACACCTAACTAACTCTCACACAACAAGTTTGGAGTTCAACTCGTGACTCGAGCTACTCCCACAAGTTCGGAGTCCAACTCATCACTCGAGCTACTCCCACAAGTTCGGAGTCCAACTCGTGACTCGAGCTACTCCCACTTTGGTGCTTGGCTTGTCCCTCGAGCTGCTCCCACAACTTGCTAACTCTCAAACAGCAAGTTCCGAGGCCGACACTTCCTTGGAGGTGCTTCCACAACTTGCTAACTCTCAAACAATAAGTTTGGATTTTGACTCTTTCTTAGAGCTGCTCCCACAAATTGCTAATTCTCAACAAGAAGTTTGGATTTCGACTTTCCTTGGAGCGGCTCCCATAATTTGCTAACTCGTGACTCAAGGTACTCCAGCTTTGTAGTCCAGCTCGCAAGAGTCAAGGCAAAACTGGAATGGAAGACCTTTATTTCATATCAACATTCTTTTACAAGTTTTATTCCACATCAAAACTTACATACTAGTGCGACACCTAAGTACATCAGATTGGTTTACCATTTCTCAATACTCCAATCACCTATGTCTACAAAAGAAAGGAATATTTCGATTGAGAGACACTCTTCGCTAGTGATGCATCCTCACCACAGAAGTTCCACCTCGATCACCAGAGCTGTCTGAAGGAGGGACTAGCACGACTGACTGAGTCTGGATGTTGCAGTAGGGAGGGTGCAACACCCTCTCTGTAGAAGCTGGGCTGGATGACCCGACTACCCCGCTTTGGGCATCTCTAGGATTCCTCGATACTGCTCAAAAGTGGAAGGCTAGATCATGGAACAACTTCCCGATTATACTCCTAGCAAGAGAAAAAGGTACTCCATGTTCACAATCTTTCAAGTAATATCTTCAACTATTAAATTTCCAAGTCCTTCTCAACGCGCATCTCTCTGATGCAAGCATCCTTGATCCAAATCATCCACTGAACCGCACAACCCTCAGCTTAGCCACTGGAATGAATCTCCTTCAAGAAAGCAAGTTCCAAGTCCTTCTCGAGATGCATGTTCATTAGGCGATCCATCTCAGTCGTGGTCGTAAGCAGCGAGCGATGAAGATCATTGCTCGGCGTCCTGAGAATCTTTACCAGTATATACCACTATCTATCAACAAGGAAGATGTTGGAGTTATTACAACACTAGTAAATACAAAATACTTAGTAAATACAAAATACTTAGCTTCGAGGTTAAGAAGACTCGAGAGATCCCACCAAAACATCAAAAATTCTTGACTTACAAAAAAAAACTCAAGTGTTGAACACCAAAAATATTTTTCATTGATAAAAAAGAAGTTACATGAGTGGTGGTTAGTCCGCTATTAGGCAAGTTACAACAACAAAATGGCAAGATGAACAATGAAGGGGAAAGTTGAGGAGTCCACCGCGGTCAACGGAGCCACATGAGTGGAAGTCTCATCCACCTCCTTCCCTTTCGTCCTTGCATTCTCCTCTGGGTTCTCCTCCAAGTCCCTTTCATCCTTGCATCCTCCTTCAGGGCATCTTCCTTTTCTATCCTTCGACTCCTCCAATGCCAGATCCTCCCCCAGCCTAAACTCAAGGTAGTAACTCCTCCCATCAAAGTTGGGGAATCGCTCGACCACATCCCTGATAGCTTTAACATATGCCTTCTTCATATTGGCAAAAAGATGATCCAATGCTTCGGCTTACACCTTCACACAGCAGCTTCTCTCTCCTTTATCGCTGCCACTTCCTCCCTCTTCCTCCTTTGCTCGACCTCAAGGTTAGCAACTCGAGCAAGAAGAGCCACCTCTCGGCACTTCACCACCTCCAGGTCCTTAGTGGTCATCTTCCTTTCCATTTCAGGCCGAATGGCCTTATCTCTTCAGGCCTTCTCCCTAATCTTTATCTATTGGATCAGGTTACCGAAGTGGCAAGTAATCTCCAAAGAAGAAAAGCTTCAAGACTTAGAAATATATGGAGCAATACAAGAACTACACTACAAGTAACCAAACATACTGATAATTTGGCTCGGGAGATTTCAAGGATGGAAAAGTCGATTGACTTGTCGGCCAACTTCTTCCGATCTCGTGAAGTTAGGAGAGTACTAATCCCCTCAAGGCAGTTCGCCGAGTGGTCAAGGAAGCTGTCATGCCGCTGTATGTTCCAATCGAAGTGCGTAGATCTTCCTCTGCCCTTAGTAAAGATCTTTTCTGCCTCAACCACCAATGGAGGAATCTCTACTAGAACGACTACAGTAGGACACGTTGATGCCTACGAGGGCCACTCCAAAGCCACCAACAGGACAGAGGCCAAAGAGGTCTTGGCTGCCTTCGAGGACGTCGACTTGCTTGAAATCCACTTCATCTTCTTCTCCCTTGGCGCCTTGGTGCTCAACCTAACACATGCCGCCATGACAGATTCAAAGTCCATGTCTTTCACTTCTGTGAAAAGAGCTAAAAGAGATGAGAACTAAATAAATCAAAAGGACAAAAAAATTCTAAGCACTTAATAAAAGGAAAAAACTAAAACTTGTGTCATACTAAGGTTCATCAGGCTCAACCCCCGTACAAGAGGGTCTCCTTTATCACATCTTTCCACTTCATCTCAATTCACCTGTAACACCCCGTAATTTTTAATACAATATCTTGAATTAATAAATAATTTTTAAATCAATTTATTTCATTATTATGAATTTTCGTAAAATTGACAATTTCACACGTACAAAACACGTGCAAATATTTTCGAAGTGTGAATTTAGAATTTTTAGTTGATGAACAAATTCTATTATTTGTTATCGGGTATATTTGAATTTTTAGAATTTTTCTGTATAAAGAAAACAACTTTTGTAAATTTTTGAAAGAAAAGGTTTTTTTTTTTGTAAATGTCGTTTAGGGGTGAAAATTAAACTTAAAAATTATTTGGCTGCACTTAGGGCCGGCTATTCAGTAGAAGGCTCTAAGTAATTAGATTATATGAATATTTGGTTAATTTTTATTGATTTAATTGAATAAATATATAATTACACAATTTTGAGATTGTTATTGGCTTTATTGAAAATATTCTTCCTGGAGTATAAAAGTAAGAAAATTTATTTGGAAAATCTAATCTTTATTAGTAGATAATAATTCTAATTTTTTGGATTTTTACAAATATTTTATGTCTTGTTTGTAAATATTACAAAGAGAAGGACTTTTGTGCAAAATTGCACTTGGAGTAAAAACTCCAGA
This sequence comes from Hemerocallis citrina, assembly GCA_017893485.1. Classification (NCBI taxonomy): domain Eukaryota; kingdom Viridiplantae; phylum Streptophyta; class Magnoliopsida; order Asparagales; family Asphodelaceae; genus Hemerocallis; species Hemerocallis citrina. Next base: position 235,194,038 of record CM030361.1, on the reverse strand, counting down.
TTTCGGTTTTTGTGGGCTACACATGTTGGTCGGCCAAATCAGGAGAGTTAGGAGATTTGATTTTATTTTATTTTAAATTGATTTGATTAACTAATAATTGGAAGGATCCATATATGTAAATACATATTTTTCTTGAGGAGTACTTTTGTAAACTTTGTAAAAAACCCTTAAAAACCCAAAACGTCAGCCTATATAGGGGCAGCAGCCTCCTATCCCTATTGTGAACACAAAATATATTTTTCTCATTATTTTTTTGGAGTTTGATCTCTGATTTTCGCAAGGAGGAGAAAGCTTTTTTCTTTATTACTGCTATTGTTCTTCAAGTTGATCTTCAAATTGAGGTGAGTAGTTATTCAAATTTCCTTATTGTGTTTCCATGGTAGAGTAGAATAGATTGATGTGCTAGGTTTTGGATGTGGATTTATTGAATGATTAGCATGCATTGTTGATTCCTAACTAAAAGATGAAGTTTTGTTAAACTATTCGATCTTTTAATGCAAACAAAATTCTTAAACCCAAAATTTTTAGGCATAAATGTGTGAATATGAGAAGGTATATACAAAAAATGCATATATATATAAAGGGGTTAGGGTTGGAGGTCAAAAAAAGGGGGTTGGGGGGGGGAGGGGGGGTGCTGTTCTCGAATGAACAGTAACCCCAAGGTTACTATTCACCCGAACAGTAACCAGGCAAGGGTTGCTAAAAAATTTTTTGTATTGGTTATATTTTTGGTATTTTTGGGTGTTTTTTTTTGTGTCATTTTGTGCGCTAAGGTGGGGGAAGCCTATTATACATATATAATTGTTTATAAAAGTGTTTAAACTAATAATTATGAGAGATATGATTGAGTTGGATAAGATTTCGAAGTTGTTCTTACTCTGGACTGTTGTCTGTTCCGGATTGGAACGAGATTTTGACATAGTTGCTGACGATATTACCTAAAACTTATTAAATAGAAATTGTATCTCACTGTGTCTAGTTTCCAGAACATCTGACAGATCCTCAATCCGACACATAGATTGTAAATTATACAATTTCTACCACTGTACTGTCGTAGTTTCAGATTTTTAAAATAATGGTTAATTTTCAAAAGTTATTGAATATGAACCCTTTAAATTAATTTGTTTGAGTCCAGATTTTTTTGGTGAATTCCTCGTTATGTGCTAAATCTAAATTGACTTTTTCCAGAATTTAATATCGACTTTAGAATGTACTATTTTGAGGAACGATATCATGTAACTTTCAGATTTTTAGATGAAAGATAGTTTTCAGAATTTATTGAATATCAACCCATTAAATTAATTTATTTGAGCCCGAATTTTTTTGGTGGATTCCTTGATATGTCCTAGATTTAAGTTAAATTTTCCAGAATTTAATATTGAATTTAGAGTGTACTGTTTTGAATGACAAAATCGTATAATTTTCAGATTTTGTAAAAATCTATATTTTTTGTCGACGAAATGTGCTTCCATACATATAAACGAGTTCTCATGGCAATATTGGTTGATTAAAAGGAATGTAATTAATGAAGGGTAGTTTGTATAATTAAACCAAGTTGAGTTTTGATTTGAGGATTGAGGTTATGATGGTAACCCTAGAAAGATTGTTGATGATATGTGGAGTTATAAGACTGTAGAGGTTGAGTGGGACCCTAACATACCGGTAATTTAGATTTTGTGGATATTTGGACGGTGGGGCTTTGTTCGTTGATTTAGTTAAGTCCGACAGAGTACACCAACTCTAGGGATGCTATGATTTAATTAATAAAAATGAACATAAGGACAAATTAATTGGAGTTGTGATGAAACTTGAGCGAACGTGAGTGGGGGCTCTATGTATCGTCGGGCAGATGTATTTCGGGACTATAGTTACAGTTGGGCGGATCTATTCCGTGACTGTTTGTCATGCGGAGGAGACGTGTCTCAATTATTTTCGGGACTATGAATAATCGGGCGGATGTACTCCGGTATTATGAATAGTCGGGCAGAAGGGAAACGGATCTCCAGTATTCTGGGCTAGAGCGACGCTTATGGGATGTTTGCGTGATGAGGGTTTTGTTTGGTCGGACAGATGGATTCCAGGACTGGAACCAATATTCATGACATGTTTAAATCTTGTCTTTTGTCGCTATTAGAGGATTGCATGGTGAGGGATTAAACCATATAACGTGGAGAACGATAAGGGCTTGCACCGGACCTATGTAGAATTGGATACATAAAATCCGACAAGTATGCATTAGTAATCATCATGTGCATTGTGGATTTCTTAACTTGTAGTATGCATGTTTGTTTTCTGTTTTCTCACACTTGACACTTAGCGTAGTTTCACTTGATGAATTATGCTTCATTTAATGTTATTTCATGTTCCATCTGTTATTACTGTGTTAGTATATTTCACTTGTTGACTTATGATATTATTCTTTATGTTTTCATTTAAGTTTGTATTTCTTTTGAATATCGCTCACACTGTTATGGCTGACTCCTGTAGTTTGGAGGTTAGGTATATCTCTAGCCCATATTTTACTGGTATGTACCAATAGCACGGAATTGGGAGCATGCGGTAGAATATTTAAATGTTTATGCATATTTTGTAAAAGGAATGATTGTAAAAGAAAGTTGTATTTATAGTGCTTTTAAATGCCAGTGTGTTCTAAAAAGAATTGTAATTCAAAGTGTTTAAATTCTATTGTGTGCTCTGTAAAAGAGTTGTTGTAAGAAAAAGTTTTAATTTTCCCTGTATTTGGTTGCTATATTTATGATTACAATTGAAGTAGATTCTAGAATTTGTGCCAAGTATTTCTAATTTTATTTATTGAAAATTTGGGGCGCTACAACACCCTCAGAGAGCGTCACTCACCCTCTTCTCCACCTCACTCACTTCTGGGTCGGCCTTAACTTTCTTAAGCGCATCCCCCTTCTACTTTTTAGGAAATCCCCACAGCTCGGAAATGCGAACGAAGAAATACTTACTCTTTCAATGCTTTTATTGATTCAGGATTCTCAACTAATCACATGTCACGGTGAGGAGAAACATAAAGTCAGATGTCCATCATATTCAGTAGATGAAGTCTGAAGTGCCTCCTCCAGATAGTCAGACTCGGTTCAGTGCTAACATTTTGCCACTGCAATATGAAGCCAATAAGGTGTCTCCATATATTTTACATATACTGAACCTGACTATGTTTATACAAATTAAGAATATCCTTCATGAATGGGTGGAAAATGCAAAAATCGTTGTCCATCATGGAGAATGCCCTGACCCTTGGGCGTGGCAGAAGCAGTTCATACTCTGATGGAATTCTGAAGGACACTCTAATCTTCATGAGATTCTCTCTTATGAGGATAGTCTTTATGTGATCGGCCTCGTTGGAGGGGCGAAATCTGGTACATCCAAGTGCCTACCAAACAGGATAAGATCCATGAAGTCCTCAGGGTACTAGCGAATGAGGAAAGGAGTGTGAGGGGGATGAGGTATGCTGAAGAAGTTTCCCGTTGACTCCCTATTTCTCCCAACTATCTACACCACAACTGAAGACCCGATTTCTTCCTTTCCCTTTCTCCTTTCTCATAAGATGAGCAGAGAGCACCTATTCGTCAATGCGATCTAAGGAGGAGGAAGAGCTACCCGAGTAAACCCTAGACATGACGTATAATTTATAAATAAGATTATCTAGCTGACGATGATGACTTAACAAAAGAAAATAGGTCGAAAAACTCGCCGAAGTTGGATCCTAGAGAAAGAAATTCTTGAAGAAAATGAGAAGTGAATTGAGAAAAAGTAAAGAGAAGGGGTGAATATACTGTCACGCCCCGCTTCCCAAAAGAATAAGGACTACGATACGCGACTAAGCCCAGTGCATAGTTTTCACCATCCATAAGTTGTACGGACCTGCTTGACTCATCATAACAGTAAATATAACAGTATACTCCAACCAGGCATGTAAAAACAATCATAACTCAACAGTATTTATTGCATTAATAATAAATATCCCAACAAATACTAGATCCGAAACAAAATAATAATCCTGGGACAATAAGCCCAAATACAAGTCTCAATACAATTTATGAATATAAATAGTTCATCAAAATATTTTAAGCAAATAATTCCAATTGTGCAGCTTAAAACTTTTGCTCACCAAGAACAGGAAATAAATCTAATATGAAATAGTGATTGCAACAGTTGATAAAAAAAAAACTCGTAATAGTCAAAACAACGAAATTTTCAGTTTCTACAGCAAGACACTACTGTATCAAATCTGAGATTTCCGTTTCTACATAATAGAAAATCCAGATCCGTTAGAAAATATAGAAAATAGACTCTCTGCCAATTCTAGTACATATATATAAGTCACATATCAGCCACAAAAACAGGTTCGAAAACAACGTTTAATACAGAAGTTATGTTCAACCAGAAAATGCAAAATCGTGTTTATAAACATGAAAAGAGTTTAAAATCATCACAACTAAATCTGAGAAAAAAATGGAAGATTCCCTAACATATATAGTCTCAAAATATACAATATCATGAGTTTATATTACAGATTGTATAGTCAACAAAATTGGGAAAACAGAGTAATGCAACAAAATCTCAATTCTGAAAGTTCAGACACAGAAGTACCAAAACAAAGATAATTCATAAAATATAATTCGAAATCCAAATCCGTCAAAAGGGTGATAAAATAGATAAATCAAGCTATAGTTTATATTCATAAATTTTTCATCAAAAATAAATAGAATCAGGTTGAAAACATAGTTCATTATAGAACAACATGCAGTTTGGAAATATATCGGCTAGTTTCAAAAGCATGAAATGAGATACAAAAGTCATTAATTAATTCCACAAAAATTATGGATTTCTCCTGGTTATATCTAAACATACTCAGCAAAATATAAAGTTCAAATTCTACTTTTAATATAAGTTTTAAAATAATATTTCATACAGAATACATATGGTTCAGAATCTGGAAAATATGATATGTCTGTAGTAAAATAGCAGTAACTCATGCATCAAAACTCGGAATTCAGATCCGTTAAAAGTTCTGGAAACTAGAAATCAGAGGCTACAAATCATGTTCACATACCTATTTATTTTACTGATGTTAACAGGGTCGAAATTACTTTACAAAATAGAGCAGCAGCAAAACATAAGTCCTTTTAAGCATTTTATCAAACAACTTAATTACAAACGGTCCAATCTAAGGTGTCATACTAAGCATGGTATATGTGGGTTACTTAAATCAGCATGACATGTGAATCAAATAGTCCAAAATGAGATATTACATCTAACAAACATCTATGCAACAGTCATTTACAACATACGGTGTGCCATAACCAACATACAATCAAGATGTCCACTAATCTAATTATTTTCATGCAACGGGTGTCAATTATTGTAACTACTCATGATCAAGAAATGATGTCAACGGTTAACCTAACAAAATAGGATCATCATGAGAGTACAAATATTTTCTAGATTACTTACGGTATTAACTTGTATGACAAAAAGAACACATACAAGCTACTTGCCTGTTATGAAGACGACAGAAATGATGAACAGAATAACGGGAACGGATCCCGAAAAATGAACATACGAACGAGATACGAGAGAAGAGAATCCAATCCAACCCTGAACATGTGCACACGACGTACGTGCACACACAACAAAAGAGACAGCAGCACTCAACAGCAAGACAGGCAGCACCACGGCTAGAGAAGACAACGACGGCGAGGCAGGACAGCAGTGACGACGCGGCTGGGGATCGCGGTGGCTCTCGACCATAGAGAAGACAACAGGAGGGGGGCTCGGTCTAGGTGTGGGTGCACAGCGAAGTTGACGACAGCGAAGGGGAAGAGGAGAGGAGTGATTGGGAGATGGGTGGTTGGGGGGTGTCGCTGGCGTCGGAGAAGAATGACGACAGCAAGAGGCAGGTCGGGAGAGATCGTGAATAGGGAAGAGGGTGACGGCTAGGAGGAGAGAGAGATTGAGTATTAGGGTTTTGGTGATTAGGGTTAGGGTACAATTAGGGTGTTGATATAAGGCAGTATGGGTTTGGGTGAACTGGGTAGTATCCAATAAGGTAAAAAGAATCAAATAAGAGACAATTAGGCCATGAAATAGGTTTAAACAATAGACAAGATCATGAAAAAATTGTTGGCCAAATAAATGAGAATAAAAAGCTGAATTAATGCAAAATGAATCACAAGAGAGAGAAGAACAATACACCATTCAATGAAAGGAAATTAAATACACAAAAAATAAAAATAAATTATCAAGAATTTTATTAAATATTATAAAAAAAATACAAATATGAGAAACAGGAGTTTAGAAATCCTACCCACCTAACAAGAAGAATTTCATCATCGAAATTCAACCAGAAGTAAATAGGGTAACCCCAAAAGAAACGAAAAATACAATATCAAAATCGAAAACAACAAGACAAGAGCTACACAAACAAATAAGGAATCCTCCGCTGGATATCCTCCTCCAGCTCCCAAGTCGACTCACCCGGCGAGTGAGGATTCCAAGAAATACGAACAGGTTTGATCACCTTGTTCTTCAAAACCTTCTCCGGCCGATCCATAATAGCCACTTGCGAAATTTCACAAGACAAATCCAGCCTCACAAATATCTTCGAGTAGTCAATTACGTGGCTTTCATCACATATATACTTCCTCAGTTGTGAGACATGGAAGACGTCGTGTACTCCAGATAAAGCCGGAGGCAATGCAAGACAATAAGCCACCTTGCCTACTCGTTCTACGATGTCAAATGGTTCGATGAACCTGGGGCTCAACATGCCTCTGCCACCGAAATGAATGAAACCTTGCCACGATGATACCTTAAGAAAACATGGTCTCCCACCTCAAACTCCAAGGCTCTACGATGAACATCATCCCATCACTTTTGTCTGTCTTGCGCGGCTTGAAGATGCTTCCTGATCAAACTCACAACATCCACTGTTTTGGTGATCAACTCTGGCCCCAACAATTTCCTCTCGCTAATGTCATCCAAGCACACTGGTGACCGACACTTGCAACCATAAAGTGCCTCGAAAGGATCAGCTTTATGACTGGCCTGAAAGCTGTTGTTGTACGAGAACTCTACGAGATGTAAGTGGTCCTCCCAAGAACCTCCAAATTGCAGCACACAGGACCTCAACATGTCCTCTAAAGTCTGGATGGTCCTCTCTGACTGTCCATCTGCCTGAAGGTGAAAAGCTGTATAGTACTTCAACTTACTCACCAGACTACTCTGAAGACTCTCCCAAAACTACGACCTAAACCTCGTCTCCCTGTCGGATACAATACTGACTGGAACCCCATGAAGTCTGACAATCTCTTACATGTACTTCTCAGCTAAGCTCTCAGTAGACTGTCCAATTCTGAAGGAAATGAAGTGCGCGCTCTTGGTCAACCTGTCCACAATCACCCAATTGGCATTGTGGCCCTTAGGACTCCTCTACAAAGTGGTCACAAAATCTATGGTGATATGCTCCCACTTCCTCTCCAGAATGGGAAGAGGCTGAAGAAGTCCAGCGGTCCTCTGATGCTCTGCCTCCACCTGCTGGCAGATCAAACACCACGACACAAATCTCGCCATGGCCCTCTTCATACCATGCCACAAAAAATGAAGCCTCAAGTCCTAGTACATCTTCGTACCACCAGGATGAATAGAGTACGACGATTGGTGGACTTCCTTAAGCAACTTCTGAAGAACCTCACCCTTCGGAGCACACAACCTGGAACCAAAACGAAGAGATCCATCTGAGTGAACAACCATATCGGTCCTCATACCTGCTTCAACTTCGGCTCTGAACCCTTGCAATTGCTCATCACCTGCCTGAGCCTCCTTAATCTGCTCAATAAGAGACGACTGCAACTGAAGCATCATGCAACTCTGAACAGAACCTGGCAAGATCACATCCAAATCCAACATCCTCATCTACTCAACAAGCTCTCTCTGCTGAGTTAGGAACATGGAAACTAGTCTCCTACTCAAAGCATCTGGCACCAAGTTCACTCTACCAGGATGGTATTGCAAACTGATGTCAAGGTCAGCCATCAACTCCAACCATTGCCTTTGCCTTATGTTCAGCTCCTTCTGAGTGAACATATACTTGAGACTTTTGTGGTCAGTAAAGATCTCCACTCAGTCTCCAAGCAGATAATGCCTCTACAACTTCAAAGCAAAAATCACTATAGCCAGTTCCAAATCATGGGTAGGGTATCCTCTCGTGCAGCCTTAACTATCGAGATGCATAAGCAACAACTCGATCCTTCTACATCAACACTGCACCTAGGCCCTTGCCAGAAGCATTACAATGAACCACAAAACCACCTGTACCATCCGGAATAGTCAACATAGGCGCTGACATTAACCGGTACATCAACTCAGTAAAAGCTCCACTACAAGCACCATCCCAAACAAACTTCTGATCCTTCCTAGTCATCTTAATCAATGGACTAGCTATCTTCGAAAAGTCTTGGAAGAACTGCCGATAATACTCGGCCAAACCAAGAAAACTTCTCACTTCCGAAACTGACTTAGAAACTGGCCAATCCTTAATCATAGATCTTGGACGGATCAATAGAGATACCATCGCCTGAGATAATGTGCCTCGAAAAGGTAACTCGATCAAGCCAAAACTCACACTTGCTGAGTTTCCCATAGAGCTGATTCTCCTTAATGGTCAGCAGAACCAACCTCAGATGATCAGCATGATCCTCCAATTCCTAGAATAGACCAGAATGTGGTATATGAAGACCATGACAAATCTGTCCAGAAATGAAGTGAAAACCCTGTTCATCAGACTCGTGAACACTGATGGTGCATTTGGGACTCTGAAAGGCATCACAAGGAACTCATAGTGTCCGTATCTGGTCCTGAATGCAGTCTTCTACACATCAGCTACCATCAAACTTGATGATAACTAGAGCGAAGGTCCAACTTCGAAAAGACAGCAACTCCACCCAACTGATCAAACAAATCATCATTCCTGGGTAGTGGATACCTGTTCTTCATTGTGACACTGTTCAGCTCACGGTAATCCACGCACAGACAACGACTTCCGTCCTTCTTGCTGACAAACAAGACAGGAGCGCCCTATGGGGACACACTGGACCTAATGAAACCCAAATCCAACAAACCCTGAACCTGCACCTTCAGCTTTGCTAGCTCAACTGGTGCCATCCGGTAAGGACTCTTCAATATCGCCGCAAACCAGGCTGAACATCAATACCGAATTCAACATCCCTATTAGGGGGAAGTCCAGGCAACTCCTCAGGAAACACATCCAAAAAATCCTACAAAACAAGCGGCACAGCCTCACAGGCTGAATGCAACTCCATGCACAACCAGCATCGACAACAACTTCCTGACCACGCCCAAGGGGTAACTCTCCCGCATGGAACTCAAACTCCTCATGGCCTAGCATCCTAAAAAAACCTTCTTCGCTCGACAATTGATGATCACGTGGGTCTCACCCACTCAGTCCATGCCGAGAATCACATCAAATCCTGAACAACCAATCACAATCAGATCTGCTATGAAATCAGCACTTCCAATCACCACGGGACTCTGCTTGCACTCCCGGAACAAATGACAACACCGCCACCTGTAGTGATATGCCAAGCAACTAGCAACTCAATGCACACCAACTGATGTTGATCCACAAAGTGATCCTCCTTATAAAAAAGAACACGAGCAGGAACAGAATGAACAAGAATAAAACCTAAGATAGAGCCAAACAAGGGAAAAGATGGGCAGATGAAAGATAGACAAGGAATATGAAAAAAAAAATAATGAAGAAAGGTGCAAGAAAAATAAATGAAACAAGGGACAAAGAGTAGAACAACAAAAGAAAACACAAAAGAATATCTGCAATGACTTCCTCCGTGGTTTGAGCTTCCTCTACGGTCAAGTGGAAAGTCTGTCCTCTCCCTGGAGCAGTGGTGCTCTGACCGAAAATCTGATGCTGCGGAGGAAGAGGCGGTCTGACCTGACTATGGACTAGCGTAACTACGGCAGGGTCGTGCCTCCTCCGAGGACAATCTTGAACCAAGTGTTCAACAACACCACAGCCGAGACAACAGTGGTTGGCCTTCCAGCAATCCTTGCGCAAATGCCCAGGGGCCTGGCAAAAGACGCAAACAACATCCCTCCGTGGAGGAGCAGGACGGTAGGGAGCTTTGTTGACGGCAAGGACCGGAGCTGGCCTCCATATCGGGCCTCCAATAGGCCTAACAGCAACAGCAACAGGGTTCTTCACAACCCGCTGAGAAGGGGTCTCATGAGCACGAGTCTACTCTGTCGCTCGAGCTGCTTCCAAGGCATCCGCGTTTGTACGGAGATGATGGGCGGCCAAGTGCACCTGAGTATCCTGCTCAAGACCCAAAAGGAACCTCCGAGCATGATCCTCCTTATTCGCCACCAAGGTGGTAGCAAAGCGGCTAAGCCTGGTGAACTCCACGGCGTACTCGTCCACGGATCTAGAGCCCTGTTCCAATAAATACTTGGTGTTACAACACACTATCTACAATATGTAACAAAATCTCAAAACATGGCACTAATAAATCAACCAGACAACCAACCAACCAACCTGCTTCAGAGAAAGAAATTGATGCTCCATCTCTACCTGGGTGATGCATGGGAAAAATTTCTCCAGGAAGCTTTGAGCAAAAGTAGCCCAAGTAATAGGCCGCTCTAGCCTCTTGGATTCTACACTCCACCAGATGTGGGCCAAATCCACCAAATGGACACATACCACATCCACACAGTCGGCATCAGCGACCCTAGCTACCTGTAGCAGATTTTTCGTCAGTATCAGCCATTGCTCTGCCTCAAGTGGCATCTCAGTACCAGCGAACTTATCAGGGTGCAACCTCATGAAATTTGCAATAGTACCCGGATGAGGGGGCACAACTACAGGGGCAGGCACAACGGAGGTCGGAACAGCATTCCGGTTAGCAACTTCTAAAGCGGCCTTAACCAGTTTGCTGTACTCCTACTGCATCTAAGTAATCTGCTGGAGCACCTGAGTGACAGCTGCCAACTCAGGATGGCCTTCTTGCGAAGCCGAACCATTCCCACGAGCCATAGTCTGCACAAAACCCAAAACAATTAGCATTCTAATCCAGTTGATTAATAATTATTTGTGCAATGCATGGCCTGTCGAGAGTCAAGTAAATTCGATCGAGTCAAGCCTGCCTAATGTATTAGTCAAACTAACACATTAACCAAACTTGAAGCTCTGATACCACTAAAAACCTTATCACGCTCCGCTTTCCAAAATAATATGGAATACGGTACGCGACTAAGCCCAGTGGATAGTTTTCACCATCCATAAGCTGTACGGACCTGCTGGCTCATCATAACAGTAAATATAACAGTATACTCCAACCAGGCATGCAAAAATAATCATAACTCAATAGTATTTATTGCATTAATAATAAATATTCCAACAAATACTAGATCCGAAACAAAATAATAATCCTGAGACAATAAGCCCAAATACAAGTCTCATTACAGTTCATGAATATAAATATTTCATCAAAATATTTTGAGCAAATAATTTCAATTGCGTAGCTCAAAACTTTTGCTCACCAACTCCAGAAGGCAATTGATCAGCAAAACCTGCTCATATAGCAATCACAAGGAAAATAGGGAAAAACAGGAAAACATACTGCCCGTTAGATACAAGTCCAGGCCGCAAGCAATACAAGTAGGAAAATGGGGGAAACTAAAATAAACTAAACAGGTAATACTAACATGAAGAAAGCAGTAAGTATAGCAGTCTACAATTGATAGTAAGCAGTGTAGTGATAACAGGAGAAGCATAATAGTAACAGTAAGGATCAACAGTAACAGTGTGTCAACGGTAGCAGTAATCAACAGTAACAGTAAAGATCAAAAGTAACCGTAACAGGATGTGACAGTGTAAACGTCTAATGTTCATTACTAACTAGGTAGCACTTCATGTGTCCCAGATTTTACCACATGGTTGCTACAACAAACAGTTTCGCTTTAATGATTTTGTAGTGGAATTTCTATAGGGCAATATATTTAGACAAATAGTAATAGTAACAGTAATAACAACAAACAGTAATGGTGTCATGGATCATGCCCTCATGCATCCAGAGATAAACAGTAGGTACCACAGTAAACAGTGGGAAAACGAGTCCCTTCTGAATATGTATTTCTATATTGTCCACTACTCGATATTTTCCCTTAAAAACCCCGGCTTCATTTCTTTTATTATTACTAAACATGTGTGAACGAAAACAAATAGGCTAAAGACATGGTAAGAATAGGAAATAAGTCTAAGATGAAATAGTGATTGCAACAATTGATAAAAACAACTCATAATAGTCAAAACAACAAAATTTTCAGTTCTGGACTGCAAGACACTATTATACCAAATCTGAGATTCCCGTTGCTACAGAATAGCAAATCCAGTTCCGTTAAAAAACATAGAAACTAGACTCTCTGCCGATTCTAGCACATATATATAAGTCACATATCTGCCACAAAAACATGGTCGAAAACAACGTTTAATACAGAAGTTATGTTCAGCCAGAAAATGCAAAATCGTGTTTATAAGCATGAAAAGTGTTTAAAATCATCATAATTAAATCTGAGAAAAATCTGAAAGATTCCCTAACATATGTAGTCTCAAAATATAAAATATTATGAATTTATATTGCAGATAATATAGTCAACAAAATTAGAAAAACAGAGGAATGCGGTAAAACAGAGTAATGCAACAAATCGCAATTCTAAAAGTTTAGACACAGCAGTACCAAAATAGCACTAATTCATAAAATATAATTCGTAATCCAGATTCGTCAAAAGGGTGATAAAATAGAAAAATTAGGATACAGTTTATATTCATAAAGTTTTCATAAAAGGCGAATAGAATCAGGTTGAAAATATAGTTCTTTATTGAACAGCATGCAATTTGGGAACGGCTAGTTTCAAAAGCATGAAATGAGATACAAAAGTTATTAATTAATTCCAAAAAAATTAGGGATTTATCCTAGTCATATCAAAACATACTCAGCAAAATACAGAGTTCAAATTATACTTTTAATATCAGTTTTAAAATACTATTTCATACAGAATACATATGGCTCAGAATCTGAAAAACGATATGTCTGCAGTAAAAAAGCAATAACTCATGCATCAAAACTCAGAATTCAGATCCGTTGAAAGTTATGGAAACTAAAAATCAGAGGCTACAAATCATGTTCAAAAACTTATTTATTTTACTAATGTTAACAGGGTCGAAATTACTGTACAAAATAGAGCAGCAAAACAAAAGTTCTTTTAAGCATTTTATCAAACAACTTAATTACAAACGGTCCAATCTAAGATTTCATACTAAGCATGGTATATGTGGATTACTTAAATCAGCATGGCATGTGAATCAAATAGTCCAAAATAAGAAAACATCCAACAAACATATATGCAACAGTCATCTACAACTTACGGTGTGTCACAACCAACATACAATCAAGATGTCTACTAATCTAATTATTTTCATGCAACGGGTGTCAATTATTGTAATTACTCATGATCAAGAGATGATGTCAACGGTTAACCTAACAAAATAGGATCATCGTGAGAGTACAAATATTTTCATACTAGATTAGATACAGTATTAACTTGTATGACAAAAAGAATACATACAAGCTACTTGCCTGTTGTGAAGACGATGTAAATGAAGAATAGAATAATAGGAATGGATTTCGAACAACGAACACACAAACGAGAGACGAGAGATGAGAGACGAGAGACGAGAAAACAATCTAACCCAAAACACGTGCACACACAACACTCAACAGCAAGACCGGCAGCACCACAGCCAGAAAAGACGATGATGGTGCGATAGGACGGCAGTGATGACACGGCTGGGGGTCACGGTGGCGCTCGACCACAGAGAAGACGACAGGAGGGGGGCTCGGTTTGGGTGTGGGTACACAGCGAAGTCGACGACAGCGAAGGGGAAGAGGAGAGGAGTGATCGAGAGATGGGTGGTCGTTGGGTGTCGCCGGCGTCGGAGAAGAACGAAGATAGCAAGAGGTAGGTCGAGAGCGATCGGGAGTAGCGAAGAGGGTGACAGCTAGGAGGAGAGAGATATTGAGTATTAGGGTTTCGGTAATTGGGGTTAGGGTACAATTATGGTGTTTATATAGGGCAATATGGGTTTAGGTAAACTGGGTAGTATCCAATAGGATAAAAAGAATCCAATAAGAGACAATTAGGCCATGAAATAGGTTTAAACAATAGACAAGATCAAGAACAAATTGTAGGCTAAATAAATGAGAATAAAAAGCTGAATCAATGCAAAATGAATCACAAGAGAGAGAAGAACAACACACCATTCAATGAAAAAAAATTTAAATACAACCAAAAATAAAAATAATTAATCAAGAATTTTATTAAATATAATTAAAAAAATACAAATATGAGCAATAGGGGTTACATATACAGAGAAAGTAGCCGAACCGTCATAACCGTGTGGGCCACAAGGCATGATTGCAATGATCCATGTGGTGCCATCGCAACGGTCAAAATTGCATAACCGCATGGTCCACGTGGCGCCAGCTTAGCAATCTGAATCGTGTGGTCCACTAGGCGCAATCCTGGCCGTCCAAAACCGTTCTGATCTAACGGTCCAAAACAAAGGGTTGGGAGACAAAACGAAAAAGGAGCTGACGTCAGCTAGCTCCTCGGTACACAAAACGACAAAATGCCTCGGTACACAAAACGACAAAATGTTCCATCCAAGGAGCTCATCCCTTTCGACGATTCATGACCATCTGATCCCTCAACATTCGAGCACATAGATCTCAACCATTCGATTTGCACACCCACATCCTTGGCGCAGTAGACGGTAAGGAGGTGATGTCACCCAGCTCCTCGGTGCATGAAATGACAAAATATGTCCTATGAGGAGCTCACTGCTTTCAACGATTCCTGGCCATCTGACAGCCTCAATTATCTCACATCGCTGATCCGACCGTACGATTTACCTCAAAATTCACACCCACATCCCTGCACACAAGACGCGAGGAGGTGACGTCTGCTCGATGCACAAAATGACAAAAAAAGTCATTAGAGCAGCTCGCCACTTTCGACGATTCCTAACCATCTGATCTCCTCAACATTTGTCCCACCGACTTCAACATTGTATTTGCCTTGTGATTCGTGCCCACCTCCTTGGGCACAAGGTGACAAACTGGTGACATCAGCTAACATCAGCAAGCTCCTTAGTGGACAAAATGCCAAAAATGTCGTCCGATGAGCTCACCAATTTTGACGAATCCTAACCATCTGATTGCCTCAATTTTTGCACTCCACTGATCCAAACATCAATATTCCTCAAAATTCATGCCCACCACCTTAGCGCACACGACGACAGGGAGGTGACGTAAGATGAAATCAGCCAACTCCTCGGAGCACAAAATGATAAAAAATAATGTTGTCCGAGGAGCTCTCTGCTTTCGACAATTCCTTACCATTTAACTGCTTCAACATTTGTGCCCACCTATCTTATCCATTTGATTAGCCTCGTTATTCGTGCACACCTCCCCAGCCCACAAGATGACAAGGAGGTGAATTCGGCTAGCTCCTCAGCGCATAAAACAAGAAAATATCATCTGAGGAGCTCGCCACTATGATTACGGACTGTTAAATCGCCTCAACATTAGTGCCGACCGATCTTAGCCATTCAATTCGCTTCGTGGCTTGCGCCCACCATCTCGGCAAACAAGACGACAAGGAGGAGATGTAAGGTAGCTCCTTGGCATACAAAATGACAAAAAATGTCATCTATGGAGCTCGCCTCTTTCGACGATTCCAGACCAAACCGCCTCAATTTTCAAGCTATGCTTATTCAATCATCCGATCTACCTCAAAATTCGCATCCACCTCCTCAACGCACAAAACAACAGGGATGTGATGTCAGCGCACAAAACTGTCACGCCCCGCTTCAACCTATACCAAAATACAGTCACGCAACTGAGGCCCAGCAAATGATATACATCATCCATAAGTTGTACAATACCACTAAGCTCAACAGGGTATTTATAATACATTCATGCAGGAAAATATAATAATCACATAAGCTGGAAATAGAATAACCATAATCTAGAAATACATAAACATTGGGTCAAGATGCTCAGGAATACAAGGTACCAAAATTAAAATAGTACGATAAACAATTCACTACAACAACTAGATAAAATAGCGAGTGAAAGTCTAACAACATGAAGTAGTAATAATGCAGAAACAATCGTCTGGAAAGTCTGTTTGTCGGGTCCATTAGTACCTACATAATTATTAACTCAAATAAAAATGGGAAAGTACCCGTTAGAGCAAGCTTCGGGTAGCAAGTAGCAACAAACAGTAAAATGGTAAGATAACAAGATATAATATGGAAGGAATAAGAAGTAGCAGTGCTAATATCGAAAAACAGTACAATACAATATGGAAGGAAGTAAGGAACTGGAACAATATGATCATGTAAGTAATAACTATAAACTAGTGTATTCAAGACTTCAAATTATAATCAATTGGTAACCCACGATCAGTTAATCAATAATCATGTAATCAAGAATCATGAACCATATAATCATGAGTCATGTAATAAAAAATTAAGAATTTTGTAATAAAAAAATCAAGGATCATGTAATCAAAAATCATGCTTAGTATCAATCTCGAGTTTATCGATTTTATTAACTTATCTAATGCACGCAATCCTGTGTCCCATACCAAAAGTTCGGGTGCATATCAATCATGTGACGTTTAGACTTAAGTAGTGAATTCTATTGGATTATGTACTCCGGTCTTCCAGTAATGGTATCAATAAACAAGACATGTAATCAAGAATAGTGTAATCAAGAATCAAGAATCAAGAATCACTTTTTCGGGAAACACGGGCCCCCTTCCGAGTATACTCCCCTATATTGTCCACTACTAAGCCATACCCTTATAACCATGGCTTGTTATTCCTTTACAATAATTAATCATGAACATGCAGTTGGTATGACTAGTGAAACAATGATATCAAGACAGTTAATCAAGAATCAAGGAAATGTCAAGGGCGGTAATCATGGGTATGAGAAGTGAAACATGTATATGTATCGATGGTAGTTATCATGAAATTATCAAGTGGTATAAAATGCATTATATGAGAAAATCTATATATGGGTACAAGTTATTATTACAAAAACAATAATACATATAGTTAAATCATACACTTATAATTAGGATAGCAGTACATGTATGTATTCAAACACACTTTCCCGCTTCTACGGGAATGCGAATCCAGTTCCGTCAGAGATAGCTAGAAAGTAGAATCCCTGTCGGTTCCAACGGTTATTCATACAATACATTCTAAGGACAGTATATAGGTCTATCAGTCTATTCTTTTACCTGTTTTGTGTTCAAGCAACAATATACTATCAAGTTCTCGGGCTTATAACTCTACTATAAAATACTTATTAAATTCTAACAAAATAATAATCTCGTTCTCATGTGTGTCTATTAGTAAGCATGATTTTATAAGGTTATGATATAAACAGTAGGTTGCGTTATTAACTAGTTTACTAGACGATGCATTTTAAAGGCATATAATCTGAATGCTCCGACGTTACATTACTAAAATGCTAATATCTTGAAATCTACTAATTGGATTGACAAATCGTAAGATGTTATGGATTCTAGACTCAGAGGGCTACAATTCATATGTATAAAGTTCTCGGATTCAGTATCCGGAACTAGGTCGAATTCTTTGTATAAATTCGGACAAACGACAGGGTAGAGTCATTCGATATTCGATAACACAATTCGAAGTGTGTTAACAATTCAAGATTGAATTAATAGCATGGAATAAGTAACTGGACAAGAAAATATGACGATAACTAGGCTACTTGCTGACTGTTCAAGAAAAATGTGTGCCTTTATACAACGTTTGCGATGTGCATGATGGAAGGAGCGAGAGACACGCAGTACACGATAGCGACAACACAAGCAAGAACACAGCAACAATAGTAAACGGTAGCAGCGCAAGCAAGAGGGCGTCAGGTTTGGCAACATGGAAATAATAGCAAGGAGTTCGAAGTGGCGGTCGGCAATGGCAATGAGGGGAGCAGCAAGGAAGATAAAGGGGTTTCTGTTCTGTGGCATTCTGCGAGGACACAAGGGTTCGACGGGGATGCGTCGGGGTATGGTGACGGCAACGGGGCGTGGGTGCTCTTTTCGGGAACAAGGAGGAAGTTGGGTTGGGATGGAGTTGCAAAGGTGTAGGATGGGAATGGAGGTTGTTTTTGATGTTTTTGGGTGGTCGGAGCAGCAGCGGCGTGGAGCTCAGGTGAGGCGGAGGTGTGGTTCAGGCGGCGTTTGGTGGTGGTGGTGCTCGGAGGTCGGGGACAGCCAAGGAGGAGGCAATGGTGGGAGACAGTGGCGAGGAGCTTTGGAGGGAAGGAGGAGAGGGAAGGCAGTCGGGGTTGAGGGTAGCAGAGCAAAGGGGTGGAGGTGCAGCTCGGGGATGAGGTGAGGGGGACGGCGAGGTGGCAGTTGCAGTTGATGGTGGCATGCGTCAGGAATTTGGTTTCAGATGAAAATAGAGGAAGGAGAAGAAAGAAGGAGAAGAGTGATGTGGTTAGGTGAGTATGAGTGTATATATAATATATATATACATTTATATATATAGGGATATGTGGTAACGTGCGTAGGTAAATAAATATAGCATTTAGGTAGGCTGATGAGTGATTGAATGTATATAGATAGTAGGCTAGATGTTTGTGTATGGATTTGTATGATAGGGTGCTTGTGTGTGAGTGTATAATAGGTTAGCTGTATGTGTGTGTATTTTTATAGAGAAATATATATGAATGTATGCATGTATATTAATATAGTGAGGAAGATGAGAGAGTGTGGGTATGAGTGGAGATGCATGCATGAATGTATATTTATATGTATAGGAGATAAAGGAAGTATGGCTTTATGTATATGTAACCCCCTGTTCCAGTTGTACATATTTTATTACGTGAATTTTTGTATTTCAAATTTCAGATCAATTTTTTTCTTCTCTTTGGACTCTTTATCAGATATTATTTCATTCTTATTACAACTCAAATATTTTTCCGATCCATTCCAATTTTTTGTAAATTTTTCCATTAGAGTTTAATTTAAACCCTGATTAATCCTAATCCTAATCTTAATCCTAATCCAACTCTAATCCAACAGCCAATTCCTCAACCCCCAACTTATTTTTACGGCTTTTAAATGACTCCCCTACTACCACCCCTCTCTATATATATTATATTCACACTTCCTCCTACTCCTATAGCCTAACTCCTACTCCTACACTACTGCCTCCACCCCTTTCTATATATATTATATATATATAATAATACATAGCCAATCTCTCTCTCCTTATATATTATATATATTATATAGATATGCATTGTCACTCATTTCTCTTTTTATTTATATATATATATACATATATACACACATCCCCTCATCCTCACTTCTTCATCTTCTTCTTCCTTCCTTCTCCGAAGCCCCAACTCCAGCACCTAACCCCCGACCTCTCCACCATCGACCCGAAACCCCAAGCACCACCACTCGACTGCGACCACCTCCAGCTGCTCTTCGCCCTCGCCCACCATCATCCCCGAAGTCCCCTCACCTCATCCCCAAGTTGCACCTCCACCTTACCCCCGCACCCACTGTTAGCACCACCTCCGAGCCTTTACCACCTTCAACCACTCACCCTGCCGACCCTTACCAACGCTCGAGCATTCCCCTTGCTCCAACCCATCACCTGTAAGCTTCCTGTCGATTGCAGCCCCTTCCCCCTCGACGGCTTTGCCCCCAGCCACCACGACCACCGCAGCACACCCCGTCTCCCTCCTCGCAACCACCAGTGCACCATCGCCTTCCTCCTGCCGCGCACCACCTTGGCTGCACCCAACCTCGATCACCACCTTGCCTCCAACCCAAGCTCCTGAGCGTCACCATTGCAGCTGCTTCCTTCACCGGTGCCTTACCCCACACTGACGCCACCCAAGCTCCTGTCACCTCGCCAGCAACCCCAAGCTGCACTTCCCCCAAACCCTTCTACTGCTGTCATGCCCCGCTTCCCAAAAAGCAATACAGAATACAGATACGCGACACAAGTCCAGCTAATGGTTTTCACCATTCATGAGCTGTAAGGATCTTTACAACAATATACATGAATAAACAAGGAATAAATAGGAATAACCATCCATGCATGCATGAAACAAATTAATATAACCAACAGAATTACTTGAAAACAAGATGCATAATTCTCAAATAATCAACTCTGGAAACAACAAGTTATATGTTCTGGGACAACTGCCCAATATAAGAATCAAGTAGCAAAATAAAATTTATTCAAAACAGGAAAGAACTCAAGCAAGGAACTCCAGCTAGCGTAGAATACTTGGTCACTTACTCCTTCTGGCAGCTGGTCACCGAAATCTGCAAATTTGATAATTTGCAGAAAAAGGGAATAGAAACAACATGCCTGTCAGTGAAAGTTAAGGGCCGAATGTAGTGCAGGAAACAAGTACGGAAACAGATAAAGAAAATACAAAGTAGCAACAAAAAGCAAGTACGGAAATAAATATGGAAGAGATGTAACAGCAAAATAGAGCAACTCTTAATCAAGAACAGAATCAAGTAGAATGGCAAGATAATAGGGTACAAGTAGCAAGTAACACGTGTCAAGTAGCATGCAAGCAAGTAATAAGTAACAAGTGTCAAGTAGCATATACAAGTATCAGGAATGTGCAAGTGATCATGTTATTCTCAATTCTTGTATCTAGTCCTATCTAGGTAGCACTTCATGTGTCCCAAATGTTACCACATGGTTGCAACATACAAACAAATTATGTTTAGATTTCGTAGTGGAATATATTGGGCCGTGTATTCAGGTATCAAGTATCAAGTAGTCAAGTATCAAGTACTCAAGTAGGACCTACGGGTCCCCTATGAGTACACCTCTCCTATACGGAAGTATGTAGTCGAGTAAGCAAGTGGGAATCATGGGTCCCCCTTCTGAGTACACCTTCCAATAGGGAAGTATGTAGTCAGGTAATCAAGTAAACAAGTATCATGTATCATGTAATCAAGTAAGCAAGTAATCATGTAGCAAGTGGGAAACACGAGCCCCCTTCCAAGTTCACATTTCTATATTTTCCACTATTAAATCTTTCCCTTAACCCCGGATTGATTACTATTATTATTATTAAAGAAAGCATGAATGTGCACGAACAATATAAGAAAACATGACAAGAAACAAGGAACAAGTTCAAGTTGGATAGAATACATGAACAGGTGAGAAAACAACTCATAATAGACTACGACAATGAGACTTTTAATTCTGGACAGCAAGATAGTACTGAACCAAAACCAAGATTCCCGTTGCCACAAGAATGCAAACCTGGATCCGTTAGAAATATAGAAACTAGACTCCCAGTCGAATCCAGTGCATATACACAATTCATACAACAACTACAGCAACAAGGTTCAAAACATTACTTTACACATAATTCATGATCAGCCAGAAATTGAAAAGTTTTATTTATAAGTGTGAATACAGCATGAAAACACACTAATTAAATCTAGGAAAAATCTGTAAGGGTCCTTAGTATATCTAGTATCAGCATAATAAATTTCATAGAATTCCATTTCAGATAGCATAGTCAAATAGATTTGGGAAACAGGATAATACAGCAAGTTTATGAATCTGAAATTCTGGACATAGAGTACCAAAATAGTGATAAATCACATATTACAACACGAAATTCAAATCCGTTAAAAGGGTCGTAAAATATACATATCATGCTATATTTCATATTCACAAAGTTTTAATCAACAACGACTGGAATCAGATTGAAAATAAAGTTCTTTACTAAACAGCATCCAGTTTGACACTTATGTGATTAGTTTCATAAGCATGAAATAATTTATAAATGTCATTAACAAACCTACCAAAATTAGGGGTTGATCCCAGTCATGTCTAGTCAAACTCAGAAAAATATTAAGTCCAAATTTTACTTTAAACACCAGTTTAAAATAATATAATATGCAGCAATCTCATAAAACTAATCACATAAATTTCAACACAGCTGCAGTAAAACAGCAATAACTCACACATAAAAAATCGAAACTCAGATCGGTCGAAAAATTTGAAAAATAGACATTGAGGTCTACGAATCACATTCATAAAATAATTTATTTTACTGAACTTAACAGAGTCTAAAATGTTGAATCAAAATAGGGCAGCATCAAAACAAAATTCCTTTCAAACGTTTTATCAAACAACTTATCTATAATAGATCCAAATTAAAATATAATGCAAAACATGATATATTAAATATTCAAATCAACATGGCATGAGTGATTAACAAGCCTACAACGACATAACACATCTAATACACCAAGCATGTAACATATACACAACACAGCATAAACCACGAAGAATATATATACATGCATCAAGAGTCTATCTAGATCTAGTTTATTTTCATGTAATGTGTCTGACAACTATGATGATGGATCAAGACTACGGATGGATCAAACAAATGGAGTCAAGATTTAACAAGGGATCATCATGAGAACAAACACAAAAAGAGAGCGAGACTACATGCGGTATTTTGTACTTGTATACATACAAAAATATTATACAAGTTACTTGCCTTGGGGTGTAGACAACGAATCCAGCGAAAGAATAGAATAACAGGAATAGAATAACGGAAACGGATCCCTGGCAAGGATCACAACACACAGATTTTGATGTTGATGATCAACAATGATCGGATGGCTGAGATGACTTGATCACCCAAACAGAACCAGGGGGGTGTGTGCTCTGTGATGGGAGGGCGACTATCGGTATAGGCGGAGCTCAGGGCGGTGCACGGGAGGTGCAGCGAGAGGCTCGACGACGGGAGGCGGTGGCCGTCGACTGACTACCGAAGGAGCAGTCGGAGAAACAGCAGTAAGGCGCTCGAGGTGATGGTTTGCTCTGTTGTTGGCTCGAGCGACGAAGGGGGCAAGGTGCTTCGAAGGTGGTTGCACACTGCAGGGGAGAAGGAGGCTGAGGGCAGGGGAGTGACTGACAGGGATGTGAGAGTGTCTAGCGAGATGGACGGAGGAGGAAAACGATGAGGCGGGGGCGACGGAAGGTGAGGGGCTCGAGCGGAGGACGAGGACGATGGAGGTGGAAGATGTCGATCTGGGTGATGATGGGTTCTAGATCGATCAGAGAAGAAGGAGAAGGTTGGATGGGGGTTACATAGTAGCAGAAATGGGGTTGGCGACTGGGTTGGGTTTGCACAGTGAATAGGGTAGGGTTTTGCTAGGGTTAGGGTGAAGACTAGTATTTATAGGGTGTTTTAAGGTATTGGGTTAATGGATGCAAGTTTAAATCCAATAAAAAATGGGTTTTAGATTAAAATAATAAGTAATATATCAATAAATAAATCAATACTCATATAGTAGTACAACCAAATCAATTGGTATACAAAATCCATACTTCAATAATCATAAAATATAGATGGAGATCAGTAGACTTCCATAATTTAATAAATAACGAAAGATGAATTTTAATCAGCATTCAAAAGTAGTAGTAGTAGAAATAATGATAATATATATACATATCAAAATAGTATTTGAGTTTAATAATTTTATTAAAATCCAAATAGCAATAATATAATTGGTTTGGGCTAAAATGTAAATAGTCAATCAATTAGGAATATAAAATAAAATTAAAATGCACCATTATTCGAAATAAATATAATTTTTGAATAATAAAATGAAATAGAAAATTTCTTAGAAACCAGAATAATATTTTGTTAAAATTCGATCAATAGAAAATGTATTTGTTGAAAAAAAGAATTCAAAAGCGAGAAGAAAGATATAAAAATTTTAAATACAAAAAATACACGAAAAAATACATATATACGGGAACGAGGGTTACAGATGCTTCTCTTTTCCGTTTGACGTCAGAACGCCGGTTGACGTCGCGCCTCCAGTCGACGCCAGCGACATCACCGTCGAAGCGCAAAGCCGAGGTCATTTACTGTTGCCGTTGCTGTCTCTTTACTATTGTTGCTGCTGGGTTTCTTTGCACGTAGATTGCATGTGTTTTTTGTGGGTCTGTTTGTTTCCATGTGTTGCGCACGTGTGTCGATTGTACGTGTCGTGCACATGTCGTTGTTGCCATCATCTCGAGGTTGTTGCTTGCTTTGAGAGGTGTCTAGCTATCTCTCCAAGCTTTGGAGCTTGCTATCATGGCCATAACTTGACAGACTTAGGGTACAAAGTGTTACTGTCGTCGATCGTGTCGTTGCTCTCTTGTGGTGTTCATTGCTACCGTCGCTTATCGCTGTAGTCGTCATTACTCTTACTGCCGTTGAGTTTCTCCCTTGCGCTCGAAGTGGAACTCCATCACTGTGGTTGTAAGTTCAAAATACTGGCCTTCCATTTCATGTTATCGTGCTTGTGTAATCTCCGTCTTCATCCCGCGATTCTCGTCGCATTCATAATCGTCGTTATAACGGCAAGCGTTTTCTTGAACTCTCAGCAAGTAGCCTAGTTATTGTCATATTTTCTTGTCTAGTTATTTATTCCATGCTATTAATTCAAATTTTGAACTGTTAACACACTTCGAATCTTGTTATCGAATATCGAATATTCAACTTTGCTATCTCTAAATTTCTTGACCTTACACTAAGAATTTGACCTAATTTCCTTCATCAAAATTGAGAACTTTGTAAATGAAAATCATAGTCCATCGAGTCTGGAATACAGAACATTTTATGGTTTCACAATCGGATTTATAAATTGTAAGTTATTAGCATTTTAGTACTGTAACATCGGAATATTCAGATTATATATTTTTAAAATGCATCGTCTAGTAAACTAGTTGATAATGAAACCTACTGTTATTATTATGACCTGATAAAATCATGCTTGCTAATAAACACAGACAAGAACGAGATTATTATTTTTGTTGAATTTAATAAGGATTTTATAGTAAAGTTATAAGCCCGAGAACTTGACCATATATTGTTGCCTAAACATGAGACCCGTAAAGAGTAGACTGATATACCTAACTACTGTCCTTAGAATGTATTGTATCAACTCGTTATCATGCATTGCATCTATTACTTGATATTTTCTTGATTACCATCATGACCCCATATCGTGTATTGCATCATCTCTTGATACCACCATTCCTCTCACTGATTGCACCGACTGCATGTTCATGATTAATTATTGTAGAAGAATAACAAGCCGAGGTTATATGGGTACGGCTTAGTAGTGGACAATATAGAGGAGTATACTCAGAAGGGGGTCCGTGTTTCGCGGAATGGTGATTCTTGATTCTTGATTCTTTATTACACAATTCTCGATTTCATGATTTTTTATTACATATCTTGATATTATCACTGGAAGACCCGAGTACATAATCCTATAGAGTTCACTACTTAAGTGTGAACATCACATGATTGATATGCACCCAAATTTGTGTATGGGACACAGGATTGCGTGCATTAGATAAGTTAATAAAACAAATAAACTTGAGATTGACACTAAGCTTAATTCTAGATTATATGTTTATATGATTATATGATTCTTGATTCTTGATTACATGATTCATGTTTACAAGTTACATGATTCCCGTTTATATGTTTATATGTTCATGTTTACAAGTTACAAGTTCACATGATTCCTGTTTACAAGCTTACATTGAAATCCTGTTTCCATGTCTCTCATTTCAGTTACAAGTTTACATTTGTTACTTTGTATCACACTTGATCATATGGTTTCTTGTTTCTATTTCTTGTTCCTTGTTATATCATGTTTTATTATTTCCTTGCCTGTTGCAACTTGCAGCCTGAAGCTTGCTCTAAGGGTACTTTTTCATTTTCTTTGAGTTAATAATTATATAGGTACTAATGGACCTAACGAACAGACTTTCTAGACGATCGTTGATGCATTATTACTACTTCATATTGTTTTTCTGTCAGTTGCTATTTTATCTAGTTTTTATAGCGATGTTCTTATCGTGCTATTTTAATTCTGGCACCTTGTATTCCTGGGCACCTTGACCCGATGTTGATGTATTACCCAGATGATGGTTATTTTATTTCCAGCCCATGTGATCATTATATTTGCCTATGTGAATGTGTTATAAATATCTTGTTGAGCTTATAATTGTACAGCTTATGGGTGATGTATATCATTCGCTGGGCCTCAGTTGCGTGCCTGTATTTCCATGTAGTGGGAAGCGGGGCGTGATAGTATATAATTTATAGGATAGTAGGTAATAGGGTGTAGGGAGGTGAAGTGCTTCTCTGGGTTAAGCAGGACGTGAAGGCAGGGAGAGGACAATGTTAATGAGCCGAAAACTTAGTTTGGGGAGTTGGGTTTTGATTAGGTATTCAATTAGGATTACGGTTAGGATTAGTCATGGTTTAAGTTTAAACTCCAATGGAAACATTCGCAAAAAAAATAATTGAATGGATAGGAAAAATATTTGAGTTCTAATAAGAATGAAATAATGCTCGATAAGGGTAAATTTGAAAAAACCCCTTTGAACTATCCTCTTTATGCAGAAAACCCCACTGAACATTTTTTTACGCAGAAAATCACACTCAAGTATGGTTGCAAAAAACCCCCCTCAAGTATATTTTCAAAAAACCACATTTAACTTTTATACTTGTATTAGATAACCTCATTTATCTTTGCAAGTTGGTTCAGAAAATATCATGCATCTTTCTCATTATTTTTTAAAAACCTCACACAACTTCAACAGAAAGCTCACACCGTCGGAGTGGTTTCTTTGCTCACACAACGCAAACATGAACATCCGATGTCATCCGATCGCCCACAAAACGCAAAAAATGTCATCCGATTAGCTCACACATTCGACGATTACTGACCATTTTATCGCCTCAATTTTTTTTGCTCCGCTGATCCAATCGTCCGATCTGCTTTAAAATACACGCCCATCACTTTGGCAGACCAAACCACAAGGAGGTGACGTCAACCAGCTCCTCGCGCACAAAATGACAAATGCCATCTGAAGAGCGTGCTGTTTCATCGATTCCTGACTATTTAATCGCCTCAGTTTCCGCACTCCACTGATCCAATCGTCCGATCTGCCATAAAATTCGTGCCTTCCTCCTCGGTGCACAAGACAACAAGAAGATGATGTTAGCAATTTCTTTGGTGCACAAAACCACAGTATGTCTTCCGAGGAACTCGCGGCTTTTGTCATTTTCCAACCGTCTGATTCCTCAATATTCGCACCTTGCTGATCCGACCGCTTGATGACCTCAAATTTTGTGCCCCTTTTGATTTTTTGATTAAAATTTCTAAAAAATAATTATAAACTCAAAAAATTAATTAAATTTTTGAAACGTAATTAATAATTTATAAAAGTTAACTAAAAATTGTAAAAAATAATTATTAATTTTGAATAAAATTATAAAAAGCTCGTGCGAATTCAGCACCTGCAGTTGTGTTTTCATTCTAAATATTTAATAAAAATTTCCATAAAATAATTATAAATTCAAAAAAGTTTATTAAATATTCAGAAAATTAAAATTTGAAGTGTTAATTAAAAATTCTAAAAATCCGTAAAAGATAATTGGAAATCCTACAAGACAATTACTACCTATATAACTCTGAACAAGACTCCATGCATCCCCGATGGTCATATATGCTCTTCTGACCACCCAAAGTAGAACGAACTACTCCTCAAAGGCTTCGATATGCAACCTTCAAGAGTAAGGAGCATATGATGTGGGTAAAATCAGAGCCACACATTCTCGACACGCATTTCAAAGCATCTCTGGGTAGAAGAATAATTTTTCTATAGACCAACTAGAAGAACATAGGCCATTTTTAGGTCTATCAGCTCAACTAGATCCACAATTATGGCTTACTTACAATTAGGGGAGGCATCAGGGCCGAGTTGGCCTGGGCCCGGCCTAGCTTGGCCTGCCCAAAACTCGTGCCAAACTAGCCCCGACCCCCCCCCCACACACACACACACACCCCTTGCGGTCTTAGCCGGGCCGAACTTCTGCTCTCGAAAGCCCGCCACGGCTTGCCCGACTAGCTCAAACCAGAATGAACCGGCCTGATCCGGTCCAGGCTGAACCGCGGGCCGACCGTTGGCTGTGGTTTTTTTGTAAATTTTATTCTAATTTTTTTAATTAAAAAATAGGATTTATATAATTACAAAACTAAACCCTAACAGATCTATACTAGCTAGTTTTTGGGAGTATTTTTGGGAAATTTAAAAATATACATAATATATATATACAACCCCATTTCATTCATTTCTCTTAAAAAATTCAGTCAACTCTCTCAGCTCTCTCAACTCTCTCAACAAATCAACAACAATCAAGAAATCTCTTGCAAAGATCAACATCAACAACAATCTACGACATCAACAACAATCAACTACAAGCTCTAAACTCTCTCTACTCTCATTCTTCAATCTACACTCATACGGTACTTTTACATTTGTTTAATATTTAGAAATAGCATCGTTCTCATCACTTTCTCTTTATTAGATTTTAGTAGTAAATATATTACTATTTCATAATTTAAATTTTGTATTTTGTTGAACTCCTTTTTTTTCTTTTTAGATTTTTTTGGGGTAAACATACACTAGTTAATCTTTTAATTGTTGTTGTTTTATTGAATTCTCGCTTCTTCTTTTTTAGATTTTATTTACTAACATACATTAGTTTACAACTTGTTGTTTGTGTTATTTTTTAGCCGTCTTTACTTATTTTGTAGAATTTTTTCATAAAAAATACACTAGTTAATAATTTGTAGTTTGTTGGTTTTTTTTTGGACTTTATATTCTTATTTCTAGATTAATTTTTTCCAAACATACGTACACTAGTTCTTAATTAGATGACATATAACCTATTACGCGGTAGACAAAATAGCCAAGAATCAAGTTCATCCCATTGCATTCCTTCCATTCCTTCCACTCCACAAACAGATAGTGAAGAAACATTTAGAAATTTTGATAGTATTTTTTATTTTCATGATATTCTACATACACATATGGAAGATGTAGTAGTAGAAGACATACAATTACAAGACACAGAACATGCTCATTTTCAATCCCGTAAAACAAGAGGACCCACTTCCGAAGTACACAAATATTTCACTTTTGTCCCTTCACAAAACAATTCAAGTGTAGGGCTTAAAAATTGTTGTAAGTGTCAAACACCATAGGAGTTTAAAATAGGATCTGGAATGGGTACACTACTTAACTATCTAAAGACACGCTCACATAACAAAATATACACCCTAGGACCGGTCAAGTAGATAGTCATAACCACGATCATGATATCGTATGTAGGGAAATGGCCAAATCAGTAATTAGGGATCAATTACTTTATTCGTTTGCCAAAAGTATGAATGTAGAGACTTTTAACCAAACCGCATTAAACCCCATTATAAAAGAATTGCTAAGAATGTGGTTATGTGAGATTGTAAATTAGTCTACAATGAGGCTAAGGATATATTAGTTGCAACACTAAACACTAGAGTTTCTTTAAAATCGGATGGTTGGGTAGCAGTTAACGGCATACCAATGATGTGTGTAACATGTCATTGGATTGGTTACTCCAAAAGAGAATTAACTCATTTGGATTTGTTAGGTACCCACATAAGGGTGAAATAATTCTGACACATATCATGGATCCATGTAATAATTTTGGTATTTATGGTAAAGTTTTTGCTATTGGTTTTGACAATACCTCTAATAATATAGGGATAATTACTAGTTTGAAAATTACTTTAAATCCTATAGAACCCGATATTTTTCATGTTAGGTGTGCTTGTCATAATTTAAATCTTTATGTACAAAACCCACTAAAATACGGACACAATAAGATTAGTGCAACGAGAGATTGTGTTATTTTTATTAATTTGAGTGTTCCAACATATCAAACTTTTCATGATTGGTGTCAACTTAGGAGAATTGTATTTAAATATTTTTCTAAAGATATTAGACTTCGTTGGAATTCTACATATGATCTCTTAGGTGTAGTTCTTCATTATCGGACTCATTTAAAAGAATTTTGTGTTGTAATGGGTATGCAAGATTGTATGATAAATGATGTTTTTTGGTTATTTACTGATAGTTTGTTCAAATTTTTAGAACCATTTAATGATGCAACTTTACAATTTTTGAAAACATATTCATGTACTTCTAGTGGTATTTTACTTACAATTGTCACTATGATGACCACAATTAAAGATTTGGTAAGCGATCCTTATATTGGAATAATAATTTATGCCGCTTATCTAACGCTTATCTAAAATTTTTTAAAAAATTTCATCCACTTCCTATGTTATATTGAGTTGTCAACGTAATGAATCTCGTAATTAAGTTAGAGGGCACAAAGAATTTAATTGAGATATTTTATTCATATGCTCCACATGATTAAATACATGATTTTGATCATGTTTTTTTACTACATAATTTAAGCTTGTTTTGAATAATTTATATGATAATTACGATAAACTTTATGTATCTAATGCTCCCCATACACATAATGTTAGTTCTTCGTCTTCTTCTATATCAAAGGGAAATGGTCTTGCATTTTCAACTAGTGGTGTTTTAAATCCCATTAGATAAAAAAACCATGAACAAATGCACCAAATGAGTTAAATTGGTATAATGCACAACCTCCTATCGATGATATAGTTGATGTGTTAATTTTTTTGGAAAAACAATGAAAATATTTATCCTATTCTTTCTCGTATGGCTAAAGATTTGCTAACTCCACCAGTGTCAACAGTTGCATCTAAACGTGTTTTTTTCTCTTGGTGGCAGGATAATGTCACGCCCCGCTTCCCAAAAGAGAATACGGAATACGGATACGTGACTAAGTCTAGCGAATGATTTTCGTCATCCATAAGCTGTTCAAGAATCTTTACAACATTTCAGAAGAATAATCAGAGTCGGAAGCAAAAGAATCAACCAAGTATGCACATATGAACCAAGATACCAACAAGAATACTTGAAACCAAAAATATATTAGTCTCAAATAATCCAGATCTGAATAAGTCAAATATCCTGGGTCACATTACCCAAATAATATAAGTCCAAGTACAAGATACAATTGTTCAAAATAAGCAACAAGAAATAATAATAGCAAAATCCAGCACTAGTATTTCATATCACCAACACCATCTGGTATCTGTTCTCCAAAATCTGCAATTTAACAATTGCAGAGATAGAAAAAAGAAAACAAACTCCCGTCAATGCAAGTTACGGGCCGCTTGTAGTGCAGGATACAAGTACATGGAAAAAAATTAAACAAATAACATGGAATAGGCATGATAGCAAAATAAAACAACAAGCATGGTAAGACGAACAAGTACAAGCAGCATGTATCAAGTGTCAAGTGAACAAGTATCATGTAAACAAGCAACAAGTATCAAGTATCATGTAATCATGTAGTCAAGTATCAAGTATCCAGTCTCATGTATCATGTAGTCAAGTATCAAGTAAGCATGTATCATGTTCAAGTGTCATGTATCAAGTCTTGTAGTTATTACTATCTAGGTAGCACTTCATGCATCCCACTTTTTACTACATGATTGCTACAACAAACAGTTTCACTTTAGATTTCATAGTAGACCATACAGGGCAGTCACCCCGGCTTGGTTACTTATTATTATCAGTCTCAAACAAGCATGTATGTGTACAAAACATGGCAAGAATAACATGGCATGATCAAGTAAAAAGTTCAAGTTGCAAGATAAACATGTACGAGTGAAGGATAACACACAAAAGGATAAAACAACGAGATTTCTAGTTCAGGACAGTAAGACAGTACTGCACTAAATTTGAGATTTCCGTTGCTACAACCATTAAAATCTAAATCTGTCAAAAGGCCTAGAAAATAGACTCCCGACCGAATCCAGCAAATATATATAAGTCATATAGTATTTCACAAAATCATAACTCAAAACTGATTTGAAACTAGAAAACCTGTTCAGTTAGAAATTAGAAGATTGTATTCAAAGTCAGGAAAACAGCATGAAAACTCGTTAAATAAATTCACGAAAAATCTGGGGTATTCCCCTATATGTGTAGTATCATAATATAAAATATCATAATTTTCCAATTGTAACAACCCTAATTTTTTACGAATACGTCTTATAAACAAACTAGATTCTACTAGTTATAGAGTTATTTTTTCTTTTGATTAAAGGAATTGTTTTCTACTAACAACCTACAACTATGCATGTGTGTATATATATATATATGTGTGTGTGTGTGTTGTGTGTGTGTGTGTGTGTGTGTGTGTGTGTGTACATATATGTATGTCTTTTGAGTCGGACTTGTGAACCCAAATGAAACAAGATGTACTAAGCAACACTTGAACAAAATCAAATGGGTCAAGCCCATGAATGGCCGGCCAAGTGTTGGAGGGAAAGAAGGACGGAAAACAAGTTACGGTTAGGCTTTGTGTTTGAACACATTTGACTCATGATGAGTCTTTCTCCTCTCCCATACTCCACCTCCCTCATCTCCCAATCCCTTGCATGATGAGATGTTTCTCCTCTTTCCCATGCCTTAGAAATCCAACCAACCCCCCTCCCCCCCCTCCCCCCTCCTGCTCTCTTGTGTTTTTTAATAGCCCCTCCCACTTCTTCTCATTCCTCATTTTCTGTAGAGTTCACCACTATAGAAAGAAGCAGTTTTTATTGTTACTGTTGTGAAAAAAATGACTTGTATCTCACTGCATGCTTATGGGATTGATCTAAAACTTTAGTATGTCATTGTTGGATGTATCTAAAACCGTACGTTTCAAATTTCATGAGATTTGGACAACTGTAGCTATATCAATAAAATTATGCAAACTGAGCTAGATATTTTAGTAAACAGAACTGTTATTACTGCCCTGTTTTTGGATGACATTCAAAAGGACATAATTTGAAATATACTTGGTAGAATCGCCTGATTTTTGGGAGTGTTGTAACACCATGTGTCAGGAACTAGATTCTAAAATTTCATTATGATCTGACATCATATGATATTTTAAATAGATTTTATCCCATGACTGTGTTGATCTGATCTATTTTTCTAGAAGTCTGTATACTTGTTAAAGATGGACCCGTAAGAGTGTCTAAACTACCTTATCTGAAGAGCCTTATAACTAGGAACTTTTAGTAGACACATATGTCTTTCTGGAATGACCAATAAATCCTGATTTGGACAAGTATTCGATTTTATATGGTTTTTGCAAGTGATGATAGAAACACAGTGAAACATAGACATCACTAGTTTGCACCATGTTCATAGAAATGAGTTTGAACTTGTACTTCACTAGCTTAGAGTTGTTGTTTGAGGTCAAGAAACATGTCATGGATGTGAGTATGAATTAGGACCTTAGTGATCTAAAGTTTCTTGCTAAGAGTAGCCCATAGTTGCTTGTAGACCCCCAATATAGACAATGGTGTTCAATGTTTGAAGTAAAAATTGTATTGGACGTTGGGGTATTATTTTAGACCACTTTGGGATGAGATTCATGTCCATCGTGTGCTTGTACTTGCTGTCTACTTTGAGTAGAAGCATTAGGAGCGACCGATCGCGATTCCTCGAGGGAATGGGACCAGGAATAACTCCATTTTGGCATGAATGCCAAGTGTGTGCTTGCTGTTTGGAAACTTAAATTGTTGTTTTTAGGACTCTTAGAATCTCTTTTTGGGTATTAGTGGGTTAGGACTTACTCCTAGTGTAGTGTACCTTGTTGGGATACATTGATTAAGTTGAGACCCTAAGATTTAGTCTTGTTGACAAATCTAGACGGGTAGAATATACATCGAATGCATTGGAGCAGATGACTCATGCACCGACGTACTTGCCATACATGGATGGATTCCATGGGTTGTGTTTGGAGCTACCACCTGTCAAGGATCGTGGAGTGTTAATTTTAGCAGGAAGCAATTTGTTGGTCAGTTCGAGGTTGCAATCAAACTCCAAGCGTCGTTGTGGTTGCGGCAATCGTTAGGGATGATTTATCGGGGGGTTTGTGCCAAGTGTGGGATGAGGCGGGTCAACTCTTGGGCCGGACTAGAGGGCTAGTTGAGTCTTAGTGTGAAATGGGTTGAGATCTATTTTGATAAAGGTGACTAACTAGGGAGAGTCTACTAATGGAATTGAACTAGTTGATCATGGTAAGCAAGTTGATTATCGAGTCAGGGATTTGAAAATGGTACATAGATCGCTTAACTAAAAGAATTAGAGTTGTCTAGAGTGATGGTTTGAGTATTTGGTCGATAAAACAAATCTTGAATTCAACCTTAACCTTTAATCTTAGAGTGGGGTAGCCTTGATACTTTGGTAGGACTAGATCGAGTCTTGTTTGAATGTAAGAACAGGCACTAGCGAGGGTGTTCACCTGTCAGGGGGATGCTTGGCATCATCGCCACCGACCGAATCCTAGGTTTGTTTAATGCGGACAGGGACCCCGAGCTGCCCTGGGAGTGGTGACACTCTGTTGGGGGCTCCGCTGTCTCGGCAGAAATGCCTTTCTGATCCGTAACAACCTTTGAGGAGATTTGAAGTGTTCACTTCATCTCGATAGTAAGTTCTATTCTAGTGTAAGGACGAGTGTAGCGGAGTTGGGAAAACCCTATATCCATCAGGTTCTTTGTCGATCAATGTGGATAGACGGATTAGACAATGTCCCAGAGAGCTAGACTCTATCGGGAGTTGCTCTAATCACTCTGTAATGGAGCCCTTGTGCCCATATATTGGCTTTTGGTGAGGTCCGGGAAGACGTAGATACAGCAACAAATTGGGAAAGCTGATTTAATTACAGTCACGCAGGGTAAGCCTGCGACTGGGATCCCGGGCATAGTGGATAAAACATGAAGATTGGACACCACTATTGACAGCAGTGACTGGAGTCACACCAGGGGCCTGCATCCTCACCATCTCTGAAATTATAAACAGGATAGAGCAGAAGGTTAGGATGCATAGCGGGGGATCGAGCCCCATTAAATTGAAGAACGTCGTTTGGTTGGGGGGTGTGTAGTATGGGATGCATATTTTTCAACCAAGTGTGCATTAGCTTTAGGAGCATTGTGTGCAGAGTGTGTGCATTAGTTTAGGCCATGGCATACACCGACACTTGCTTGACATCACTTTTTTCATTGCATCAAATATTTGTGTTTGTTGAGGTTAGAACCGTTATACTATGGCGTAGAGAGTATAGCCGGGTATAGCATTTCGTCAGTTGTAATCAACTGACGTGCCCACAGTTATCAGTGCATGACTACCAAGTTGGGAGCGCGGGAAGGCTCTAGCACGAAAAAGCGTCCAAGTGAAAGTTACTGTCCAAATTTATTGTATATTCTTGTTGTAACAATTAATTTGTAATTGTTGTAATCATTGGACATTGTAATAACAATTGATGTAATAAAAGTTTTTAATTTCCTGTGAATTTTGTTGTGTTGAGACTCATTTGAAGGAAGATCCTGGAGTGTTTCACGATTTCCTATGTTAGGAATTCGGGGCGCTACACCAATATAATTAGTTCAGTCAACGAAAATCAGAAAACATCAAGAAGTAATAGTTTTGTAAATTTGGAATTGTAAACAATGCAGTACGAAAACAGTAATATCTCACAAACCATAAATCCAAATCCAAATCCACCAAAAGGATAATAAAATAGATACAGTAGGCTAACTTTCATATTCAGAAATATTTTAGAAACAGCAAGTAGAAATAGGTCGAAAATCAGGTTCTTTACTGAACAGTAGTAAAATTCTGCATGTAAAATCTCTATTTGCGAGCATGAAAAGGTTTGTAAAACACTTCAAATAAATCTACCAAAATTCAGGGTTAATCTCAATCAGGTCTAGTTGTATTGTGCAAAATATTGGATCAAAATAATACTTTTAACATCATGATAAAAATAGATTACTCTTCAGAATTCATAGAAAACAAAATCTGGGAATCTCTCGACACCATTATAGTAAAATAGACATAACTCACAAACCAAAAATTGAAACTGAGATCCGTCAAAAGGATTGGAAAATAGACAGAATTCTCTACAGATCATGTTCATAAAATATTTTCAAATACTGACCTTAATAGGGTCTAAAATATTAATCAGAACTGAAAATCCAGCAAAACTGAAAATATCACATATGCACAAAATCCACTAGTTCGCATAGAACTCATCCAAAACACAACCAAACATAAAATATAGTATACTAGATGTCCAAGCAACATGATATAGGGTATTTCCCAAGCCCACAATAAGTCTATCACGAATAACACGAACGAGCACAAGATATCACATGAACAACACGCATATGTACAATAAGAAGTGGTCAATCCTACGTTATTTCATGTCATGTGTGTCAGAGGCAACTATGGTGAAATCATCACTATAGAGACAATATCAACAAGAGGATTCACACACAAATTGTCTCTAGAACCCAACTACACTATAGGCGGTATTTAGTACTTGTATTACGCAAAGAAAAGAATACAAGTTACTTGCCTTAACCAACAACAAAAACGACACCAAGCAAGATTAACGGGAACGGATTCTCGGCAACAAACTCAACTGAATGAACGACGCAACCACGAACCAAACTCCCGAACAACGAACCCAACAGGCCAACGAACACAATGAACGAACATGGACTACGAACACCCGACACGCGTAACACACGCACGTGCCAAACAAGAGAGCAAAGGGGCAAAAGAGAT
Source organism: Hemerocallis citrina (assembly GCA_017893485.1). NCBI lineage: Eukaryota > Viridiplantae > Streptophyta > Magnoliopsida > Asparagales > Asphodelaceae > Hemerocallis > Hemerocallis citrina. Next base: position 235,157,212 of record CM030361.1, on the reverse strand, counting down.
GACGGCAATGGCTCGGTGATGCGGCTAATTGCTGTCAGACGGGGAAACACCGGCGGCTAGGGCCTCGGGAGGTGCTTCTTGAGCAAAGGCGGCGCAACCAGGGGCTGAGATCGGGGCAACTGTCGTTGGCTGCTGTCTACCTGCGGCACACCGAGAGGAGCACGGGGTGGCACCGGAAGGGAATCAGGTACGAGGTGGGTCGAATGGTGAAGGGGAAGAGAGGCGGAGGCGCTGGTGCTTCCGGAGTGGTGCGTCGGAGCGAGGGGCTTCGCTGACGTCGGGCGGCGACTGGTTGTTGGATGCTCCTGCAGTCGACCTCGGAGGAAGAAAGGGGAGGAGAGAGAGGCCGAGGGGCTGCAGCGGAGAGGTCGGGGGTTCAGGGTGCACCGCAAGAACGGGGAGAGAGAGGAGATGGGTGTAGGCCGGAGGGAAAATGGGAGAGGACGAGCGGAGCATTCGGGGTGCATGGGTTTTAAATAGTTGGGTTTTAGGGTTGCGAGGTAAGGGCGGCAGAACAGTAGTATAGGGGAGTAGCGAGTCAGGTATAGATAGGTAACCGGGTTTGGGTAGTTGAATAGGTGGAGTTTGGGTAGTTGAATGTAGGGTAATGGTTAAGTTGATAGTAAAAGGTTAGAGAGTTTTAAAAATGGGTATTAGGGATTCAAGCAAACAAAATATAGATAGGGCAAAATGAACAAAATAATAGAAAAATAATATAGGATGGACATATAAATAACGGGGATAAAAAATAATAGCTCGATCAAAACAAACGAAATAAGAGACGGACAAAGAATCAAAAATTCAAATAAAAGAATACAAGAATAATAAAATGAATATATATATTGAAAATAAAATCCAATATATGGTCCAAAAGAGATACAACGGAATAAATACAAGGAAAAAGAAAATACACTAAAAAGTACACAAAAATGAAAACAGGGGTTACAGATAATGAGCCCAAACATGAATCGCTTACATCCGAAGAATTTGGAGATGCTAGTTTGCACGGAAGATTGGATGAAAGCGTAAGTGATTACCCAAGATTTACTAGTAGAAGTGCACTATGGATCATGTATTATAAATAATTGAGAAATTTAGGATGATGAGATTTTATATTTAGGTTAAGTAAAAGTGCACGACAGTAGTCCAATGCATTCTCTTCAATCTAAATATAGGTCATCTCGAACTCTAAATACTAATATTCCCCTCATATTGTAATCTGATAATATTTGTATGAAATGTTACTTATCTATTTGATTGTATTCGAAATTTTGTAATTCATTAAAACAATTTAATATATGAATCTTGCCATTTAATCTATATGTTCTTACAATTGTTTTCTTAATTCAATTTTTCCCTTTATCTTTCTACTCTATTCAATAAAGAAATAAATAAATAAATAAATGTGAAAAAATCCCCAAACCCGCGAACGCGCAATGGACAGGCCTGACTACCGAGGTAGGGGCCAGCGTCCAGGTCCGGGCCCCCCTTCCCCCCTCCCCGCCCCGCCCGGCCCGCCTTTCACATCAGCCCAGCCCGGGCTGACCCAGGACAAGGACAAACCCATGGGTTTGAGGACCAGCCCAGCCTGGGCAGTCTGATTGCCACCCCTACATAAAATAGCAAAGAAGGGATTTTCTGCTAATTATAGTTGTTAGTCTAATCCCCTAATCTTATCATTTAACCAAGGGAATCTTCAACCAAATTTTTAACGAGACATTTTCCGGTCCATCTTCTATAGGTGATTCATAGCCTATAAGTACCATCTCCCCTAATTTAGTAGAAGGTAATCAATCTTTCTCCACTAAATGTAACCCTTCTTTCCGATTATACGAAATTTTATTTGTAATTCTTTTCTCTTCTCAAATTCTTGTTTTCTGATTTATTTAATAATAAATCTTGTTGTTCTCTTCAACCTAATTGTATTGTTCTAATTCATTCCATCATATTTTGTAATATTTGGAATCTAATTACTGATACTATTATTTTACTATACGATCGTTTTAATTTAGCATAAGACAAATTTTTATGAACTCAAAGCCCAAACCAAGTTCTATTTTAACACTTCTTATAAATATTATTTTGACTTATTTGAAGCCCAACCCAAGTCTGAAACCCCAAACCCACATGCTAGCCTTATTTAATCAACTGATTACCCCCCCCCCCCCCCCACCAAAAAAAATCCCAAAAATCTATCAAATAACCGACCACCACTTATTTACTGCCATTATTCCTAAATTAATCTCCCACACATCCCCAACTAAGCCCCATGATCTAATCAACCCACTAATCCTCTTAATTATCTCCCCTAACTAACCACTCCTCCTTCATCACCACCTCTTGTCATCTTCTTCCTCACCCACATCCGATTTCTTCTCCCTCAACCCATCACCAAGCCTGACGCTACCGCCTCTGCCGGCACCGCACCTCCATTTCCACCATCTTCTTCACCCCCCGATCGTCTCCCTTACTTGATGCACCCCTCACACCGCAGCACCCGCAAGCCCCTACTCCACCCTCCTACAACCGCCATTGTCAACACCCCCCCCCACTGGCATTGCCGCCTTCCACTGCCAAACACTCGTAGCGCCACCGCAGCCACCTTTGCGTCCACCTCCTCCTCTTGCGTGCCAACTTGCTGTGCCACCAACCGCGCGCAGCCGCAGTCTCACCACCGACAACAACCAATCCCCGAAGCCCATGCCGTCGCCTACAGCAACTTGATCACCTCCTTCCACCACCCAATATCCCGAAGCTTTCAAAACTGAGTAGCTCTTCACTTTCTCCTTCTACTGCACCATTACCTTCCTTCCATTGCCTCACCTTCATCGCCGCTAACCGACAACGGCAAGCACCCGAACCCCACCTCCCTCTTACTACAGCCGCCTTGCAGCTCTTGTTGCTGTATTCCTCTTTGCCGAAGTCGACAATTCGAAACCCAAAGCTCGTCAACCCTTGCTCGTTGTTGCCGTCGGGACTCTCTAAAAACCATTATTCTTTCATATTCGGAACCATCGTCAAAAGGTAAGTCCTCTTGAACCAACTCGTTGCTATAGTTCAAGAATTATTTGATCTCCACAAGTAGTCCTTATTTCATTTACCTAACTTTCAATTGCTTGTTACCTTTCAAAGAGGTTATTACGGATTCATCGGTGAAACCAAGTAATAACTCTTTTTTTGTGCCATAAACTTGATTCAACTCTAAGCCATGTTATCCGTCATCATGTACATACAACACCCGAACAAAAATTAGAAACACAATATGTAGAAGAAATAATGATTTGAATGCATTTCGGTTGTATATGATGTTATAACAAGATTCGTGAAATTAATGCTATTTGTGACAGTAATTTTGTCATGTTAACGGTAGGAGTCCATCATAAGTATAAATGATAATTCAATTCTTGTTATATGAATATGTGGTTTTATTATCATGATTGTTGCAAAGGAGTACATTTTTGCTGATGTACTGCTAGTTATCCCATATTGTTGTGAGCTTATGACCCTGTTTCTTATAAAAATAACTAGAACTTTGTAAATAAGAAATTTAGCCCACTAAATCTAGGTTCTAGAACTTCTTATGGATCTGAATTCCTATTTATAGACTGCAAGTTATCATATTTTTAGTATTGTTAGGTTTTAAATTCCATATTGCTGTGTAGAGGCATACCAACATGATTTCCTAATTAAAATAGATTGTTAACAGTAGAATAAACACTTGAAAATTAGTCAAGATGCTGCAAGACATGATTAGGAGTTATTTTATAATTTTTATGAGATTGCTTGCTGAATTTCTAGTCTCGTTATGCATACAAAAACTTGACCCTCGGTTTCTGCTAGATCACTAGAACTGTAAAGAATAGACTTTGATGTAGGTGCAGATAAAATCACTTAGAACTTATTAAATGAAAGTTGTAGCTCTTTGTATCCAAAATCCAAACCATCCGACTTACGGATTGCAAGATATTCAGATTTTCGTACTATGACATCTGAATTCCAGAATATAGCCTGAAAATACATTACTATGTTTAATTAATTGAAACAATAGATTAAATTAAGAATTAAGACCTGAGATTAATCGTATTGTTACTGAACAATGTTAAGAACTATATTATAGTTTTTATAAGATTTTTAAATAAATTTACAGTCAAGTTTTATGTAAAATAATTTGCCCCTGACATGCTACCATAACAGGAAACCGGTAAAGAATGAAAGTATAAACATACCCACTTGGATTATAACATATCGTGCGAATATGCGTCGGTACCGGAAGGGAGTCTAGTATCTATAACCCCTGACAGAACCTGATTTACTTTTCTGTATCAACAGGAAAGTCAATTTTTGTACAACAACGTCTTGCTATCCAGAATGTGTGTTTTTGTGTTATTAAGTATAACGATATCTGATTTTGCATCTAATGGGTAGAATTAATTGTACCATATATTGCATAGCCTTGACACCACCTTGATACTTCTGTACCGATTGCATGTCCACATTTGAATATAATAAAATAATAACAAGTCGGGGTAAATAAGGGTCGACTTAGTAGTGACAACATTAGATTCTATACTCGGAGAAGGGTCCATTATTGCTCGATTGATTAGGTTTATCGATTATAGATGATGGATTATTGATTATTGATTATTGATTATTGTTGCTGAATACATGATCTGTAGAGTTCACCACTATAGTATAAACGATCATTGTTTGTATGCACCAAATCTGTGGTATGGGACACAGAACTACGTGCATTAGATAGAATAATAAAATACTTATAGACTTAAGATTGAAACTTGCATTTTTAACAATGGTTATTGTTATCGACCTTGAATATTGACTGTAGTAATTGATTATTGCATCGTTAATTCTATACGTTGATCGTATTATCAACCCTTGTTATTGACTTATGATTTTGTCTAGAATAAAATTAGAAGTAAATGGCACAATTTCCAGAATCAACTTCAATTGCAATTATAAATATTGTACAAAACTTCTTTATTACATCATCTCCGTACAACGCAGTGGAAATAAACACTTTAATTACAATCTCTTTACAATACAATTAGTTTCATCTTAATGCATCTGCATTCTTTTCACATTCAATTCCTAAATCATTAATTTTAGCAAACGAATAACTCGTTATAAAATATTTTCTCCTCATTTTAACAAAAACAACCACTTCCATAATTATTCTATTTCATTCATGCAAACAGAACCAAAATCACGAAAAAAAAACACAAAAGAAAAAAAAAACAAAAGCAAAAAGACTCAACAACAAAAATTACAAGACAGAAGCTTTAGACTGTCCAAAAAAAAATTTTTTAAAAAAAAAGACAGAAAGAAACTGGCCTATCTGGGTTTGAACCCGTGCGACCAGCATGAAGCCCAAAGCCACCTCCGCATTGGCTAGCCAATTAACCCAAAGCCACTAACTGATATAAGAAGGCATTAAACATTATGTATCAAAGGCACTGACATACCCTATACCCTGTACAAACCCAAGACCCTATTTCTCCAAATCGTAAAAACAATAACTTGGGTTACTACTCACTCCATGAACTGTAAACCCGAAACCCAGTATGCTCCAATTCAACCTTACAACATTTATTCAAACCCTAATGTTAAATCTTGAATTTTTAAAATTAAAAACAACGAATAAACAAGGAAAATCTCAACTTTAATATCAATCAAACATGAATTTAACAACATACAATAAATTCTAATTATCACCAAAAATATTCGTGAAATATATTTTGTCTAATTTCATCTCCCTTTGGCAGATTTGGATTTCGTTCCACGAATTGCGTGATATTTCAGTTTTCGTACAGCAGTGTTGGGAATTCCAGATTTGCCAAATTATCGTTTCTTGATGTTTTCTTATTTTTGATGGCTGAACTAATTTTACTGGAATATTATGAAACTTTATATTCTGATTCTAGACATATAGGGGAATACCCCAGATTTTTCCTGAATTTATTTGAAAGTTTTTAATGTTGTTTTTCTGACTGAGAAATCGTTTTACTAATTTCTGACTGAACATGTTTTCTGCATTCAAATCTGTTTTGAGTTATGACTTTGTGAATTACTATGTGACTTATTTATATTCGCTGGATTCGATTGGGAGTCTATTTTCCAGATTCTTCGACGGATCCAGATTTTCATTTCTATAGCAACGGGATTCACTGTTTTAGTACAACATTTTCTTGCTGTCCTAAATTAACATTTGCATGATTCTATTCCTTTATTAACTGTATATCATCTGTACCTATTTATCTGTCACCCTGAACCTGTTACATATTTATACCATGCTATTATCACTCTGTTTTCTGCACATACACGTTTGTCTACTAATAAAAATAAAATGATCAAGCTGGAGTTTGTGGGAGAGATCGAGTAGTGGGAAAGCATAGAAATGTGTACTTAGAAGGGGGCCCGTGTTTCCCATATGATTATCTGTTATTTGTTATCTGACCCTGTCTACATTACTTCCTATTGGAAGGTGTAGGAAAGAAGAGAACCACTAGGTTCTATCTGTCTGTCTGGATCTTTTATCTAACCCTGTCTACATTATTTCCTATAGAAGGTGTAGAGATGAAGAGAACCACAAGGTTCTATCTGTCTGATCTGATTATCTGATATCTGTGCGAAATCTGAGTACACGGCCCTATATGATTCCCTACGAAATCTAAAGCAAAACTATTTGAATGTAGCAACCATGTAAGGTGGGTTGCATGAAGTGCTACCTAGATAGTAATCACACAAGACTTATAAGAACATGACACCTGTATTTTGTTATCCGTATCTGTTTATCTGATATCTGATATCTGATTATCTGTTATTTATATGACTATCATCTGACACTACCAGCTGTATATCTGTCTGTATGCCATCTGACACTTGACACTTGACACGTGTTATCTGTATCTGTTAGTATACCATGCTATCTGATTTATTCTCCTAATTTATATTAGTTATAACATTTATGTTGACACATTTATACCATGCTATGTTGTTCTGTTGTTTTATATTTGTTATTAGTTAGTTTTCCCCATGTACTTGTATCCTACATTATAAGTGGCTCGTAACATGCATTGACGTGTACTTATTTTCTTTTTCCTTCTCCTACAAATTATTGATTGCAGATCAGGATGGTAGTTTTCCCGATGGCATTGGCGAGATGATGTATTAGTGCTGGATTTTCTACTTTGTTATTATTTTTATTTGTTGCTTAAACTTGAATAAATTGTATTTGATACATGGATTTATTTGTATTTGGGCAATGTGACCCAGGATATTATTAACTGTCCAGACATGATTTAATTTGAGATTATATTATATTTTGGATTTCAAGTAAATTTCTGTTGATCTATTTGATTCAATTGTGCATGATTGGTTAATTCTTTTGCTTCCGACTCTGATTATTTTGTGAGATGTTGTAAAGATTCCTGAACAGCTTATGGATGATGAAAATCATTCGCTGGGCTTAGTCACGTATCCGTATTCCGTATTTTTTCTAGGAAGCGGGGAGTGAAGGTTTTTAGGGGTATCAGAGCCCAGGTTTGGCTAATGTATTAGTTGCCTAATATATTAGACAAACTTAGTTCGATCTGGGATCTGCTCAACATTTCACCAACCATGCATGCATAAATGAATTATTATCAATATTGATCTGGATACTAGTCTTATTCCATTCTTTTTGATTCCTTCTTATTTAATCTCTTGATTCCTTGATTCTTTTGTCTTTTTCAGTCGTCCTCTTTGTTGATTTCTTTTTGGGTATGAATTCATTCTTCTCGTACCCATATTCTTTCTAATTTGGTGTTATCCATTCTTTTCTTTCTTGCTTGGTCCGTCAGTTGGCATCGCTGGATGCTATTGATAGAGTCTTCCTGATCAGAGTGGCACAGTGGAAGCGTCGTGGGCCCATAACCCACAGACCCCAAGATTCTCTTGTTGTTCCTCATTCCCTGCATTGCTTGCTTCTTTCCATCCCTTGTACTCGTCTTTATTTCGTTGACTTATTACTTGGTTCATCTCTTCCTTGTCCATCCTTTCTTCGATTCCAGTTCTATCTATTTCCTTCATCTCTTTGCTTTATTATTTTGCAAGTCTTGTGTTGTTTTTTATTCATTTTTTATGCCGATTACTTCTTTCTTGCATTCCATTTTGCCATCATGCACCCATTCATTATTTGATTCAATTCTTCCCTGATCATTCTCTCTTTGATTCCAATTCTGCCTACTCCCGTATTGCTTGGTTATCTTGTGTTGTTCTTTCCGTTTGATACCGCTTATTCTCTTTCTTGCATTCCATTTGACCCCATTGTTATCCATCTTCTTCCTTCTTTTTCTGGTGTTGCCTCTGCTTTGTTCCTTACCCTTTAACCCTTTGTTTTGTTACCCTTCCCCAGTTTGTATTTTTTCCTGTCCTATGTACCACCTAAGCAAATTTTGAGTACGAAATTTTGTTGTAAGGTGGGTAGGATTTGTAACCCATGTTCTCCAAAAAAATGTATTTTTGTGTATTTTCTGCATTTAGAATTATCGCAAATTATTTTTTTGATTTTCAAATACTTATGTCAAATTGTATTATTGAACTTTCTATTAAAGTCTATTTTAATCAATGGTTTTATTTGTTACTATTTTCCAACAAATTTAAATTAACTACCAATCTTATTATTTTCACTATTACCTAGGTTTCTATTATTATTACAACTATTATTGTTTGAAAATCCTGATTGTATTTATAATTATTCCAAATAAATTCCTTATTGAAGTACAAATTTATTTTGTTATATACATCTACAATTTTATTGATTATTTTATTTTCTAATGGATTTTATACCCTATTTTCTAATTGGATTTCTTTAACCCTATAAACCTAAACAACTACCCAATATCTGTTTATAACCCTACCCATTTACCCAAAATCCACTACCCTAATTTTCTAACCCATTAGGTTTTACACCTAGACCCGTTAATATCCCACTAAACCCATTTTAATTAAAACCTAACTCCACCCATTTATTCCTATACACTTAATCCCAAATCCCTGTTGACATATACCAATACCTAAATTATATTATCATATTCAACCAACACCAAACCACCTAGTATAAACCCATTAACTACCTACCAAAAATACGTTCCCCAAATTTCTTTCCTAAAGTATATCCCCAACCCGGTTGTTGCATGCACCCCCCAACCGTTAGCTGCACTTGCCCCACACCCATATCCTATGCTGTGCCGCCCATTTCAAACCTTAAAGAAATCTCCCCATATATATTAACCACCCTCATGCAGTTGTGTTCTCCCTCTGAGCCGCCGCCAAGTAAAAAAAATCCCCTATGTTCTCCCTATGTGAGCTCTTTCCCGACCCCAGTCCATTTCCGGCCTCATCTAAACCCCGCCTGCCCCTCGCCGCAGTCAACAGTGACTGCAGCGGCTCTACTCTCTGCCGTCTCTTCCTCTCTTGGAGTGCGTGTCGGTCTTATTAAGTTTGCGCATTCGTTCAAGAGTTGTTCGGGTTGCTTTTGTGTCTTGGTGTTCGTGAATTTTGTGTGTTCTTGCTTCGTTCGTTGGTTCGTGGGTTTTGGTGTATTCGCGTTTTCATTCGTGGGTTCTTTGATTTCTCATTCGTGGGTTTTGTTCGTTGCCGGGATCCGTTTCCGTTATTCTTGGTGTTCTTCGTTTTTATCATCGTCTCTCATGCAAGTAACTTGTACTCCAATTCTTTTGTTTGATACAAGTCAAAAAAATACGACCTATAGTGTTGTTGGGTTCTAGAGACAACTTGTGTGTGTATTATCTTTGATGAGTTTTTTCTCTATTGTGAAAACATGACCATAGTTGCCTCACGACACTTATGACATGAGTACAACTTAGGATTTACCGTTTATTTGATGTGATTCGAATATGTGAGTTAGTTATGAGAAATTGTGCATTTGTTGGATCCATGTGATATACTTGTTATGGACATTTAGTATACCCTATTTCATGTTGTTTGGACACTTGGTAAACTTGATTTCATGTTTGGGTGTGTTTGGATTAATTTTCTTGAATCTATGTTGATTTTAGTTTTTGAGAAAATTCTGTGTTTTGCAGAAATTCTATCTTGATAAGTAATTTAGACCATGTTAGGGTCAGTATCATAATTTCAGTATCAAACATGAGTTTTAGAGGAATTCGTCTGCTTTCCAACTCCTCTGACCTTGCTCTATTTTGTTTTCATATGTGTGAGAGATGACTGTTTCACTACAGAGGTGTAGGTAAATTCCAGATTTTGTTTCTTGAGGATTTTGATGACTAAATTATTTTGATACTTATTTTACACATATTATTTTTATCTGAAACTTTGGTCAGTACTTCTATATCTATCTAGGGATTACCCAGAATTTTGTTGGATTTTATTGATGAGTTTTATATGCTGTTTCGTGCTAATTTATGAAAGTTATACTTGCTGTATTTTGCTCACTGTTCTGTAAAGAATCATATTTTCACCCTGATTCCTTTTACTGTATGAAAAATATTCGTAAAATATGAAAGTTAATATATTTTGTCCATTTTCATCTCCCTTTGGCGGATTTGAATTTTGTTCCACGACTTGCGAGATATTTCAGTTTTCGTACAGTAGTATTGGGAATTTCCAATTTGCCAAACTATCGTTTCTTGATGTTTTCTTATTTTTGATGACTGAACTAATTTTTCTGGAATATTATGAAACTTTATATTCAGATTCAACACATATAGGGTAATACCCCATATTTTTCCTGTATTTATTTGAAAGGTTTCGATGCTGTTTTTCTGACTGAGAATTCGTTTTACTAATTTCTGACTGAACATGTTTTCTGCATTCAAATCAGTTTTGAGTTATGACTTTGTGAATTACTATGTGACTTATTTATATTTGCTGTATTCGTTTGGGAGTCTATTTTCCAGATTCTTCAACAGATCTAGATTTGCATTTCTGTAGCAATGGGATTCACTATTTTAGTACAACACTGTCTTGCTGTCCTAAATTAACATTTGCATGATTCTATTCCTTTATGAACTGTATATCATCTGTACCTGTTTATCAGTTACCCTAAACCTGTTACATGTTTAGACCATGCTATTATCACTCTATTTTCTGCTCATACACGTTTGTCTGCTAATAATAATAAAATGATCAAGCCGGGGTTTATGAAAAAGATCTAGTAGTGGAAAAGCATAGAAATGTGTACTTAGAAGGGGGCATGTGTTTCCCATATGATTTTCTGTTATATGTTATCTGACCTTGTCTACATTACTTTCTATAGGAAGGTGTAGGGAAGAAGAGAACCACTAGGTTCTATCTGTATGTCTGGATCTGTTATCTGACCTTGTCTACATTACTTCCTATAGAAGGTGTAGAGAAGAAGAGAACCACTAGGTTGTATCTGTTTGATCTGATTATCTGATATTTTTGTGAAACCTGAGTACACGGCCCTATATGATCCCCTACGAGATCTAAAGCGAAACTATTTGAATGTAGCAACCATGTAAGTTGGACTGCAAGAAGTACTACCTAGATAGTAATCACACAAGACTTATAAGAACATGACACCTGTATTCTGTTATCTGTATCTGTTTATCTGATATCTGTGATCTAATTATCTGTTATCTGTTTGACTATCATCTGACACTACCACCTGTATATCTGTCTATATGCCATCTGACACTTGACACATGTTATCTGTATCTGTTACTATACCATGCTATCTGATTTGTTCTCCTGATTTATGTTAGTTATAACATTTATGTTGACACATTTATGCCATGCTATGTTGTTCTGTTGTTTTATATTTGTTGTTAGTTAGTTTTCCCCATGTACTTGTATCCTACATTATAAGTGACCCTTAACTTGTATTGACGGGTACTTGTTTTCTTTTTCCTTCTCCTGCAAATTATTGATTGCAGATCAGGATGGTCGTTTTCCCAATGGCATTAGCGAGATGATGTATTAGTGCTGGATTTTTTGCTTTATTATTATTTTTATTTGTTGCTTGAACTTGAATAAATTGTATTTGATACTTGGATTTATTTGTATTTGGGCAATGTGACCCAGGATATTATTAACTGTCCAGACTTGATTTATTTTGAGATTATATTATATTTTGGATTTCAAGTAAATTTCTGTTGATCTATTTGTTTCAATTGTGCATGATTGGGTGATTCTTTTGCTTCTGACTTTGATTATTTTGTGAGATGTTGTAAAGATTCCTAAACAGTTTATGGATGATGAAAATCATTCGCTGGGCTTAGTCACATATCCGTATTCCATATTTCCTTTTTGGGAAGCTGGGCGTGACATTGACATAACCTGAAGTTCTATAAACAAGTTATGTATTGGAATCATGAACCTGAAGTCTAGATCTATGAGTTAAGAGCCTGAAGTTCTAACTTTAATTAGAAGTTTTTTTTAAAAATAATGTTTGTATTTATTTCCTTATGATCATGTATACCCTGCTAATTTTATATACTTTATTTTATTTACTAAAAAGATGTCGAACATTGCTAAACTCAATTTTAAGGCTCTTTGGATTAACGGTGAAAATTATTTATCATGGCAATTGGATGCTAAGATCCATTTGCGATCGAAAAAACTTGGTGATACTATTGCAGAAGGAAATAAGACGTCCCCATAGGACAAAGCATCCGCTCTAAATTTTTTGTGTCATCATATACATGATGATATGAAAAATGAATATTTGACTGAGGAAGATCCCTTGGGTCTTTGGAAATCCCATTAAAGATATGTATGATCAATAGAAGATGGTCATATTACCTAATGTTCGAAATGACTGGTTGAATATGAGATTCCAATATTATAAGACGACTTTTTAGTACAACTCTGCTCTATTTAATATTGTTTACCTTTTAAGATACTCTTTCTACATTTCATGTTTCGAACGTCCTCCTATAGCAGCCATTTCGAGAGCAACGAGTTTCTAAGTATTCTAAACTTATAACTTATCTCCTTGTTGCGGAACAAAATAGCAAAGTTGTAATTAAAAATCATAATTCAAGACCAACCTAGTCAATGAAAATTCCTAAAGCAAATGCCAACTTTTCTAAAAACTGAGACAAAGGTAGGGGACATGGACGAAATAATCATTCAGAAGAGGTGGGTACAATAATTCCTCCACTAAAGGAAGACATAATAATTACTCCAGTAGATGAGGTTTCCACTCCCTATATTGAGAAGAATCAAAATCCAACAATTCTGCTCAGTATGCAGACGATACTTGATATAGATGTGGAAAACATGGACATTGGTGACGTATCTGTTGTGCACCAAAACATGTGGTAGATCAATACAAGGCTTCTATCAATTACGCAGAGACAAATATGCTAGATGGTGAAAACCTAATTGAAGATCATGATGCAGTATCAATGAGATTTACAAACTGTAATCTTGATGATTTCTTTGAAGATACTGACAGTCAGCCTATTACTATTGAAGCATTTGAAGCAAAATTGGGAGAACCACAAAGTTGGGTCTAGAAGACCTAAAACAGTAGTTATCATCTTATTGAGTTCATCTTATTGAATCCATGCAAAGTATCCACCATAGCTGAACATGTACAAATAATTGAAGTTTCTAAAAGAGCGCACATAATTTTACCAAATGATACTCATATATTCATTAAATATGCTTTGTTTTCCAGCAATTTCTGAAAAAAACTGCTTAGTTTCAAACACATCAGACTGAATGGGTACCATATAGAAACTATAAGTGAAGATATCAAAAAATTATTATGCATCATTACTAGTGTTGGAAGTCAGAAACTCACGCAAGAAAAATTAAGTGCATTTTTCTTGAATTTATACTACACAAAAATTTCGAATGTTGAATCATTCTCCATTATGAGCCATAAACTCGAGCCATGCCAGAAGCTTAAATCAAGCCTGAAATATAGTGATCCTAAGATATTAATTCCTTGGCATGATAGGTTAGGACATCCTGGGACCACTATGTTAAGAAAATTAATGGATAACTCATATGGGCATCCCTTAGAAAACTATCAGTTGACTATACCTAGTGAGTACTTACGTGTTCCGTGTTCACAAGGTAACACATCACAAACCTTATTTCCATAAAATTGCATCTGAATCGCCATCATTTCTCAAGAGGTTACATGGTGATATTTATGGCTCTATAAATCCACCTAGTGGACCTTTCAGATATTTCATGTTCCAAACTTATGCCTCCACTCGTTGGTCCATTGTTCAATTATTTTTACTAGGGATAGCTTTTTCACGTTTATTGATTCAAATCATAAAACTTAAAGCTCATTTTCCTGACCATCATAATAAGTCTATAAGACTTGATAATGCGGCTGAATTCATATCCCAGGTTTTTGATAATTATTATTCGTTGGTAGGGATTGACGTTGAACATCTCATTCCACATGTTCATACACAAAACGATTTGGCTAAATCCTTGATTAAGCGTCTTCAGCTTAGCTGAATCCATGATTAAGCATCTTCAACTTATTGCCAGACATTTACTAATGCAGTATAAGTAACCTGTTAGTGCTTGGGGACATGTTGACATGCAGTATTGCATGCATCAATACTAATAAGACTTAGACCCACAGCCTATCATGATTTCTTTCTTGCACAACTTGTCACAGGCAATCAGCTGAATATATCCTATTTGAGTAAATTTGGCTATGCGGTTCAACGTTCATTCCACATGCATGAACTCTCATTTAAAATTAGATAAGACTAGTACACATTACAATGTGTAACATACACACCTAATTTGATTAAAAACTAACAATGAAATTGTATGTAGAATTGTGCACACACATATTGTGCGCATGCATGTGTTTCTCACCGATTTGAAAGAGTTGGCCGGCCATTTGTGTGAGAGTGGAGAGAGTGGGTGAGTGTGTGGGTGAGTGGAGAGCTCCTTTAGAAAGTGGGGATTATTATAACTACTCATTATTTTACCCTATAAATAGCCCATGAAGAAACACAAATCAAATCAAGAAAAAAAAAGAGAAGAGAAAGAAAGAAAGATTGCTTCGGGATTTGCTAGGAGGCTTGGGATTTTTGTGCTTGTGGAGAGCTCTTTGAGGCTTTTTGCTAAGGATTTAACTACTAGGAGCTTTTTGAAGTGGGTGTTCTCATCGTCTTCTAAAATTTTGTAGATTATGCTTGATTGTCCGTGACATGTGTAGATATTAATTTAATTAGGGTGTATAAGTGTAGAAGCTTTCTATAGTTTTAATTGTGCACTCTTAGTCATAGTAAGTATATGAATGTGTAGAGTTTTCTTTATTTTCTAAAATGTTAGTAATTGTGCATGTTAGAAATATGTAGATGGATGGTGAAATTGACATATGTGTCTCTAGCAAAACTTATTAGTACATACTTAATTACAATCACGTAGTAGGTGGTGAATTAACAGAAGTTTGATTGAATGCCTTTCTAGTAGAGAATTTATAAAAAATAAATCCATGGAATCAAATCTCTCTATATAGGATGTAGCAATGTAAAAAAAAAAAAGAACTCCCCAAAAATGTAATTGTATGAAGAACAATAATTTGTATAGTTCAAATTGTAGAATCATGAATAATTTATGCAAGTTGGGAAATAATTTCCTTTATATTGGGAATAGACTATTATAGAGTTTATTTCTGGCTAATATACTCAATTTAAAGGGAAAATTATCATCTGAAAATGTTTAGTAATAAAAATGAATAGTGAAGAAGAAATTGAAATTCCAAAGAAAATCTAGAAACAGAGAGTTTTGAAATAAAAGCACGTCGATAGTATTATGATCAGATTGAGAGGCTTGGGAGCCTGGTTTGTGGGTGTGCTTTCGAGCGTTATGTACAGTGGCCAGGGGTTGCGGGTTCGAGTCTTGAGAGGCTCTATTTTTTGTAAATTTTGAATTTTAGTATTTTAACAGTAGGCCGGTTATAAAAACAATTAAATGGGGTTTTCTTCACAAAATGAGAGTGGCTCACTGGTCTGGGTTGTGGTCTGGGTTGCTGTGCGGTCTGGGGTTCAATCCCGGAGGAGCACATTTTATTTTTTATTTTATTTTAATGGTTTTCCATGTTTTAAAATTTGGGAAAAATTGTGAAAATACTTTAAAATATTATTCGGACATTGGACAATAATTCTACACTATTTTAAGATGTATTTTGGGAATTAAAGTTACATTAGACAACGTACTAGATGAATCTAGTTTCTAGTCTAAACTCAAGGGTATTGGTTATGTTAAAACTGAGTTTAAAAATGTGGGAAGGGAATAAAAATTTAGAACCTATCTTTGGAAAAATTACATTGGGATCAAATTATTGAAATAAGTAAATGGTTGGGATATTTTAAAAATATGGTTAAGAGACTGAAATACAAAGAATCTTTATATTTAGTTTTATCATAAGAAGTTTACGATACGTAAGGAAATAGATTTGAAATTAACAATTCAAAAGGAATGTATGAAAAAATCAAATGAATTATGAAGGAAAAATTGTGTAATTGAGGTTGAGATGACCTATGTGATCTCGGCTTGAGTGGCTGGAATCTAGAGGCTGAGCGAGACCCGTAGAAACCAGCAAGTTATGATAAATGAAATTTGAGAAGTATCCAGTGTGGGCTAATATTTCTCCGTGAGTTGATTTAAGTTCGGCATGATAAGCTAGCTAACAACTGCTCGGTCCAATCAGCCATTGCTCGACTTCTAACGGTGTCTCAGTACCCGAGAACTTATCCAGATGCAGTCTCATGAAGTCTGCCACTGTACCGGGCCTTAGTGCAAGCAGCCCTGGTGCCGGTCCAACAGCGGTTCGGTTCATGGTTTCCAAGTTGGCCTTCACCAATTCATTATGCTCATGTTGTAGTTTCATCATTTGTTGCAGTGCTTGAAGAATGGCCACATTATCTGACTGTTATTCCCTCGGTCGGGAAGTGGAAGAGCCTCCGCGAGATATAGTCTGCAATATAGTCAAATCAGTGAGTATCCAGATATAAGTTGGTTATTACATGAACATGTGATCAACGTGGTGCGTATATTATTGAGCTAACCTGGCTCGATCCTAACCTGGCTTTGAAGCCACTGAAAACCCTGTTATGCCCTGCATCCCAAAATACGAAATTATGGGAATGTAACTGAGGCCCAGCGAGTGATATAAGTATACAAACTCATATCATCCATAAGTTGTAACAGTTTAACTAAACAATATGAAACGTAACCACAAACACACATGCAATAAAAATAATCACAAACTTAAATAATCCATGAAATGTCTCATCAATAACCAACACGTGGAAGGAAATAAACTTCGGGTCACCAAAGCACGGAATATAAAGTACGATAATAATATTAATGCTGGAATTGAAATAGCATTGACGAAATTATTATTGTAGGCTAATAATTCAGCTCGATTCTCTAGAAGATTTTCTCACCAAGTCCTTTGGGCAATTCTCCTTGTGCCCCTACAAGCTCGTGGTCTAGAGTTTGGGGGGGGTGGGGGGGGAGTCCGTTATGTAACACCCCGTAAAATAATATTTTTTTGAATTATTAAATAATATTGAATTATTGAAATTGACTATTTTGACCATTTTCTTGAAATTGTTGTTGCACGTGCAAAGTTATAAAATTTTGGATTTCTCAAAAGTTGGTTACCAATAATTTATGTCCCTCATTTAAGTATGATATATATATTTTTTTCATATTTCTTGATTAAAGAAAATCAGTTTTAGACTCTATGTTGATATAATTGATTTTGATGAAAGAATTACATTCCGGCCGTAAAAGATCTAAAAATTAAATAAATAGTATTTATCTATTAATCATAGATCATTTTGAATTAATAAATAATTTAAAATAAATTTATTTAATTATTTTGGATTTTTGTAAAATTGACGTTTTCACATGTGCAAAACACGTGCAAAAAAATTTTAGGTGCAAATTTTCACTTTTAAATTCTGAATAAATTCTCCTATTTATAATTGAGTATATTATAAATTTTGGTATTTTTCTGAATAAAGAAACTATTTTTGTAAATACTTTGAAAGAAAAGGGTTTTGTGCAAAATGTCGTTTGGAAGTAAAATTCGAATTTCAAATTTTGTTTTTTCCATTTTGATACCGATATGGTAGTGGAGAGATTGGGGGTGGAGATTTTATCCCTCTAATTTGATTTGACTTGGTTTTATTGAGTATATATTATGCAATTTTGGGATTGTTGCGGACTTTATTGTAAATATTTTTCCTGGAGAAAAAAGTTAGAAATTTTATTTTGAATACCTAATTTTTATTATTAGATAGTAATTCTAATTTTTATGGATTTTTACGAATATTTAATGGCTTGTTTCCAAATATTAAAAAGAGAATGATTTTTGTGTAAAATTGCCACTTGGGGGTAAAAATTCAATTTTTCAAACTCTGGGTGCACACATTGGTCGGCCAGATCAGGAGAGTTAGGGAATTTAATTTCTATTTTAATTGATATTATTTGATTAACTAAAAATTGGAAAGATCCATATATGTAAATAAATATTTTCTTGAGGAGTATTTTTGTAAACTATTGTAAGACCCTAAAAGTCCAGACCCCGGCCTATATCTACTGCTACTACAGCCCCCCTCCCCCTGTACACAAGAGAAATGTTTGTTT
Organism: Hemerocallis citrina; assembly: GCA_017893485.1. Classification (NCBI taxonomy): domain Eukaryota; kingdom Viridiplantae; phylum Streptophyta; class Magnoliopsida; order Asparagales; family Asphodelaceae; genus Hemerocallis; species Hemerocallis citrina. The sequence continues at coordinate 235,138,558 of CM030361.1, read as the reverse complement.
TTCTATTATTCTTGGAGTTTTTCGTGGCATGGATCTTGGATTTTCGCAAGGAGGAGGATGAGCTTTTTTATTATTATTATTATCTTCTTCGATTGATCTTCTTTGAGGTGGGTGGTACTTCTCATCTCTTAATTTGTTGTATGCTTGTATAATATGATAATGATTGATCAAATATGATATATCTTGCATGTTTATTAAACTTGAAGTAGATCTATTAGAAGATAAATCTTAAAGAAAAAGTAGTCAAATAACATCTTCATGAATAAGAACCCTAATTGAGATGCGATTACCATGTATAAATTATTTACTGATGTTAGAGATTGGCGATGCATGAAAGATCTTGTTTTAATTTACAAGAATACTTGTATGATCATGGGGTTTATAATAGTTGATGGCTATTTGTTATGAAAATTTATAGACCATTGAATACATACAAATTCATTACTTGATTGATTAAAAAGTTGTAAATTTTATAAGAGAATTCGCTGTTTTAATTATAATTAATTTCATTTTTATAGATTCTATAGTTTTGATGATTGTATGATGATGGATTGTATGTTAAACATTGGGTCTTAATATTATGACTAAGAGATTTTCATGAACATACAATTACAAATTTTTAATTGATAAAGTTATTATTTGGGGCCAATAAAAATTGATTGATGATCATGGATTTAACTTATAGATGATGGGAATTTGTGGAGGTAATTAGAATTAATTGTATCCTATTAAATTCCTGTTTGATTGATCTTAAAGTTGAAATTTTCCATGTTTATTCGTTGTTTTTAATTTTAAAAATTCAAGGTTTAACATTAGTGTTTGAATAATTGTTGTATGGTGGAATTGGAGCATACTGGGTTTCGAGTTTACTGTTCTTGGAGTGAGCAGTAACCCAAGTTATTGTTTTTAGGATTTGGAGAAATAGGGTCTCAGGTTTGTACAAGGTATAGGGTTTGTCAGTGCCTTTGGTACATAACGTTTAATGCCTTCTAGTTAGTGGCTTTGGATTAGTTGGCTAGCCCATGCGGAGGTGGCCTTGGGCCTCTTGCTGGTCGCACGGGTTCGAACCCGGATAGGACAGTATCTTTTCTTGTTCTTCTTTTTTTTTTTTTTTTTTGAGTTTTTTTAGATAGTCTGAAGCTTCGGTCTTGTAATTTTTTCTATTGAGTCTTTTGCTTTTGTTTTGTTTTATTTTTCTTTTGAGTTTTTTTTTGGGTTTTAAAGCTTTTAAAATAAAAAGAAAAAAATGTGTTGGGTGGAAAATTTATTTAATAAATTTCAATGTTATAGATTATTGATTCTAAGACTTCAACTTTTGAGAATTTAATTACAGATTTTGAAGGCATATAATTCCAAATTTGTAATTGAGTTATTTTAGTTTTACGTTCATTAGAATCTCAGAATTTAATAATTGAAGTGTCGAATCTGGAAAGAAATGTTATAAGATGAGATGAGAATATTTTTTGGTGATTTTGGTTCTGTTTTCCATGAATGAAATTGAATAATTATGGAAGTGGTTGTTTTTTTAAAATTGAGGAGAGAATATTTTATAACGAGTTATTTGTTTGCCAAAATTAATGATTTACGAATTGAATGTGAAAAGAATAGAGATGCATTAAGTTAAAATTTATTGTATTGTAAAGTGATTGTAATTAATGTGTTTATTTCTGCTGTGTTGTAAAGAGTTGATGTAATAAAAAAGTTTTAATTTTTCCTGTATTTTGTACTATGTTTATAATTGCAATTGAAGTTGATTTTGAAAATTGTGCCACTTACTTCTAATTTTATTTATTAAAAATTCGGGGCGCTACAAGTTGGTATCAGAGCAAACTTCAATAGTAATACTAAACATGATATAGGGAACAAAAATTAGGGTGGATAATAGGAGTGTGAGTACCTAGGTTGGACATTAGAAGTGTGAGTACCTAGGTGGACATTAGATATGTGAGTTTGTTGTTTTGATCATGAATGCTTGTTATGAAATCTGAATTATTTGTATGTCTAGATTCGACTATTTTTTTTATCGAGTTGATTGTTTCCGCATAAATAGAAGATGAGTAAATTGTTTTCTCCTGTTGTGATAATTACTTTTAATTATTTTTATAATTATTGACGTTAAATTGGGATAATTTTATTAGTTATTGACTTATCTATTTTAGTACAAATCTACTTACAATTGTTTAATTTTAAAGTATGTTTCGCAAGTCTTAGTCTATTTGTTCTATAAGTTTTTTGTTTTATAGAAACAAATTTTCTTATTGAAGTTTGGAATGTGGCAAATCTAGCTTTTTCTTTTTCTATTGGTGTTTGCAATTTATAGTTTTGAATAACGTAATATTTGATTTTCGTTTGTCACTTTTGTGTGACGAATACTACTCTAATTACATTATAATTAACAATTTTTTACTTAAATCATGTTTTCTTTTGGATAGTGCTTTGAATATATTATGTTTTTTTATGTAGCTATTCAGTTTATAATGGCTTTGCAAAGTTGCCCTGAGGATATTTGTTTTAATATTATTTTTTGAAAGTTAATGAGGTGTATACAGGTACAACTATATAGTAACACAATCAAAATTTTATAATAGTTTTACTATATTGAACGGTTTTACCCTTAGGATTTAAGTTGGATTTGTTTCAAATTCCTTTTATTTATTTTTCTATTGTTATTGATTTCAGATTTTTTTTTAATATTATTAATATCTGATTTTATTAGTTTTCAGATTTTATTTATTTATTTATTTGTGATTAATCTCAGATTTCTGTAAGTTTCAAATTTGCGTGAATTTAGATTTTTGTGTTGTTAGTTTCAGACTTTTTAACAAGTTTTGAATTTGTTTGATTTTAAATATATAGTTCCATAATTGGCACGATATAATTTCATATTTAGAAAGGTATAATTCCATATTTGAGTGAATATAATTTATGATTTGGAAACATTTAGTTTCATTTTTAAATCGTATAGATCTTAGATTTTGAATTGATTTGTTTCAATGTATACGATTTACTTAAGAAATATGTGTTCACAAATTATCCTAAATTTTATAGTTTTATTCTAATTAAAAGTTAAGGTTTACATATAATTTCTTTTCTTATGTCATTTGGTTTTACACTATTATGCATTATATTGTAATATAAGTTGAACTAGTTTGTTTGATTTTTCTCTACTTCCTTTTTTATGCAATTGTAAATTTATTTACGATTGTATTTGAGTATATATACAATAGTTTAAGTTTACAGTGGTAAGTTATTATAATTATAGTTTTACGTTTTTGTTTACACTTCTTCTTCTATTTTTCTAACATAAAATTTACAATATATATTTTTTTCTTCATTTAATTACTAACATGATTACGTGTTTCACGGTTTTGTCGTAGATTTTACTTTTGTATCTTTTTATATCCTTACCACAATTATTTTAGCATTTTCTTCCCATTAATATTACCTTTACTTATACACTTACTTTTTTCCTACTGCATATATATATATATTTACTATTTATTTTTTTTGAAGGAAAAGGTGGAGTATCGCCACCCTATATTTTTACTATTGCTTGTCTGTTTTATGATCACTTATCACTTTTCATTTCTAATTACTCAAATTCATTTTCTAATTATTTTAGTATTGCTTGCTCATTAGTGTCTTTTTTTTACTTGTTATTCATCTACTAATTTCTTTTTTAAAAAATTTCTATTACTTTCTCCGCAGGGCAGGAGCAACTAGGTTCCGTCTATCAGGTGCACTTCGACACGATCTCCAGTCTGGACATGCTTAGTCTCTCCAAAGATATGGGGTTCTTGATTTCTTCGGATTATGGGGGTGCCTTTGACAATATTCGCCAATGCGAATTATCGAGAGCTTTTGAGAATCGTGTTTATCATGATTAGCATTTCTTGGAATGCCAGGTGCCTCCATTGCCCTACCAAACAACAAGCAGTCTATCAACTTATTTCTTCATCCCACTGCGATTTAATTTCTATTCAGGAATCCAAACTGGCTTCTCCGTCCCCCCCCACTCTCCGTTCGATAAGTGGTTCTTTAATTTCCAATTGGATTTTCCTGTACGCGGTTGCATCCAGGGGTGGGATTCTCTTTGGCTTTAGAGAATCTAAATTCTTGATCAAATCTATTCACCAACTTTCCTTCTTCTTAGTTGTCTGTCTCCACTAGTTTGAATTCAATTGCGATCTCACGGTGGTATCGGTTTACGGACCATCCACCACGGATCGACGTCCTCAATTTTGGAATGAATTTGTCTCTTTCCAAAACCATATTCACGGATTCTAGTTCTTTGGCGACATCAATGTCACTAGATTTGCATCTGAAAGGTCAGGATTGGATTCCCACCTAGCTGATTCCAATCGTTTTAACGATTGTATTCGCAATTTACAACTCTCCGATTTTCCTATCAATGGTTGAACCTACACTTGGTCAAACCAGAGACAGTCGCCGACTATGTCTAAGCTCGATCGTTTCCTTTGCTTTGTTGATTGGATTAATTTTTTCCACAACTCTTTGGTTACTGCCTTGCCTAACCCAATTTCGGATCATGTTCCGATCTCCTTATGTTCTAATTTTAATTTTACCAAACCGTTCAAATTTCGTTTCAAAAAATTCTGGCTGCAAGACCAAATCTTCGTGAATCTCATCACAGAGTGTCTCTCCTCTATCACCGGCTTTTCCGGTCTCGGGCGCATCCTTATTAAGCTTCACGCTACCAAATTTGGCTGTAAAATTTGGAATAAAGAGAGATTTGCCCATGCTAATTTCCTCAAGCAACTTTTCCTATCCTCCATTGATTCGATCGACAAACTTGAGGAGGTTGGCCCAATTTCTGAAGCTCTTCGGCTCGAACGAGCCTCTTGCAAAAGGGAATACGCTTCCATTCTGAACAACGAGCATATCAAATGGGTCCCAGAGAGCGAAGTATTGGTGGATCAAGGAAGGTGATGGCAACACCGCCTTTTTCCACAACTTCGCTTCTCATCGTCAGCGGGTCAATCGCATCTCCTCCATCATAGATAGTGGTAATGAGCTGACGTCCGATTCAGAATTTCATGTTACATTCCTTAACTTTTTTAAAAATCTCATTGGTTCTCGTAAATCCCGTTCTTTCCAACTGGACTGGAACCAAATTTATGGCCAGCAATCCCATGTTCTTTCTAGCATGGAAGTGTCGTTCTCTATGGACGAGATCAAACGGGCTGTTTTCTCCTTAAAATGCGATTCGGCCTCGGGATCGGATGGTTTTCCAGGTTTCTTCTTCCAAAAATTCTGGGAAGAGCTTAAAGATGATCTCTTCAAAATGTTCCCTGATCTTCATCTAGGAGCCTTTTCCTTTGATCGGATTAACTACGCGCACATTGTTCTTATCCCTAATATTATGGGAGCTAACTCGATCTCCAACTTCAAAACGAATAGTCTCCTCAACACTACCTTCAACATCATTATGAAGGTGTTTGCCACTCGTCTGAGTACTATTATTTCTCCCTTAATAGACTTGGCTCAATCGGGGTTTATTAAAGATAGGTTTATCCTGTGCAATGTGGCTTCGGCCCAAGAAATTATCTTCGATTGTCATAGATCCAACTCTGAGGGCATCCTACTTAAGTTGGATTTTCAAAAAGCTTACGATAATGTCAGTTGGGAATTTCTTTTTGACATTCTTCTTAATTATGGTTTTAGGCCTAAATGGATCACCTGGATCCAATCCAGCTTATTCGTCGGTACCTCCTCGATTATCATCAATGGATCGGAAGGTCACAAGTTCAAATGCAAGTGCGGCCTTCGTCAGGGGGATCCGATTTCCTCTCTTTTATTCTCCATAGTGGTGGATGTTTTTAGTAAGTTACTTCGTAATGCTTGGGAAGCCGGCGTTATTGAAGGTATTGGAAGTTCACATAGCTTTCGTGGTGTGCTGAACCTCCAATACACCGATGACACCATCATCTTTGCGAAACCCAACGGGTGTTCCTTGCGTAACTTGAAGTTACTATTATACATCTTTGAAAAAACTTTCGGTCTTGTGATAAACTTTCAAAAATCCTCTGTTCTCTGGCTTGGAGGATCGATTATTCGTCAAGCAGAAATCGCACAGTTCTTTAACTGTGCATCGGATTCCTTTCCTATTCAGTACCTAGGTATTCCCTTGCGGTGGGGAAAGTTGCATAAATCTGACTGGATAGCGATGATTGAAAACCTGGAGTCCAGAATGAATGTTTGGAACGGAAGACACCTCTCCCATGGAGGTAGATTAGTTCTGGTCAACTCTGTTCTTTCTTCTATTCCCTTATATATGATTTCCTTTTTTTACGTCCCTTCCTGGGCAATTAAGAGGATAGACAAAATTAGAATTAATTTCTTTTGGTCAGGAATGGGTCTTTATAAAGCTGGGACACATCTCTGTAACTAGAAGTTGATCTGCACATCTAAGGCTGCAGGTGGTCTTTGGGTTCCTAATCTCAGACAGCAAAATCTGGCTCTGTTGGGTAAATAGTTATGGAGAGTTATAGCTTACGATCAACTGCCTTGGGCCATCCGTTTTGAAGCTGGTCTTCGAACCTTTTTTCATATCCTCTAATTGTTTCTCTCGGAAGAGGATTACGGACTTTTCCCCTTCTCTGTCCCGTAAGGCCTCCCCCTTCTGGAAAGGGGTATGGAAGGCAGCAAGCCCGTTTAGTTGTGGGATCTTCCATGTATGTGCTAGCGGGTCCAAGACTAAGTTCTGGGTCGATCTATGGATCGGAAATATGAAGCTAGCCTCATTGTTTCCTTCTCTCTACCAGTTGGCCTCATCCCCCTCAGCGACGATGGTAGATCATCTGGTTATTATCAACCACTAAAAGTATTGGTCAATTGCTTTCCTCGGCACTCTTTCTACCAACCTTGAGGTGGAGCTCCATGAGCTATTCTCGATACTTAACCAGTATGCTTGGTGTCCCTCTGATAAAATTTCTTAGCGGTGGACTAGCTCGGGGGTTTACTCGGTTAAGTCTTTCTACAATTTTCTAAACTTTGGTGGAGTATACTTCAACCTGGCCAAACCGTTATGGATGAGTTGTACCCCGCTTAAATCCAAAATCCTTACTTGGTTAGCTCTTAATAACAAACTCCAGACTGTAGACCGTCTCAACAAAATGGATCTTGCTATAGGTCAATTTATGTGTGTTTTGTTCAACAGAGCATGAAGATGCCGAACATCTCTTCCTTCGGTGCACCTTTATCTGACCCTTGTGGTCTATTACTGTAGTGGCTTGGCAAGCTCCGACTGTTCCCGTAGCTTTTCATCCTGTTGGAGGGCGAATTTGCTTAAGAGAGAATTTCATAGTTCTTGGTTCCTCTCCGTCATGGCCATGATCTGGGTGATCCGGTTAGAAAGGAATAAACATATCTTTGCGCACTCGGCTTCATCGCTGGCGGCGATGATTGACAACTTTTTATTTTTCATCAATTCGTGGTCGTCCACTTTAACGCAGGTTAAAGTGGATTCCTTGCATTTAAGTCGCCTGGAGGAGGCATACCATTGTTATCGTTCTCATTTAGCTATTTAGAGTTAGCGTGTATCTTTCTCACTTTGTCCTTGTTTGTTTTCCCTTGCAGATTTGACTTGCTTTCATGGCTCTTGCTTCTCTCTCTATGGGTTCAACCGATACTTGTTTTGGTGGTTGTTGGATGGCCTTCTTTTGTGGGATGTTTGCAGTTCCTCCTCCAGCTTCGTTTTGTAGCATCGGTTGCCCTTCTCCTTTTTTTTTATAACTGTATGCTATTGTTATTTTGTTCAATGACAGGGCCTTCCATACTTCTGAAGGGACCTTAGTCGTTTATTATCGATGTTCGGACTATTTAGCGTTTATTTAGTTTGGGCTATGTCCTCAATGTTTACTCTCTCGTATCCTTTTGGTCTTTTTGGGTGGTTGATAGGCTGCACCCTGGTGTGCTTTTGGTCGCCTATCGGTGGAGTGCCTTTCTGTTGGCCATAGGGCTGGACTCGCTTCTTTTGATTGCGAGGGTTTGGTCTAGATGTTGCTCCACCCGTTTTGTTCTTTCTTCTGTTCTGAGCTTTTGGTTGTTTGCCCAGATGGGGGGCTGCCCCAGATTGGGTTGTGCATTATTGCGCCTCTTAGGCATTTTTTTATTTGCCTGCTCACCAATTGGCGGATCTGTGTTTGCTATATTTGAGTGTGAGGATTGCTTTTGTTCGGCTGTGGGTTTGGGTTGCGACTGTGATGCAGTTTAGGGGCTGCTATTGTTGTGCTCAATTTTTTGTGCTAGTTCTGTTTTGGTTGCTTTGTTTGGGGTTTGGCCCAGCGACCTGCATTGTGCTTTGTTCTAGTTTGTATGTTGCATGTGGGGGGGTTAGGCTCGAGTTGCTTGTTGTCTCCACGTTGCAGTGTGTGGGTTCCATTGGTTCGGTTCCTTCTTTGCGACGCCGTGCAGGCGTTTTTAGTGTTTTGCTTCTATTCCGAATTTTTCTTATTCTTTGTCCGAGTTTGGGGTTTGGCGCAGCGCTGTTATTAACACTTCATTATCGCTTGTTGGCTGCGTTCTTCGGTGTTTCCTGCAGGATGGGGTGCTGGCCTTGTTCGGCGAGCGGCGGCTTGGCTAGCGATTGTTTTGTTCAGCCCTCCTTTGCCTTTAGGGTTGGCTGTTAGGGATCGGAGAGAAGCCTGCTGAGCAAACTTTTCCGGTACTTATTCAGGGTTGGGATTTAGAGAGGAGCGCCGGTCGCCTCGTTGCTAGGCTGCGTTGTCTCTTCGGTTCTCTCTTGTTTCACTGTAGGGTGGCCTGTGTAGTTAACCTGTGATTTTTGTTTTCGTTGGGACTACTATTGGTTGCCCTATCCTCTGTTTTTATTAGTTCCTGAGTTTTACTCCTTGTAAATTGGTTTGTTTGTATGTTACTTTTTTTTATTGCAATTTATTTTTTGGGCTGAAGTCGTAAGACTCTATCTATCGTATAAAAAATGAATAAATAAATAATAAATAAATAAAAATTTCTATTACTTCTACTTTGACTCTTTACTAGTTGCAGTACTTTTTTTTATAGTCTTCCGTTACCTCTTATGAATATTTGCCCTAACTTTGACAGTTTGTTGTATTACGTTTGATCTTAACATGTTTTTTCTGTTAACTAACGTTTACTCTTTTTCATTCAATGTTTCTATCTTCTTTTTTATTTTTCTTGTTCTTTGTGCATAATTTTTATTAACACAACTTTTTTCCATACCCACTTATTTTGTGTGTTTATTTTTTTAACTATAATGATCCCCTATTTTACTTTCACATTGTTTAATCAATTTTTTTATGATAATTATTTACATATTTATTTTGCATTTTTAAGTTTTATACAGTTGCTTTAGAAACCTTTGGAGTGCTTTATATTTTGTTATACTGACTAAACTTATTGTTATTTTTTACTTTAGACAGTTTTCTTTTACTCGTATTCTTGTCTAAGTTTTGTGTTACGTACTTTTGTCTATTTTCATTAATTCATAAATTTATGGTGTATTGTGTTCATAGTGTATTCAAGTTTTAAGGAAGCTATTGATTCCTTTGTGTGCTTTAAAGTACTATTGACTAATTTATATTAGTTATGATAATTATGCTATAGAAATTCGTATGAATTAATTAATTCTCTAGTTGCTTTCAGTAAGTTATTGCATAGTTTAAAAATTTTTTAATACATTTTATATATCTTCTTGGGATTAGTTTTATGCTTTATAGGTTTTCGCTTATACTTGTTGCTCTGTCAGTTTTCATATTTACTTTACTGTTCTTATTATACGTTATTTTCATTAGTTAGCAACCCAATGTAATTAGACAATAAAGATAGAATGATTTTTTCAGATATTGTTGTGTAAGTTTTGTATTTTTGTTTTACTCTTACTTTTTGAAGGACACTATTCTAAGGGGGGAGTGATGTAACACCCCGTAAAATAAAAAATCTATTTTTGAAATGATTAATTATATTGAATTAGTAAAATTGACTATTTTAACAGTTTTTTTGAAATTGCTGTTACATGTGCAAAGCACGTGCAAAATTTTGTATTTCTCAAAATTTGGTTACCAATAATTGATGTCCATCATTTAAGTATGATATATTTTATTTTTCAAATTTCTTGATTAAAAAAACTTATTTTTGGACTCTATGTTGATATAATTAATTTTGATGAAAAAATTACATTCCGGCTGTAAAAGAGCTAAAAATTAAATCAAAAGTATTTTTCTATATCATTTTTAATTAATAAATAATTTTAAAATCAATTTATTTAGTTATTTGGTTTTTTGTAAAATTGACGTTTTCATACGTGCAAAACAGGTGCAAATATTTTTTAGGTGAAAATTTCTACTTTTAAATTTTGAATAACACGGCGAATTTCACGAATATTTTTCATACAGTAAAAGGAATCAGGTTGAAAATATAATTCTTTACAGAACTGCGAGCAAAATACAGCAAGTATAACTTTCATAAATAAGTACGAAACAGGCGTACAAAACTTATCAATAAAATCCGCCAAAATTCTCAGTAATCCCTAGATAGATATAAAAGTACTGACCAAAGTTTTAGATCAAAATAATATGTGTAACACAAGTATCAAAATAAATTAGTCATCAAAATCCTCAAAAAACGAAATTGGGAATTTACCTACATCTCTATAGTAAAACAATCATATCTCACACATACGAAAACGAAAATCGAGCAAGGTCAGAGGGGTTGGAAAGCAGATGAATTCCTATAAAACTTATGTTTTATACTGAAATTAAGATACTGACCCTAACATGGTCTAAATTACTGATCAAGACAGAATATAGGCAAAACACAGAATTTCCTCAAAAACCATAATTAACATAGATTCAAGAAAATTGATCCAAACACACCCAAACATGAAATCAAGTCTACCAAGTGTCCATACAACATGAAATAGGGTATACTAAATGTCCATAACAAGTATATCACATGGATCCAATAAATGCACAATTTCTCATAACTAACTCACATATTCGAATCACATCTAATAAATGGTAAATCCTAAGTTGTACTCATGTCATAAGTGTCATGAGGCAACTATGGTCAAGTTTTCACAATAGAGACAAAAACCATCAAAGATAACACACACCAGTTGTCTCTAGAACCCAACTACTCTATAGGTGGTATTTTTTTGACTTGTATCAAACAAAAAAATTGGAGTACAAGTTACTTGCCTGAGAGACGACGATGAAAATGAAGAACACCAAGAATAACGGGAACGGATCCCCGCAACGAACAAAACCCACGAATGAGAAATCAATGAACCCACAAACGAAAATGCGAATACACCAAAACCCACGAACCAACGAACGAAGCAAGAACACACAAAAATTCACGAACACCAAGACACAAAAGCAACCCGAACAACTCTCGAACGAACGCGCGAACTTAATAAAACCGACACGCACTCCAAGAGAGGAAGAGACGGCGGAGAGGAGAGCCACTACAGTCGTTGTTGACTGCAGCGAGGGGCAGGCAGGGTTTAGATGAGGCCAGAAGTGGACTGAGGTCGGGAGAGAGCTCACACAGGGAGAACAGAGGGGGTTTTTTTTTACTTGGCGGCGGCTCAGAGGGCGAACACAACTGCATGGGGGTGGTTAATATATATGGGGAGATTTCTTTAGGATTTGAAACGGGTGACACAGCATAGGATACGGGTGTGGGGCAAGTGCAGCTAACGGTTGGGGGGTGCATGCAGCAACCGGGTTGGGGATATACTTTAGGAAAGAAATTTGGGGGAATGTATTTTTGGTAGGTAGGGAATGGGTTTATACTAGGTGGTTTGGTGTTGGTTGAATAGGATGATATAATTTAGGTATTGGTATATGTCAACAGGGATTTGGTATTAAGTGTATAAGAATAAATGGGTGGATTTAGGTTTTAATTAAAATGGGTTTAGTGGGATATTAACGGGTCCGGGTGTGAAACCTAATGGGTTAGAAAAATAGGGTAGTGGAGTTTGTGTAAATGGGTAGGGTTATAAACAGATATTGGGTAGTTGTTTGGGTTTATAGGGTTATAGAAATACAATAAGCAAATAGGGTATAAAAATCCATTAGAAAATAAAATAATCAATAAAATTGTAAGTGTATATCACAAAATAAATTTGTACTTCAATAAGAAATTTATTTAGAATAATTATAAATACAATCAGGATTTTAAAACAATAATAGTAATAATAATAATAGAAACTCAGGTAATAGTGAAAATAATAAGATTGGTAGTTAATTTAAATTTGTTGGAAAATAGTAACAAATAATACGATTGATTAAAAGAGACTTTAATAGAAAGTCCAATAATACATTTTGACAAAAGAATTTGAAAACTGAAAAAATAATTTGCGAAAATTCTAAATACAGAAAATACACAAAAATACATTTTTTTGGAAAATAGTGGTTACAGTCAAGACGTTAGACTTTCTTTTAATAATAATTAGATGAGAATATATCAATATAGAGAACTTTCGGTCCCAATCTAATCATAATATCAAAACTTCGGGTTTGATTACATATATTATTTTGAATTTCAAATTCTAATATTAAAGTAATAAAACTTCGGGTTTTATATATGAAATTGAAAGTATTCAGGTTTTATACTTTGAGTTATATATATATATATATATGTGTGTGTGTGTGTGTGTGTGTGTGTGTGTGTGTGTGTGTGTGTGAAGTATATAAAGTTAAGAACTTCAGGTTCGGAAATAAAATAATTACGAAGTTTCTAGTCTGAATTATTAGACTGCTTTATACTTGTCTGATTATCCCAAAGGTTAATATGATTCTGAAAATACATCAAAGAATGTCTTATAAAACTTTGAGAATGTTTCGACATTTAGATTTAAAGTTATAGTTTTTTTCTTCTGTGAGAAGCGGTATTAAAACTGATAAAAATCATAATTAATTCAATTTAAATCCAAATAGGGTATATTATATATAAAAATCAGTCATCTCGAGAAGATCTATCAAATAAAACTTATTTCACATTCATATAAGAAACTAACCAAAATAAATTTCCTATAACAATGAATGATGTTATAATATTCAATGAAAATTTAAAGAGAGTAAGAAATTCATTTCTTAGTAACCTACTATTGGATCGATATGATTTTTGGATAAATTACGCTCCAATAAGTTTTGCTTCTTCTCTCAAAATTTAAGGTCGATCGAATTTCAGGAAGGTACTCAACGAAGAGAATCATGCTAACAAATAGATGGAAAAATTCTCTTTTACTTTCTTTTCCCTATCATAGGTGGAGTGCGTCACCTATGGTTACAAATGATAGCCAAATGTCTCATAAGTTACAAAATAATTAACATAAAGATATAAAGGTAGGAGATGAGTTACAAAATCAAGGAATTGTGGTTATCCACTAAAAATATATACAACAAATTTAAATATATGATGAGAGAAAGAAGAGATAGGGCATTCTTTCTTTTAGATGTGTCCATGATAACGAGGAAAGAAACCGAGAGAAACAATGGAGATGAATTAAACAAATATTTGACAAAAAATAGATAGTACATTTATTATTATTATTATTATTATTATTATTATTATTATTATTATTATTTAACGAACATTTTAAGCAAAAAAAGAAGAAGAAAGAAAGAGACAAAAAAAATCTTTAAAAATTAATGTGTTATGAAATAGTGATCACCAATTAGGTGGATGCCCATCTATTAAGATGGCGGCCCAAGCCCACCTATTCAGGTGATGGCCCAAGCCCACTATCACACCCTAACCCTAACTATCTCCCTATATATATGTTATGAATAAAGAGCTATTTGTCATGGATTTGCGGCTACATCTCTCCATCTCTATATTTTATAACACGTTATCAGCACGACGCTTATTATCGCTTCAAAAAAAGGTATGCAGACATCTTCTCTTTTATCTCTCAAGAAATATTCTTCTTAATCTTTCAGTAAAAAATCCATCTTTGTAATCTAGGGTTTATTATTGTATCAAAATCTGATCTTTCAACCATGTTAGATTTAGAAAGGGTTTAGTCTGTAATCTAGAGCATGATTTATTTATTTTGATTGTGAATATGATGCCGGTTTAAGTTATTGCATATGATATGGGTAATAATTATATGATGGTTTGACTATATTTTATTTCTTAATCTTATGTCGTATTTCATGAAATTTTGATTTGTGTCAATTTCCAATTATATGATGATGGTAGCCTTTATGTTTATGACCATCACATTTGTGAACTATACAGTTAGCTTATTTGATCAGAAAAAGAAAAGAACATAAAATCAAGTTCTATTTGGTGAGAGCTGGGAAGACTTTTTTTTACTTATATATATATATATATATATATATATATATATATATATATATATATATATATATAACAAAACAAAACAAAAAACAAAAAACAAAACTGAGCAGAGAATAATGGACATTTTTTTTAATCTTTGCACATCTGAGAGGTTTTCTTTGTCTTTGACAGAGCAAAGAGTCTTAATTTCCTTTCCAGCCTTCTCCTCAACTTCTACAACATACTCTTAAACCTTTTCAAAGGCTTTGAACTTATGGTGGTTTAGGTTAATTACCCATCCACTGCCACCTAATCTATGTTTATCATACATCTTATATTCTAGATGAAGATAATTTTATTTGTGTTGTAATTGCATTTCCCTTCCATTGCCACCAACAATTGTGTCTTAGTAAAGGCTTCTTGACAAATTTTCACAGAACAATTAAGGGATATTTGTACATTATTATTGATTGTTAGCCTTAAAGATCATGTTGATGAGTGGTGGGACAAAGATTTTTGGTTGTAACCATCTGAGGCCAGTATTGATACTAAATTATTGAACACATAGTGCTTGGTCCAACCATTGTACACTGGGTTGGTTTATACAGTTATGTTTAATTTTATACTTCATAAGAAATTTAGCTTGTTGATTTCGTTCTTATATTATTTGATCTCTATGCTATGCATAAGTTAATGTGCAATTGGCTTCTCGTGCACACACTTGAACCTGATAAATGATGATCAGGATATGCAGATACATTATATCTACACTTTCTATAATAAATAGGACTTTGCAATGGCAAATCGGTCCGTCGTTCATACTTCAACCCCACGTAGATTGTGCACCAAAAACTTGTTCTTTCTAATTTTGCATGGATTAATGCACATAGATCTTCTATTCTATTTATTGATTTATTTCTTCAAGTGTTTTTAGCTATATTAACTTGCAATTGTTTATTAGAAGGGCATATGCTGCCTTGCAATTTCTTGTTTATGGTTGTCATTGGTTGGTATTTCATAATTTCAAGTACAGCTTAGCTGTCTTTCATCAGTAGCCTCTGTGTTAAAAAAAATAAAAATAAAACACCAGCGTTGGTCATAGACAACAACACCAGTATAGGTCATTGTTGTGCTGCTTTACATCCACTCATGAAATAATGTTGACTGCATCAGTCAGTAAAACGAGTTCTGATCGGACTTGCATGTTAGCCATAAAATATTACTGCTAAAGAAATAGCAGCTTCATGCCATTATGTGAAAAATCTCATTGAAACTATAATAATGACTTAATTTGAGCACTTAAGATAATTAAGTAATCTAGTATGAAATGTCTATACACATAGAATTTGAGACTTTAAGGTTAGGTATCTAGTAGATGGAATCATGAAGTTCTTCTCTGATTTGTTACAAAATTAATTTTGTTTTATTTTAATTAGTTGGAAGAGAGATCACACTTGTATCAAGCATCACTATATATATGGTGTTCATGGATTTAGGAACAATAGTGTCTTCTGGTTATTTGATGAGCTGTTTTGTGGATCAACATAACAGATGGGCATGGTAGTATTCTGTTTTTACTTTGAAGTTTTTAGTGGGACTAACTATTAAAAATAAACTAAAATTGTATTAAAGAGATTTGGGGATATTTGCATAACCTTTGCCACTTCATATTTTCATATTCTTAGAACACCCGAAATCCGTTCCGACTTCGGATTTAAAATTTAATTCTAATTTTGAATTTTTTTTTATATTCATATTATGCAATGCAGTCCTTGTAATTTATATTTTAGCAAATTTTTCCACTAAAGTGACCTTATATGACATCAATCATGTTCATTATGCTATTAAGACCATGTTATTCATAATTTTGCATTGTTCCATTAATTCATGTTCTCACATAAGAGTATTTTTTGCCATTAAGTTCCTGCAATTAATATTTTTGCCATTCATGTTTTCACATGATGATATCTTTTGTCATAAAGTCCATAATATTTACAAATTGTATGAAACCTTGTTTATTTGTAAAACATCTTTTAAGGATACATTTATGCCAAAGTGTATGACTATTTGGAAGGAATTTTTCCTTCTTTCTATAAATGTCTAGAATTTCTAAATAAACTAATAAAATATTGCATCTCTAGGAGATGGAACACATGAAAAAACAAGATAGTTGACAGTGCTACTACTCACACCATCCTAAAAAATATGATTTTTTCCACAATATTATTTCTAGTCCGGACGTTGTATCCACGATAGCTGGTTATGCTCACATTATTGAAGGCTATGGTAGAGCACATTTAATTTTACCCAATGGAACCCATCTACTATGAGTTTGCAGCTTATTCAAAATGCCTTATACTCTCCAAATTGCAGAAGAAATCTTTGCTTTGATGAAAGCTTTTGGACCTAGCGAATAGGACTCTGACGCCTGCGCGCAAGCAAGCTTTTAAGGACATAAGGGCAAACGGGTATCATATTGAAAACTTGAGTAATGAAAATAACTAATACCTTTGTGTAACCCCTAGTTTAGAGAACCAGAAGTTCATTCTAGAGAAATTCTCCATCTTAACAATAGGAATCTACTTCACTTACATTAGGGTAGTTGAGTCACATACCATTTTTAGCCAA
Organism: Hemerocallis citrina; assembly: GCA_017893485.1. NCBI lineage: Eukaryota > Viridiplantae > Streptophyta > Magnoliopsida > Asparagales > Asphodelaceae > Hemerocallis > Hemerocallis citrina. The sequence goes on along the minus strand of CM030361.1, from coordinate 235,121,635 downwards.
CAGCTCACTCCTAATCAAGGACAACGTCAACCCCCTTCAAGTGATAGAAGACCAAGTGTGGGCATGAAGATCATTGGTCCCGCACCTGTCGTGCATCAACTGAAGCGGTGGCCATATATCAGAAATCCAGAAGATTGCAATAAATGTTATCCTTGACATAGACAATGATGACCTCCTTGACTAGGATATTGAGAAACAAGAAAACACAAACTTGACATTTGCAAATTTTTTGGGGGATTATCAGTAGAATATTTTCATTTAGTATTGCATTACTTGACATTGAGACATGTTAGTATTTTTTGAACTATGTTTTAGCACTTATGATTTGGGAACAATATATCGTTAGAATTTATCAAATGCAATTATTACTCATAGTGATTACATATTGCTTGTTTAGACACTTTATGGTACTACTTGATGCTACAATTAGAACTCATTTTCATAGTATGCTTCAATTAAAACTTAATGGTATTATTACGATAAGACAATATTCTCGCCGTTAGGGGGAGATAAAAAGGAAAATAAATGCCTCGTTCCAGAAGAACGTTGTGAATTATCGAAATACCTAAAACAAATGAAACAACTCCACATAAAAATAAAAAAATGTGGAAGACCTAAAAGATTCTAATGTTTTCAGCTCCCCTGAAGAGGACATTGAATAACACACCCTAATGCTCCTGAAGAAGCAGCTCATGAAGTAGCATCTCCTATAGAGAAAAATGCTTATAATGCTCCTGAAAAAGCAACTCCTGAAGTAGCATCTCCTTTAGAGAAATGTCATAATGCTCCTTAAGAAGCAGCTCCTAAAGTAACATCTCCTATAGAGAAAGCTCATAATGCTTTTGAAGAAGCTGCTCTTGAAGTAGCATCTCCTGTAGAGAGAGTTCAAGGTTCTCTTGAAGAAGAAACTCCTGAAGTAACATCTCCTGTAGAGAGCTCATGACGGTATGGAAGATGTCTTGAGCCAAAGATTTAATTTCTCCAAAACAAAGCATATCGCTCCAGTCGAGGATATGCCTCAGATCCCAGAGGAGACTAAGAAAGATGTACCAGTACCCAACAATAATGGGAACTCTGTGATCTACCCAAGCTCGGGAGAAACTTGAATCGAAAAGAATTTTTCATGGATGACATTTTCTCATATGCACTAGAAAATGAGATTAAAAAGTGATGCGCCCCAAATTTCCAATAAATAAAAATCAGAAATAAGTGGCACAATTTTCAGAATCAACTTCAATTGCAATCATAAACACAGTATATCAAATACAGGGAAAATTAAAACTTTTTATTACATCCTTTCTTCTTACAAATCACAGTGGAATTAAATACATTAATTACAAATCTTTACAACACATAGAATCTTCAATTTGCATTTATACTCCAAGCTTTATTTACATCGATGTAATCCATAACTGAAAACCCTGCAAAAGTCTATTGAAAGTGGGCACATCAGTTAAATGCAACTGACGTCAACTATAGTAATAGTGATACTTCTAAATCTCACAATCACAAACTTGATGCATATCAATAAAACAATAATAAATGATCCATAAACAATAACAAATAGATTATAGAACAACAAGTTAAGCTAGACTAGTGTGTCAAGTGTATGAGATGAAAACAAAAAGCAAACATGCATTAAAGAAGTCAAGAAACACGAATGCATATGATAATTTCTAATGCATACTTGTCGGATTCTATGCATCCCATACTACATAGATCCGGTGCAAGCCCTTATCGTTCTCCACTTTATAGTGTTCAATTTCTCGTTATGCAACTAACCTACAGTGATAATAGAAAAAAGATCTAGATACTCCGCGAATAGACCTACATCCCTGTATCTACCCGCCAGACTAGCACCTTCAACGTGCAAGCATCATGTAAGCATCGCTCTGACTCTGGAGAATCACCTCCCTTCCGTATACCCTGCAAACAGGCCCGTCGACCCTCGATGCGCAGATACACCATACATTCCTCGAATAGGCCTATCGACCTTCGACACACGAACATACCGTATGTTCCGTGAATAGGCCTGCCGACCCTCGACACCCAAACATACCAAAACCATCTCATTTCTAGACATTCCGCGAATAGGCCTGCTGACCCTCGACGGGCGAACATACTAGAGAGACACAACAAATACACAGTCCGAGAATACTTCCGTCCGACTGGAACCAGAGTCCTTACTTAGGTTTCCTAAGATCTATCACATCTCCACTGGTGCCTGTCCTTCTGTTTATTATATTCAATTAAATAAATCACTGTTCCCCCTAGGGTTGGTGTACCCTACCAGACTTAACTCTACTAAATCAATAAGAAAAGCCCCACTGGCCAAAATTTCACAAAATCTCATTTGCCAGCATACTAGGGTCCCACTCAACCTCTATAGTCTTATAACTCAAAATATTATCAACAATCTTTGTAGGGTCCACATCATAACCCTAAGCCTCAAATCAAAACCCGACTTAGTTTAATTATACAAAATACTCTTCATTAAACACATTCTTTAAATCATCTTACACTGCCGTAAAAGACTTTCATATATGGAAACATATCCAACTTACAAAAATTCTTTTAAAAAAACAACTTTTAAAAACCACTTTCCATTCATTCATAAAGTTCAATCAATTCCACTAGAAATTCATTCAATTCAACTGAATGGGCCTCTTAATCATGTGGGATCTCGTCCAAAAAATTCTGAAATTCATTTATTCCAAAAATCTGAAATTTACCTCTTTTAGAAACCGACCCCTTTAGAACTCAAAGTTTTCATCTATAAAAATTGAATATATAATCCCTCAAAAATGAGAATTTAATATCTAAAAACATAGATTTACTTCCTCAAAACATTACTTGAATATATTAGAAATTTGCAACTAGATTTCAAAAAAATCTGAAATTTAACAACTTCTAAACTCCATCAAAACTCCATCAAACTTCATTCAAATATTAGTTTAAACACATATTTATGCATATCTATATGTGTACTAGGTTTCCCCCACCATAGCACACAAAGTCACACACAGAAACCCACTTGAAACATCCAAAAAATCCAACCGAAACCCCAAAAAAATAGCAAAACTATTACTGGTTACTGTTCGGGTTTGAACAGTAACCCCGTGTTACTATTTACCCGAAACCCTATATTGTTCGGGTTTGAACAGTGATGTAATACCCTAAACTTTCATTTTAATGGAAATGTTGATTTTCACGTGTTGTGCACGTGCAAATTTCATGTGTATATTTATTTATTTATTTTTATAGATAAAGTTTCATTTTATAGTATGAATAATTATTTTCTTCTTTTATTTTTCTAAAAGCCTATTTTATAAAGCCTAAAACACAGTTTTCTTAATTTGAGCCCACTTTAATAAACTATTATTTTATTATTTTATTATTTGGCCCACAAGCCTAAGCCCACTATTTGTGAAGCCCACAAATTTAATTAATCATTTAAATGGTCACACTTGTCATGTAGACACAAAATGCGAACAATTTGATTAATTAAAATTGTACAAACTTCAAATAGGGGTACTAGGAGGCACGTGCATGCACGTAGTGTGCAATGCACACTATTTTGAGGCCGGATTGTGCATGGAGGAATGGGAGAGTGGGTGTGTATGCATGGGTAGTTTATTTGAGTGTGGGTGGTTGCTACAACTTCCCCTCCTATCCTAGCCATCCATCCTATAACTATCCAATGAATCCTAGCCCTCCAATTTATCCTAGAATTAGTATAAATACCCCCTATCTATTTGTATTCTACACTAAGAAACTATTGAAAGAAGAAATTATATAGGAGATATATATTAGTGTGAGTGTGAGTGTGTGTGTGTACCATTGGAGGCCGGCCATTCATTCCCCCACACTTGGAGCTCTCGGTTTTGGCAAGGAAGCAAGGAGAAGGAGTTTTTGCATCGCAATCTAGGAGGAGAAGGCACTCTCTCGCATTTTAGGGGACTCTAGGAGCTTTTAGTTGGCTTTTTCTTCAAGGAGGTGGGTGTTTCTCATGACTTCTAAAATAGAAATCATGCTAGGAATGAAATTGAATTGTTATTATAAAGCCACTAGTTGAAATGAAATGCATGCTTGCCTAATTAGAAGAGAATTGATAAATTAGTAAATGTGTGTTATTTTGATTACTAGATTTATTAATTATGAGTAAAAGTGAATGTTCTCATTGTTTTTAATGTTAGTATGCATGCTAAGTATGTTCTAAATGCAAACTATGTGGATTAACTAGTAAAAAGATTAGAACCATGTTTGTTGATTAAAGTATTAAAGTAGAATGTTATGCTAGAGATGAATTGATGGAATAATTTACTAAGAGATGATTGTTAATTATTGTAGTAGAACTTTCCATTGTTATATGTGCCATACGAATATTAGAATAAATGAAAAGATTGTATTTTTGCCAACAAAAGATTGAATGCATTATGTGTAAATTAGTGGATAAAAATATAAGTTTTATTCTTTGCAAGGGAACGGGAAGTTGAGAAAGATGTTTTTCTCTATCTTCTTTGCAAGGGAACGGGAAGTTGTGTAGGACAGGATGCGCTCGCCCGGCGACCAAGTCGCAAAAGAAAAGAAAAAAGAAAGGTGCTGAAAAGGAGGGAACTTCGTATTTTTTAACTCTCCAGTAGTTCTCTTTAACCTTGAATACAATTTATAGATTCGACAGCAATAGTACCTCGGACTCGAAAAGTTATAACGAAAATGGCTGATCCAATAGCAGATTCCGCAGCTGCCACGGTTGGAACTAATGAAGCAAATGATTGACCCATCATATCATCCAAAGAAACGGAAAAGACCAAAAAGTTCGAATTGACAGCTAATAACATTGATTCAATTGGCATTGACATAATAGGAATATTTCGTCTATTAAGGAGGATTCCCCGAATACCTAAAATAGAGATGATCATAGAAAATGTAAAATATTTGATAGGATCCGTTTCGGAAACGTGGAATATCAGAGAAATTCAAATTAGGTGAGTTTCAGTTAAGAAAGATCAAAGCTATCCTTAAGGCCTGGGGCCTATATTTGTTATTTGTTTGACTAGAGCGGCTCGGGCCCGCTCTAGTGTCCAAACTCTGTTTTGCATTTGTTCCACTTCCCGGTGGAACCGTTCTCTTTCAATTTGTTCTTTATATTGTTCCTGCCAACGGGTGTTTATCAATTCGGAATTAGCTTCCAGAACGCCGGAATAGAAGGGTGAGTGCTCCCTCAATAAACATAAATTTCTAAGAATAGTGGAGAGACTTTCCTGGCTGAATTCCACCTCGGAAAGAGAGTCATTCACTATCTTTTCGATGAAAAATGGGGGAAGTGGGCAGATATCTTCGCGACTAAAGTAGAGAGTAGAAAATAGAGAGATAATTTCCGCTTTGCATGCAAAACAGCGTTCGATGGACAAAAAGAAAGCAATCTGTGCCGTTAACTCCGAGGGAGGGCAAGTGCTCAACCGTTCGCGAACAAAATCTAGCCATAACGGGTCCTGTTCGGGCAGCTGCAAATAGCCCTCTAGAATTGATATTTCAATGGGCATGGGAAGGACGCCAAAAAAAGAATTAAGAAAGATGAATTTTTGTGTTCTAAAAATATCGTGAGAAAGAAAACATTTTTTGTAGTGATTTTTGTGGGAATCTATCTTTAATTAGGAAGAATTGTGCTTTAATTCTCGAATGTCGAAATTATGATCATGGAATACAAACTAAGGCTAAAATGCATGTTTTAAAGAGTTAAAATACTCATAAAAATACTGAGTTGCTGTAATTTTATGTGTGCTATAATCCGGAAAGTTATGTTTCAAAAAGAGAAGAAAAAGAACTATAAAAAAAATATTTTTTTTGAGAAATTGAAAAACCCAGTAGCATAGTCGACCGATCACGTTGAAACAGTCTACTGGTCTGAGAAAATGAAAAATATATAGTTTGAATCTTTTACAGAATAGTCGACCGACTTTTGTAACAGTCGACTGCCCTGATCGTTTTATTTTTGAGTTTAAAGATCATAGCAGAACAGCCGACTGGTCATATGTGACAGTCGACTTCTCTGATTACTTTATTTTCGAGCTTTAGAACCTCACAGAACAGCCGACTGGTCATATGTGACAGTCGACTTCTCTGATTACTTTATTTTCAAGCTTTAGAACCTCGCAGAATAGCCGACTGGCCATGATTAACAGTCGACTGCCCTGAAGTTTCAAATAATATCTATATTTTGTAAGGAAATCTTTATTACCTGTGGCCTTGTATAAGTGAGATCGTTTTTACAAGAAGGAACTTATTTTAATTATTAACTTAAATTGTTTTCTTTTGAAGTTCGAATGGATTGTTTAAGAAGTTTAAAATGAGATTTTGGTAATGAGAAATTTGAAAGTGTCAAGTGTGAACTAAGTGAAATTGTGAACTGTGGAATTAGCATGGATTAAAATAGAATTATGTGGGTTATAAACTAGCGATTGTAGCATGTTGCATTTTTATTGTTATGCATGATATTTTACTTGTTAGTTGACATGATGAGTTAGGAAGAGTACCATGAATATGAATACAAGAATGTTATGAATATGAAATGTGAACTGTGATTAATCGTTAAAAGATCTTATGAGTATGAAAAGCTCGATATTGTAATTATGAATTGAAATTGAGAATTAGGGTATAGCCAAGTCTTATACCGGCAATGAAAGAATTGTGAAATGATATTTGAAATGAGAAGACCAAGGTTGGGTCATGTGAATTAAATGAATAAGACTGGTATAGTGGGAGCGCTACATTCTAAGAGTTGATTTTATTCATGATTCAATTAAACTAAGGATTAGTTACATAGTGAAGATGTGATGAAAGTAAGAGAAAAACATTGAGTATGAGGGCCATTGGATTAGCGGCGTGAGAGTATTCATAGGATGTCCCATGATGCATCATGATAGGGCGTGGATACTGCTACAGAGTACCGTCCCGATGGCGACGCTCGTGGGGTGTTTGACGACTACGGGTGGTGTCATGTCTATGATAGGAACTGAATTAGCACAGGATGCCTGCATGATGAGTCATGTGTTAGTGCGTTGGGATTCCCTCCAGGGCACCTAGACATGAGTTCGTAGGTCAGAAAAAATCTAGGATACTTACCATAGTTACAGTAGTAGATTAAGTTATGGCGAGGGATTGAACCCTACAAGATGAAGAATGGTTAAGGGCTTGCCCTCGGACCTATGTAGTATGGGCTGCATAGACTCTGAACAAGTGCGCATTAGTGTCATATAATACAAATAATTGCATTAAGGACTAAGTGCACATTCACAACACGACATCAATAGGATAGTCTCTTTAGCTTTGTTTGTGAACAAGTTTGTGGATTGCTAAGTATTGAGAATCGTTATACTGTTTCCGGCATAGAGATGATGGCCGTGTATAATATTTCGTCAGTTGAATGAACTAACGCGCCCACAGTTTTATATGCAGGGTAAAGATGCTTGACAAATTGAATTGTACATGCTGCGCAAGATTGATTTAAATGTTGTTTCATGTAAATTATTGTAAAATTGATTCCGCTGTGACAATGTACAAGTGTAATGTAACTTTGATGAAAGAAAAGTTTTTATTTCCTTGTAAAATTGTACGAAAGAAGTGTAAAGATCCTGTGGAACTTTGAATTCAGTTGTATTTTGGAATTCTGGGTGTTACAAGTAACATCGGGTTATTGTTCATCCGAACCCTAACACTAGTTTTTTTTAAAAAATACCCCCTAGCCCTCCCACCCCCCCCCCCCCCCCCCCCAAAAAAAAAAAATTTATTTTATTATTTCTCATATAAATTACTTTCCTTAAACACTTTGCATGCACAAAAATTAAGGTTTATCATCAAGAATTTTATTTGAATTAAAACATCGAAATAAACATTAAAAATCTCATATTTTAAAACATGCCTCTTGAATTAAAAACCATGATCCAACATCTACAATCACATATGTTCTCATCAAATTTATTTCTTTAAACAAAATATTAATCTTTATTGCATAAACAACTTCTTTGTTCAAGGCAAGTCAATTTCGATCCATACAACAATTATTCAAACCATAATATTAAGCTTGGATTTTTAATAATTAAAAACAACGAATAAACATAGAAAAACCTCAACTTTAAAATCAACTAAGCATGAATTTAAGTCCATACAACAAGTTCTAATTATCTCTGCAAATCTCCATCATCTACAATTAAATCTATGGTCATCCAATCAATTTTACAAATCCCAAATTTGCTATTTTCCAATTTAGATTACGACTCATACAAGTCTCATACAACATACAATAGATTATAATCATCCACCATTAAACCTATGAACAACCAATCAATTCTATAGATAAAAATTTAGATCCATCATACATCATTAATATTTAACTTTCAAGATTAATAAAACATGATCATCTCTCACAAAATTGCATCTTTATTTCATATAAACATCCAAAAGTTCATTCATCGTGCATAGCAACCATCAACTCAATTTTAAATCATGATCAAACTATCAAAACATAGATCTACAAATTCACAACAAGCCCTAGTATGATCTCTACCAGATTCATCATAATAATATAATAAAAACACATCAAGAGACAAGAAGTTCTATCCACCTTAAAGAAGATCAATTGAAGAATAATAATAATAGAAAGAAATCTCATGCTCCTCCTTTCGAAAATCCAAAGATCTAAGCTCCAACTCTAAGAAATAATAATAAAAGAAATTATTTTTTGTGAAAAGAGGAGGGCGGCTGCTTCTGCTGCTAATATAGGCTGGAGCTCTATTCTAGGGTTCTGTGAAGATTTTACCAAATCCCCCTCCAAAATTAAATATTTACACACACACACACACACACACACACACACACACACACACACACACACACACACATATATATATATATATCTTCCAAATCAAGTAGTTAATTAAATCAATTAGGGGAGTATTTAATCTCCCCTAACCACCCTAGTTGATCGGCCCCTCATGTGTAGCCCATAAATTTATGTTTTTAAAAATTTGCCTCTGAGTGGCAATTTGACACAAAAGTCATTCACTTTGAAATATTTGCAAACATGCTATAAATCATTCATAAAAATCCAAAAAATTTATAATTATTATCTACTAATAAAGATTATATTTTCCAAAAAAAAGTTCTACCTTCTTATTTCCCTAAGAAAAATATTTGCACGTGCAAATAAATTTCAGAAAAATACTTAATAGATAGCAAAAAAATAGAAAATATATATGTAGCCGTAAATCCTCTGTTCATGCTCTTTGTTATATAGCCTTGTTCTGGGAAATTAGGATTTTAATTGCAGTTTGCAATTTAGTCCCCCTAATAATCCAAAAATTGCATAATTATATATTTACTCAATAAAATCAAATCAAATCAAATTAGAAGATAAAATATTTCCCCCCAACCTCTCCACTACCATATCGGCCTACCAAAATAGCAAAACAAAATTCTGAATTCGAATTTTACCCCCAAATGATATTTTACATAAAACCCCTTTTCTTTTAAAGTATTTACAAAAATAGTTTCTTTACTCAGAAAAAATTCCGAAATTTAGAATATACTCAATTATAAATAGGAGAAATTTTTCAGAACTTTAAAAGTGGCAATTTTCACCACAAAAATATCTGCAGGTGTGAAAATGTCAATTTTGCAAAAAATCAAAATAATCAAATAAATTCATTTAAAGATTATTTATTAATTAAAAAATGATATATCATTAATATAAAATACTTTTGATTTAATTTTTAGCTCATTTGTGGACGGAATGTAATTCTTTAATCAAATATCAATTATATCAACATAGAGTCAAAAATGAGTTTCTTTAATCAAGTAATCTGAAAAATAAAATATATCATAATTAAATGAGGGACATCAATTATTGAGAACCAACTTTTGAGAAATCCATTATTTTCTAACTTTGCATGTGCAACAACAATTTCAAGAAAATGATAAAAACAGTCAATTCACTATTTCAATATTATTTTATAATTCCAAAAATACATTTTATTTTACGAGGTGTACCATCACCCTCCCCTTAGAATAGTTCTATCCTCAGAACTATTCATAGTAAGAGGAAAACAAAATTAAAAAACTTGCACAACAGTTTCAGAAAACCATTCTATCTTTATTTTCTAATTTCATTGGGTTGCTAACTAAAGAAAATAACGTATAATAAGAACAGTAAAGTAAAAATGAAAACTGACAGAGTAACAAGTATAAGCAAAAACACATAAAGCATAAAACTAATCCCAAGAAGATATATAAAATGTATTAGAAAAATATAAACTATGCAATAACTTGTTTAAAGCAACTAGGTAATCAATTAATGCATACGAATTTCTACAACATAATTATCATAACTAATATAAATTAGTCAATAATATTTTAAAGCACACAAAGAAATGAAAAACTTCCTTAAAACTTGAATACATTATAAACACAATGCACTATGAATTTATGAATTAATGAAAATAGACAAACATACGTAACACAAAACTTAGACAAGAATACGAGTAAAAGAAAACTGACTAAAGTAACAAATAACAATATGTTTAGTTAGTAAAACAAAATATTAAGCACTCCAAAGGTCGTTAAAACATTTGTATAAAACCATAAAATGCAAAATAGATTTATGAACAGATCAATAAAAAAAAAGTTTACTGATCAAATAACATCGTAAAAAATCATTATAGTAAGAAATATAATAAGGCCAACCATACAAAATAAGAAGCCAAAAGAGAAAAGTTAAGAACATAAATAATGACAAAAGTAAATAATAATAAAAGTAACACAAACAATAGAAACCTAAAGTTGATAAAAAAAAGATCTGGAAAGATAGTCATTCAAAGACACATCGATACACAAACAAATTTAGCTAAGCAAAAATAATAATAATAAACGTACACAAAGGAAAACAAAAGAACAGTGAGCATATTAAATAAATATTAATATTATAAGCAATACCGTAAAATTACATTAAAAGAATCAAGTGAAATAGACAGTATATATATATATATATATATATATATATATATATATATATATATATATATATATATTTGCCCGTTGACCTATGACACGTCTTCGGAATGGTGCACCTGGTTTGATTATATAAAATAGTTTTGGCGGTCTAGCAAATTAATTGAAATAGCAAACATATTATATCAGAAAGCAGTATATCTACCTTTAAGCTCAACCAATACCTTCTTGATCATTAGCTTGAACTTACCTGGAATGTATATAATTTGTTAGAAACACTGCATAGAGTTTTTTTTAACTTCAGCATCACTTTTAGATACTTGTAATAGTTATGCAAGGACATTATCATATAGGTTTTATAGAGCTTACTCTAATCCCATAACCACTGTGAGCATGTCTAAATACAATGGTAACGCAAGTGCATGTGTGAAGGTATCTACAATACCAATAATCTAAACATTTGTTTGTCTGAGACTCAGTTTGCAATTGAAATATCTCTTATTATTATTTCAACCAAAATGTAATACATGAAGTTCTCAAAACTCTAATCCAAGCTAAGCATTTCTTTTATCTCCACTTTGTCTCCCCATTGCACCTTTATAAAAAAAATCAAAATGGATAAATAACAAATTTACTTTAGTTGTCTTTCTTGAGTGGAGAGTTTGCACCATTCACTGGTAAACTCCAGTCATCCCAATCCTATATATCCAAACATACATTAAAAGTTCTTATATGTTATGTTATCAATGGTTTCTAATAATCAGTGAAGGGAACACTTCATGTTAGCATTTTCTCTTGTAGTAAAGAAATTAATGTTGCATATTTGCCAAGTTATTTAGGTTGCTAGTCAGCTTACCTATCCTGCTATGGTTTGGAAGCCCAAATTGAGGCCACCAAATAATCCATATCTCACTTGCGTACACCTTTGTCATGCCCCGCTTTCCAAAATAAGGAATACGAGCACGTAACATTGGCCCAGCGAATGATTTTCATCATCCATAAGCTGTTCAGGAATCTTTACAATATCTCACAAAATAATCAGAGTCGAAAGCAAGAGAATCAACCACACATGCAAAATTGAATCAATATACCAACAGAATTTACTTGAAACAAAATGTATTAATCTCAAATAAATCAGATCTGAACAAGTCAAAAATCCTGGGTTATACTGCCCAAACACAAAGAATCCAAGTAACAGATACATTGTTCAAAATGAGCAAACAGGAAATAAATGAAGATAGCAAAAGCTCCAGTCAACTAGAACTTTAGATCACATATTCTATCGGGCGGCTGATCACCAAAATCTACAATTTGACAAATTGTAGGAAGAAGAAAAGAGAAAACAAATACCCGTCAAATACAAGTTACAGGCCACTTATAATGTAGGATACAAGCACATGGGAAAACTAACAAATAGCATGGAATAATGCATCAATAGTGATAACTAGCATGAATCAGTAAAACGAGGTCAACTAGCATGATATACTAACAGTACAAATGAATGTGTCAGTAATAGTTTCATATGGCAACTAACAGTGTCCAGCAACAGTAAGCTCAGTATATCAGTGTAACAGTATAACAGTATCAGTCCAATAGTATCAATCTAACAGTATCAGTCTTATGTTCTTATGGTCTTGCGTGTATTACCAGCTAGGTAGCACTTCATGCGCCCCAAAAACATAACACATGGTTGTTACAACAAACAGTTTCGCTTTTAGATTTCATAGTGGACCATAATGAGGCAGTATACTCAGGTATCAGTAACAGTAGCAGTAGCAGTAAAGTAACAGTAACAGTAAGAACCTAGTGGTTCTCTTCTCCTCTATACCTTCCTATAGAAAGTAATGTAGACATGGTCAGATAATAGTAACAGTAACAGTAGCAGTAACAGTAATAGTATGGAACACTAGTTTCCTTCTAAGTACATGTTTCCATATTTTTCACTACTAGATCTTCCCTTAAGAACCCCGGCTTGATCACTTTTATTATACTTATCGAACAGATATGATGGTGCATGAAATAGTGTCAAAATAACATGGTATAATCATTATTAGGTTCAGGGAAATAATCAAGCATGCATAGATGATATACAGTCACATAAACGAGCAAAACAGTGAATGTTCATACTCAGGACAGCAAGACAGTATAGTACTAAAATAGTGAATCTCATCGCTACCAAAATGCAAATCTGGATCCGTCGAAGAATCTGAAAAATAGACTCCCAACCGAATCCAGCGAATATAAATAAGTCATATAGTAATTCACAAAATCATAACTCAAAACTGATTTGAATCCAGAAAATATGTTCAGTCAGAAATCAGAAAAACGAATTCAAAAGCAGAAAAACAACATGAAAATTCATTAAATAAATCCACAAAAAATCCAGGGTATTCCCCTATATGTCTAGTATCTAAATATAAAGTTTCAAAATTTTCCAGTAAAATTAGACCAGTCATCAAAACTAAGAAAACATCAGTAAACGAGAGTTTGGCAAATCTGGAATTCCCAACACTGCTGTACGAAAACTAGAATATCTAGGCAACCAGTGAAACGAAATCCAAATACGCTAAAGGTATATAAAAATAGATAAAATATACTAACTTTCATATTTCACAAACATTTTTCATGCAGTAAAAGGAATCAGGGTGAAAATACGATTCTTTACAGAACAGCGAGCAAAATACAAGTATAGTTTTCATAAACGAGCATGAAACGGCATATAAAACTCATTAATAAAATCCACCAAAATTCTGGGTAATCTCCAAGTAGATAAAGAAAAACTGACCAAAGTTTTGGATCAAAATAACATGTTTAGAACTAGTATCAAAATAATTTAATCATCAAAATTACTAAGAAACGAAATCTGGAAATGATCTACCCCTGTAGTAAAACAGTCATAACTCACACATATGAAAACGAAATCAATCAAGGTTAGAGGGGTTGGAAAGAAGACTGATTTCTTTACGATTCATGTATAATAAAAAAAATTAAGTATTCGGACCTAAATATGGTCAAAAATACAATTCAAAGCTGATCATTGACATTTTACAGATTTCTCTCTGACAACAAAACCAACATAAATCATACGAAACTTGTTCCAATCACAATCAAATATGGTATAGAGTCTACTAAGTGTCCAAACATCATGATATAGGGTATATAACATATTCACAACCATCATATCACATAGATCTCATCAAACACCTAATTTCTTCTAATTATCTCACACATGAATAGATCAAGAACGGTCAAACCTAGTTGTTTTCATGTCGATTTTGTGTCGTGAGGCAACTATGGTCAAATAGCACAATAAAGACAAAATCCATCAAAAATAACACACGCACGAGTTGTCTCTAGAACCCAACTACACTATAAGCAATATTTTTAACTTGTATCATACAAAGGAATTTGAGTACAAGTTACTTGCCTAAGAGACGACGACGGAAACGAAGCAAGAACAAGAATAACGGGAACGGATCCCAGGCACGAACTTAATGATCGAATCACAAACCAATCACGAACACGAGGAACAACAGATCACGAACACGATCGGACGACTGAGATCAAGAGATCAAAAGATCAAGGGGGTCAGATTGAATCGGATCGACGATCGAACGGTCTAGGATAACTTGATCAAAACCAATATAACAGCAATCCAAGATCAAGAGGATGATGAAGCATCCCAACGGTCCATAATCAAAGATGATGATTGAGATCGGGTGGTGATCACAAACTCAAGGGAATCGAATGGTCAAGATCTCAAGATCAAGATCAAGATCAAACGGATGGTCGAGATTCAACAGATCAAACTCCACATGACCAAACCAAACCAACAGCCACTACAACACAGAAGTTATTTGCCAGCATTTTTTTAGACCTTCACTGGCGTTTATAAAAACGCCGGTGCAAATACCCCTGAATCGAGCGTCACAGAAAGATAGGCACATTCACCGACGTTTGTACTGGACACCGGTATATCTTTAAAATACACCGGTGGCCAGACAAACGCCGGTATATGCCGATTTCTGGGTGCCGTTCTTTTCCCCAGTATACATTCACTGGTGGTCACATACCGCTGGTATATATCCTTTCACCGGCGATTGTACAACCACCGGTGAATGTGTAATATTTACCGGCGGTTAGAGAACGCCAGTGTATGCATGTTTCTGAGCGCCCTTCTTTTCCTACTTACAAACACCGGCGTGTTGTAAAACGCCGCCATATAGATATTCACCGGCATTTTTTAAAACGCCGGTATATCTTAGGAGTGCTGCAACTTACTGGTACACCAGGTGTGTGTGGAAACGCCTCTCTAACGAAATTTTCAACTAAACAATTAGATACACCGCCGTTTTATGAAACGCCGGTGTATACCCGTTTGTTTTTCCTGCTCCAGTTTTCCATTCGATTTCAATTCACAATTTCATACGCCAGTATATGCCCGTTTGTTTTTCCTGCTTCAGTTTTCCATTCGATTTAATTCAAAATTTCATTTAAAAAAACCTGTAAACTAATTCACAACTGATTCAACCAATTTCAGGAATATTAATGCGCAAATCACAACGAAACACAAGAATTAAAGATAATAAAGTTTTACACGTGTTATATCATCGTCCAAATCCACTGCAAAATTAACACAGTGTCATAATCAACAAATACAAATACAGTAACGAACGTCCCAAATATCCCAACGAAAACTTAAAATAATAATACAAGACATAACAACAGCAAGGAGGACATAACAACAGCAAGGATAGGCCGACCACAGATTCATACTCCTCGAGTAGCTTCAGTTCTGATCATCAGAATTTCCTTCATCTTGGAAACTGCTCTATGAAAAAAAAACAATAATTTAGTTCAACAGTAGACCACAATACAGAATATAAATATTTTTAAAGCTTGCAAGAAGATCTACCAAATTCATAAATTCTAAGATCAAAGTGCCAATTGCAATTGGAATTGTTAATGATATATAGAGAGGTAAAATAATTATATTGCAGTGCTAAAAAGCTAGTACATAATTTTGTTTTTGAATATATCTAAAACAGCCAAACAAATGAAAATCAAGTATCAAACTTAAAACCTTTATATTCTCCTCTGATTGGGAATATCCAGTATCTAAAACAGTAAAACAAATAAAAATCCAGTATCTAAGCATGTCTTTCGTGGATTGTTCAGACAATCCATGAAACTGTCATCGTGGAAGGAAATCAAATATAAGAAAAATAAGAAAAATAAGAAGGGGGTCATATCAAGTGTAGTTTTAAGGAACTGTCATCGTGGAAGGAAACCAATATAGAAGCCAGAAATGGAAACAGAAAATGGTAGAGAATGAGGATACACCAGGCTAACATAGCGGCATTTTCCTCATCTCTCTCTCATCCCTTCTTTCCCTTCAGCACATGCACACAAAGAGACATCAGCAACAACAGCAAGAGCGACAAGAACAACAATATTAATAAATTATTATAAACGAGATGTCTCTATATGGGTTTCCAGATCTCCACTCGAGCCCTCTCTTTCTAATCACAGCCCAATTAAGAACATAGAAGACGGCCATTAAACAATCCAATCACAGCCCAATGAAAATTTCCCGTATCTAAGCATATATGTTTCTCTATTAATTCTTCACCCCAACTAAACCATTGATGTTTGTGGCTCCAAAGAAGCCTGCACAAGGTTTGTTCTCACCCAATTCTTGTACAGATTTGGAGGATTTTGGTATACATACAGCATCCAAACATTGACAATGAACCCATTACTTTGGTAAAAAAACCATGCTAAGATGGCAATGAGATGCATGAATACAGCTTCTTTAACAGTAAAAGAAAATGAAAATTTCCGGTATCTAAACATATATGTTTATCTATTAATTCTTCACCCCAACTAAACCATTGATGTTTGTGGCTACAAAAGAAGCCTGCACAAGGTTTGTTCTCACCCAATTCTTGTACAGATTTGGAGGATTTTGGTATACATACAGCATCCAAACATTGACGGTGAACCCATTACTTTGGTAAAAAAAATCATGCTAAGATGGCAATGAGATGCATGAATTCAGCTTCTTTAACAGTGAAAGAAAATGAAAATTTCCGGTATCTAAGCATATATTTTTCTCTATTAATTCTTTGCCCCAACTAAACCATTGATGTTTGTGGCTACAAAAGAAGTCTGCACAAGGTTTGTTCTCACCCAATTCTTGTACAGATTTGGAGGATTTTGGTATACATACAGCATCCAAACATTGACAGTGAACCCATTACTTTGGTAAAAAAATCATGGTAAGATGGCAATGAGATGCATGAATTCAGCTTCTTTAACAGTAAAAGAAAATGAAAATTTCCGGTATCTAAGCATATATGTTTCTCTATTAATTCTTTGCCCCAACTAAACCATTGATGTTTGTGGCTACAAAAGAAGCCTGCACAGGGTTTGTTCTCACCTAATTCTTGTACAGATTTGGAGGATTTTGGTATACATACAGCATCCAAACATTGACAGTGAACCCATTACTTTGGTAAAAAAATCATGCTAAGATGGCAATGAGATGCATGAATTCAGCTTCTTTAACAGTAAAAGAAAATGAAAATTTCTGGAATCTAAGCCTATATGTTTCTCTATTAATTCTTCACCCCAACTAAACCATTGATGTTTGTGGCTAAAAAAGAAGCCTGCACAAGGTTTGTTCTCACCCAATTCTTGTACAGATTTGGAGGATTTTGGTATACATACAGCATCCAAACATTGACAGTGAACCCATTACTTTGGTAAAAAAATCATGGTAAGATGGCAATGAGATGCATGAATTCAGCTTCTTTAACAGTGAAAGAAAATGAAAATTTTCCGTATCTAAGCATATATGTTTCTCTATTAATTCTTCTCCCTAACTAAACCATTGATGTTTGTGGCTACAAAGAAGCCTGCACAAGATTTGTTCTCACCCAATTCTTGTACAGATTTGGAGGATTTTAGTATACATACAGCATCCTTAGTTTGACAGTGAACCCATTACTTTGGTTAAAAAATCATGGTAAGATGGCAATGAGATGCATGAATTCAGCTTCTTTAACAGTGAGAGAAAATGAAAATTTCCGGTATCTAAGCATATATGTTTCTTTTTTAATTCTTCACCCCAACTAAACCATTGATGTTTGTGGCTACAAAAGAAGCCTGCACAAGGTTTGTTCTCACCCAATTCTTGTACAAATTTGGAGGATTTTGGTACACATACAGCATCCAAACATTGACAGTGTGTAGCACCCCGAATTTCTAATATGAGAGCTTAGAAAATACGTGGTACATTCCCAGTGATCCACTTCAATATAACAATAAACACAATCAAACACCACTAAGATTTTTAATGTTCATTACAACAACTTTTACATATCACAGCGGAAGACTAAACAACTCAAAATTAGCTCAACAGGTCTTTACAAATTAACACTAAGCACTTAATAGTCCATTTATCCCAAAAGCTAACTCGAGCATCCAATCTCCAACTCTAAGCAATAACCTGCAACAAGTGAGGCTAGAGTTGAACCCTAACCCCCAAACTAAAGGGGTTAGCCATAAATGGTGTGAGTGGCACAAAAACAAACAAGCAACATAAATGAACATAAATCATGATATTCTCAACAAAGGTAGTAAACCAAATATACCAAAATAAGAAGTAACAAGAAGTGAAAACAGGTGATACGAAAACCAAATGTCAAGTGTGGAAATCAGCAAAACCAAATGCATGAAAATGAGTCAAGAAAACACAAATGCTATATGCTGACAACGATGATTACTAAGAGATAAAGATAGACTATGAGGATTAGCCCATGCCCGATAATTCCGTGATTGATCCCACATCTCAAGTAACCAATTGGATAATTCCGGAGATCATCTCACATCTAGACATAAACACATCATCACATGAATACCCCACAAGCGTCGCCTCGACCTTGATCATTCCGGAGATCAATCCCGCATCTCAAGATAATTACTTGGATAATTCAGGAGATATATCTCACACCTCAAGTTGTCTACCTGGATAATTCAGGAGATAAATACCACATCTCAAGTTAACTACTTGGATAATTCAGGAGATTAAGTCCCACATCTAAAGCCTTACTGAGGTGCATAACTCATATTCCCCTACGTCATGACACTACTAGTGCAAGTCCTTATTGTTTTCGGTTATTGAACAAATCTCCTAGAGTAGTGTACCCCACCGGCCTAAACAAAATATCTGAATAACTGAAAATTCACCACACTGGGCCTCAACAAATAACTCAACACCGGTATACTAGGGTCACATACCTCTAGAGACTCAAAATCAAATATCTAAACAAATTCCCACTAAACAAGTGGCTCAACTGAATATCTCAAAAATCATGTTCTTAACTGAACATCTTAAAATCAAATACTGAACAAATATCTCAAAATCAAATACTGAACAAATATCTCAAAATCAAATACACAGATCCCTCAGTACCAGTCGACTTATGCTGAGGTAAGTCGACTGTCCAGAGGACAATTCTCCAGAATTTTACAAAAATAATCTAAGGCATATCAGTCGACTTGGGAAGTCATCAGTCGACTGCCCCGAGACAAATTCCAATAATTCTCAAGAAAATATTCTAAGTATTTAAGTTGACTGAAAGGTTCCTAGGTCGACTGTCCGGAAAGGACTGAACAGATTTTACAATCAGCAGACCAGTCGACTGACAATAGCCTAGGTCGACTGTCCCGAACAATTCTCAAAAGACTGAAGATAATCAGTAGAGTCGTACCAGTCGACTGCATGGTAGGCCAGTCGACTGTCGGCCTACAGTTTTCAAAAATAGGTCTAGATACAAAATCAAACTGAAGATTTCTAAAGAATCATGGTTCACTGTTTATCAAACAATAGTTCGTACACAAGCCAATGATAACACTCAAAATAATATCCAATACGGATACATTACTCATCAATCAATTCCTCAAATCTCAACTTCTCATGATCTAAATCACTAATCTTCTATTAGGGTTTCTCAACAAAATTTCTTCCTCGACTCATAATCGAATTCTGATATAAAATCATAATATCCAGATGTCTATCATCCGATCACAACCTAATCAATTCTTAACATGCTTTACAACAATACGATCCCATAAATCACTATTTCCTCAACAAATCTTGATGGTTTCTCATACATGGTCCAAATATCAATAAGTATTCTCATCATCCATATCAAAATAAAAGATCCATATCATGCATACCATGAGACAAACAGACAATATCATAACGATCCAAACAAAGTGTAACAAAAGATCTTACATCCTTCATCAATCAAAACGAACAAAACAAACAAATAAAACAAAACCAAACCACTCACATTGTTTTGAAGAAAATCCACAAAAAAGCTCTCCTCCTTGCTAGATCCAAAAAGCCTCTTCTTGCTCCTCAAACAAATCTCGAAATCTGTATATTTTGTAAATGACGGCTGGGAAAGAAATCCCTTATATATGCCGGATTAATATTAGGGTTTTACCCACATTTTGCAAAACAATCCTTCCCAAAAATACAACTTACATATATATACATTAGTCTTGTAAATTCAATAAAACTCCTTTAAATTAGGATCTAATAGAAAATATACTTCTAAACCTCAGCCAATACTGCTCAAAACGTCTAGAATGCCAATTTTGCATTTCAACCCTTGAAAATGTCAATTTTGCAAATAAGTACTTCTTTTCTCAAAAATTGCAAATAGTATCAATTAATTTCAGAAAAATCTGGAAAAATACTACATAAATTCTGAATAATAATTAATGATTTTTCATAAAGAAATCTTAATTTTTCAAACTTCTAAAAAGTCATTTGCACGTGTTTTGCACGTGTACAAAAGATAAATCTCTTAGAAAATATTAATTAAATCTCCAAAAAAATCATTTAAATTCATTTTCAAATAATTAAAATAATATTTGAAAATATGGGGTTCTACCAGTGAACCCATTACTTTGGTAAAAAAATCATGCTAAGATGGCAATGAGATGCATGAATTCAGCTTCTTTAACAGTGAAAGAAAATGAAAATTTCCGGTATCTAAGCATATATGTTTCTCTATTAATTCTTCACCCCAACTAAACCATTGATGTTTGTGGCTACAAAGAAGCCTGCACAAGGTTTGTTTTCACCCAATTCTTGTACAGATTTGGAGGATTTTAGTATACATACAGCATCCAAACATTGACAGTGAACCCATTACTTTGCTAAAAAAAATCATGGTAAGATGGCAATGAGATGCATGAATTCAGCTTCTTTAACAGTGAAAGAAAATGAAAATTTCTGGTATCTAAGCATATATATTTCTCTATTAATTCTTTGCCCCAACTAAACCATTGATGTTTGTGGCTACAAAAGAAGCCTGCACATGGTTTGTTCTCACCCAATTCTTGTACAGATTTGGAGGATTTTGGTATACATACAGCATCCAAACATTGACAGTGAACCCATTACTTTGGTAAAATAATCATGGTAAGATGACAATGAGATGCATGAATTCAGCTTCTTTAACAGTAAAAGAAAATGAAAATTTCCGGTATCTAAGCATATATGTTTCTCTATTAATTCTTCTCCCCAACTAAACCATTGATGTTTGTGGCTACAAAAGAAGCCTGCACAAGGTTTGTTCTCACCCAATTCTTGTACAGATTTGGAGGATTTTGGTACACATACAACATCCAAACATTGACAGTGAACCCATTACTTTGGTAAAAAAATCATGGTAAGATGGCAATGAGATGCATGAATTCAGCTTCTTTAACAGTGAAAGAAAATGAAAATTTCCCGTATCTAAGCATATATGTTTCTCTATTAATTCTTCACCCTAACTAAACCATTGATGTTTGTGGCTACAAAGAAGCCTGCACAAGATTTGTTCTCACCCGATTCTTGTGTAGATTTGGAGGTTTTTGGTATACATACAGCATCCTTAGTTTGACAGTGAACCCATTACTTTATTTAAAAAATCATGGTAAGATGGCAATGAGATGCATGAATTCAGCTTCTTTAACAGTGAAAGAAAATGAAAATTTCCCGTATCTAAGCATATATGTTTCTCTATTAATTCTTCACCCCAACTAAACCATTGATGTTTGTGGCTACAAAGAAGCCTGCAAAAGGTTTGTTCTCACCCAATTCTTGTACAGGTTTGGAGGATTTTGGTATACATACAGCATCCATACTTTGACAGTGAACCCATTACTTTGGTTAAAAAATTCATGGTAAGATGGCAATGAGATGCATGAATTCAGTTTCTTTAACAGTGAGAGAAAATGAAAATTTCGGTATCTAAGCATATATGTTTCTCTTTTAATTCTTCACCCCAACTAAACCATTGATGTTTGTAGCTACAAAAGAAGCCTGCACAAGGTTTGTTCTCACCCAATTCTTATACAGATTTGGAGGATTTTGGTATACATACAGCATCCAAACATTGACAGTGAACCCATTACTTTGCTAAAAAAATCATGCTAAGATGGCAATGAGATGCATGAATTCATCTTCTTTAACAGTGAAAGAAAATGAAAATTTCCGGTATCTAAGCATATATGTTTCTCTATTAATTCTTCGCCCCAACTAAACCATTGATGTTTGTGGCTACAAAGAAGCCTGCACATGATTTGTTCTCACCCGATTCTTATGTAGATTTGGAGGATTTTGGTATACATACAGCATCCAAACATTGACAGTGAACCCATTACTTTGGTAAAAAAATCATGGTAAGATGGCAATGAGATGCATGAATTCAGCTTCTTTAACAGTGAAAGAAAATGAAAATTTCCCGTATCTAAGCATATATGTTTCTCTATTAATTCTTCGCCCCAACTAAACCATTGATGTTTGTGGCTACAAAGAAGCCTGCACAAGATTTGTTCTCACCCGATTCTTGTGTAGATTTGGAGGTTTTTGGTATACATACAGCATCCTTAGTTTGACAGTGAACCCATTACTTTGGTTAAAAAATCATGGTAAGATGGCAATGAGATGCATGAATTCAGCTTCTTTAACAGTGATAGAAAATGAAAATTTCCGGTATCTAAGCATGTATGTTTCTCTATTAATTCTTCCCCCCAACTAAACCATTGATGTTTGTGGCTACAAAAGAAGCCTGCACAAGGTTTGTTCTCACCCAATTCTTGTACAAATTTGGAGGATTTTGGTATACATACAGCATCCAAACATTGACAGTGAACCCATTACTTTGGTAAAAAAAATCATGGTAAGATGGCAATGAGATGCATGAATTCAGCTTCTTTAACAGTGAAAGAAAATGAAAATTTCCCGTATCTAAGCATATATGTTTCT
This sequence comes from Hemerocallis citrina, assembly GCA_017893485.1. Classification (NCBI taxonomy): domain Eukaryota; kingdom Viridiplantae; phylum Streptophyta; class Magnoliopsida; order Asparagales; family Asphodelaceae; genus Hemerocallis; species Hemerocallis citrina. Next base: position 235,098,294 of record CM030361.1, on the reverse strand, counting down.
CTATTAATTCTTCGCCCCAACTAAACCATTGATGTTTGTGGCTACAAAGAAGCCTGCACATGATTTGTTCTCACCCGATTCTTGTGTAGATTTGCAGGTTTTTGGTATACATACAGCATCCTTAGTTTGACAGTGAACCCATTACTTTGGTTAAAAAATCATGGTAAGATGGCAATGAGATGCATGAATTCAGCTTCTTTAACAGTGAAAGAAAATGAAAATTTCCCGTATCTAAGCATATATATTTCTCTATTAATTCTTCACCCCAACTAAACCATTGATGTTTGTGGCTACAAAGAAGCCTGCAAAAGGTTTGTTCTCACCCAATTCTTGTACAGGTTTGGAGGATTTTGGTATACATACAGGATCCAAACATTGACAGTGAACCCATTACTTTGGTAAAAAATTCATGGTAAGATGGCAATGAGATGCATGAATTCAGTTTCTTTAACAGTGAAAGAAAATGAAAATTTCTCGTATCTAAGCATATATGTTTCTCTATTAATTCTTCGCCCCAACTAAACCATTGATGTTTGTGGCTACAAAGAAGCCTGCACAAGATTTGTTCTCACCCAATTCTTGTAAAAATTTGGATGATTTTGGTATACATACAACATCCTTAGTTTGACAGTGAACCCATTACTTTGGTAAAAAAATCGTGGTAAGATGGCAATGAGATGGATGAATTCAGCTTCTTTAACTGTGAAAGAAAATGAAAATTTCCCGTATCTAAGCATATATGTTTCCGTATTAATTCTTCACCCCAACTAAACCATTGATGTATGTGGCTACAAAGAAGCCTGCACAAGGTTTGTTCTCACCCAATTCTTGTACAGATTTGGAGGATTTTGGTATACATACAGCATCCAAACATTGACAGTGAACCTATTACTTTGGTAAAAAAATCATGCTAAGATGGCAATGAGATGCATGAATTCAGCTTCTTTAACAGTGAAAGAAAATGAAAATTTCCGGTATCTAAGCATATATGTTTCTCTATTAATTCTTCATCCCAACTAAATCATTGATCTTTGTGGCTCCAAAGAAGATTTTAGATCCAGGATGACAAATTTTGATTGGGCTTTGAATGGAGATTCTAGTCATAGATCGATTCTTTGGAGCCCGACTTTGTAAAGAAAATGTCATTTGAAAGTATGCGGGTACATGTTTGTTGGATAACCAAAACTCCCATTTTTATTGAAGAAAAATAAGAATAGGGCTCATATCAAGTGTAGTTTTAAGGAACTGTCATCGTGGAAGGAAACCAAATATAGAAGCCAGAAAGAGGAATGGTAGAGAATGAGGATACACCAGGCTAACATAGCGCCATTTTTCTCAACTCTCTCTCATCCCTGCTTTCTCTTCAGCAAACGCACATAAAGAGACATCAGCAACAATAGCAAAAACTGCAATAATAATAAATTATTATGAACGAGATGTCTCTATATGGGTTTCCAGATCTCCACTCCAACTCATATCTTTCTAATCACAGCCCAATTAAGAACACTTGTTGAATGTCACTAAACAATCCAATCACAGCCCATTCAAAATTTGTGATCCTGGATCTAAAAACTTCAGAATTCCCAAAATCTGTACAAGAATTGGTCAGAACAAACCTTGTGCAGGTTTCTTTTGTAGCCACAAACATCAATGATTTAGTTGGGATGAAGAATTAATTGAGAAACATATATGCTTAGATACCGGAAATTATCATTTTCTTTCACTGTTAAAGAAGCTGAATTCATGCATCTCATTGCCATCTTAGCATGATTTTTTTACCAAAGTAATGGGTTCACTGTCAATGTTTGGATGCTGTATGTATACCAAAATCCTCCAAATCTGTACAAGAATTGGGTCAGAACAAACCTTGTGCAGGTTTCTTTTGTAGCCACAAACATCAATGGTTTAGTTGGGATGAAGAATTAATAGAGAAACATATATGCTTAGATACTGCAAACGTATTAGTGTTTGTGAGTATGCAGTGGGGTGCAGCTATGATCACTAGTTGGATCACCAAAACTCCCAATTTTATTGAAAAACAATAAGAATAGGGCTCATATCAAGTGTAGTTTTACGGAACTGTCATTGTGGAAGGAAACCAATTTAATATAGAAGCCATAAATGGAGCCAGAAAGGGAAAATGGTAGAGAATAAGGATACACCAGGCTAACATAGCGGCATTTTCCTCAACTCTCTCTCATCCCTTCTTTCTCTTCAACACACGCACACAAAGAGACATCAGCAACAACAGCAAGAGGGGGTTGGTCCAACAATAATAATAGATTATAATAAACAAGATGTCTCTATATGGGTTTTCAGATCTCCACTCGAGCCCTTTCTTTCTAATCTCAGCCCAATTAAGAAACATAGACGACAGCCACTAGACGACAGCCACAATGCAGACTCACAAACACTAATACGTTTCTTTCATGCAATCAAAATTATAATCTCTTCAAAATTACCAATTTAAAGACTTACCGGTGGTGGGACTTGAGATTGCTGCCCTATTAACTGGGCCATTTGTCCTTGGAGGAGTGCCACTTGTGCCTTTAATGAAGTCATCTCCTCGTCCCGAGACCCACTTGAAGTAGATTCACTCCGCCCGAATAACCGCTAGGGGGTTGGGCCTAGCCCCATACCACGGACACGTCCATGCCTCTCCTTTCCCCTAACTGCGGTCAAGGCAAGTCGCTGGCGGGTACAAAAATCTGTGGATGCCATTGTGGGGTCAGAATCTGAAGCGGAAGAGATTTCACCAAACTTTTTCTGAGCGTTAGTCTGTAAAAAGACATAACAATCAGAGTTAAAAGAAGATGAGATTTCGACAACTTATTAGCCATTTACAAAAATAACAAGAGATCATCAAAAAGTAAATGCAACTGAAGATATATATAAAAAATAACATTGCTATTGCCTATATATAGTAGTAAATTTCTAATTACCACAATCCGTTCGGCCTCAGGACTCGCATACGTCCCATCCTTCGACTTGTGGGTGGAATCGAAAAAATCTATGTTGCCAAACTCCGTAGGACCCCCCAAATCTTCTTCCTATATATTAGTAAGATGAAATGCTTATAAACAAATAACTGTAAGTCAAAAATGTTCAATTTGATTGCGCTTACCAATTCTTTCCGAACCAGAGCAAAGCTCTGTGTACCAGCAGTGTGCAACACTAGCTGCTTTGACCTACTGGCAACACCCACCTCCGCCCTTTTCTGTACATGCCACAATGAAATTAACAAAAAATTTAATTAGAGTAGCCATACAACCACAAAGTCATTAAATTTTGGTTAGTAATGTAAATACCTGACCGACCGCCGAACACCAGTAATGCACAAGAAATTGCCAATCTGAAGGCTCCACATTCGGTGGCACAGCCCCTGCATTATCCGCCTCTGTAAGGTCTTTGTCAAAAAACTTAGCCTTCAAGTCACTCTTGTAGTCCCTCCACTTTTTGGAGAGTGACTTTTCAACCCAAGGCGTAAGGGAGTCCGAGAACGAGAAGTATTGCTGCAAAATTTATGAAGTTTAACAAATGATAACTGAATTGCATAAACCGAATACCCATCACCAAAAATACATATTTCAATAACATATTTGAGCCTACCAATTATTTATGAGATGCATGGGAAATACCTTGATTGTTGTAATTGCAGTTGCCTTTGTCGTGGTTGCCACCTTCGGCCAACTCTCGTACGACCAAGGAATTATCCGTGGGTTCCTTGCTATTACCCCAATAAAGGATGAGAATTTGCTTGCATTATCACCAACCGGTTGCCCGACACCGTTTTCCTCCACCACAATCCTTTCGTCATTATTAAGTTTCCATATGCCCGGCATCTTAGTTCGCCCTCGATGTTTTTTGATAGTGGGCGGCGTGCTACCCTCCCCCTCCACTGTTTGACTGCCACTATTAGATAGTGGCTGCTCATCCCCATGGCTTTCGTTGCCATCATTTATGTTTATCCGTTTTCCATGCCTAGGCATCTTGTACCTGTCAAAGATTCAATAAATTCATTAGAGGAGCAAAATTAATCAACCCATTTTGGCAAAAAAATCATGCTTAGAAGACAATCAGATGCATGAGTTCAGCATCTTTGACAGTGAAAGAAAATGAAAATTTCCAGTATATAAGCATATATGTTTCTCTATTAATTCTTCATCCCAACAAAATCATGATGTTTGTGGCTACAAAAGATGCCTGCACAAGGTTTGTTCTCACCCACTTCTTGTACAGATTTGGAGGATTTTGGTATACATACAGCATCCAAACATTGACAGTGAACCCATTACTTTGGTAAAAAAATCATGGTAAGATGGCAATGAGATGCATGAATTCAGCTTCTTTAACAGTAAAAGAAAATGAAAATTTCCGGTATCTAAGCATATATGTTTCTCTATTAATTCTTCACCCCAACTAAACCATTGATGTTTGTGGCTACAAAAGAAGCCTGCAAAAGGTTTGTTCGCACCCAATTCTTGTACAGATTTGGAGGATTTTGGTATACATACAGCATCCAAACATTGACAGTGAACCCATTACTTTGGTAAAAAAATCATGGTAAGATGGCACTGAGATGCATGAATTCAGCTTCTTTAACAGTGAAAGAAAATGAAAATTTCCCGTATCTAAGCATATATGTTTCTCTATTAATTCTTCACCCCAACTAAACCATTGATGTTTGTGGCTACAAAAGAAGCCTGCACAAGGTTTGTTCTCACCCATTTCTTGTACAGATTTGGAGGATTTTGGTATTCATACAGTATCCCTAGTTGACAGTGAACCCATTACTTTGGTAAAAAAATCAAGCTAAGATGGCAATGAGATGCATGAATTCAGCTTCTTTAACAGTAAAAGAAAATGAAAATTTCCGGTATCTAAGCATATATGTTTCTCTATTAATTCTTCACCCCAACTAAACCATTGATGTTTGTGGCTACAAAAGAAACCTGCACAAGGTTTGTTCTCACCCAATTCTTGTACAGATTTGGAGGATTTTGGTATACATATAGCATCAAAACATTGACAGTGAACCCATTACTTTGGTAAAAAAATCATGGTAAGATGGCAATGAGATGCATGAATTCAGCTTCTTTAACAGTGAAAGAAAATGAAAATTTCCCGTATCTAAGCATATATGTTTCTCTATTAGTTCTTCATCCCAACTAAACCATTGATGTTTGTGGCTACAAAAGAAGCATGCACAAGGTTTGTTCTCACCCATTTCTTGTACAGATTTGGAGGATTTTCGTATACAGCTAGCATCCTTAGTTGACCGTGAATCCATTTTGGTAAAAAAAATCATGCTAAGATGACAATCAGATGCATGAATTCAGCATCTTTGACAGTGAAAAGGAGAGAAATCAAGAGAAATTACCGAAGAGAGAGAGGGGGGCGACGAGCAGGGCAATGAGCGGGGCGTAGGAGATAGAGAGAGAGTGGGGCAACAAGCGGTGCTTTTCAGTCGCAAATTCAACGCGAAATAGAGAGGGGGAGGAGGGAAATCAAATTGGGCTGTCGAAGATGACGAAGGGACAGAGGCGAAGCGCGCGAAATAGAGAGAGGGAGGAGGGAAAACGAAGGCGTGAAAATTGGATTTGGGAAATTAGCAAGCGAAATGTTAGGGTACATGGGGATTTATCTCAGTTAATTCACCGGCGTTTTAAATTACAATATATTCCCCGGCGTGTGTTATTAAAACGCCGGTGAATGATACCCTTTACCGGCGTTTATAAATAAAACGCCGGTGAATATCATGATTCACCGGCATTTTATATAGGCCGCCGGTGTATAACCATCCAATCTGACGCCCCATTCCTGGTCCCTCCCTACCCCGGCGCGAATGGTAAAACGCCGGGGAATATACGCCGGTAAATCGCACATGTGTTGTATTGAGCAACTATAAGGAAGGATAACCGTGGGAAGGAAACGTGTGCACTACGGCACAGCGGGCGCGGAGGGGCTGCCGGCGACGGCTCCGACTGCTGGACAGCGAAGGCGGCGCGACGGCTGGCCGCAGGGGACACGGCGGAGGCCAGTGGGCTGCGATGATGGGCTGTCGTCTGGCAAGGGCAGCGCGACAGCGGGACAGCGAGAGGCTGGCATCCTGGCAGTCGCTGGTGCTGGCTGCATGGGGAGACAAATGGCTGGGTGACGTCGCGATGGTGGAGGTGCTGCTGTAGGTGGCTGCGGATGGGGTGCAGTCGTGGCGCGGCGCAACTGGGGGTTGCGAGGGTGACGCCGAGGGAGATGGGAGAGAGACGGATGGGTTTGCAGTGGGTTAGGAGGAGTCGGAAGATGAAGGGGCGGCGGCTAGCTGCATAGGTTAGAATATATAGGATGGGATTAGGTTAAAGGGGGTTATATGGTGTCGGGTGATTATAGGAAAATGGGTAGTTAGGGTAATGGCTATAGGCTTGGGCACTGTTTAGTTTAGAAAAATGGGTTTGGGTAAATTAATGGGTATTTGGGTTAAATAATTGGGATCCAATAGTATAATTAAAATAACCAATAAAATATACAATTTAGGATTTTATAAAAATACTAATACTAATAATAAAAACAATAACAACAATAATAATAATAGTATTAAAAATAATAACAGTAATAATAATAATAATAATAGAGATCAAAGTAACAATATCAAAAATAAGATTTGTATTACAATGTAAAATTCGTAGAAAATAGTTATAAGAAAATTATTGATCAAAAAATTAGACTTTAATAGAGGAGTCAAGAATACATCTTGACAAAATAATTTGAAAACGGAAAAAAAATAATTTGCAAAAATTTTTAAATATTGAAAATACACAAAAATACGTTTTTGGAAAAACAGGGGTTACAACCTTAAATCAAAACCAATAAAAAAACTCATCAAATAAATCACCAAATAAAAAAAAATTTAACCCAAAAATAAAACAGTCATACATCTCTGAACTTAAATTCCATGAATACAGAAAATTCGAGTCAACAAAAAACTAATTAATCCTCTGCACACAAAAAATTAAAAATTAGAATGAGAATTCGGTTAATGAGATGAAATTAGAGTCATCGCATCGCATATAGAGGCTCTCAATTCGGTGGAGGGGAGTCGCCGATACGGAGTCTCTTGATATTCGCGCTCGATTTGGTAGAGTGGAGTCACCGATACGGAATCAGCAGTGGATCAAATATCGGCGACGACCTCTTGATTGGGGTTCGACATTGAATTTGGATTTGGATTTGCTTTGAGATTTTCAAATTTTCAAAATTTAAAATTTTAAAATCGTTCAAATTTTCAAAATTTTTAAAATTTTAAAATTTTAAAAAATTTTTTAAATTTTTTTAATTTTCAAATTTTTAAAAATTTCAAAAATTTCAAAATTAAAAATTTTAAATTTTTAAAATTTTTAAAATATTTTTTAAAAAAAAATTAATTTAATTTTTTTAAAGTTTTTGATTTTTTTGCTTTTTTTAATTATTTTTAAAGTATTTAAATTTGTTAGTTTTTTTATTTTTTATTTCAAAAAATTAAAATTTTTATTTTCTTAATTTTTAGAATAAAAGAGAGAGAGAGAGAGAGAGAGAGAGAGAGAGAGAAAATAATTAAATAAATAAAGGAGTTGTTTTGGGTGGAGGGGATTTGAATTTGAGTTTTGGGGGAAAACTTTTCGAGGAAAAATATGTTTTGTGAGGTTATATCTAGCCCTTTAATTTTGGGGGGATTGAAGGAGAGCCACTTGGTAGCTTTCGTTGTGTTTTATTTTATATATATATATATATATATATATATATATATATATATATATATAGGAAGACTTAAAAGGAGTTCATTAAATATTACAAAGGGTTAAATCATTAAATAGAACGTGGAAACAAACGTAAATGAGAAAATTTGGAATCAAATTCCGACGTAACAAATCTTATATTGCATAAAAACAGAGATAAGGTAAAACAAAGTAAACTGGTTCAAATGATATGAAAATATGAAGTAGAATAGTATACAACGAAATGTCGTAAAGGAAGAAAATATATGTGAAACTTTGAATTTTAGAATAGTTCAAGAAAAAATATTACTTAAGTGAATCTATAAACATTTAACCTTTAAATTTGAAGCAAACCAACTCAAAATCTGAAATTTGTACTCCTTAAAGCTAGAATTATATTCTTTCAAATAAGAAATTATATTCGCTCAAAATTTAAATTTTCACCTTTCCAAATCTATATTTATATGATACAAAAATATGGAATCATATTGTACCAATCCTGAAATTATAACTCTAAAATCACATCATACCAAAACTGAAATATTTATATACTCAAATATGGAATTTGTCATCTTGAAACTTAATAAATTCAATAAATCTGTAACTAATCAATTAAAACAGAATTTAATCTAATTCGGTTATAGAGGTTAATCAATCTAAAACTTTCAAGAATAACCGGTCAAATACGAACGTTTCTCATTCTAAAAATCAGAAATCATTCAAATCTGAAATCAACAATAATAATAGAAAGCAAATTTAAAATCATACAAATTCTAAACTTGTTAAAAATCTGAAACTAATAACACAAAAATCTAAATTCACGCGAATTTTGAAACTTACATAAATCTGAAATTAATAACAAATAAATAAATAAACAAATAAAATTCAAAACTAATAAAATATGATATTAATAATATTAAAATAGAATTCTGAAATCAATAACAATAGAAAAAAAAAACACTTGAAACAAATCCAACTTAAATCTTAAGGGTAAAATCGTTCAATATAGTAAAACCATTATAAAATTTTGATGGTGTACATGTATTCACCTCATCAACTTTCAAAAAACGATATTAAAACAAATATCGTCAGGTGCAACTTTAAAAAGCTATTATAAACTGATCGAAATAGCTATATACAAAAACATAATATATTCAAAGCAATAACCTAAAGAAAACAAGATTTGAGTAAAATTTGTTAATTATAATGTAATTATTGTAGTATCCGTCATACAAAAGTGATAAACGAAAATCAAACATTACGTTATTCAAAACTATAAACTGCAAACACCAATAGAAAAAGAAAAAGCTAGATTCGCCACATTCCAAACTTCAATAATAAAATTTGTTTCTATAAAACACAAAACTTATAGAACAAATAGACTAGAACTAACAAAACATACTTTAAAATTAAACAATTATAATTAGATTTGTACAAAAAATAGATAAGTCAATAACAAATAAGATTATCCCAATTTAACGTCAATAATAAAAAAATAATTAAAAGTAATTATAACAGCAAGAGAAAACAAAACATTCATCTTCTATTTACGCGAAAACAATTAACCCACTTACGAAAAAGAAATTTTTATTCGAATCTAGACATACAAATAATTTAAATTTCAGTATAAGCATTCATGATAGAAACAACTAACTCACACATCTAAAGTCCACCTAGGTACTGACACTTCTAATGTCCACCTAGGTACTCACACTTCTAATGTCCACCTAGGCACTTACGCTCTAGTGTCCACCTAGATTCATTCCCTATACCATGTTTAACATTACTAATTGAAGCAGATTCTGATACCAACTCTGAAGCGCCCCGAATTTTCAATAAATAAAAATCACAAATAGGTGGCACAATTTTCAGAATCAACTTCAATTGCAATCATAAATACAGTATCAAATATAGGGAACATTAAAACTTTTTATTACATCCTTTCTTCTTACAAAACACAGCAGAATTAAATACATTAATTACAATTCTTTACAACACATAGTATCTTAATTTTGCATTTATACTTCAACCTTTATTTACATCGATGCAATCCATAAATGAAAACCCTGCAAAAGTCTATTGAAAGTGGGCACGTTAGTTAAATGCAACTGACGTCAACTATAGTAATAGTGATACTTCTAAATCTCACAATCATAAACTTGATTCATATCAATAAAATAATAATAAATGATGCATAAACTATAATAAATAGAACATAGAACAACAAGTGAAGCTAGGCTAAGTGTCAAGTGTATGAGATGAAAATAGAAAGCAAGCATGCATAAAACAAGTCAAGAAACACAAATGCATATGATGATTTCTAATGCATACTTGTTGGATTCTATGCATCCCAAACTACATAGATCCGGTGCAAGCGCTTATCGTTCTTCACTTTATAGGGTTCAATCCCTTGTTATACAACCAACCTACTACGGTGATAGAAATAAGATCTAGATACTCCGCGAATAGACCTACGTCCCTGTATCTACCCGCCAGACTAGCACCCTCAACACGCAAGTATCATGTAAGCATCGCTCTAACTTTGGACAATCACCTCCCTGCCGTGTACCCTGCAAATAGGCCTACTGACCCTCGACGCATCGATACACCATACATTCCGCGAATAGGCCTGCTAACCCTCGACGCGCGAACATACCAAAACCGTCTCACTTCTAGACATTCCGTGAATAGGCCTGCCAACCCTCGACGCGCGAACATACTAGAGAGAAAAAACAAATACACAGTCCTGAAATACATCCGTCTAACTGGCAATAGAGCCCATACTTATGTTTTCCAAGATCTATCACATCTCTACTAGTGCTTGTCCTTATTATATTCAAATCACAGTTCCCCCCTAGGGTTGTGTACCCTACCGAACTAAACACTACTAAATCAATAACAAAAGCCCCACTAGCCAAAATTTCACAAAATCTCATTTACCGGCATGCTAGGGTCCCACTCAACCTCTAGAGTCTTAACACTCAAAATATTCTCAACAATTTTTCTAGAGTCCACGTCATAACCCTAAGCCTCAAATCAAAACTAGACTTGGTTTAATTATACAAATACTCTTCATTAATCACATTCTTTAAATCATCTGATACTGCCATAAAAGACTCTTTCATATATGGAAATATACCCAACTTACGAAAAATCTTTAAAAAAAACAACTTTTAAATACCACTTTCCATTTATTCATAAAGTTCAATCAATTCTACTAGAAATTCATTCAATTCAACTGAATGAGCCTCTTAATCATGTGGGATCTTGTCAAAAAGTTCTGAAATTCTTTTATTCCAAAAATCTGAATTTACCTCCTTTAGAAATCGAAAATACCCCTTTTAGAACTCAGTTTAATATTTAAAAACTGAATATATAATCCCTCAAAACAGAGAATTTAATCTCTAAAGACATAGATTTCCTCAAAACGTTACTTGAATATATTAGAAACTTGCAACTAGATTTGAAAAAAATCAAAAATTTAACAACTTCTAAACTCCGTGAAAACTCCATTAAACTACACACAAATATTAGTTTAAACACATATATATGCATATCTATATGTGTACTAGGGTTCTCCCACCAAAGCACACAAAGCTACACACATAAACCCACTCGAAACATCTAAAAATCTAACCGAAACCCACACACACAAAAAAAAGCAAAACTGCTACTGGTTACTGTTCGGGTTTGAACAGTAACTCTGGGTAACTCTTCACCCGAACCCTATACTGTTCGAGTTTAAACAGTAACCTCGGGTTATTGTTCACCCGAACCCTAACCCCAGATTATTTTTATTTTTATTTTTATTTTTATTTTTTTACCCTAGCCCCCTAATAAATTTTGATTTTATTATTTCTCAAATAAATTACTTTCCTTAAACACTTTGCATGCACAACAATTAGGGTTTATCGTCAAGAATTTTATTTGTATTAAAACATCGAAATAAACATTTGAAATCTCATCTTTTAATCCTTTAAAACATGCCTCTTGAATTGAACACCAAGATCCAACATCTACAATCACATATGTTCCCATTAAATTTATTTCTTTAAACAAAATATTAATATTTCATCCATAAACAACTTCTTTGTTCAAGACAAATTAATTTTGATCGATACAAAAATTATTCAAACCTTAATATTAAGCTTGGATTTTTAATAATTAGAAATAACGAATACATATAGAAAAATCTCAACTTTAAAATCAATCAAGCATGAATTTAAGAGTATACAACAAGTTCGAATGATCTCTACAAATCTCCATCATATACAATTAAATCTATGGTCATCCAATCAATTTTACAAATCCCAAATTAGCACATTTCCAGTTTAGATAAGAACTCGTACAAGTCTCATACAACATACAATAGATTATAATCATCCATCATTAAACCTATGAACAACTAATCAATTCTATAGATAAAAATTTAGATCTATCATACATCATTAATATTTAATTTTCAAGATTAATAATCTCTCACAAAAATTGCATCTTTATTTCATATAAACGACCAAAAGTTCATTTATCTTGCATAGCAACCATCAACTCATTTTGAAATCATGATTAAACTATCAAAACGTAGATCTAAAAATTCACAACAAGCCCTAGCGTGATCTCTACTATACTTATCATAATAATATAATAAAAACACATCAAGAGATAAGAAGTACCACCCACCTCAAAGAAGATCAATTGAAGAATAATAATAATAATAGAAAGAAAGCTTCTCCTCCTCCTTGCGAATATTAAAAGATCCAAGCTCCAACTCCAAGAAATAATTAAAAAGTATTATTTTTTTCTGTGAACAGAGGAGGGCGGCTACTTCTGCTGCTAATATAGGCTAGGGCTTGTTCTAGGGTTTTGCAAAGATTTTACAAAATCCTCCTCCAAAATTAAATATTTACATATATATATATATATATATATATATATATATATATATATATATATATATATATATATATATATATATATATATATATATATATATATCTTCCAAATGAAAGTAGTTAATTAAATCAATTAGGGTAAGATTTAATCTCTCCTAACCACCATAGTTGACCGGCCCCTCATGTGCATCCCAGAAATTTACGTTTTCAAAAATTTTCCTCTGAGTTGCAATTTTACACCAAAGTCCTCCACTTAAAAATATTTGCAAACATTCCATAAATCATTCATAAAAATCCAGAAAATTTAGAATTATTATCTACTAATAAAGATTATATTTTTCACTTAAATTTTCTAACTTCTTATTTCCCAAAAAAAAATATTTGCACATGTTTTGCACGTGCAAAAATGATAAATTTCATAAAATGATTAATAAATCACAGAAATATAGAAAATATATAGGTGGCCACAAATCCTCTATTAATTCTCTCTGTTATATAGCCAGGTTCTGGGAAATTAGGGTTTTAATTGCAGTTTTGCAATTTAGTCCCCCAATAATCCAAAAATTGCATAATTATATAATTACACAATAAAATCAAATCAAGAAAAATTAGAGGGATAAAATCTCTCCCCCTAACCTCTCCACTGCCATATCGGCCTATGAAAACAGCAAAACAAAATTCTGAATTCGAATTTTACCTCCAAACGATATTTTGCACAAATACCCTTTTCTTTTAGAGTATTTACATAAACATTTTCTTTATTCAGAAAAAGCCAAAAATTTAGAATATACTCAATTATAAATAGGTGAATTTATTCAGAACTTTAAAAGTGGAAATTTGCACCTCAAAAATATTTGCACGTGTGAAAATGTCAATTTTGTAAAAAATCAAAATAATTATATAAATTGATTTAAAAATTATTTATTAATTCAAAAATGATATATCATTAATAGAAAATGGTTTTGATTTAATTTTTAGGTCTTTTACTGTCGGAATGTAATTCTTTAACCAAAAATCAATTATATCAACATAGAGTCCAAAATGAGTTTCTTTAATCAAGTAATCTGAAAAATAAAATATATCATACTTAAATGAGGGAAATCAATTATGAAAACCAACTTTTGAGAAATACAAAATTTTCTAACAGCAATTTCAAGAAAATGGTCAAAATAGTCAATTTCACTAATTCAATATGATTTAATCATTTCAAAAATACATTTTATTTTACGGGGTGTTACAAAAAGGGTGATCAAAATAAGGATAATATTGAACCACGAACAATCCTTGAATGTCGAAAGAGACAAGATTGGCCAAAAATGGAAGGTTGTGCTTCAAGCGAAACTAGATTCCCTCGCACAATGTGGAGTGTTTGGTCATGTATTACAAACCCCAAGAGGAATAAATCTTGTAGATTTTAAATAGGTGTTTGTAAGAAAAATAAATGAAAAGAATGAGATCTAAGGGTATAAAGCACAGTTAGTTGCTTAAGAATTCTCACAAAGACAAGAAATAGATTATGAATAAACGTATTACCTAGTCATGAACGTCATTACATTTAGATAAGTCTTGATGTTTCTGAAAAACATAATATGAGACACATGGATGTGATGATAGCATACCTATATGGTTACCTAGACAGTAAGATATAGATGAAAATCTCCAAAGGATTTAAACCTAGAAATACGCACAGTATTAGATTAAAATGAGCCCTATATGGACAAAAATAATCCGGAAGAATGTGGTCTAATAAACTTGGAAAATATCTGTCTAGAGAAGGATATAAACTTGAATGGATCTCCTGAAGAGATTAAAAAGGCTAATAGCTATTATAAAGAAAATTTTGAGATTTTGTCTCGGCTTGCAGATCAAGCACAATAAAACTGGAAGTTTAATACATCAAGTCAAATATAGTAAAAACTCCCGAAGAGATTCATTATGAGTGATTGTCATCTACTCAACCCACCTATGGTGGTAAAATCACTAGAAGTTGACCGAGGATCCATATCGGCCGATAGAAAAAAAAATGAATATATTCTGGGTCCTGAAGTATCACATTTGACTGCAATAGACGCATTCCTTTTTACACAATGCACTAGATCTTGGTTTATATTATTCATATGAATATTCTGACCTGGTTGGATATATTGATGCATGTTATTTATCTGATCCCATAAGAGGAGATTACAAACATGATATATTTTTCTTAACGGTGTGCAGCTATCTCACGGAGATTGGTCAAATAAACAATTACAACAAAGTCGACCAATCATTTTGAGATACTAGCACTTCATGAATCAAGTAGAGAATGTGTATGGTCAAGGTCACTTGTTCAGCATGTCAGGAGGAGTTGCGAACTCTCATAAGTCACAATCAAGCCTACAGTCATTTATGAGGATAATACTGCTTGTATAAAGCAAATTCAAGAAAGTTTCATCAAAAGAGACAGGACGAAGAAAATCTCATCAAAGTTTTTTCTTCACCCACCAGCTTCAAGTCACAAAAGATGATTTATATAATGCAAATCAAGTCTTCAGAAAATCTTGCAGTTCTCTTCACACAATATCTCACAAAGTCTAAGATTCAGACCTGACTGTTACTACACTGATACTGATTCAGCAATTCTAGGAAGTCCTCTTTCGGAAGATGAAATATCTTCCATTGAATTGGGTAAGTTAAAGATGGGGCACTTTTTAATTTCAAAAGTTAGTACAACAGATTGGCATATCAAGATTTCAGTAGATAGGCATATAAATGTATAGGCTAGTAAAATTTTGGGCTGGGATATAATGACCAAATGTATTTTGGGTTGGATGATTTTTCATTCAAGTTGATGTAAGAACTAAATGTAATAGTTTTTTTAGGGGGAGCATCCTACAGATGTAAGCATCCTAAAGATGCTGATGGAGATATCCTGAAGAATATCTTTACGCATTATACTCTTTTCCTTCGATGAGGTTTTTTCCCCGGAGTTTTCCCTTCAAAAGGTTTTTAATGAGGCAGTGTAAGTTGCATCCACTTAAACTATTCCCGAAGAATCATATTCCCGAAGAATTAGTTGTACTATTTTCTTTTGCTAAGGATTTTTTCCCAAATGAGGTCTTTTTCTTTAGAAAAGTTTTTAATGAGGCAACATTTTAAAAGTGGGCATCCAAGGGGGAGTGTTATGAAATAGTGATCACCAATTAGGTGGATGTCCATCTATTAAGATGGCGGCCCAAGCCAACCTATTCAGGTGATGGCCCAAGCCCACTACCATACCCAAACCCTAACCTTCTCCCTATATATATGTTATGAATAAAGAGCCATATGACATGGATTTGTGGCTGCATCTCTCCATCTCTCTATTTTATAACAATATGTTTTTATTCATAAAATGCATCTTAAAAAGAAAATTTTATTGGGTTTTTTCATTGAAGCCACCCACAATTTTGTTAATTCCAAATAACTCACTCACAATTCTTTATTTCCATAAACACTACTAACAACGTGGGGTCCACTCCAAAAAGTTGAATTATATACAAGATTATGAATTATGTTAATGTGATATTATTGATGCAGTTTACTAAAGTCAGATTATTAAGGAAGTAAACTTGAAATAAACTTAAAAAACTCACATGTGTGCTTTTTCTGAATAGAACATAAATTGGTGGTATTTATGAAAATAGAGAGTTGTGAGTGGCTTATTTGGAATCGTCAAAATCGTGGGTGGCCTCTATGGAAATAATCCAATTTTATTAAAAATAAAGTAGTATAAGAAATAATAATTCAACAATGAGACATTTACAGAAAATTATAGTTTTTAACTAGTATTTATAGTAGAAACAATTTTTGGAAATAGATTGAAAGATGAGGGTTTAAAACATCTAAGAAGCATAGTAAAAAGTTTTAGAGGAAATAATAAGCAAATTTCCCTTAATTTAGCCTCGGCAAAATGTTGTTGTCTGTTAAGAGAGGTGGGGTCAAGTTTGCATTACAACCCTGCTAGAATTTAAAAGTATAGAAACCTAAAATTAGTTTAAATTTTCTATAGGTGTGGGGGCCCTAAAATTAGTTTTAAATATTCTAAAGGTGTGGGGTCAGCTGACCCCATACCCTCTACCTAGGTTCGCCAATGATGTAAATAATGATAGGGGTTTTTCCATAATCACACCCAAAATATTTGGTATTTCCAAAATAACTTTCGGAGCTTTCATATTTCCAAAATAACATCTATAACTATTTAAGTTATTCCAAAAAGTCACCTGCTATGAGCTCCTCTATTAAGTGAAGGGAATGTTCACGAAATATACCTCTTATCGGGTTTAAAATCATTAAGAAGCATATGAATTGACGAAATTGCCATCATTTCCTTATACATAAGTATTTTTCTGTCTCTTTCCCTTTCTCTCCATAAATCATAACCAAGATTCCTCATCAAACTCTTCAATTCCACACTCAATTCCTCACCAAACTCTATTCAATTTATGGCTAATACCTCACCTAACTCACCTTCCATCTTCTTCATCTTAAATACTCTAACCTAGCCCACCACTTCTTCTTCACCGAGCCATGTCTGTGACAAATTCAAATTGGGGATAGATGTGCGACTACGAGGTACCTGAAAAAGTGAAGATTGTTGAGTGTGTGAGAGGAAGAACTAAAGTATGTTGTTCTACTCTTGCCCCAATTACAAAGACAAAGATGAGCTTGGATGCAAGTTTTTTAAGTTGGTATATATGAAGTCTGATAGAGATGAAAAAGTTATGGTGGAGTTGAAAGAAATCTTGTTTGAATCGAAGGATGTGTTGAAGGCAATGAAATCAGCAGAATAAGATTGCAAATAGGTGTTAAAGGAGTTGAAATTGACTGAGGTGAATTTAAGTGCGAAGATTGATCAATTTGAGAAGATGGTTATTGGCTTTGTAACGCCCCTGCCCCAAACTCAGACAATTTATACAATTTATCAGACAAGTTATCTATTATTTAGTACAATTGCCCACCACAGGCTGCCTCTCAAAAGGTGGTTAACTAGATTGGTGACTCTTGATCATAGGCATTATTATTTATAGTTAATTAATCAATTCAAATTCCCGATGTGGGAATATTCAAAGCACCCCTACACCGCTGTTCTCTCTTGCACGTCAGCACAAGCACCCCCCGAGCCCACGCCATGTCAGGAGAGAAATA
Organism: Hemerocallis citrina; assembly: GCA_017893485.1. Taxonomy (NCBI): domain Eukaryota; kingdom Viridiplantae; phylum Streptophyta; class Magnoliopsida; order Asparagales; family Asphodelaceae; genus Hemerocallis; species Hemerocallis citrina. The sequence goes on along the minus strand of CM030361.1, from coordinate 235,080,488 downwards.
GCAGGTGAAGGCGCTGACTCTTCAAAATAGCCGCAACAACAGAAGCCAACGCTGCTTCTTTTACACCGGGTGCCCCCCCCCCTTCTTCAAATTAATTACAACTATTTCCATTTCCAAATATATATATATATATATATATATATATATATATATATATATATATATATATATATATATATATATATATTAAAGCTTTTTGAAATTACGGGGTGTTACACACACACCCCCTTCAGAAATCAGCATCCTCGCTGAGTACGGGGCATGCAATCTAGCACAGGATTCCCGTTCTAGAAAATATGGAGCGGGAGTACTCTGATTCAGCTAATTCGGGGCCAGCACAATAACCACAGCACCTTCTCAGGCATACCCTGATTCAGCTAATTCTGGGCCAGCGCATTGACCACAGCTCCCTCTCCGGCACACATCTCGCCGATGTGGATGGAGTACCCTAATTCAGCAAATTTCGGGCCATCTCACTGGCCACAGCTCCGTCTTAGGCATACACCACACCCACTCTTTTCCCACACTGTGTCGAAAGTCAGCTTTGACACCATTTGTAACGCCCATGCCCCAAACTCAGACAATTTATACAATTTTTCAGACAAATTATTTATTATTTAGTACAACTGCCCACCACAGGATGCCTCTCAAAAGGTGGTTATCCGGATTTGTGACTCTTGATCATATGCATTATTATTTATAGTTAATTAATCTATTCAAAATCCCGATGTGGGGCTATTCAAAGCCCCCCTACACCGTTGTTCTCTCTTGCACGTCAGCACAAGCACCCCTGGGCCAACGCCACATCAGCAGAAAAACAGTAGGCGAAGGCACTGATTCTTTACAAATCCCGGGTGGATCCTCTGCTGACGTCATCAATGACATCAGCTGCAACAACGGCAGCCAACACTGCTTCTTTTACACTGGGTGCCCCCCCCCCCCTTTCAAATTAATTACAACTTTTTCCATTTCCATAGAATATATATATATATTAAAGCTCTTTGAAATTATGGGGTGTTACAGGCTTCACTTCAATGTTTAGTACTTGTTTTTTTTTTCTATTTATTGTACATCTTCTTGTTGTTAATGTGATGTATAAGGGGTGATGAAATTGTAAGCAGTGAATACATAATTTGGATATTGTAATGTAACCCATATTTTCCATTTCTTGTATTTTGTGATGTATTTTCTTTTCGAGTATTTATTCATATTGTACTCTTCTGTTCTTTTAAAATGTGTATTTGATCTTCATTCTCTATACATGTTCATCTAATTGTTTTTTCTTCTTCCATTTGATCTTCTTGATTCGATTTGTCTGACTATTATCTCATCTCTGGTTGATCGGGCTATTTTTGATTTTTCCTTACTTTTATCAGTTAATTGTTCATGTCCTATATTTATTATTGTTCCTACCTTTTTTTGGATCCTAATTAATACCCAAAACCCATTAATACACCCTTAAACCCCATTCTTTCTTATTGGATGTTGTTTTAATAACCGATTACCCAACACCCGTTCACCCACTTAAACCCTAATAATACTCCTTCCTATATATACTACCTACTGTTTATCCGTTCACCTATTCCTAAACCCTAGCTGCTCAAACCCTTTCTCTCCCGACCTCCTACACCTCCTGCTCTTCCCGATCACCTCTTCCCCCCCCCCCCCCGGAGACCTGTATCCCTCCGACCGCTTGCACCTACCTCCGGTGTCCCCTCTTCCAGTCGCGACAGCGCTGCACCACAGCACCGCCCACTGCAGCACCATCAGCACCCCGACGCAGTCCCCTGCCTCCCTCCTCCTCTTTCGACGTCGACAGCAGCATCGACATCATCCACGAAAGCAGCAGTAACCTCCTGTCGCCGCCGCCTCCCGTTGTCCCCCCTCGCAGGTCCACACCTTCTCTCCCGGGTGTCTTTGACCTTGGGTGTTGTGCTTGCATTTGATCTCGAGTGTTTGTGATCGCATGTTCGTGATTGGTTTGTGATCCGTTCGTTCGCTTGTGTTCTTGCCTGGGAATCTATTCTCGTTATTCTCTTTCTCTCCGTCAGATCCATCGACTATTTTAAGACAAGTAACTTGTATTCTTTTTGTTGCATATATAAGTACTAAATACTGTCTGTAGTGTGGCTCTTGTGTCTAGATTAGTTCTCATGAAAATTCCTTATTAGGTCTTGTCTCTATTTGTTGATCCATCCGTAGTCATCCTTTGTTACACACACGACTTGAAATATCTTAGAAATAATCTAGATTCTTGATACATGTTTGTATGTTGTTCAATAATACATGATATGTTGTATGAATCTTGCATGCTTGCTGTGTTAGCCGTAGTACCTCGTTGTAACTTTGAAAAATACCCCATACCATGTTGTTGGACATCTATTATACCATGTCTTGTGTCTTGTTTTAATTTGGATTTGTTGCATATGAACTATTTGATTTAAATGCATAAGAAGATTTCTGTTTTTGCTACTGTCCCGTTTTTATTCAGTATTTTAGACCATGTTGAGGCCAGTAAATCAAATTAATTTGTGAATATAAATCATAAACATTGTTGTCTATTTTCCAGAATTTTTGACATATCTCAGTTTCGATTTGTAAGTTGTGAGTTATTTCTGTTTTACTGCAGAGGTGTTGAAAATTCCAGATTCGATTTTATATGAATTCTGTATAGTTATTTATTTTAATATTGATGTTAAAAATAAAATTTTGATCTAATATTTTTCTAGGTATAACTAGACTTGACTGGGATTAATCCCTAATTTTTGTGGATTTAATTAATGACTTTTATAAACTATTATATGTTCGTGAACAACTGCTATATTTACAGAATTTCACGTTGTTGAGTAAATAGCCACGTTTTCAACCTGATTCTATTTGTTTTTGATAAAAACTTTGTAAATATAAAATGTAGCCTGCTGTATCCATTTTATCACCCTTTTGACGGATTTAGATTTTGAGTTATACTTTGTAATCTATCACTGTTTTAGTACTGCTGTGTCCAAAGTTTCAGATTTACAAATTCATTGTATCTTGCAGTTCTCTGATTTTATTTGACTATACTATCTATGGTGGAATAGGGAATTATATTTGCTGATACTAAATATACTAGGGAATACCCCAGATTTTTCTTGGATTTAATCAGTAAGTTTTTGTGCCATTTTCATGCTTATGAATACAACTTTGTGATTTTTGGCTGAACATGTTTTCAGTATGCAATGCTGTTTTGAGCCTTGTTTCTGTAATTATTATATGACTTATATATATGTGCTAGATTCGGCTGAGAGTCTATTTTCTAGATTTTCTGACGGATCCAGATTTGCATTCTTTTGGCAACAAAAATCTTAGGTTTTGGGGCAGTACTATATTGCTGTCCAGAATTGAAAGTTTCGTTGTCAGTCTATTATGAGCTGTCTGTCACCCGTGTATGTCTTCTACCCAACCTGAACCTGTACCTTGTTCATACCATGTTATTCTTGTCCTATTTTGTACACATACATGCCTGTTTGATAATTATAACAAATAACCAAGTCGGGGTTAAGGAAAAGATCTAGTAGTGGAAAATATAGAATGTGTACTTGGAAGGGGGCCTATATTTCCCATCTGTTACCCGTGATATGATTACATGACATATGATTCTAATTATGTGTTTACATGATTCCTGATTACATACTTCCCTATGAGAAGGTGTACTCAGAAGGGGGCTCGTGTTTCCCACCTATTACCCGACTACATACTTCCCTATGGGAGGGTGTACTCAGAGGGAACCATAGATCCTACCTTATGCATGATTACCTGTTACATGATACATGATTCTGATTACCTGTTTACCTGATACTTGAGTACACAGCCCTATAAGATCCACTACGAAATCTAAACGTAACTTGCATGTAAGTAGCAACCAAGTGGTATAATTTGTGACGCATAAAGTGCTACTTAGATAGAACTAAAATACAAGACTTAAAATAACATGATCACCTGTATATTTTTGTTACCTGTACATGCTACCTGACATCTGTTACCTGTTTACCTGCTTGCATGATACTTGACATTTGTTACCAGTACCCTGTTAGCATACCATGTTACTGGGTTTTGTTCCTGATTTCATGTTAGTCATTCTGTTTTGCTGTCACATCTATTCCATGCTTATTCTGTACTTGTTTCCGCTGTTACTCTATATCTGTTTATCTTATCTTGTACTTATTGCCTGCACTACAAGCGGCCCGTAGCTTGCATTGACGGGCATTTTATTTCTCTTTTCTTTTCCTGCAATTTGTTAAATTACAGACTTTGGTGACCAGCTGCCTGAAGGAGTAGGTGACCAAACATTCTAATTGCTGGAGTTCTTGCTATAATTGACTTTCCTGTTATTCTTGAATAAATGTAATTGTTACATGAATTTTTGTATTGGGCAGTTTGACCCAGAATTTATAACTTTTTTCCAGATCTGGTTTGTTTGAGAATTATTGATTTTGTTTCAAGTAAATTATGTTGATTATATTAATTTATTCATGCATGCGTGGTTGGTTTCTCCTTGTTTATTTCTTGTTTATTCCTGTGAAATGTTAAAAAGATACTTACAGCTTATGAATGGTGAAAGCCATTTGCTAGACTTAGTCACATATCCGTATACCGTATTCCTTTTTGGAAAGCAGGACGTGACATGTAAGTAGTTAATAATTTTGAATGAATGCATGAATTAATGAAACTTTAGCATCAGCTTCAACATGTTTTCACCAAGAGTTTCTGCTCAAGTTTAGCATGTATATAAACCGCATGATAGAATGAGCAAGTGACAGAACATCAATGAGCATGTGAGTCCAGTCATGAAGAATATTTGCTTCATCTTATCACACAGTAAGAGCAATGAGCATGAGCATACTGATACATAAACATAGAACAAAAATCATAAATAGAGAACAATGAGCAACACAACAACAATAACAATGAGCACTACAAACCTGCATCATAAACATTATCTAACAACATCACAACAACGACAACAATGAAGGTCCAACAACAGTCAAGCAGATACAAAAATTCAACTTCATAACACACCCGGAGTCAAAATTTCAACATCATCACAACAGAAACATCAATGAAAAGTTAAACACCAGTGAAAAGTTCAACATTATAACACAACCTGATACAAAAGTTCATAAAGCGTGATAGAAGCGGAAGCATAATTCCAATTGATACATCATTCAACCCTAATACATAAGTTTCATAAAACTTTATACATATGTTTGATAAGGATGGCAAAGCATAAGAAAATTCATTACAGCTTCACATCACAATAAATTATCCAAACCGATCATAAGTTTCCACCTGATACAACAAAAGTCTATAAACATGCACCAATATCATCCATGCAACTATTCCAATTGATCTCCACCCCTGCCTCTCAAAGGTACACTTCTACCCTCCCTCTCATTGCATATGTTGGTTGGATTGGCTGAGAAAGTGATCTAGTCCTTCCTGCCCCCCTTTGTCCTCTATGAGTTGCAATTGCTTGAGGGTTAGTGTTAGCAACATTTGTTTGATAAGCAGTTATATGGTCATCACCTACAATTGGACATAGTAAGATAAATACATACATTCTTAATGATTTTGCAAAGTAAGAGAAACTCAAAGTAAGATAAATACATATATTCATGTTGATTTTGCTTGAGAAATACAAAGTGAAAGAAACTTAAAGTAAGATGACAATCATTACCTCTTTCTCCGACCGCATTTGATGGTTGTAGTGGTTGGATTGGAGGCACTCCACTTGCACATTAGGGTTGGATTGGAGGCATTCCACTTGAAGTATGTGGCTTATTGCTGGATGATACTTACAAATGTGAATCACCCTTCTTATCCCTCTACCTTTGCTGGATGTTTGAGATTGTGTATCACCTCCTCCCTCTTATAATGTAGCTTGGCCATCCACTTCATCCAAAAAGTCCCAAAATTAGTTTGTCATGCACACTTACAATGTATAACTGGAATTTCTTTTGATACTCATGTACCATTTCTTCAGCATTTTCCAAATTTGCCTCTCCCTCTCCTTTTGCTTTTCCTTTTTCCTCCAGCAGCTTCCTTACTTTGTGAACCCCCATCTAATAATTGTACACCTCTTCCTCTTATATTTCATAGTCTAGACCTTCTCCTACAGGATAAATAATAACATATAATATGAAATAAGCAAGATTTATAAGAGAATATGATTCTAAGTTAGAAATTTACCTTTCCACATTCCATGTGGATGATTAACTAGGCAAGTTAGCATTAGAAGCACTTCCTTCCGTTCCTTCAATTATTTCGTTAATTGGTGCTTCACAAGTGTCTTTATTGTGATTACTTCTATGGTATCTTCTACATGTCACTTTTCTCTTTGCTAATCCCATGCTACCAACATCATCTTCATTTCTTCCTCTGACGTAGGCCTACCTCTTGGTCTCCTAGCATGTGAAGGGCCAATAGTATAGCCAAGCTCTTGATGCTCCGATTAAGATTCAGATGAAAGAATGTCAGTAGGGTATTAATATGTCATCCTGTACCTGAAATATTAATAATATATCTAAGAAGAAGCACAAAAAATGAGGAAGAAGATTAAAAGTTACTTAAATGTACACTACAAACATATCCACATAGTAGTATGGATGCACAAACAGAGTCCAGTAAAAAACCTTATTATAGCAATCAACTCCGTTGTATGTTTGCAAGGGAGACCAATAAGTTATCAGTTTTGTACAAAAGAAATTTTTTCCCACCATGTTAAACACTTCTCTTTGGTCCATACTCTCCACTTCTACAGTATTATCATTCGATCTTCTGACTATCCAGTCGCCCACCATCTTAATTATGTCTTTGATGTAGCTCTAAGCCAACTTATATAAAAAAACTAGAATTCTTTTCCATCTTCGTGACATTTGCCTTCCCAAATCCATCTTCTCCATGAATTTGTTCCTCACATTGTCTACAAGGGCAACCATTAGGAGATATCTTGCTTCCATGATCTAAGTATTGAATCTTTCAACCAAGTTGTTTGTGATGTAGTGTTGTCTTGCTCTTGGAGAGAATTGACTTCTACACAAAATATGAGTATGCTCCTCCAATTCAGCTGCAGCTTCAGCAGATACTGCTATCAACTCTGTCATAGAATCATTGTACTGCAATACTGAGTAGGCATTAGGTGCTTTCCATACCATCCTTTCATAAAAATCTCTAAGGAAATTTTTCTTGAAATTCTTCCATAGATGTCTATCTCAACATCTATGTTATGCTTCATGTGGCAACACATACACAACTTCTTGTAGACCACTCCTGATTACTCATGATAGTGATACCTCCCATGTCATATCCAAGAGCTTCTTTCAAATTCTGAATAAATCAACATAAGGAAGAGAGTTTCTCTGATTCCACAACTGCAAATGCTACGGTATACAAACCATTAATCCCATCCAATTCATTTGCTGGAAGAAATGTGCCTAGATATGTGCTTCTCAAATGACGCCCATCAAGACCAAGGAATGGTCTACAACCTAATTTGAAACTATCTACACACTATTTGTATGATACAAACACTTTAAAAATCTTTGGCATTTTCCAGTTCAATCTCTATTTGGCTACCTGGGTTTCTTGCTTTCAGTTCTTCCCTCAAAGAGTAGACAAGACTACAGCTCTGCTCAATATTTCCAAACACCATATCTCTAGTTGTTTCCTTTCCCCTTCATGACTTCTTATATCAAAGTTTTAAAGAATATTTCTTGTCAATCCATTTACAAATTTCCTTAGGTTTCATACCATGATTTTCTTTTATATCTCCCATAATTTTTCTCTACAATTCACTTTGCAGAAGCTGCTCCATTTCCACATTTATTCATGCCAAAACAATTATGGGTTGTTCAAACATTCTCACCACATATGTGACATTGTCTGCCATTCTACCATGGGCAATCCTCCATACCACATAGTGCTGCAATTGTAGACTTGTCATTCTTCTGAAGGATATAATTAAAGTCAGCTATAATGTTGAACTGCCTCAAACTCATTCTAAACTTGTCACCATCTTAGAACTTTTTACCCATGTGAAAAACAAATCATCCCTATTTTCATCCTACAATGGACATGAATTCTCATGCACCTCTCCATTCTCTTCATCTTCATCTTCAACCTCCTATCTTTCTTCTTCATATTCACTGTCAAATGAGTGGTATGAATTTCAGAGTAACAATCATCTACCTCATCAACTTTAGTTTCTTCATTTTCGATTTGTATCTCTTCTTCCTCTCCCTCTTTCTCATTATCAATGTCTTCACCATCCTTATAATCTGGATCATCATCATCAATGTCCTCATAATCAGGCTCATAAATGAGTAGTGCATCTACCTCTTCACCCTATTCCTCTATTGCATCACCCTGTTCATTTGTATTTTCTTCACTACTTGAATTCAAATCAAGTTGTTCCCATGCAGATATCATACCCTTGAGACTGCATGAACCTACAAATTTCATAGTATTGCTAACTCCTGCATTTACTGTTGTTGCATTAAGCTTTGCCTGAGCCTCTGGTTGTTGTTGACTTGAACATGCAAGCTTCTGTTGCATTAAACTGTGCTTGAGTTATTCTGTCTTGATGGAAGCCAATTTGCCTCACATAAGAACTTTCATCATCATTAGATACAACCAATTCTTTAGAAGGTATATGCCCACATCCTAAATAATTTCTAGTCCTCCTTCCCTTTCACCTGCATTTACACCAAATATGTTGTATTTTTTAGATGGCGTAAAAGATAGGTATAACTCTAATGTTTTGTTCTTCTCCAAATGCAACTTCCATAGTTCTTCATATTTCTCATCATGTTTAACTATTCCAAATTGTTTACATGATGTCACAGGCTTTGCATAAGTTACTTTGACCATATAACTCTATGTATGTGGTAGTATACCATGAAATCACTCAATTAAGCCATCTAGAGTACATCTAAGTCAATCCTAAAACTTCTTATCGTATCCTTGATATTTCTTTAGGTTAGTTCTTGGTATTGCTCTCCAGTATCCATTATGCAACACCAACATTAAGACTCTCTCTGTCACCCTATTATATAGTATGCATAATAACAAATGGCTAAATGTTGCATCATAACAACAAAAATTAACATCAGTCCTAAATTAACAATTATCACACAACAAGACAACCAGAATAAAACATCAAGATCGTACTAAGTGCAAGAGAAAACCGTAGAAAATTAAGATATCCCAACCAACTAACACAAAATTTTAAATTTCTGCTCAAGATCGTACCTTTCTCGACTACAAGGAGCTCTAGAAGTTCCGCTGCTCTACATCGTGTTTCCCACTGCAGCCCTCCAGAAGTGCTCCACCATTGACTTCTCCATCTCCAGTTTGAGTTTTTGGATGGAAATAAAGAGGGAACTAAAGAGAAAAAGTAAAAGAGATGGGAAGAAGAAATATTGAAGGGGTAAATTAGTTATTTTAACCCCTACTGTCAAGAACTTAACAAGGATTATTTATTTATTTATTTTTTTGAATAAGTTAAATAGTTATAGATGCTATTTTGAAAATATGAAAACTTCGGATGCTATTTTGAAAATACTAATCCTGGGGGTGAACTTGGAAAAAAAACCATAATGATAATGAAAAATATATGTAACAGCCCAATTTTCATTACAGTGGTTTATAGTATCTTTATGAGTAATATATTATTACCATAATGAAGTGAATACTGAGTAATGTAATAAGAAAAAGGAGAATTATGTACTTGTACACGTGCAAATTTTTACTATGCGTGTGGATAGGCATATGGGCGAGTGTGCATGTATAAATAAATGTGCAGATGATAGTGTCAGATTGTAGAGTTGTAAGTAGGGATGGGGAGCGGGTTGAGGGGGCCGGGCTCGGGTCGGGTTGGGTCAAGACCCGGTCCGGTCCAGGCCGGGCCGAGTTGGAAAATTTAAAAGTCTATCCTGGTCGATTTGGGAACCCATATAGGTTGAACTCGATACGGGTTTGGCTGGGTCGCGAGTTGGCCCGGGTCTATTGGGTAATTTTTTTTTCTTATACTCCAATTTTTTCAAAAAAGAAATGTAAAACAAGTATAAAAATGAAACAAAATTGTATATATTATTCATTTCAACTTTTATTAAAATTTTTAACTTTTTTACATACAAATACATGTAATAAAACCTAAAAAAACATACAAATTTATTGAATTACATGTTTAAGATGATAATTTACAGTTCGTGATAGCCTAGAGCTAGATTGAAGAGAGGGCATTTGATTACTGTCGTGCACCTCTACTTAACCTAAATATAGGATCTCATCAACCTAAATTCCCTACTATTGTTGTTAATCTTCAGGCGAGTTGCTTTCACTTGTTAAGGTGTCGATTGCTTTTTCTTGAGTCATGCCTTCAGCTTTCATCCAATTTTCGGTGCACACCCTCATCTCCAATGAACCCGGCTTCAGGCGATTCCTGTAATCGGTTAAAACTCTACCACTTATAGAAAATGCGCTTTCTGATGCAACTGTAGACACATGAGAGGTTAGTAGATCTCTAGCCATATGTGGAAGAATTGAAAAAATAGTTTCATGTTCTTTCCACCATTGTAATACTTCAATATTAGAACTAGAACTCTCACTATCTTGTTGATTATTCCTGTTCAATTCATTAGGTGATTAGTTCTAGGTTTTTTAGATTAAATGTGAGCAAGTAAATTAGCGTGACATATTCTACTATACTCTTTCCTTACCACTAGAAGTAGAAGAAGAAGAAGTTGATATACTAGCTTGGCGTGTTGTACAACTAGATGCATAAGTTCTGTAATAATAATCATACAAGTTATATAATGTCGACTCAAAGCTAGCTAAAAATTCATTACAATAATATTCAGATTCATCTCCAAGTAAAGTAAAAAATATTTCAATCAAACTCTTAAAACCTGCTAATTTGATACGATTATCCATAATAGTAGCAATACAATAAATTATAGGATGAGAATTAAAATACTTCAAAATTTTAATATATGCGAGAATAACAATATGGCTCATGTAAGGGTCCGAAATCATGTCTTGAAAAGTTTACATCATAGTTATTATTGAAATAAAAATACTACTTGAAGTAGAATCATACGATTCTGAAAACTTCACATCTGAGTTTTAAAATGTTCCAAAAATCTTAACAAAGCTTCAACAAAAACCAAGATTGTTGAGTCATTTCAAAATTTTCCATATTTTTTGCAATACAAAAATTATTTATAACCACTTTGTATTGTGTAACAACATTTAAAAATCGAAGGTAGAGTTCCATCGGTGTTTAACATCTCTAGAAAATCATTTAAAATGTACTCCCTTAAGATTACACCATTCTTTAAATTGTTGAAACATAATTCCACTTAAAGCGATAAAATGTACAGAATTTCTAATTGCATTCACATATGGATCGACTACTTTCAAAGCATCATGTACACATAAATTTAAAATATGACATGCACATTTAACATGAAAAAATTCACGACATTGAGGAACTAATTATTCTTTTAATGCATTAATCAAACTATTGTTGTTAGAGGCATTATTAAAACTAATAGTAAAAGATTTATTACAAATTTGAAAAAAAATCGCAAACTTCTAAAATGCATATTGTGATAACCATAGCACTATGGGGATACAGCAAAGCGGCAAGTGATATGATTCTCTTTTGAATCATCAAATCACTATCGATCCAGTGACAAGTTATGCTCATAATCGGAATATCATTACAACATTTATAACAATCGAAAGTTAACGATACTCTACAAATTAAAGAAAACAAAAGTGGAATTAAAGCGTCTCTCATTTCATTGTAAAGTTTGAAACAGTCGGCCTTGAGTGTGTTTCTATGAGTTTTTTTAAAATGTGGATTTAGTGCTTTTTGGTTAAATACTTCTACGTTCCAACTCTCAGAATGGAAAATGTAACTCATCCTTAATAACTACTTTGGTCATTTTCCAAAGAACAATTTCGGGATAATATAGGTGGCTATCTATTTGCCCGGTCCTAAAGTTGATTTTCTGTTGTGTTTGTTGGTCCTATACTAGTGCGGGGTGTACAGAGGTAATAAGTCATCTAATTGTACCCATTTCCTCACCTTCTTCCATTTGTAATTCTTGTTATATGTTTTACAAATCTTATGTCCTATACTATTATTTTCCTCATCCGAGATAAAGTCATAATATTTGTGTCAATCACTAGTTTTTCTTCTATGTTTTCTACTTGAAGTGGGTCGTGCGGATTCAGTTTTATGTGTTTATATGTCAGTGGTGTGCATTTTTTGTTGTGTGTTGGGATCATAATCGTGTGGAGGAACATCTTCATAACCTGTGTTCAAGTTAGAGTTATATCCAGTCTTTAATTATGGGATTATTGAAGGTCGACGAGAAGAACTAGTGGAATCTTGTCCACTTTGGCTACAACCAATACTTTGTGATCATGACATGATAAATGGTTTGTAGTAGTAGTGTAAACGATTTCTAGTATTTTAGTAGTGTATGTGAAAAAATAAAAAAAATAATATAGAAGGTATATGTGAAAAAACAATCTAAAAAAACGATAGGAGTGTTGAGAGAGAGAGAGTAGAGAAAAACCAACAAACAAATATTATAAAAAAACTTAAAGCTACAACAATAATATTTTGATACCATACTGCAAAAATAATCATATATAGAGTTGAAAGAGATAATAATAGTAAAGAGGCTCTAGAAGTAGACGCAGTTGCAGAGAGCGAGTGAGCTTCTTTGTTGAGAGATTTTATTGTACACTTCTTTGTTCACAAAATCGACATGATCGAATTTGTTTACTTTTTTGTTGCTTCTTTGTTAAAGTAGATTGAAAGTAGTAGTAGTACTAGTCGAGAGAGTAAGAGAGTTGATAGATGGAGGTGTGAAAAAAATTGAGGAAAATTAAGGGGTCTTTATAGCCCCCCCCCCCCCCCCCCCCCCCCCCCAAAAAAAAAAAGAAGAATAAAAAAGTAAAGTAACCAATGGCTTCTTGATAACAGTCGACCCATCCGGGTTGAGCGTTGGCAACCCGCCGGGTTGGCGGGTCGGGTTCAGGCGGGTTTGGATCGGGTTGCGGGTTATTTGGACCGGGTTGTCTTCACTCAAATGCGGACCCGGTTTGGCCGCTAAAGTTGATCCGAATTCGGACCGGTTGATGGCAGTTCGGGTTGAAGCGCCGGCGCCGGGGGGGGGGGGGGGGGGTTCCCTATTTGTAGGCATGATTACCAACCCACAGAATTGTATATAGTGTACAACAAGAATTATGAATAGTATGTTCAATAAGACGTATAAGAGGATGGCAATGAATGAGACTCATTGGATTTTAGCTTCGTAGCTAATGGAAAAACAACCGGATGCAAGTCAAAGTTTACTATCAAAAGATAAACAAAAATCCTATAGTACATACTTAGGAAGAAAGAACAATAAGATAAAAATCCTTTTGAGTGATGTCTGGATGCTTTGATTTGTTTTGCGGCGTTTGTTGTCGCTAGCTTGGTTTTTTGGCTTGCTTCAATTATTGCTCTAGGTTCCGAGGTCGATGCATACTGGTTGTTTCGCTTGGGGGATGGTTTTGCCTTCCTGTGGCCTCGGTACCGGTCTCTGATCTGGCTGGAGAGCTCTTATGTGCTAGCCCAATTTCGCTGAGTTAGCTTCTCTGGGCCCTTGCCTGTGTTTCGTGATGGAGCGCCTTTCGTTGCGCCAGCGTTTTTATCGTCTTCTTTGCGGCCTGTGTTTTGTTTCTGTCTTTTGTATTTAGTTTAGGCCTTAGCGGCAATTAGCTCAATTGCGCCCGCTTTCGTTGTGGGTTGTCTGGTTAGCTTTCTATTCGTTTTATTTTTTTGTAAAATTCGTTTTCTCTTTGTATTTACCTTTTTTATTTATTTTTGGACAGGAATCTTATGATTCAATCCACGTTATCTTTGAAAAAAGAAAAAAAAAAGATACAACGGAAACTAGAAACTAAAACATAAGGTGTACATATATCAAATTAAGAACGAATATACCCATAGAATAGTCTTCTTAGATGGTGAAGTTAAAACTGTGGGTAGTTTTTCTAGAGGCTTACGTCACAAATCCAGTAATCTCTACTACTATAATGGGAGAACCCCATAGTCAGTAACCCAGTCAACGCACGGGTTGGGTTACTTTGGTAAAGTGGCCCTGTTTGGTAAATACTTTCGAAAGTGGATCAGTTTGGAAATTATTTTCTTTTTACTCATAGGACTAACGTTGGTAAATATTTCCGTAAGTGGACCTGTTTGGTAAATATTTCGAAGGTGGACCAGTTTAGAAATTATTTTCTTTTTACCCTTTTCATTATCCTCCATTTTTTTCCACGTGCACGTGTGCACGTGTATGATACTAGTTTAGAAAAACACAAAAGACCCATTGGCTTGAGAAACGGTGGGTTTAGGGTAGGAGACAAGTGTAACGCTTGTAATTGCCTCTTTATACAATTCAGGACAAAAATACGAAAGAGAGTGGAAACAGAGGAGAAGAAGAAAGGGTCGGAAATAAGAGAGACAGAGACGAGAAGAATCTCCTGCATTTTAATCGGTAAGGGTCTTCACTTAATTTTCACATTGAGCCTGATTTGTTCCATGGTTGATGATCTTTTACTTCTAATTCTAATTGATCTAGTTGATGATTAATAACTGATGACTCATTAAACACCTGAATATATTCTTTCGCAATTTACTTATTTGGTATATAAAAGCATATGTAGTTATTGGCAATAATCTCAAATTTTGTAAAATTTGGCCAAAAAAATTCTGTAGTCGTGGGCTAAATACCCAAAATTTAGATATGAAAAAAATAGTAGGGAATAGATATAGAAATTTTTAAAATATAGCTGATGAAATATCATCTTTCGTCCGTTCAAAATTTTTACTCTAAAAACTATCGGACGGGACATTATATCTCGTCCCACTTTTATTTATTTATTTTTAAAATAGAACGGAAGGGAAATGATATCACGTCCGCGAATTTTGTTTCAAAATGTGAAGGTTGTGTTCTATGGAATTAGGCCTATAAAAATTGTTATACATATATATTAGGATTTAATTGAGATTTAATTGTGATTAAATTACGATTTAATTAAGATTTCTTAATAAAACGAAACTCTAGGACGGGATTTGATGTCCTGTCCGAATTTTTTTTTAATTACAAAAAATTTATGGGACAAAAATTCATCTAGCGTCCATCACATTTTTAAAATTAAAACTCATATTTTGGATTCAAACGACTGCATCTATAATTCAAAATTTTTATTTCTAAATATCAAATACTCAAATTTTGTGTTCAAACAACTAGAAATGTGCTAAGTGATCCTTCTGTTTTGTTTGCTACTTGGTCATTCCCCTTTCAGTCAATTATATATCTAACTATTGTGATTGTATATTTTGATATCATGACTATTGCCCATTATCAGCATTACCATTAAGATTAGTTCATGCTAACGTGGATTTGTTCATACTGCTGTGAAGTGCATTTTCCTTATTTTTCTTTAGAAAGGATAGACTGATGAATAAGTATATCATAGTTTTAACTGAACGACTCGCTATAGTGGGAAAGTCGTAGAACACTCTAGGCATGGATGAATGTGGGGATGTGTGCCCTCGGTGGACAATGGTTCTGTCAGAGAAATGGATCGGTTCGAATGACTAATAAGTCACCCTGTTAGATATTATAGTCCCATATTGGTGGTAGAGTGGTTTTGATATTTGTTCACCTCCTATATATAGGTGGTATTGTACTTGGTTAAACTCAATTCAATATTCAGTATTGTATTCATTCTCTCTGATTTATCTTAACATGGTATCAGAGCCAATTACTCAAATTTTCATTTCTTAAAAATCTTTCCATCCAAAATCCTCAAAATTCCAATAGCGAATACAAAAAAAAGAAAAAAAAAAAAAAAAAAAAAACAAAACTGCCGATCATCTCTCTCACAACAGCCGATCATCTCTCCCAAACTGATCATCTTCCAGCCGATCATCTTCCACAACAGCAGATCGTCTTCCCACAACAGCCGATCATCTTCCAGCCGCCACAACAGCCGATCATCATCAGCATCATCATCATCATATCAAGCCATCTTCCAGCCATCTTCCAACCATCTTCCAAGCATCAAGTCACCATCATCATCAAGTCATCTTCCTCCAACGTAGATCTGAAGCATCAAGTCATCATCATCAAGTCTTCTTCCAACATCTTCAACGCAGATCTGACGCATCTTCAACCCATCTTCAGCCGAGATCCAACTTCCCCACCACCGGCTGAACCCATCGGCAAAACCTTCGTCAATTTTGTGTTGTAATTTTTTCAGGGTTGTAATTTTTCTGTTTGATTAAACCCTTCAGCCGAGATCCAACTTCAGGGTTGTAATTTTTCTGTTTCTCTAAAAAAAAAAAAAAAAAAATCGAAAAAAAAAAAATCGGAAAAAAAAATCGAAAAAAAAAATCGAAAAAAAAAAATCGAAAAAAAAAAGTCGAAAAAAAAAATAAAAATTATTATTATATATTATATATATATATATATATTATATATATATATATATATATATATATATATATACAGGTCCTACAACTTGATGGCAATTCAGTCTCTCCCACATATTTCCGGCTCCAGTAACTTTCCCGATGCAACTACCACTCGTTCCTCCTCCAGATTCAACAAGCAGCAGCGCATTTTTCAGTCTTCCCCCGGTCTTCTACCTTCTCCTTACATCACTCATCACCATACTCCACCTCTACTTCCGCCACCAGTAGCACCGCCCTACCCCCTACCCCGATCCAGGCACCAGCAACATCTCCCTCCAGATTGTGCTCTCAGTCATAGCAGCGATAGTCTTGTTTCTCCTCGTAGTGCTTCTTCCCTCACATCTTCGGCCTTGCCGTCTCCTACTGCTTGGGCTAATACTCAGCAACGCCTTACTCAGCTGGAACTACAGCTCATGGATCAGTCTATCAATGCTGGCTCCCCTGCTCCTGCACTTTCTGCCACTCCCGGTATGAATTCCATCTGGATTTTAGATCTGGTGCATCACATCATCTCACTAGTAATAAGACACTTTTCACCACTTGCACAACACTTTCCTCTCACTCTCCATCTCTACACACAGCTGATGGCTCACCACTTCTTATCACACACGCAGGGACAATTAACTCACCCACTCTCACATTACCATATGTTCTCTATGCTCCTCATTTATCAATAAACCTTATTTCTATTAGTGCGTTGTGCGATAGTGGTCTTGTCGTTACTTTTGACTCTTTAGGTTGTTCTATTACTGATTCCTCCACCGGTGAAGAGTTTAGGCGCGCTAGTCGTCAGGGTTGTCTAAATTATCTAGATTTTCTTCGTGCACATCCCTCTCCTTCTAGTTTTGCCGGTATTGTTTTCTCTGATGCTGATCTGTGGCACAGACGTTTAGGTCATATTAGCGCATCACGCCTTCAAACTATAGCTCGTAGTGGTGCCCTTGGTTCTCTTACTTTTAAACATTTATCTGATTGTCAGGGTTGTCATTTGGCCAAACACATTGCCCTACCCTTTAGTCACAAAAGAACTTCTGAAACCACTCACCCTTTTCAACTTGTTCATTCTGACATATGGGGACCCTCTCCCGTACCATCGTGGAAAGGCTATCTCTATTATGTTACCTTCATCGATGACTTCACTAGACATACATGGGTCTTTCTTATGCGTCAGCAATCTGAGATACCTGATATTTACCGGGTCTTTACAACCATGATTCACACTCAGTTCGGTGTACACATTAAGAATTTTCGATCAGACGGTGCACGTGAGTACACTTCTACCACTATAAGAACAATCCTTCAGTCTCACGGCACCCTGTTTCAGCAATCATGTCCTCACACACATGAGCAGAATGGTGTAGCTGAACGCAAGCATCGTCACATCCTTGAGACGGCTCGCGCTCTTTTACTCTTCTCTTCTGCTCCTCGTTCATTCTGGGCTGAAGCTATCATGACCTCTGTTAGTCTCATCAACATTACTCCTTCGTCTGCCCTAGCTGGTACAACGCCTTACGAGGCTCTTTATCATTCACCTCCCGACTACAGTATGCTCCGTACCTTTGGATGCACCTGTTACGTCCTTCTCCCTCCTACTGAGCGCACGAAGCTCTCCGCTCGTGCTGCTAAGTGCGTTCACTTAGGTCTCAGTTCTGAACACAAAGGTTATCGTTGTTTTGATCCAGCCGCGGGTCGTGTCCGCATTTCTCGACATGTCTCCTTTGTGGAAGACAACCCTTACTACCTGACCCCCACCGAGGATACTAGATTTCTCGATTCCCCAGTTGTTGCTAGCCCCCCGACTTTACCTTTCCGCATTCCTTTTGATCCCACTCCTCTGGCTCCATTCACATCTCCTGCAGTCCTTACACCTGTTGTTCCCCCTACCGAACCTCCACCTGCATTCCCACAGCAGCCAGCACCCATCCCACCTACTTCCCCACTGACACATGCACCCACTCCACCGTCCTCACCCCCACACCCGGTCAGTCTATCACCTCTTCGTCAGTCTACCCGTTCCACTTCTGGTATTCCTCCTGGCACGTTATACACCTGATGCCACTGGTCCTTCTGACCAGTTTGGTTTTGCCACCCTAGCTTCCTACTCACCACAGTTTCATGTATATCTCACTGCTATACACTCTACACGTGAGCCCAGAACCTATCAAGACGCAATTCAATATCCTGAATGGAGGAAAGCCATTGCAGAGGAATTCAGTGCATTTGATCAGACTGGTACTTGGGATGTTGTTCCTCTACCAGAGGGCGTTCAGCCTATTAGCTGCAAGTGGATCTTCAAGGTCAAATATCAACCTGATGGATCTATTGAGCGGCACAAAGCCCGTCTAGTAGCCCGAGGGTTTACTCAGGAGCATGGCATTGACTATGATGAGACCTTTGCTCCCGTTGCACAGATGACTACTGTTCGTACTCTTCTTGCTGTTGCAGCCATCCGCCGCTGGCCATTATACCAGATGGACGTGAAGAATGTTTTTCTTCATGGTACCTTATCTGAAGTTGTTTATATGGATCCTCCTCCTGGCCTCCCTACTCCTCCTCGTCATGTTTGCCGGCTGCGTCGGGCTATCTATGGTTTGAAGCAGGCCCCTCGAGCATGGTTTGAGTGTTTTCGCCTTGTCATCACCAAGGCTGGTTTTAGTCAGAGTTCTCAGGACCATTCTATGTTTGTGCGGTCATCACCGCAGGGGAGGGTAATTCTACTACTATATGTTGATGATATGATCATTACTGGGGATGACTCTGCCGGCATTACATTCACCCAGAAATACCTTCACCAGCAGTTTCATATGAAAGACCTTGGTAAGCTACGTTACTTTCTGGGTTTAGAGATTGCTCATGGATCTCAGGGGATACTCATTTCTCAGCAGAAATACACATCAGATATTATTTCCGCTGCATGCCTCTCTGACAGTCGATCGGCTGATACACCCTTAGAGCTTCATGTGAAGCTTCGTCCCACAGATGGTGAGCTCCTTCCTGATCCCACTAGATACAGACAGATTGTTGGACAGCTTGTCTATTTATGCATGACCAGGCCCGATATTGCTCATGCAGTTAGTATTGTCAGCCAGTTTGTTTCTGCTCCTACATCAGTTCACTACGGTGCTCTTCTTCGGATCCTCAGATATCTTCGGGGCACTATCACTTGCTCATTATTCATGCCTTCTACATCCAAACTAGAGCTCAGTGCATATTCTGATTCAGATTGGGCAGGGGATCCGACTACCAGAAGGTCCACCACAGGTTTCTGTCTATTTCTTGGCGATTCGCTGATCTCATGGCGAAGCAAGAAACAGGCAGTTGTTGCATGTTCTTCCACCGAGGCTGAGTACAGAGCAATGGCAGCTACTACTAGAGAGATTGTTCATGTTCGTTGGTTGTTATCAGACATGGGTGTTACCCTTACAGGAGCTACTCCACTTTATTGTGATAACCGGAGTGCTTTGCATATTGCAAGCAACCCGGTCTTTCATGAGCGAACGAAGCATATTGAGATTGATTGTCATTATGTTCGTGAGCGTTTTGAGGCAGGGACCATCTCTCTCCATTCTGTTACCTCTTCCCAGCAGACTGCAGACTTCTTCACCAAATCCCATACAGTTCAGAGATTTCGACACTTAGTAGGCAAACTCACATTATTTGACCCATCGTGAGTTTGAGAGGGGGTGTTAGATATTATAGTCCCATATTGGTGGTAGAGTGGTTTTGATATTTGTTCACCTCCTATATATAGGTGGTATTGTACTTGGTTAAACTCAATTCAATATTCAGTATTGTATTCATTCTCTCTGATTTATCTTAACACACCCATCTATTTAAAAGAATTTTTCATTTGATGATCAATTTGGTTGTGACCGAAAAATCATTGTTGAGTTCCTACAATCAATTTCATTCGTAGTTGATATCATATTTGCTTGTCCCCTACTTTATTGTATATTTTTGCAGTACCTATGCAGTGCAAGTCTTACTGGGCAATTCGTACTCACCTTTTTTATTCCCAGTTTTAAATATACAATGAAGACAAGCATAAAGGCATGTTAGGACGAGCACATATTGATAATAGCAAGTACTGAAAAATTTTATTATATTGTTAGTTTTATATTTCAAGAGAAGGATTGTACGACACGAAGAAGCTCATAAAAAGTAGTATTTTTGTAAGTAATTGTAACCCCCATTTTCGTTTATACGAAACTTTTTCGTATTCTTGTATCTTGCTTGTTCAGAAATTTTCCTGTTCTTTTTGAACTCGTTGTATGCACTTTAATTATTTGTCGATTAGTTCTATAGCCTAATTTCATTCTATTTGTTAATCCCATATTTGATTTCATAACCAAAACCAAAACCAAAACCCACATTTGAATACTCAAACCCGTTAACCCGTTAACCCTACCCTACCCGAATTGCTATAACTGAACCAACATATTCAACCCCATTATCTACATAATTCCACCTCCACTAATCCTAACTAACCGCCACTAATCCCTGACCTCCTTAACAGCCCCCTTCATAATCGCCTCCTCACCCTTCACTGTACATTGATCCCCTCCTTCGTCCTCTTCTTCACTCTTCTGAACGCCTACCTCTTCTTCAACCCTTCTTCGCTAAACCCAATAACTCATTGCTTCCCTCCACTCTCCCGAAGCTCCTTGCATTCACCACCACCGACTACCCAACAACGAGTTCCTTTCGCTGCCTCCTTACCAAGACCACCCGACTGCAACATGGTAAGAGAAATTATAAAGAGTATAATATATAGATAGAAACTTTGTACATTGAGTTTACATTTGATGTTGAGTTGGAATATATATAGGCATACGAGAGAGCCTCCTATAATTGAGTTTTTGGGTACGCCCTGCTTCCCAAAAGGAATACAGAATACGGTACGCGACTAAGCCCAGCAGATAGTTTTCACCATCCATAAGCTGTACGGATCTACTTGACTCGTCACAACAGTAAATATATCAACATACTCAACCAGACATGCAAAAAAAATTATAACTCAACAATATCTATTGCAAAAATAATAAATATCTCAAATAAACACAAGATCTGAAACAAAACAATATCCTGGGACTACAAGCCCAAATACAAGTCTCAATACAATTCATGAATAAAATAGTACATCAAAACATTTAAGCAAATTTCCAATGCGTAGCTCAAAACTTTTGCTCACCAACTCCAGTAGGCAATTGATCAGCAAAACCTGCTCATATAGCAATCACAAAAAAAAATAGGAAGACTGGAAAACCTAATGTCACGCCCCGCTTCCCAAAAGAGAGTACGGAATACGGATGCGCGACAAAAGCCCAGCAAATAATTTTCATCATCCATAAGCTGTTCAAGAATCTTTATAACATCTCACGAAATAATCAGAGTCGGAAGAAAAAGTATCAACCAACATGCACATATGAACCAAAATACCAACAAGAATACTTGAAACCAAATATATAAATCTCAAATAGTCATGATCTGAATAAGACAAATATCCTAGGGTCACACTGTTCAAATACAAGAATAAATCCAAGTAATCAAATACAATATTGTTCAAGTAAGCTACAAGAAATAATAATAATAAAATCCAACACTAATACTTCATGTCAACAATACCATCTGGAACCTGTTCTCCAAAATCCAGAGAAGAGGAAAAGAGAAAACAAGTACCCGTCAATTGCAAGTTACGGGCCGCTTGTAATGCAGGATACAAGTACATGGGAAAAACTAACTAATAGCTTGGGATAAGCATGATGTCAAAATAAACAACTAACATGGCAAAGTGAACATGTGTAAATGACATGAATCAAGTGTCAAGTAATCAAGTATTATGTAAATATGCATCAAGTGTCAAGTATCATGTAATCATGTATCAAGTGTTACGTATCAAGTCTCATGTAAACAAGTCTCATGTATCATGTAGTCAAGTGTCAAGCAAGCATGTATCATGTTCAAGTATTATGTATCAAGTCTTGTAGTTATTACTATCTAGGTAGCACTTCATGCACCCCATATTTTAACACATGGTTGCTACAATAAACAGTTTCACTTTAGATTTCATAGTGGAACATAAAGGGCAGTTTACTCAGGGATCAGAACAGAAACAGGTAACAGGTTCATGAAGCAACAGGTACACGAATCATCCGATTCATGCAGCAACAGGTTCATGAAGCAACTTGTACACGACCAACAGGTCCGTACAGCAACAGGTAACAGGTACATGAACCAACAGGTCCATACAGCAACAGGTAACATGTATATGAACCAACAGCTCCATGCAGCAACAGGCTCATGTATCAACATGAATCAAAACGGAAAACACGGGCCCCCTTCTGAGTACACGTTTCTGAATTATCCACTAATCGATCTTTCGCTTAAATCCCGACTTGGTTATTTATTATTAGTATCAAACAAGCATGTAGGTGTGAAAAATATATCAAGAATAACATGGCATGATCATGTGGCAGGTTCAAGTTGCAAGATAAATAAGTAAGTGTGCAAGATAGTTCATAAAAGAATAAAATAGCCGTCTCTAGTTCAGGACAGCAAGACCATACCGTAATAAAATTGTGATTCCCAGGGTTTCAAACATGAAAATCTGAATCCATCGAGACGTCTAGAAAATAGACTCCCAACCGAATCCAGCGAGTATAAATAAGTCATATGTTAATTCACAAAAGCATAGCTCAAAACTGATTTGAATACAGAAAACACGTTCAGCAAGAAATCAGGAAAACAAATTCAAGAACAGGAAAACAACATGAAAACATCATAATAAATTCCAGTAAAAATTTGGGGTATTCCCATATCTGTCTAGTATCAAAATATAAAGTTTCATAATTTTCCAGAAAAATTAGATCAGTCATAAAAAATCAGAAAACATCAAGAAACGATAGTTTGGCAAATCTGAAATTCCCAACACTGCTGTATGAAAACTATAATATCTCGCAACCAGTGAAACGAAATCCAAATCCTCCAAAGGGAGATGAAAATAGACAAAATATATTAACTTTCATATTTCACAAATATTTTTCATACAGTAAAAGAAATTAGGGTGAAAATACGATTCTTTACAGAACAGCAAGCAAAATACAGCAAGTATAGTTTTTATAAACGAGCATGAAACGGCATATAAAACTCATCAATAAAATCCACCAAAATTCTGGGTAATTCCTAAATATATGTAGAAAAACTGACCAAAGTTTTAGACAAAGTAATATGTGTAGCACAGGTATCAAAATAATTTAGTCATTAAAATCACCAAAAAATGAAATCTGGAAAAGATCAACACCTCTGTAGTAAAACAGTCATATCTCTCACATACGAAAACAAAATCGACCAAGGTCAGAGGGGTTGGAAAGAAGATGAATTCCTCTATGACTCATGTTGTATACTGAAATTAAGATTCTCACCTTAATATGGTTTAAATTATTGATCAAGACAGATTATCAGCAAAACACAAAATTTCCTCAAAAACCAAAATCGACATAGATTCAACGAAACTTGATCCTAACACAACCAAACATTAAATCGAGTCTACCAAGTGTCCAAACAACATGAAATAGGGTATACAACATGTCCACAACAAGTATCTCACATGGGTCTCACAAGCACACGAGTTCTCATAATTATTTCACATATACATCATATCAAGAACAGGGAAAACCTGGGGTTGTTTCATGTCAAATTTTGTGTCATGAGGTGACTATGGTAAAACACTATAGAGACAATACTCATCAAACATACATCACACACGAGTTATCTCTAGAACCCAACTACACTACAAGCGGTATTTTTGACTTGTATCATACAAAAGAATTTGAGTATAAGTTACTTGCCTGAGAGACGATGAAAATGACTCCAAGCAAGAATAACGGGAACGGATTCCCGGACACGAACACAAATACAACGAACGGATCACGAACCAATCACGAACACGTGATCACGAACAAGATGAAGACGATCGAGATCACGAACACAATCGGACGACTGAGATCGATGATCAAGATCAAGATGATCGGATCAGATCTGACGGTCAGATCTCTTAATGATGAAGATAATGATGAAGATCAAGATCGACTGATCGAACGACTGAGATCAAAGAAAATTGATGATCATCATGATCGTGACGATCAAGAAGAGATCGGACAGCTATGATCTAATCGGACGATCAAGAGGAGATTGACGGACCACATTCAATCAAGTGTGATGATCAAGATCCAACGAACGACCAAGAATCAATAAATCAAGATCAGGATCACAATCAAACGGACGGCTCACAATCAAGGACGAGATTAAAACCAAGATAGATGATAATGATGAGATCCGACGGCCAAGATCGAGGGATCAAGATCATGGGCGATCGACGGCCCACAATCAACACGAACAAAACCCAACAACCATCAACCACCTAGGCTGCACTGGCTGGCGGCGATTGGTTTGCAATGGCGGCAAGGCAGTGCGACGACGGACGGCAGGAGGCAGGAGGCAGGCCAGGGGACACGGCAGCAGTGGACAGCAGGGGGCTGTCGCAGGTGGCTGCAGCCACCGAGAGGATAGAGGATGCGATGCTAGGCTGTCAATGGAACTGCAGTCGCGTCGAAGGGAGAGGGAGGAGGATGGGGTGTGTTTGTGAAGGCGGTGCACACAGAGAAGGAGACTGGGCTGTAGCGGGGTGGCGAGGGAGGAGCAGTCGGAGGGCACAGGGTGTGGGGGAGAGATGGGGATGAAGGTGAGCGGGAGAGAAGGCAGCTGGTATGGGGCAGCTGAGAGGAGACGAAATGGCAGAAGGATGAAACGAAGGTGGAAGATGGGTTTGCGGTTACAGGGGGAAGACGAAGCGGTGCATGGGGGGGGGGGGGGAGAAAACAGATGGGTATTTATATAGTTAGGTTTAGGTTTTTGATGGTTTCGGGTGGGGAAAGTAAACGGGTTTGGGGATGAGGTGACGGGTTGGGTTATTAGGGTAACAGGTTTTGTAACACCCCGAATTCCAAATACAACTGAATTCAAAGTTCCACAGGATCTTTACACTTCTTTCGTACAATTTTACAAGGAAATAAAAACTTTTGTACATCAGAGTTTACACTTTCATTACATATTTATAACGGAAGCAATTTTACAACAAATTACATGAATTGAAATATACAACACTTGGATCATATTTTAATCCGCATGCATTCTTGTTAATCTCTTTGCCCTACAAAAAACTGTGGGCACGTCAGTTCATTCAACTAACGAAATATTATATACGGCTGTTCTCTCTATGTCGAAAACAGTATAACGATTCTCAAATGATTAACAAACCACAAACTTGTTCACAGACAAAGCTAAAGGGACTATCCTATTAGTGTCATGTTGTGCGGTGCACTTAGTCCTTAATGTAGTTGTTATGTTACATGATACTAATACGCACTTGTTCAGATTCTATGCATCCCATACTACATAGGTATGAGGGCAAGCCCTTAACCGTTCTTCATCTTGTAGGGTTCAATCCCTCGTCATGACTTAACTACTACTGTAACTATGATAAGTATCCTAGATGTTTATGAGTTACGAGCTCATGTCCAGACAGCCTAGAGGGGAATCTCATGTCATGTCACGATGCATCGTGAAGACAGCTTGTGCACAATTCAGCCTCCTTCATGGGACATGACACCACCTGTAGTCACCAAACACCCTACAAACGTCGCCTGCAGTACGGACTTCTGGAGACATATCCACGTCATGTGACGACGCATCGTGAAGACAGCCTGTGAATACTCTCACACCGTAGCTCCGAGGCCCTCATACTTGTATTTTTCTCTTATTTTCATCACATCTTCACTATGTATCTAATCCTTAGTTATTTGAATTATGAACAAAAAATTCGATTCTCTAAAGTTAGTCTTTCCACTATACCGGTCTTAACCATTGATATAACATGACCCAATCTTGGTCTTTTCATCTCAAATTTCATTTCAACATATCTCTTTTCAATGCCGGTATGAGACTTAACTACACTCTAGTTCTCAATTTCAATTCACAATCACAAAATTGAGTTTTCACAGTCATATAGTCTTTTTCATGATTAACATTAATTTTCCTTTCATGTTCATTGTATTTGTATATTCATGCTCATAAAATCTTTCATAATTCATCATAACAATCAATTTCATTTTCATGTACAAACTCATGCATAAACAGAGGAATTCGTTTTTCTAACTTGTCACATTTATAGCTCATTCAACCGCCATGAAATTACCGTACTGTCATTTTATCAAAAAATTACACTCTCATTGCCAAAACTCATTTCAAAACTCTTTTAAACAAGGCATGTATTTTTCTTCATTTAAGGACAATATGAACTAATAAAAATAATAAGTTCTTGCCAAAATAGTCTCAAATCCTTATTCATATTGGACCACAGGTTATAGAAAGTTCTTTTACGAAAATCCATATATTAGTTGAAACTTCAGGGCAGTCGTCTGTTAAAACATGGATAGTCGGCTATTCTGTAAGGATTTACAACTCGAAAATCAATGGTCTGGGTAGTCGACTGTCAAAGTGTAGTCGGTCAACTGATCCGCAAGGGTTTGAACTCGACAACAAATAATCAGGACGGTCGACTGTTTCAATATAACTGGTCGACTGTTCCGCAAAGATTTGAACTTGAAAACAAATACTCAGAGCAGTCGACTGTTTCAATCTAATCGGTCGACTGTGCTACTAGGTTTTTTAAATTCTCAAAAATGTTTTTAGTTCTTTTTCTCCTCTTTTTTAGTCAAAATTTTCAGAATGTAAATTATACGAAAATACAGTAAACCACTATTTTTATAGTCATTATTTGCTTTATAAAAATATACATTGAGTCATATTTTATGTTTTATGTCCATAATTTCGACATTGAAAACACTTTCCATTTCTACAAAATTTATAAATCTAGCTTCCCAAAATTCACTTTATGTCTCTATTTAATACTTTATCAACCTATTACCATGATTAAAGCACTAGATCTTGTTCTCTACAATTGAACTATTCTAATTCAAATAATTAATTCTACAAGATGCGTTTAGTCAATTTGTGTCTCATAAGTACAAATTCATCTCACATAGCATAATTTATAGACATAAAGCATGATGGTAAGATTGATTCTAGCACTTCAATTTCACATCTTTATTCATTAGCAATCATCTTAACAATCATTCTTTAAACTACTATTTTATCTCTAATCAACCAAATATGAGACTATAACTTATCAATTTCTTCTCAACTATTTTAGCAAACATCCCTAGCATGGCATCTACATTTAGAAGTATTGAGAAACACCCACCTATAGTTGAAGAAACGAATGAAAACTCCTAGAACGCAAGAAAGTAGTCTTTTCCTCCTAGAATGGATTGCAAATTGTCTCCTCCTCCTTGTGCTTGCTAGGAACCCGAGCCTCCTCTTGTGCTCCTTGGATGATTGGCCGGCCTCTTCTTGGTTGGAACACACACAAATGCACACTCACTACTACTTCTCAATCTTTTGCTCTCTTAGTCTTTTCTCTTAACAAATTGTTTAGTGGCTTCATGAGAAGAATAGCTAAAGGGTATTTATACATTTTTAGGTTGAGAATGGAAGGCTAAGATTCAATCAAGGAGTTATGGATTAAGGACCAAGATGAATTGGAAAGTTGTAGTAACTTCCATGATCACATACCCACTCCTGTCAACTACACCCACTCTCCCTCTCTTCTTGCTCAAAAACCGGCCACTCTCTAGGGTGTGCATTGCACACTCTAGTGTGTGCACGTGCTCCCTAGTACCCCCTATTATAAAGTTGTACAAATTTAATTAATCAATTGTCCACTAATTGTGTCTACATGACATGTTGTGATAATTAAAAGATTAATTAAGTTTGTGGGCCTCAAAATAGTGGGCTTTAGGCTCATGGGCTATTTAATAAAATACTTTAATTTATTAGGGTGGGCTTAATTTAAGAAACAAGTTTAGGCTTTATAAAATAGGCTTTTTAGAAGAAAAAAAAATAATGAGAAAGGAAGAAATAATTGTCCATGTTATAAAAGATAATTTTTATAAGAAAATATGCATACAAAATTTGTACGTGTACAACACGTAAAAATTAACATTTTTCATTAAATAAAAAAATTCGGGATATTACAGGTTTGGGTCTGTTAGGGGGGTATTGGGTATAGGAGAGGATAAATGGGTATGGGTTTATATAATGGGTAATTAAAAGGGGTAATGGGTTATAGGGTTTAAGGAAAATATACAATATGACAAATAGGGTATAAAAATCCATTAGAAAATAAAATAATCAATAAAATTGTAGGTTTTTATAACAAAATAAACTTGTACTACAATAGAGAATTTATTTGAAATAATTATAAATAATATCAGGATTTTATAGAAATACTAATAATAATAAAAACAATACCAATAATAATAATAAGAAGAAAAGTGATAAAAAAAAAATAGTAGTAAGAATAATAGAAACCCAGGTAATAGTGAAAATAATAAAATTGGTATTATAAAATAAATTCGTTGGAAAATAGTAACAAATAAAACCATGGATATAAATAGACTTTAATAGAAAGTCCAATAATATATTTTAACAAAAATAGTTCGAAAGCGGAAAACTAATTTACAAAAATTTGAAATACCGAAAATACATAGAAAATACATTTTTGGGGAAATAGGGGTTACATATAACGTCCGTTAGATGCAGGTTCCGGGCCGCAAGCAGTACAAGCAAGAAAAAGGAAAGGGAAAAACTAAAATAAAACAGGAAGTATTGACATGGAGATAAGCAACAAGGATGACAATCTACGGATAAAAGGAGATGTCATAATAATAGTAAAGAGTGCAATAGTAACAGTAATGGGTCAACAGTAATAGTGAAGTCAACGGTAACAGTAAAGTCAACGGTAACAGTAATAGGATGTGACAGTGAAAACAGTTATTATTATGTCTAATGTTCATTACTATCAAGGTAGCACTTCATGCCTCCCAGATTTTACCACATGGTTGCTACATCAAACAGTTTCGTTTTAAGATTTTGTAGTGGAACCTATATGGCAGTATATTCAGACATATAGTAACAGTAACAGTAATAACAAACAGTAACGGTGTCATAGATCATGCCCTCATACATCCAGAGAAAAACAGTAGGTACCACAGTAAACAGTGGGGAAAACGAGTTCCCTTCGTAATATGCATTTCTATATTGTCCACTACCAGATCTTTTCCCTTAAAAAACCCCGGCTTGATTATTTTTCATTATCATTAAACAAATGTGAACAACACAAACAGGCCTAAGACATGGTAAGAGAAAAGGAAAAGTCTAAGACGAACAGAAAACACAAACGATAACAAAAACAACTCACAACAGTTAAAACAACGAAACTTCCAGTTCTAGACAGCAAGATACTTCTGTACCAAATCTGAGATTCCTGTTCCTACAAAACTGCAAATCAAGATCCGTTTGAAAATCTGGAAACTAGACTCTCTGCCGAATCTAGCGCATATATACAAGTCGTACATCAACCATAGAAACAGGGTTGAAAATAGCCTTTAATACAGAAGTTACGTTTAGCAAGAAAATGCAAAATCTTGTTTATAAGCATGAAAAGAGTTTAAAATCATCATAATTAAATCTAAGAAAAAGCTGAAAGATTTCCTAACATGTCTAGTCTCAAAATATAAAATATCATAAAATTATATCACAGATAGTATAGTCAATAAAATTAGAAAAATAGAGTAATGCAACAGAATCTTAATTCTGAAAGTTCAGACATAGCAGCACCAAAACAGAGATAATTCATAAAATATAATTCGAAATCCAGATCCTTCAAAAGGATGATGAAATAGACAAATCTGGCTGCAGTTCATTTTCACAAAGTTTTCATAAAAAACGAATAGACACAGGTTGAAAACATAATTCTTTACTGAACAGCATGCAGTTGGAAATATATCATTTGGTTTCTTAAGCAAGAAATGAAATACAAAAGTCATTAATTAATTCCAAAAAAATTAGGGATTGATCCTAGTCATGTCTAAACATACTTAGCAAAATAGAGTTCAAATTCTACTTTTAGTATCAGTTTAAAAATAATATTTCATACAGAACACATATAGTTCAGAATCTGGAATATACGATATGACTGCAGTAAAACAGCAATAACTCATGCATCAAAAATCGAAATTCAGATCCGTCTAAATTTCTAAAAACTAGAAAACGAACGCTACAAATTATATTCAAAAACTTATTCCGTTTACTAATGTTAACAGGGTCGAAATTACTGTACAAAAATAGGGCAGTAGTAAAACAAAAGTTCTTTTATGTATTTTATCAAATAGTTTAAGTGCAAACGGTTAAAAACTAAGATGGCATACAAAGCATGACATATAGGCTATTCAAATCAGCATGGCATGTGAACAAACAATTTATAATAAGAGATCACATCTAAGAAAACATCCATATATAGCTACTACAACATATGATGTGTCATAATCAAACATACAGTCAAGATGTCCACTCTAATCTAAATATTTTCATACAACGGTGTCAACTACTGTGAACTACTCATGATCAGGAGATGAAGGAATGGATCAACTAACACATATAGTCATCATGAGGGTTCTAACCAATTCATGCGAGACTATTTATGGTATTTAACTTGTATGATAAAAAAAAGACATACAATCTACTTGCCTGAAAACAACGACGAAGACGAAGATTAAAGAATAACGAGAACGGATCCCGAACAACGAATACAAACGAACAAAAGAACGCACAAACAAGGAGCGAGATCCAACACCAACCGAAACACGTGCTCACACACACACAACAAAACAACGACAACAAATAGGGACAGCAACAGCAAAAGCGTCGACAGCAAGGCGCAGCACAGCAACAATGCTGCAAGACGGTGGCAGTGATGCAGCACAGCGGCGAGATGGCGGAGCGACTGTTCAACCACAGCAGTGGACGACGACAGTGGCTAGACAGAGTGGCACCGCGGTGGGGCATGGCAGCGACAATAGCAGCGCAACCACAGCAAGGGCGGCGACACAGCGATGGCCTGGGTTTGGTTCGCTGCGACTCGAACGGGGACATGGAGCACGGTGAAATAACGGGGAAGAGGAGAGGGGTGTTGCGGTGGGGTCTGCCAGCATTGGGGTCAGAGACGACGACAATAAGGAGATTGGGAGGTCGGTTTAGGGGGTCGGGAGTAGGAGAGAGGGGGGTGACGGCTGAGAGAGATAAAGAGAAGTATTAGGGTTTTGGTAATTAGGTTTAGGGTATTTAGGAGGGTTTAAATAGAGTCAATATGGGTTTTGGGTGAACTGGGTAGTATCCAATAAGAAGAAAATAGCTCAATAAGAGACAAATAGGCCATGAAATATGTTTTAAACAATAAACAAGCTCAAGAACAAATTTGCAGATCAAACAAATGAGAATATAAAGGCTGAATCAAACAAAAATGAATCACAAGAACATCACCATACAATTCAAGGGATGAAAATTAATAAAGCCGGAAATAAAATAAAACTATCAGAATTTTATTAAATACAAATAAAAATACAAAAAATGAGTAACATGGGTTACAAATCCTACCCACCTAACAAGAAGAATTTTGTTATTGAAATTTAACAAGAAGTACATAGGGTAACCCCTGCCCCCCTCCCCCCCCCCTCCAAAAAAAAAATAATAATAAAAAAAAATAAAAATACAACAGTAAAAGCAAAAACAGCAAAATAAGATCTACACAACAAATGAGGAAACCTCAGCTGAATATCCTCCTCTAGCTCCCAAGTCGATTCACCTGTCGAGTGAGGATTCCAAGAAACACGAACAAACTTGATCACCTTAATCTTCAATACTTTCTCTCGCTAGTCCAAAATAGCAACTGGGGAAATTTCACAAGACAAATCCGGCCTCACAGATAACTCCGAGTAGTCAATCACGTGGCTCTTATCACGGATATACTTCCTCAGTTGCGAGACATGAAAGGCGTCGTGCACTTCAGATAAAGTCGGGGGCAATGCAAGACGATAGGCCACCTTGCCTACTCGTTCCATGATGTCAAACGGTCCGATGAACCTAGGGCTCAACTTGCCTCCGCCACCAAAACGAATGAAATTTCGCCATTGCGATACCTTGAGGAAAACATGGTCTCCCACCTCAAATTCCAAGGCTCAACGATGAACATCAGCCGATATCTTCTGTCTGTCTTGCGCAGCTTGAAGATGCTTCCTAATCTGACTCACTGCATCCACCGTCCTGGTGATCAACTCCGGGCCCAACAATTTCCTCTTGCCAATGTCATCCTAACACACTGGCGACCGACACTTACGACCATAGAGTGCATCGAATGGAGCAGCTTTAAGACTGGCCTGAAAGCTGTTATTGTACGAGAACTCTACGAGATGTAAGTGGTCCTCCCAAGAACCTCCAAATTGCAGCACACAGGACCTCAACATATTCTCTAGAGTCTGGATGGTCCTCTCTGACTGTCCATCGGTCTGAGGGTGAAAAGTTGTACTGTACTTCAACTTACTCCCCAGATTACTCTGAAGACTCTCCTAAAACTGTGACCTAAACCTCTTATCCCTGTCGGATACAATACTGACTGGAATCCCATAAAGTCTGACAATCTCTTGCATGTACTTCTCAGCTATGCTCTCAGTAGACTGTCTAACTCTGAAGGGAACGAAGTCAGCACTCTTGGACAACCTGTCCACAATCACCCAAATGGCATTGTGACCTTTAGAACTCCTCGGCAAAGCGGTTACAAAATTCATGGTGATATGCTTCCACTTTCACTCTGGAATGGGAAGAGGCTGAAGAAGTCCGGCGGTCCTCTGATGCTCTGCCTTCACCTACTGGAAGAACAAGCACTACGACACAAATCTTGCCACGGCCCTCTTCATACCATGCCACCAATAATGAAGCTTCAAGTCCCGGTACATCTTCGTACCACCAGGATGAATAGAGTACGACGATTGGTGGGCTTCCTCAAGCAACTTCTCACGAACCTTACCCTTCGGAACACACAATTTGACCTAAAACGAAGAGATCCATCTGAGTGAACAACCATATTGGTCCTCATACCTGCTTCAACTTCGACTCTGAACCCTTGAAATTGCTCATCACCTACCTGAGCCTCCTTAATCTGCTCAACAAGAGACGACTGCAACTAAAGCATCATGCAACTCCGATCAAAACCTGGTAAGATCACATCCAAATCCAACCTCCTCATCTGCTCAGCAAGCTCTCTCTGCTGAGTCAGGAACATGGCAACTGGTCTCCTACTCAAAGCATCTGGCACCAAGTTCACTCTACCAGGATGGTATTGCAAACTAATGTCATAGTCAGCCATCAACTCCATCCAGTGCCTCTGCCTCATGTTCAACTCCTTCTGAGTGAAGACATACTTGAGACTTTTGTAGTCAGTGAAGATTTCCACTCGGTCTCCATGTAGATAGTGTCTCCACAACTTCGAAGTAAAGATCACCACAGCCAACTCCAAATCATGGGTAGGGTAGTTCTTCTCGTGTGGCCTCAACTATCTGGATGCATAAGCAACAACTCGACCTTTCTGCATCAACACTGCACCTAGGCCCTTGCCAGAAGCATCACAGTGAACCACAAAACCACCCGAACCATCCGGAATAGTCAACACTAGCACTGACGTCAACCGACTCTTCAACTCTGCAAAATCTCCACTGCAAGCTCCATCCCAAATGAACTTCTGATCTTTCCCTGTCAGCTTAGTCAACGGACCAGCTATCTTCGAAAAGTCTTGGACAAAATTTCGATAATACTCGGCCAAATCAAGAAAACTTCTTACTTCTGAAACTGACTTAGGAACAGGTCAATCCTTGACCGCAAAAATCTTTGTCGGGTCAACAGAGATACCATCGCTTGAGATAATGTGCCCCAAGAAGGTAACTTGATCAAGCTAGAACTCACACTTGCTGAGTTTCCCATTGAGCCGATTCTCCCTCAAGGTCTGCAGAACCAACCTCAAATGATTAGCATAATCCTTCTGATTCGGAGAATACACCAGGATGTCATCTATGAAGACCACCATGAATCTATCTAGAAATGGAGAGAAAACTCTGTGCATCAAACTCATGAATACTGTTGGCGCATTCGTGACTCCGAAAGGCATCACTAGGAACTCAGTGCCCATATCTAGTCCTAAACACAGTCTGCTGCACATCAGCTGCCTTCACCTTCACTTGATGATAACCAGAGCGAAGGTCCAACTTCGAAAAGACAGCAGCTCCACCTAGTTGTTCAAACAAATCATCGATCCTGGATAGCGGATACCGGTTCTTCAGTATAACACTGTTCAGCTCACAATAATTCACGCATAGATGATGAGTGCCCCACGGGGACACACTGGGCCTGATGAAACCCAAATCCAACAATCCTTGGACCTGCACCTTCAGCTCTGCTAGCTCAACGGGTGCCATCCGGTAGGGACTCTTCGATATCGGTGCAGTACCAGGCAGAACATCAATACCAAATTACACTTTCCTATTCGGGGGAAGTCCAGGCAACTCCACTGGAAACACATCGACAAAATCCCACACTACAAGAGGCGCAGCCTCACAGCCTGAATGTAACTCCATTGAACAACCAGCATCGCCAACTACTTCCTGAGCACGCCCAAGGGGTAACTCCCCAGCATGGAACTCAAACTCTGCACTGCGTGGCATCCTGAAAACAACATTCTTTGCTCGACAATCAATGATTGTGTGGGTCTCACCCAGCCAATCCATGCCGAGAATCACATCAAACCCTGAACTGCTGATCACAATCAGATCTGCTCTAAAATCAGCACTTCCAATCCCCACGGGACTCTGCTTGCACTCTCGGGAACAGACGAAAATACCGCCACCTGTGGTGATGTTCCAAGCCTCTGGCATCACACTGCACTCCAACCGATGCTGATCTACAAAGCAAGACGAGACAAAGAAATGGGTTGCCTCAGAATCAAAAAGAATACGAGCAGGAACAGAATGAACAAGAATAACCCTAAGATAGAGTCAAACCAAGGAAAAAGATGAACAGATTAAAGATAACCAAGGAATATAAAAAATGATGCAGGAAAGACAACATGGAGAAAGGTGCAAGAGAAATAAAATAAGGAACAAATAACAAGAATAATAAAAGGAAACACAAAAGAATACCTGCAATGACTTGTTCCGTGGTCTCAGCTTCCTCCGCTGTCAAGTTGAAAGCCTGAACTCTCCCTGTAGCATCGGTCCTCTGACCGACGATCTGACGCTGAGGGGGAAGTGGTGGTCTGACCTGACTATGGACTAGCGCGACTGCGGCTTGTTTGTGCTTCCTCTGAGGACAATCTCGAACAAAGTGGTCGACATCACCATAATCGAGACACCGGCGGTTGGCCTTCCAGCAATCCTTGCGCAAGTGCCCAGGGGTCTGGCAAAAGTCGCAAACAACATCCCTCCGTGGAGGAGTAGGATAGTAG
Organism: Hemerocallis citrina; assembly: GCA_017893485.1. Lineage (NCBI taxonomy): Eukaryota > Viridiplantae > Streptophyta > Magnoliopsida > Asparagales > Asphodelaceae > Hemerocallis > Hemerocallis citrina. Next base: position 235,044,399 of record CM030361.1, on the reverse strand, counting down.
GGAGCTATCCTGACGGCAAGAACCGGAGCTAGCCTCCGGATCGGACCTCCAGTAGGCCTGTCAGCAACAGCAGCGGGGTACTGCACAACCCACTGAGAAGGGGTCTCCCGAGCTCGAGTCTGCTCTGTCGCTCGAGCTGCATCCAAGGCATCCGCATACGTACGGAGACGATGTGTAGCCAAGTATACCTGAATAACCTGATCATGACCCAAAAGGAACCTCCGGGCACAATTCTCCTCATTGCCACCAAGGTGGTAGCAAAGTGGCTAAGCCTGGTGAACTCGCGGCGTACTCGTCCACAGATCTAGAGCCATGTTCCAAGAAGAACTTGGTGTTACAATACTACACATATAATATATAACAAAATCTCAAAACATGGCACTAATAAATCAACCAGACAACCAACCAACCAACCTGTTTCAGAGCAAGAAACTGATGCTCAATTTCTACCCGGGTGATGAGCGGGAAGAATTTCGCTAGGAAGCTTTGAGCGAAAGTGGCCCAAGCAATACGACGCTCTATCCTCTCGGATTCTGCCCTACACGAGATGTAGGCCAAATCCACCAACTGGACACATACCACATCCACGCGGTCGGCATCAGCGACCCTAGCTGCATGTAGCAGACTCCCCGTCCGTATCAGACACTGCTCAACCTCAAGCGGCGTCTTAGTACCAGCGAACTTATCAAGGTGCAACCTCATAAAGTCTGCTTCAGAACCCGGACGAGGGGGCAACACTATAGGGGCAGGCACAATGGGGGTCATAACAGCATTCCGGTTAGTAGCCTCCAATGTGGCTTTAACCAGTTCGTTGCGCTCCTACTGCATCTGAGCAATCTGCTGGACCACCTAAGTAACAGCTGCCAACTCAGGATGGCCTTCTTGCGGAGATAAGTATTTCCACGAGCCATAGTCTGCACAAAACTCAAAACAATTAGCATTCAGATCTAGTTGTTTAATAATTCTTTATGCAGTGCATGGCCTGTTGGTAGTTAAGTAAATCCTAATCGAGTCAAGCCTGTCTAATGTATTATTCAAGCTAACACAATAGTCAAACTGGAGGCTTTGATACCACTAAAAACCTTGTCACGTCTCGCTTTCCCAAAAAGAATACAGAATACGGTACACGACTAAGCCCAGCAGATAGTTTTCACCATCCATAAGTTGTACGGATCTACTTGACTCGTCACAACAGTAAATATATCAACATACTCAACCAAGCATGCAAAAAAAATTATAACTCAATAGTATTTATTGCAACATTAATAAATATCCCAAATAAACACATGATCAGAAAAAAAAAATATCTTGGGACTACAAGCCCAAATGCAAGTCTCAATAAAATTCATGAATAAAATAGTTCATCAAAACATTTAAGCAAATTTTCAATGCGCAGCTCAAAACTTTTGCTCACCAACTCCAGTAGGCAATTGATCAACAAAACCTGCTCATATAGAAATCACAAGAAAAATAGAAAATAGGAAAACATACCATTAGATGCAAGTTCCGGGATGCAAGAAGTACAAGCAAGAAAAAGGAAAGGGAAACACTAAAATAAAATAGGAAGTACTGACATGGAGATAAGCAACAAGGATGACAATCTACGGATAACAGGAGATGACATAATAACAGTAAAGAGTACAACAGTAACAGCAATGGGTCAATAGTAACAGTGAAGTCAACAGTAACAGTAAAGTCAACGGTAACACTAACAGGATGTAATAGTGAAAATAGTTATTCTTATGTCTAATTTTCATTACTATCTAGGTAGCACTTCATGCGTCCCAGATTTTACTACATGGTTGCTACATCAAACAGTTTCGTTTTAAGATTTTGTAGTGGAAGCTGTAGGACAGTATAAGTAAAAGTAATAGTAACGGTTTCATGGATCATGTCCTCATGCATCCAGAGAAAAATAGTAGGTACCACAGTAAACGGTGGGGAAAACGAGTTCCCTTCTGAATACGCATTTCTATAATGTCCAGTACTAGATATTTTCTCTTAAAAGAACTTTGGCTTGATTATTTTTCATTATTATTAAACAGGTGTGAACAACACAAATAGGCCTAAGACATGGTAAGAGCAAAGGACAAGTCTAAGACGAACAGGAAACACAAACGGCAACAAAAACAACTCATAACAGTCAAAACAACGAAACTTCGAGTTCTGGACAGCAAGACACTATTGTACAAAATCTGAGATTCCCATTGCTACAGAACACATATAGTTCAGAATCTAGAATATACGATATGACTGTAGTAAAACAACAATAACTCATGCATCGAAAGTCAAAATTTAGATCCGTCAAAAAATCTAAAAACAAGAAAACGAAGGCTACAAATCATGTTCAAAAACTTATTCTGTTTGCTAATGTTAACATGGTCTAAGTTACCGTACAAAAATAGGGCAGCAGTAAAATAAATGTTCCTTTATACATTTTGTTAAATAGTTTAAGTGCAAACGACCCAAAACTAAGATGGCATACAAAGCATGGCATATAGGCTATTCAAATCAGCATGGCATGTGAACAAATAATCTATAATAAGAGATCACAACTAACAAAACATCCATATATAGTTACTACAACCTATGATGTGCCACAATCAAACATACAGTCAAGATGTCCACTCTAATCTAAATATTTTCATGCAACAGTGTCAACTACTGTGAATTACTCATGATCAAGAGATGAAGGAACAGACCAACTAACACATATAGTCATCATGAGGGTACTAACCAATTCATGTGAGACTACTTACGGTATTTAACTTGTATGACAAAAAGAACACATACAAGCTACTTGCCTGAAAACGACGACGAAGAAGAAGACAAAAGAATAACGAGAACGGATTCCGAACAGCGAACACACGAATAAGGAGTGAGATCCAACACCAACCAAAACACGTGCTGTGTACATGCTCACACGCACACAACAAAATAGCAGCAACAAACAGTTGCAGCAACAGCAAAAGCATCGACAGCTAGGCACGACACAACAACATTGCGACAAGATGGCGGCAGCGATGTAGCACAACGGTGAGACGACAGTGCGGCTTTTGATCACATCAGCGAATGATGACAGCAGCTAGACGGAGTGGCACTGTGGTGGGGCACGATAGCGACAACAGTAGCACAACCATAGCAAAGGCGGCGACACAAAGTGACATAGCGGCGGCCTGGGTTTGGGTTGTTGTGACTCAAATGGGGACAGGGAGCACAGCAGAAAGATAGGGAAGAGGAGAGGGGTATTGCGGTGGGGTCTGCCGGCATCGGGGTCGGAGACGACGACAACAAGGAGATCGGGAGGTTGGGTTAGGGATTGGGAGTAGGAGAAAGGGGGGTGACGGCTGAGAGAGATAGAGAGAAGTATTAGGGTTTTGGTAATTAGGTTGAGGGTGTTTAGGAGGTTTTAAATAGAGTCAATATGGATTTTAGGTGAACTAGGTAGTATCCAATAGGAAGAAAATAGCCCAATAAAAGACAAATAGGCCATAAAATAGGTTTTAAACAATAAACAAGCTCAAAACAAATTTGTAGATCAAACAAATGAGAATATAAAGGCTGAATCAAACAGAAATGAATCACAAGGAGAACATCAATATACAATTCAAGGGACAAAAATCAATAAAGCCAGAAATAAAGTAAAATAATCATAATTTTATTAAATACAAATATAAATACAAAATAAGTAACAGGGGTTACAATAAGAATGATCAGTTGGAATATGATCAAGATTAGGAGAGTAAGAGTTGGAAAATATGAAGATGTTGAGTATTGTGTAGATTGAGTATTGTGTAAACTTGAGGTTGAATATTATGTGCTTGGGAATCTATAATAGGAACAGTTAGTTGTTGTGGACACATATCTTTATCATGCCCCTGCAAGATGGACACCGTGAGGTGATTCCAATCTTGTACGCTAATTGTTGGAGGCGAGAATGATGATGCAGGGAAGACGCTCGATGGAGCAGAGAAATGATGCATGATGGTGCAGAGACGGTGCATGACGGTGTATGGAACAAAGCTTGATGACGTGAGGACGACACCCGATGGCGTAAGCACTACGCTTGATGGCACTGGGAAGATTCGTCTGTTGGATCTTTCAAGTAGTGGCGCTCAGTGATGGCGCATGACACTACGCTCGATGGCGCAGTAAAGATCCATCTCTTGGATCTTGGAAGTAGTGGTGCTCGATGGTGCAAGTAGTTCTCTTCGGTAGGAAGTTGTGGAAGTAATGGTGGGATGGCCCTGGGCAAAATGGATTGGCGTCGGGATCTTCTGAAATGGACATCGGGATCTCCCGGAATCGGGACTACGACTGTAGAAACAAAACCTGCAAGATTTTTTTTTTATAAAATTTTTCTTCTTATTATTATTTTTTCAGTTACATATAAATCCTGACAATCAAGAACAAGTTACAAAGCACATAAACAAACACTTTCACTACCATTTCTATTGGATAGTAACTAAAGCATAAGAAACAAACAAACACTCTAAAATACACACAAACAAATAAACAAGCAGTCTAAAACACACACACCCAAACCCTAGAAATGTCTATTCCTTTAGCACTAACAAACAAACAACCAACAAACACTCTAAAACACACTTCACTCTCATTCTCTTTCTCTCCTTCTCATTTCTCTGGACGATGAGATATTTTTTTAAATATTCACTCACTCCCAAATCCAAGCTGATTACTACCAACCATGGAGCTCAAAAACCCATTTGGAGATAGTTTCCCTGATCCCTTATGCATGCTCAACCTCAAAGAAAACTTTGAGTTTATCAGTGGTGGTAGTAGCTCAAGTGAGAGATGAAGGAGCTCAATAAGCCAAAGAAGACCACAGGAAGCTCGAGGCACGGTGGATTTGTATGGTTCGGAGAAGGGGAAATCAATGGCTAGGTCGACGTCATGGAGTTTGACTAGGTCGACGTTGGGATGGAGTTCGACTTTAGGATTTGGGATCGGGTGTGATTGGAGGAGTAGCACCATGTGAGCTAGGAGGCTGGAGTGGAATCCTCTTGAGGTGCAGGTGCTAGAGTGACAGATGGCGTGATGTTGGCCGAAGACGATGACTCGGAAGGAAACCAGACATATGATGTAGAAGAGGATGGACGTGGAAGATTGGCTTGAATAGTTTTAAAGGGCATAATTGACTCGACGAATTAAACATGACAAGATGTGTAGAGACGCGAGGTTACGGGATCAAAACAAAGATATAAACTCTGGGTGGAGGAATAACCAAGAAAGACACAAGGGGTGGAGAGGGGAAATAGCTTGTGGCATGAATAAGGACGCAACCAAGGGTATCATAATCAACCAAAACTGCGAAGTTTGGAGTAGTTGAGATTTGTGCCAACGAGCTTTGCATATGGTGATAGAAGTTGGAGTGTGGGAGTGGATAGACGATTAATGGTATAAACAGCAGTGGAGAATGCATATGACTAGTGTGATAAAGGCATGGAAGAATGGGAGAGGAGAGATAAGTCTGTTTTAATAATATGACAATGATGACGTTCAGAGTACCTATTGTGCCCAGGAGTGTGTGGAGGTGAGGTGAAGTGAGATAACCCACTAGAACTTAGGTATGAAGAAAGTGCTTGATATTCTTCCCATTGTCAGAATAATATGTGATAATTTTCCGATTGAAGTAGTTTTCCACTAGTGATTTAAAATGAATAAAAACATCATTGACATCGGACTTTCTTTTAAGTGGATAAATCCATATGTATTTTGTAAAATGATCAACAAAAATAGCATAATATTTGAAATCATTAACGAAATGCACGGGAGAGGTCACACATCAGAATATATTATTTCAAGAGGGGAAATTGAAACAAGAGTAGAAATAGAGAAAAGTAACTTGTGACTTTTATTGCATTGACACGCATTACAGTTAAAATTTAGAGATGACGGACTAGTGACTTCTAATTGAAAGGAAGAGACAATATGCCTGAGAATTGATGACGACAGATGACCTAATTGATGATGCCACTCGGACGAAGTGGTCTTGACGCTGGAAAAAGCTACTAATGAAGTAGATTTGATAGAAATGACTGGCCATTCATACACACCATCCTTAGTCTAGCCTTATAAAAGTGTTGCCCCCATGCGAAGATCCTTCACAAGAAAATAAGTGGGTAGGAATTCGATGGTTGTATTGTTAGATTTACAAAATTGAGAAATAGAAATAAGGTTTTGATGTATGGTAGGAACACAAAGCAAATTATGAAGTGAGAAAGTTTGTGAGGGAGTGTAGAGATGTAGAATCAGTATACGAAATAGGGAGACTTGTGTCATTGCCAATCACAACATTGTCAGACCCTGAATAAAGAGCATGAATGGAATGATTACTCAGGTTGGTGGTAACATGGTGCGAAGCGCAACATGGTGCGAAGCGCCATTATCAAGGAGCCAATTAGAGCCTTCGAAGTTGTTAGTTATTGCAACATGAGCACATGGGTGCCAAGGAGTCGAAGGTCTAGATTGCCATTGACGAGATGGTTGTGGTTGTGGATTAGACCGTGGCATTGCTGGTGTCACACAGAATAGTGAGCACTGTTGAATCGTGTGTCCTTGAGCACGACACCCTTGACACTTTCCAAGATAAGGTGGAGGAGGGGGCCGATCAGTCCGCGCAGTGAAGTTGGGTGGCGTGTGTCCCCATTATCGTTGATTCATCGATCCATTCGGTCGAAAGTTGGCTCGAGTTGAAGTAGGATTTGGCGAAGCAGGAAGATGAGAAGTATTGGAGAGATGAGATCGGAGAGAAAGCTTTTTGTTAATAAGCTTTTCATGGAATTCATCAAATGATATTGTGGTATCTCATGCATTGATAACCTCCATAATGGGTTGGTAGTCATCATGCAGACCATAAAAAAATTTCTCAATGATGTCTTTGTCATCCATAGGCTTGCCAAGGAGGGAAAGTTCATCAGTACGAGCCTTGATGAATTGCATGTATTCTGAGATTGTTTGGGATCCTTTGGTTGCTAGCTTGATTGGTTCCTTAATCTGCTTGATGTGACCACGAGAGAGTTTTGCATAGGTGTTGACAAGAATCGTCCATGCCTCACAAGATGATTTGCATTGAGTGAGGAGAGGAATGATATTTTGAGAGAGAGACTCCACTAGTGTGCCAAAAATTAATTTGTCTTGACGGAGCCAAGATAAAAATTCTGGATTGGAAGTGACAATTTCATTGATGGTGATCGTGGTAGGTGGTGCCAAGAGGGAGCCAGAAATAAATGGTTGTAAATTGTAGCCAATAAGAATGGCTTCAATTTTCGATTTCCAAGAGAGATAATTGATAGATGTGAATTTCACAAAGTTGTGAATATTGATAGCAGTAAATGGTTTTGTGGGTTCTATGTTGGGTATGAGAACTTGATTGTTTTCATTGGGCATGTTTTTTTTTGTTTTTTTAATTTTTTGGCTTGGGCTTCGGTAGATTTTTTTTCTTGGGCTCTGGTGGAGTGTGCTGGCTTCAGTTATTTAAGAACTAAAGACCAAGCACCAATTGGAGCTTGGGTGTGAGGGCTTTTTTTATTCCCTTTATTGGGCACTGGTGAAGGAGGGGAGCTGTCGGTGATGGGGCTGGTCGTGGTTGCAACAAGAGAGAGGGTGGTGGTTTAGCCATTCAGCTACGGAAGATGGTGGTGGTATTGATGGGTTGACGGGTGGTGGAGAAGATGAAGAAGGAGGAAGAAGAAGCTAGAAGGTATGATTTTTTATTTGATTGTTGGAATTTGTTTAGGATTTGTTGTTGGATATGAAATTTGATTTGAATCAGGATTTGTTTGGGATTTGATTTGAATTTTGTATTTTCTTTAGCTCTGATACCATAAAGATTATGATAGGAAGATAGAAATTATGGCATTGAGGTTACATTTGAATATATATAGGCATACAGGAGAGCCTCCTATAATTGAGTTATTGGGTATAAGAAGGGTCTGTTGCAGTAGGATCAAGAATAGGAAGAGTAAGAGTTGGAATATGAAGAGGTTGAGTATTGTGTAAACTTAAGGTAGAATATTGTGTGCTTGGGAATCTAGAATAGGAAGAGTTAGTTGTTGTGTACACATATCTTTATCAGCTCCTCCCTGTCATCGACAACCAATAGTCCCTGCATCCCGGCCCCTCGCAGCTCACCCGACCACCATTGCTGCCGCGCCTTCCTCCATCCCGCAGCAACCCGAACACCACTGTCGACCCGCTGCACCCCGAGTGCCACCAGCCGACCACCGCAGCCTGAACCCACAACCTCACCACTGCCTTACTGTAGGTTTTTGATGCCCCAACCTCCACTGTCTCCTCACCGTCGACAACCCCACGACACCGCCACTACCTCTTTGCAACCGACTCTTGGGCACCCGACCAGCAGCTCCTCCTCAACCGAGCACCCTTTCTGCCATCCTCCACTATCCCCGCTGCCATCTTCCCCTCACCATCTCCTTCATCCCTTCTGCTGCTACCACCCGACCTTTCCTTCACCACCTCTTCACTGCACCCACATCAACCCGACGTCTGCACACCCGAGCACACCCGCTGCTTACTGCATCCTCCCGACTGCCCCATTATAGCCCCGAGTGAAGTCAAACTCCATTTGTTTGCTGCCTTCGACCTCGAAAAACAACCTGAAGCTCCTTATTTTTGTTCCTTTTCACCCTACTCCAAACCGGTCGATCTTGCTGTCGTTATTGCTAACCAAGGCTCGTCATTGCTGTTGTTAATTGTCATCTTGCTGCTCACCATCGTCGCTGCCTAGTTGCTCGCTGTTGTTGCTGTTGTTGCTTTTGTGTTGCTGTAATGCTGTCGTCGTTGCTCGCGCTGTTGCTTCCGGGATTCTCTTCCTTCCGTGGATTTCACATTCAAAATCGTCATCATAAAAGACAAGCGTCTCTTGAACTTAATCTATTGTTCTGGTTCAAGAAAATATTCATTGAAATCTGGCAAGTAGTTATTGAATTGAATATCGTATCTAATTGAATTCCATTATTGATTTATTGTTTTCCTTATCGTACCATGTTATTGATTCGAGTACTGACCGTCAATTCATCATGTTATGGAATACTTCAATGTTATGTCCTGTCGTTTTTCCGAACTTGTACTGAGGTTTTGACTCAGTTACCGACACAAAATTTATAACTTTGTACATAGAAATTGTAGCACACTGAGTCTAGAATCCAAAATATCTTATAGATTCTCAATTCGATTTACAAAGTGTAAGTTATTGATGTTTTAGTACTGTCATGTTGTAATTTCCAGAACCGAAACTGTGCACAAAATTAGTAAAGAATGAATTTATATGCAGAGCTACTATCCTTCGAATACATTGTATGGATATGCGTTGGAACCGACAGGGAGTCTACTTTCTGGAACCCCTCATGAAACCTGATTTGCTTTATCGTAGGAGCAGGAAAGTGTGTTTTCGTACAACAACATATTGCTATCTAGAATTGTATATTTATGTTTCTTATTAAAATATAAACATGTTGCTTTTATATTTAATGAATTATATTGATATATTAGATAGACCGAATGACTTGATCTCTTGTACTACATGGCTGATAATACAAATGTTCTATTGATTATGCCGACTGCATGTTAATGACTGATCACAACCGTTTTATCTGATTATACCGACCGCATGTACATGACTGATCACAACCATTTTCTCTGATTATACCGACCACATGTACATGACTGATCACAGTAATAAAATAACAAGCTGGGGTAATAAGGTGTACGACTTAGTAGTGAACAATATAGGAGAGTGTACTCAGAAGGGGGCCCGTGTTTTCCGTGTTACATGTTTACCGATCAAGTTATCGATCAAGTTTACCAATCAAGTTACCGTTCATGTTTATCAATCATAGATTATAGTCATGAAAAGACCCGTGTACATAACCCTGTAAACGTTGACTTGATTGTATGCACCTGAACCTGTGCTATGGGACGAAGGATTGCATACATTAGATATGTTAATAAAATACTGATAGACCTAAAAATTGACACTAAACATCGACTATTGATTATTGATTATTGCTTATCGACCATTATTTATCGATCATTGATTATAGAATATTAATCCTATTATTGACTATTGTTTATTGATTATTAATTTACTGATTATTAATTATTATTTATCGACCATTTTACAATTGGTTATCGAATTTTGATCTTGTAATCGTCTATCATATATTGACCTCTGATATCGTGCCAGTTCATTGTTTATGTCGTATCGTCCTTTATTGTTTCACTGCTTGCTACTACTTGTCGTCCGAAGCTTGCTCTAACAGGGTACTCGTCATCTTTCTTTTGAGTGATTGTTTATACATGTACAGATAATGGGTTACTGAAAGAACTTAACAAACTATTATTGCATTGTGTATTCTCGGGTATTCTGTAAGTTCTTGTATCTCAGATATTGATTATTGCATTATACTCATATTCATGTGATTATTGTTATTGTATTAAGCTTACTGATATTATACAGCTTATGGATGATATGAGTTGGTGTACTTATATCATTCGCTGAGTCTCAGTTACGTGCTCGTATTTTCGTATAACGGAAAGCGGGGCGTGACAGTTTCTAAAGATGTAGTAAGTTATATTTTTATGTAACTCCTTGTAAAGATTATATATGTTCTGGAATTATCTGATGACAAATTGTGTACCTGTAATTCCTTACAACACGTGAGAACAGTTGTGGGGGCCATTACATTATACTTATATTAGATGAGCTTTGAGCTAAGGTTAACTCATTATTTTCTTTCTCTCAAAGAAAGAAAGGAAAATTAAAAAAAAAGAAAAAAAAGAAAAAAAAAGGGGAAAAAAAGAAGAAAAAGAAAACTCTTTATTTTCTTTGAGATTTTGAGCGAAGAGTTTTTGCCCTAAGATGATACCTAAGAAGACATTCTTCTCATCTACTTAAGTGACGCCTAACCCTTCACCTCCAAATAAAACTCCACTTCTACTCGTTTCTTCTTTTATGACTTCTCATCTATACAACTTCTAAGTGAAGCCCAAAGAAGAAAAAGCAGAGGAAGTGACATTATAATGTAAAATTTTAAGTTAGCTTAATTAAGTGTTAGCTATTTATAAGATATGATTAATTAGTAATTTTTATAAAATAGAGAGATGGATAGATATAGCCGAAAATCCATATCTCATGGCTATTTATTCATAACATATATATAGGGAGGAAGTTAGGGTTAGGGTGTGGTAGTGGGCTTGGGCCGTCACCTGAATAGGTGGGCTTGGGCCGCCATTTTAATAGATAGACATCCACGTAATAGGTGATCACTATTTCATAACACTCTCCCTTGGTTGCCCACTTTTAAAATGTTGCCTCATTAAAAACTTTCCTAATGAAAAACTCTCATTTAGGAAAAATTCTTAGCGAAAGAAAAGAGTACAACTAATTCTTCAGAATATGATTCTTCAGGAATCCGGTTCATCAGGAACTTAAGTGGGTGCGACTTACACTACCTCATTTAAAACCTTTTGAAGGAAAAATCCAGTGGGAAAAAACTTCATCGAAGAAAAAGAGCACAATGCGCAAAGACATTCTACATGATGTCTCCATCAGTATCTTCAAGATACCTGCATCTGCAGAATGCTCCCCCTCAAAACACTCAAGCTATTACATTTAGTTCTTACATCATCTTGAATGAAAAATCACCCCCCCCCCCCCCCCAAAAAAAAAAATAAATAATACATTTGGTCATTACATTCCGGCCCAAAAATTTATCAGCCTATACATTTATATGCCTATATATTGAAGTGTTGATATGCCAATCTGTTGTACCAACTTTTGAAATCTTGACTTTGAGAGGGATTTTGTGAAGACATCTGCAAGGTTCTCTGAAGACTTGACCTGCATCTTTTTTTCTTGAAGCTGGTAGGTGAAGAAAAACTTTGGTAAGAAGTGCTTCGTCCTGCATCCTTTGATGAAGTTTTGTTGAATTTGCTTTATACATGCTGCATTATCCTCATATATGATTGTAGGCTTGTTTGTTAATTCTGGGAGCTCGTAACCCCCCCCCCCCTTGATATGCTGAACTAGAGACCTTGATCATACACATTCTTTACTTGCTTCATGAAGTGCCAATATCTCAGAATGATTGATCGATGTTGCTGCAATTGTTTATTTGACTAATATCCACGAAATAGCTATACAACTTAAGAAAAACATATCTTGTTTGTTATCTCCCCATATGAGGATCACATAAATAATATGTGTCTGTATATCTAACAATGTTAGCACTTTCATAATATAAGCTAATATCTAATGCACAGTGCTAAATAAAAAAGTGCGCCTATTACACTCAAATATGGTACTTCAGGAGCCAGAATATATTCATTTTTTTCTTTCAGCTTATATGGATCATTGATTAACTTCTAGTGTCCGTACCACCATAGGTGGGTTGATCAGATGACAATCACTCATATTGAATATCTTCAATATATTTTAGCATATTTGGCTTGTGGTAAAATTTTCTGAGTCTATTAGACTACATTTTTCCAGATTGTTTTAGTCCATAGGGCTCATTTTAATCTAATATATACCATGCATATTTCTAGGATTAAATCCTTCAGAGATTGTCATATATATATATATATATATATATATATATATATATATATATATATATATATATATATATATATATCTTAATGTCTAGGTTACCAAGTAGGTATGTTGTTATCACATCCATGAGTCTCATATCGAGTTTTTCAGAAACATCGAGACTTATCTAAATGTAACGATGTCCATGACCGAGGAATATGTTTCTTCATAATCTATTCCTGATCTTTATGAGCATCCTTAAGCAACTAACCGTGCTTTATGCCGCTGGATCTCATTCTTTTCATTTATTTTTCTTACAAACACCCATTTAAAACCTACAAGGTTTATTCTGTTGGTGTATGCTATAGAGGACAGTTGTGTATTGACATTAGTAGTTTACATTGTGTCATGACATTTTTTTATATTTAGGCATTTCATTTATTGTGTTATTTATTGTAAATTAAATGAACATAATAAAGTCTTTAGAATAGTAAGTACAATGCCATGTGATATCAAGTGCATGACTTGATTGTGAGATCTTATTGGCTGAAATTAGAACAATGTTCTTAAATGTCCATAGTCAAGTATTATTGTGAATTAGGACAACGATAATACATATAGACTAGTGTGTGCATAGAGTGATGACCATTCTCACGGGTCATGGATATGAGATATCAAGTCTTCACATGGATACATATTAGAGTAGTAATGTACTGGACTGACCCACCATGAGAACACAACATGGATCGTTACGTGTCATAAGCGGTTCTCATAATGATCATGGTGTACGTAGTCCTTTGATTTGAAGTCCCTATGATTCCCTGCATGAGAAGTTATATGTTTTAATACCATCAAGCAATGCCTATAGTAAGCTGATTATAAAGTCGACTATTGGATATACTACAAATCATGCAGAGGGATGTGAGTGACTTTGATATGATTTGTCCCTCTTACATAACAGAAGCGATATCTACAGGCCCCTTGATTGAGTGAGACTGCAAAGTGCATGACCGTGCTCAAATGAGTCAATAAGAGATATTGATCTTATTTGTTTTAGTAAGTCTTCTCGGACATCAAGAAACCAAAGATTAGCTATACAAGGGTGACACGCTCTATGCCTTGTGCTCAATTACGATATCTTGACAAAAGAACTATACTACATGGTAACATTGGTCACGGATAGATTATGTCAAATCACTGACATTCCCGTTACTTTAATATTAGTGATGTATTGCTAGATACCGCTCACTGTTTATAATACTCGAATATAATTTTAATATTACTATCAACGTAATAGGAACCTACAGGGTCACACACATAGAATGGATCGAAATTAAGATTTAAATTCACAAGAAGAGTTTAATTAGGGATCCAAGTAAGACTTGGACTCCTGATATTGGTTGGACATTTAATTAGATTAAATGGGCCGACTAAAGTTCAAATGTCCACATACAAATCTGACCCAGGTCAGATTGTAAGCCCAACAATCTCATTACTCTCTTTGGGTTGGTTTTCTGTACCTATATATATGATATGCATATGTGGAAAAGAGACACGTGAAAAACCCTAGCCGTCACAGAAAATGTGAGAGAGATTGTGAGGAGGAACATCCCCTTCCCGCAGCTAGCACTGCAGTCTGAGGGAGAGTCATTTTTCGTTCCGTTTGTGTGGATGCCGTACATGCATCGCAATATTGCAGTTTTATGATCGACATTCTATGGAGACAACAGATCCATCTTTAAGGTATAACTTCTAAACACGATTTATGGTTTTCGCATGAATCCATGGCTAGGTTTCGATAATTTTGTAATTTTTTTGTTGTGTATTTAATCTGTGATTGCCTTCTAAACCTAACATATTCCTCTTGGGGTTTGTACTATAGGACCAAACATTCCACGTTTTGCATGCGAATCTAGTTCTGCTTGAATCGCATCCTTCCATTTTGGCCAATCTTGTCTCTTTTGAAATTCAAAGATTGTTCGTGGTTCAGTGTTAACCCCATTTTCATCACCCATTTTAATCTCATTTTCTACTGTATATAAGAAACTGTCATCCATGACAAATTCATTTCCATTTCAAGTTTCTCCTGAGTATGTGTAAAACAATATTTCTTATTATTATTGGGTACCGGTACCTCTTTCTTAGTCTCTTCTGGGATTTGAGGCATATTCTCGATCGGAACGATATACTTTGTTTGGAGAAATTTAATCTTTGGTTCAAGACAACTTCCAAACCGTCATGAATTCTCTACAGGAGATGTTACATCAGGAGCTTCTTCTTCAGGAGCATTATGATCTTTCTCTACAGAAGATGCTACTTCAGGAGCATTGTGAACTTTCTCTACAAGAGATGCTACTTCAAGAGCTGCTTTTTCAAGAGCATTATGAACTTGCTCAACACGAGACGCTGCTTCTGGAGCTGCTTCTTCAGGAGCATTATGAACTTTCTCTACAGAACCTACTTCTTCAGGAGCATTATGAACTTTTTCTACAGGAGCTACTACTTCAGGAGCATTATGAACTTTCTCTACAGGAGATGCTACTTCAGGAGTTGCTTGTTCAGGAGCATTATGAACTTTCTCTACAGGAGATGCTATTTCAGGAGCTGCTTCTTCAGGAGCATTATGAACTTTCTCTACAAGAGATGCTACTTCAGGAGCTGCTTCGTCAAGAGCCTTATGAACTCTTCCACGTTTTTGGATGTGGAGTTATTTCATTTGTTTTTGGTATTTCGAGAATTCACAATGTTCTTCTGGAACGAGGCATTTATCTTCCTTTTTATCTCCCCCTAACGGCGGGAATATTGTCTCATCGAAGTAATACCATAAAGTTCTAACTGAAGAATACTAGAAAAATGAGTTCTAATTGAAGCATCATGTAATACCATAAAATGTCTAAACATGCAATATGTAATCAGTAGGGGAAAATATAAAAAAATTATGCATCAATAAATTCGAAAGAAATATTATTTCCAAATCCGAAGTGCTAAAATATAGTTCGAAAAATACGAACATAAGCCATAAAGTCTCAATGTCAAGTAATGCAACATTAAATGAAACTATGCTACTAATAATCCCCCAAAAATTATGAAGATGTCAAGTTCGTGTTTTCTTGTTCCTCAAAATCCTAATCAAGATGGTCATCATTGTATATGTCAAGGGTAGCATTTACTGCAATCTTCTAGATTTTCTGATATGTGGCCACCACTTTCATTAATGCATGACATGTCCGGGACCAATGACCTTCATGCCCACACTTGGTTCTCTATCACTTGAATGGGGCTGATGATGTGCTTGATTAGGAGTGAGCTGCTGGCCCAAAATGGTATGTGACTTAACTGTCTCAATGTGAGTGAAACAGATCTCTAATGTTATGCTGGAAAATTTCTCTAGAATGAACTTCTGGTTCTCTATACTAGAGATTACATAAAGGTATTATTTATTTTCCTTGGTCAAGTTTTTAATATGATACCTGTTTGCCCTTATATCCTTAAAACTCAATAGATTTCTTCTGAAATTTTGAGAGTATAAGGCCTTATGAATAAACTGTTGGCTCGTAGTAGATGAGCTCCATTGGGTAAAATTAAATGTTCTCTACCGAGGCCTTCAATAATCTGAGCGGAACTAGCTATCATGGATACTACGTTCAAACTAGAATTAATATTTGGAAAAAAGATCCTATTCTTATGGATGGTGTGAGTAGTAGCACTATCAATCAGATAAGAGCTGTCTCTATCTAGTTTAGGGATGGCGAATGGGTCGAGTGGGCCGGGCCGGGCCTAACCCGTACGGGTTGGCACGTATAGTGTGCGGGCTCGGGCCGGGCTCAAACTTGGTTTGGGTGGCCCGCCCAACCCGTGAACCCTTTAGGGTTCAACCCGGGTTGGGTCGGGTCGACCCGCGGGTTGGCCCGTTTATATAGGGTTAGATTTTTTTTTTTTTTTTTTGTAGCTTAAAATAATAATAATAATAATAATAATAAGTAAGTAATAATACTAATAAACATTAAAAATCGTAATAATAATAATAAGATTGAAAGAGTGAAATTGGCAACAAATTTTGAAATATTATTCATATGAATTTAAGTTATACAATCTTCACAATTTCTAATGAAATGAAAAATTCAATTCACAAATAAGTTTTATACGTTAACATATTTCTTATATACAATTTTAATTGACTACAATTTTTATAATTTAACATAATAAGCAAAGCTATTGTTGTTGTTGTTGTTGTTGTTGTTGTTCTTCCGGCGAGTTGCTCCCACTTGTGGACGTTGATAGTGCTTTCCCTTGTGTCCTATCTTCAGCCTTCAGCCAGTCTTCTGTACAAACGAGCATCTCTAATGTGTCGGGCTTCATGCGATTCCTGTAATCAGTTAGAACCCTGCCACTTAAAGAAAATGCACTCTCAGAAGCAACTGTAGAGACATGAGGAGTTAGTAAATCTTTAGCCATAATTGACAGAATACTAAAAGTGTGTTCATGATCTTTCCACCATTGTAAAATATCAAGTGGAGAAGTAGAAGGCTCAGAATCTTGTTGGTTATACCAATTTAATTCATTTGGTTGATTAGTCCTACGTTTTTTGATTGAATTTGTTCAAGTAAATTAAATGTTCTATCACCAAATCTACTTTTACCCTTACCTTTAGAAGTACCAGAAGAAGAACTAACTACAGAAGTTGAACTACTAGAAGCAAAACGTCTATCATAATAATCATACAAGTTATTTAACATAGATTCAAACTGAACTAAAAAAGTAGCGCAATCTTCTACTAATTCTACATTTTTCCCAAGTAATACAAAAAATATTTCAATCAAACTCTTCGTACCTTCTAATTTGATACGAGGATCCATAACGGTAGCAACACAAATCAACATAGGAGGAGGAAAATAATACTTCAAAAATTTTTTGAATCCAGGTTTTACAATCTCACCAACAAAAGTATCATTTAACATTTCGTTAAATGTTTGCATCATGCTAACTAATTCAATAAAAATGCTACTAGAAATAGATTCATATGTTTTTGAAAATTTTAAAGTTGCGGTTTTAAAAGGTTCTAAAAATTTCATCAAAGATTCGGCAAAAAACCAATCGGAGGGAGTCATTTCAAAATTGTGCATATTTTTTGCGATACAAAAATCATCTACAACTGCTTTATATTCGGTAACAACATTTAGTAAATCAAAAGTAGAATTCCATCGGTGTCTAACATCCTTTGGAAATCTTCTAAAAGGAACATTTCTAACCCTACACCAAGCTTTCCATTCTTGTAAAATGCTAGGACTTAATGCAATGAAATATACACAATTTCTAATTTTAACTATATATGGATTGACTATTTTTAATGCATCTTGAACACATAAATTTATAATATGACATGCACATCTAACATGAAAAATATTTTCAGATGGAGGATTTAATACGGATTTTAAAGTAATAATTTCGACATTGTTGTTAGATGCATTATCAAAACCAATACACATAATTTTATCGCGAATATGGAAAGCATCACAAATTTCTATAATACGATTTGCTATTTCAGCGCCACTATAGGGATACGGCAACGCCGCAAGTGATATAATTCTTTTTTGAAGAATCCAATCATTGTCGATCCAATGACAGGTTATTCCCATCGTTGGAATATTGTTGACACCCGTCCAACAATCCGAAGTTAAACTAACCCTACAAGTTAAACTCCATAAAATTGCAATCAAAGCGTCCTTCATTTCGATGTATATTTTAAAACAATCTGATTTGCAATTTTTTCTCGGAATTCTTCTAAAATGAGGGTTTAAGGCCGTTTGATTAAAATTTTCCAAGTCCCTACTATCGGGATAGGAAAATGGTAACTCTTCCTTAATGACTAATCGGGCCATTTCCCGACGAACAAGATCGGGATCATAAGGATGACTATCAACTAGACCGGCCCTAGGGTTGATTTTTTGTTGGCCTTGTAGTTCAGCAAGAAGATCTTTATGGTTATGTTGGATGTGCCTACTAATTGTACCAGTGCTGTCACCCTCTTGAATTTGTATGTTTTACCACATGTTTTACGAACTTTCAAACCTATACCCGGAGTATGTTCGTCCGAGATATAATCGTAAAACTTATACCAATCACTCTCCTCTACTTTTCGGGTTCGCGGGCCTGGTTTCGCGGGTTGAATTCGCGTTATTTGCGACCCGGGTCGACCCGGTACTGTTCACCGGGTTCGACCCGAACCCGCCAACGTCTTAAACAGGCCGGGTTTGCGGGCCGGATCGCGGGTGGGTCGCCGGTTGACCCGGCCCAGTTGTCATCCCTAATTTAGTTTTTCCATGTGTTCCATCTCCTAAAGATGCAATATTTGATCAATTTATTCATGAATTCTAGACATTTATAGAAAGAAGGAAAATTTCATCCGCAATATTCATACACTTTAGCATAAAAGTATCCGTAAAACATATTTCAAATAATCAAGATTTCGTTCAGTTTGTAAATATTCTGGACTTTTGGCAAAATGTAATATTATGTGAGAACATGAATTAAAGGAACAATGCAAATTATGAATAACAGGGTCTTAATAGCATAATCAACGTGATTGATCTCATATAGGTTCACTTAGCAAAAATACATCATGAACATGAATTTATGATTGCTAGGAAAATTAATAATCATGTACACGCAAAATACATCACAAGAGTATAATAATTGTTGCATAACAACACTATTCTACATAAAGCTTATTAAACAAATTCCAATTTTTTTTATAACAGTACTAGTGTTATCCTGTGCAAATTGCACAGGATAAAATAATTTTGAGGAACTCATTAAATTATATATAATTCCCAAAAAATGTGAGAAAATTGGGAGAAACTTATGAATATTATTCATACCGTAATTACTGAAATATGCATTATCATCCTCACATAAGTTTATAGTTTAGATAATTACTGCCAAACCATAATGTTATACAATTTAATTTTACTAAAGCTGCCGGGTGCGGGAGAAGGGATGAGGGTGGGTTTGGAAAGAGTCATGAGATTTTTTGAAGTTGGAAAATTGATAGAGGAAGAGTCTATGACTGAGGCATTAGGGTTTTTATTTTGTTTTTGTTTTTTTAAATAAAGAACATGCGTAGTGCACGTATTAATTAAATAAGAATCCTTATTTTTACTCTTCTTTCTCTATTTCAAAATAGAGAAAGGAGAAAAGTGATAGACTCTTTCTCCTATTGGTATAAGATATAGATATAATTATAACACCCTGACCATTGGGCCACTCTCTGGGATTTTAGTGAAGGATAACCTCAAAGATTTATCCCCGAACTGGTCCAAACAGGTCCTGGGAAAAGGTAGCGATAATATCCTAATCTTATTCCCACACTATGCTAGTTGACCTCAATACAAACCCAAAAGATTTAAACCATGATATCTCAACCGAGATTCCAACTAACTTCCACGCAACTTTGCATTACTCTCCTAACTTCTATTTGCGAAGTACCCACAAATCTTCAGAAAAAATAAACTTAAAAGGCAGAACTAGGCATCTCCAACTAGCTAGTGATATATAATTATACAACTGTTTCCATTGGGTTGATTGTGATGATCATGTGAGGTTAGTGTTTCAACAGCTGCGATGGAAGCTGTCCATGAGTAACTAGTGTTGTGCGGAATACGAATGGACCACCAATCAAAGAGAGAAATAGCAAAGAAAAACAGAAAACAAACAAACACAAGGACACAAAGATTTAATGTGGTTCGGCAAAACAAGTGCCTACATCCACGGGGCGGTTGGGGTTTCTTCTTCAAATAATCACCAATGGGTGAAACAAACCCTTACAGAGATGACGGCTGCAAAATCCGAATAGAGGTCTCTAACTTTACAAAACCCTAACGGGTGTATTTATAGGGAAACTACTGGGCCTTTCGAAATGGGCCTTTTCTAGTTCACAAACCCGCCTACAGTCGACTGGTCTTCTTACCAGTCGACTGGTCTTTAGTTCTGGACAGTCGACTGAGACACATCTTCAGTCGACTGCTGCTGCTGTATCCTTAGCCTTTGAAACTTCTCTCTGGACAATCGACTGATTCCATACCTCAGTCGACTGATGTACTGGAACTTTCGATTGCTGTAGATACGATGGATATAAACAAACTGAACCAGAATCGAGCCATTATCCTACAATCTCCACCTTGGCGAGATCTTCCAAGTAGCCCAAGCAATCTCCAAAAATACTCCAAAACAAATGCTCATCACCAAATGTAACAAAAACAAACTCCACCTTAGTATGATATCACATACTAACCAAACAAAACGAAGCACCATTCCAACCGCCCATTCCAAATCATCAAGCATGCAAAATATTAGCCAGGTTCATGCAATGCTTGAACTTGGCTGCCCCAACAATTTTGGTCAACATATCAGCAGGATTATCAGCTGTCCCAATCTTTACCAGAAGAATATCACCATCCTTTATCAAATCACGCACAAAATGATAACGGACATCAATATGTTTGGTCCTCGAATGATGAACTTGGTTCTTCGCTAAATGGATAGCACTCTGACTGTCACAGTGTACCTCCACCTTCTCCCGATGAATTCCCAAGCTCTTCAAAAGTCCATGAATCCAAATGGCTTCCTTCATGGCCTCAGCAACTGCCATGTATTCAGCCTCAGTAGTAGACAATGCTACAGTGGACTGCAAATTGGACCTCCAACTTATAGGTGCTCTAGCCATAGTAAACAAATAGCCTGTAGTAGACCGCCTCTTATCTAGATCACCTGCATAGTCAGAATCAACATAACCCACCAATAACCTGCTAATATTGTCATCCCTCTAAAATTTCAAACCCACATCTGTGGTGCCACTTATGTACCTCAAAATCCATTTAGCTGCTTGCCAATGCTCTCTGCCTGGATCATGCATATATCGACTAACCATACTCACCGCCTGAGAGATGTCTGGTCGAGTACAAACCATGGCATACATCAAACTGCCAACCACACTAGTGTAAGGTACATTAGCCATATACTGTCTCTCTTCATCTGTACTTGAAGACTGAGAAGCACTAATTCTGAAATGAGTGGCTAAGGGTGTACTGACTGGTTTAGTTTTCTCATCTATAGCAAACCGTTTCAGCACCTTCAAAAGATATTGCTTCTGTGTCAAACTCACTATGCCCTTTGCTCTGTCTCTAGCTATCTCCATCCCAAGTATTTTCTTGGCTTCCCCAAGATCCTTCATCTCGAATTCAGAACTCAGCTGATTCTTCAAATTTTGAATCTCCTTAGCATTTTTAGAGGCAATCAACATGTCATCCACATATAATAACAGATATATGAAAGAGCTATCCTGCAACTTTCTGAAATAGACACAATGATCATACTCACTTCTGGAATATCTCTGCACTTTCATAAACTGATCAAACCTCAAATACCACTGCCTTGGAGATTGCTTCAACCCATAGAGAGACTTCTTCAACCTGCAAACATAATTTTCCTTCCCAGCTGTCTTAAACCCATCTGGCTGCAACATATAAATTTCTTCATCCAGGTCCCCATGTAAGAATGCAGTCTTCACATCCATCTGTGTCAATTCAAGATCAAACTGTGCTACCAAAGCTAACAAAATCCGAATAGAAGGATGCTTCACAACTGGAGAGAACACTTCATTATAGTCAATTCCTTCCTTTTGAGCATACCCCTTTGCAACTAGTCTAGCCTTGAACCGAACACTGTCTTTTGGACCTTCTTTCTTCGTATATACCCACTTGCAACCGATATCTTTCTTCCCCTTTGGCAATTGCACTAGATCCCAAGTCTTGTTCTTATGAAGAGAGTTCATCTCTTCATCCATAGCAACTTTCCAATCTGCATTTTCTGAACTTCTAGTAGCTTCTTTGAAGTTGGAGGGCACTTCATCATCAACAATGGGAAGAGCAAATGCAACTGTTTCTGTAAAGCGAGATGGTCGTTTGATATCTCTTCTTTGCCTTCTTGCTGCAATTGATTCTTCCTGCTGGGGAGGGTCTTGGATAGGAACTTCTTCCTCATCCTCAGTATCAACCACATCATCTTCATTTTGGGCAGGAGTAGAATTTTCAACTGAACGCTTTTCTAACTCCACCTGTTGGAGAACTCTCGCACCAGTCGACTGAGAGCACCTACCAGTCGACTGTCCCGAGCTAATCTTCTGCTTCTCTTGATCAGGATCACCAGTCGACTGCATATGAAGACCAGTCGACTGTCCCGAGCTGATCATGCTGGTCTCATCAAAGGTAACATCCCTGCTGATTACTAACTTTTTCTGTTCTGGACACCACAACCTGTAACCTTTGACACCAGTACTGAAACCAACAAATATAGCCTTTTTGGCTCTTGCATCAAGTTTAGTTTCAGTTACATGAAAATAAGCAGGACAACCAAATATATGCAAAAAACTATAATCAGATGCAAGTTTACCACTCCATACCTCAATAGGTGTTTTGCCTTCAAGTGCTGCTGATGGTAAACGGTTGACAATGTGGCTTGCATATATAACAGCTTCTGCCCAAAATGTCTTCTTCAATCCAGACTGCGCTAGCATACATCTCACCTTCTCAAGTAAGGTTCTGTTCATCCTTTCTGCAACCCCATTTTGCTGTGGAGTCTTCCTAACTGTGAAGTGCCTCTGGATCCCTTCATCTTCACACAATTTCAGAAACAGATCGTTCTTGTATTCCCCTCCATTATCTGACCTCAGAACCTTAATCTTCCTTCCAGTCTGGTTTTCAACCTTCTTCTTCCAACTTGTGAACAATGTCAAAACTTCATCTTTGTGTTTCATGGTATATACCCAAACTCGTCTGGAGTAGTCATCAACAAATGTAACAAACCAGTGTCTACCACTCATAGAAGGTGTCTGAGTAGGGTCCCAAACATCTGTGTGCACATAATCGAGGATACCCTTTGTCTGATGTACAGCTGTACCAAGTTTCACCCTAGTTTGCTTACCTAAGACATGATGTTCACAAAATTCCAACTTGCAACCTTTAGCATCTTTAAGCAACCCTTGCTTCACAAGCCCCTACAAGGCCTTTTCTCCTGCATGCCCGAGTCGCATATGCCACAACCTAGTAGAGTCGGGAACAACCTGTTTAGGCCTTTCAGTTACACTAGCAGCCTGACCCAAATATGTTTTTCCCTGCAAGAAAAACAAGTTCCTTTTCCTTTGCCCTTTCATCACCACGAGTGATCTGCTAGTCACCTTCAGAATGCCACATTCACTAGCAAATTTCAATCCACTGGCCTCCAAAATACCAAGTGAAATCAAATTCTTTTTCAAATCTGGAACATACCATACATCTGAAAGCTCCCTAATAAGACCATCGTGCATTAGCAATTCAATCTTCCCGATTCCTACCTTCTTACAAGGTGTATCATTTCCCATCAAAACTACCCCACCATCCATATACTCTAAGGAAGTAAACCACTCCTTTCTCCAAGACATATGATAGGATGCTGCTGTATCAAGAAACCATACATCTTGATAAATTGAGGGACTAGTTGCAAGTGCATAAGAAAAATCATCGTCACTATCTATATTATCAACAATCACATTTGCAGTCGAATTTCCCTTATTTCGTAGCTTAAGACAATCCTTTTTCCAATGCCCCCTTTCATGACAGAAAGCACATTCATCTCTGGCTGGTATCTTTCTGTCCTTTGAAACTCCTCTCGATTTGGAACGAGATTTGTTTCCTTTATTCCCAGATTTGGTCTCAGATCTGGTCTCAGTTCTGCCCCTTACAATCAATGCTTCAGAAGTTTCTTTATCAACCATTTTATCCCTTCTCCTAGTTTCATTATTCAACAGAGCATTTGCAACATCTTCATATTTAACAGTGTCTTTTCCATATATTAAAGTAGTTGCTAAATGATCATAACATTCGGGTAATGAATTCAACAGAATTAGGGCTTTGTCTTCATCTTTAATTTGCTCATCCAAATTTAACAAATCACTCAATAATTTATTAAATGATTCAACATGAGCGTTCATAGACATACCTTCAGTATAGGTGAAGCGAAAAAGTCTCTTCTTCAAATACAGCCGATTCTCCAAACTTTTTCTCATGTATTTGTCTTCGAGTTTCTTCCACAACACCGCAGCAATGGTATCCCTCATCAAATCATACTTCTGAGCCTTCGCGATAAAGAGCCGAATAGTCCCACACGCAACTCGATTCAACTTCTTCCAATCTACATCGGACATATTCTTTGGTTTTTCTTCCTCCAAAGCAACATCTTGTTCTTGTTGAACCAGAACATCCAACACCTCACACTGCCACATCCCGAAATTGTTTGTTCCATCAAATTTTTCAACTTCAAATTTTACGTTGTGAATCGTTGTTCTAGAAGAACTTGATCCCGCAACATCCTTGGTCGCATCTGCTTCACTCGCCATCTCCCTCTAGGTCGAACCGAAAGCTCTGATACCACTTGTTGTGCGGAATACGAATGGACCACCAATCAAAGAGAGAAATAGCGAAGAAAAACAGAAAACAAACAAACACAAGG
Organism: Hemerocallis citrina; assembly: GCA_017893485.1. Taxonomy (NCBI): domain Eukaryota; kingdom Viridiplantae; phylum Streptophyta; class Magnoliopsida; order Asparagales; family Asphodelaceae; genus Hemerocallis; species Hemerocallis citrina. The sequence goes on along the minus strand of CM030361.1, from coordinate 235,019,282 downwards.
ACACAAAGATTTAATGTGGTTCGGCAAAACAAGTGCCTACATCCACGGGGCGGTTGGAGTTTCTTCTTCAAATAATCACCAATGGGTGAAACAAACCCTTACAGAGATGACGGCTGCAAAATCCGAATAGAGGTCTCTAACTTTACAAAACCCTAACGGGTGTATTTATAGGGAAACTACTGGGCCTTTCGAAATGGGCCTTTTCTAGTTCACAAACCCGCCTACAGTCGACTGGTCTTCTTACCAGTCGACTGGTCTTTAGTTCTAGACAGTCGACTGAGACACATCTTCAGTCGACTGCTGCTGCTGTATCCTTAGCCTTTGAAACTTCTCTCTGGACAGTCGACTGATTCCATACCTCAGTCGACTGATGTACTGGAACTTTCGATTGCTGTAGATACGATGGATATAAACAAACTGAACCAGAATCGAGCCATTATCCTACAACTAGTTCAAGCTAATAAATTTAAAATACTTGTGAAGTCAAAGAAGGAAAGCTTGAAAACTCGATTTTACGAGAAGACTAAGAAAAAAATATGATGATAATCGGCAGGTATTGTAACTGGTAAAACTTGCTTTCCGAAGGATGGTCCAGTACTGGTTTTGTATGCAGAAGCAAATACTACGTAAAAATTCTCATAAGTTTTGACTGAAAAGTTCTAATCAAGAATGTGATATACAATCAACTATAATAGGACAACCATTAACCACTATTAGAAATCAGTAGTTCCTACACAAACACAAGTATAATTGTCCTCCACTCTGCCAAGTGGAACGGCGCAAGAGAACATGTTACACAGATAAACATGGATATATACAAAAAAACAGTCTAATTAGGGTCCTTCAATGGCAGTAACTAACATGTAATAAGAAATTAATAAACTTTTAGTACTCTACAATCAAAATTAAAGCAGATACAAAACGAGAAGTATAGATATGCATAATGAAAAAATCTACTCCAGATTTCTATTTATGAAAATATACAAGGACCCACCACATGAACATAATTATATAGAGTAAGAATGTCATACTTGTTACTGAGAGAATTACGTGTTTTGCTAGGTTGACAAAAGTATATATGCTCCATTGCCAACTACTGAAACCGTTGTTGAGAACCTAGGATTATAACATAACGGCTTATGTTTATAAGCTAAGCCGTTGTTGGAAACAACATTTACGTTTGCAATGGAGCTTATGTTAACAATGGCCTAGGTAGTTTTCACGCGTTTTTATATATATAAATATATATATATATATATATATATATATATATATATATATATATATATATATATAATGTCAATTGAAAATAAGTAAAGAAACTAAAAAGATAAATAGCAGGGAAGAGACTTTTCAACACAAAACAAGGCAGCAATCTAAACGAAAACAAAAGAAAGATCAAATCGTACTATATAGATAGTCAGATTGCAGCCCAAAGAGAGGGTCATGGACGGCAGGTGTTTACCCAGTTAATTATTGTGATCCTAACTTTATGTTAGATGTTCACTCATTAAGAATGTCTTCTCAGTAATGTAGTAGTAACTCAACACAATTCATCGAACGTCCAATTTCAAAGTTGGCAATTCATTTTCAGGCATCGGGAATCTAACCATACCAACTACAAGCCAGCTTAAGTTTAAATACCACAAGTAGAATTACATGCTTACAGCAACATAATAAAACCTTAAGGACCCATAATATAATGTGATTACTATAAGTGGCACATATGAGCTATTTAATAAACTTAACAGAAGTATTAATGATCAACGATCAAGTACATAACAACCTGAACCATAGAACCGTATACTATATAGTACTAATATGATTACAAGAACTTAAACTTAAAAGCCTTTCCTACAATTTTAATAAAAGAGAGGATGAAAATTTAGCCAAACCACCTGCACTCCTAACAACCTCTTGCCAAATTTGATTATAGGGATTTTGAATCTTAATGGGGAGTTTCAACTTAGAATTAGCGAAAGATGCTACAGATAGATCTACATTTCTATCCAACAAGATTTCATCTCCAATAGTCATTAACATCAGCATGCAATTAGAAACTAACAAGACTAAACAAAAGTTTTTGTGAAGAAAATAAATAACGGCATAAGGTAGATATAAAACCAACATTATAGGAGAAGGCATCAAAATATGGTAATTTTAAAGGTTGCATGCTATCCAACATCAAAACCCTTCACGCCATAAAAAATTTACAGATATTAACTATTTAGTCTTACCCATTAAGTAGGTTAATTAAACCATTACGATATTCACAATTAAAATAAATACATCATGTCCAAGATTTCTGTCCAAACCCTTTCTTAATCAAACATGCTAGAAAGATCAGATCTTGATACAATAATAAATTGTAGATTACGATGAGATTTTTTATTGAAAGAATAAGATGATTCTTTCTTGGGAGAAAGGGAAGAGGCTTGCATACCTTTCTTCGAGCCGTTGTGCTAATAACGTATTATAAAATAGGGAGATGGAGAGATGTAGCCGAAAATCCATATCCCATGGCTCTTTATTCATAACATATATACAGGGAGGAAGATAGGGTTAGGGTGTGGTAGTGGGCTTGGGCCGTCACCTGAATAGGTTGGCTTGGGTCGTTATCTTAATAAATGGACATCCACCTAATAGGTGATCACTATTTCATAACAGTAATTATATTTATTGAATGTATGATTAATTAGTAATTATATTTATTGAAAGAAGGATCATTGGAGTGAAAACAAGAAGTTATCAAGGCTAAAAGTCGAGCATGTGAGGTTTTCAACTAACATTAAGGCAACATGTGGGCAATCTATTCATGTTTTCATGTTTTTTATTGCTTTCACTACAACATTAATCGTCTCTCCTGACTTTTTTTGGCTACACCGATTTTTTCAAAAACGTCGGGTAGCCCCTACTGATGTTTTTGAAAACTCTGGTAGAAACACCGGGAAGCTAGTGTCACGACAGGGGGGCGGGGGGGGGGGGGGGGGGGGGGTCTTACCGCTGTGTTTTTTGAAAATGCCGGGGTAGCCCAATACCTACCTACCCCAGCATTTGAAAAACGTCGGGGTATGGGGTATTTTAATTTGGTTTTCTTTTTGGTAATAACTTCACTAGCATTTGGAAAACGCATGGGTAGGGTGTTTTTATTTTTTTAAAATTTTTTTTATAAACCTACCGGGGTAAGGCATTTTTTTTTAAATACCTACACCAGTGTTTTCAAACACCGGGGTAGACATTATTATTTTTTCCCTTTTTTATTTAAATTTTCAAAAAACCGGTAATACAATTCAATTCACAATCATTTCAACAAAATCTGTAATATAATTTGATGTGGGTAAAAATCCAGCCTCATTTGTGCTATCTGATCCCATCGAGATCCTGAAACCCACCAAAGCAGACCTGCATGTGCCATGTGTCACACCCCAAATTCCATTTACATGTAATTCGTAGCACAACAGGATCTTTTACTTCAATTCGTACAAATTTATAAGGAATTTAAAACTTTTCATTATACAACATTATTCTTATTTACAAAAATACACGGCGGAAGTTACAACAAAATATATACAACTTAAACATTCACATCAGCATCAATTCATCTTTATGCCATATTGCTTATCCCAAGTCCTGCACTTAAAAACTGTGGACACGTCAGTTGAAAACAATTAATGCAATGCTATAATACAGCAATTCTCTTACTTTAGCAAACACAAACTTGAATGCACAATAAAGTGTAAAAATAGTGACTGTCCTAAACATGTCATTATATGGTACACCTTAATGCCTAATGCAGATATTTACACTACGATGATACTAATGCATAGTTGTGCGTTGATCCATACTTAGTCCTTGCGGTGGTGAAGGCGAGTCCGTCTTGAGGTTAGCTTATTGTGAAGTCTCATTTGACTCCTCGCTCGAGATCATCGGATCATCCATCGAAATCGGCTCACTCTCTTCCATCAATACATCATCGGTTAGGATATCCTCGAATACCATCCTTAAAACACATATACTTAAATTAGTCCAGATATAGAAAAATCATAAAACATAAGTTGAAAGAAACAACAATTTGAATTATAATTGTCTACAACTAGCTAAAATCCGACTCCTAAAAGGCATCCAAGTTTAATTTTCCTACTATGTTGGACTGTAAATTGAAGTTGGCTCTGATACCACTCTGTAATGCCCTGATTTTCATACACTGGAAAACCGTGACATAAGCCAGAATCTTTCATTCAATTAGTCATAATACACAGAAAAACAAAAAAATTTAAATTTTTTTATTCAAAACAAATGTATTACAAGTCTGAATGTTATAAAACTGCAATACATTGCATCAGTGTTACAATAATACCTTTTAAAGCCCAAGTGTTACAACTCTCAACAAATTTACGTCAGAGTATAATGAATAAAGAAAAACACTTGATACTTCACTTGGATGCTTCCCAACAATGAAATAAATTACAATAATTGTTACAAATGGAACAATAGAAAACAACATATATTACAGCAGAAAATAAGATCGACTCTTGCTCCTCTCGCCTTGAGTCCTTCTGAATCCTGTACCTGTACTTCTGCAATCCAGTACCTATTGAAATGGAGAGTCAGTACATATACTGACGCTTTAAGGCTGATGACTAGCAGCAATTCTCCACTTAAGCAAACAGATTGATGAAAAGAGAAACATGTATATATATAATTGATGTGTCAGTGTATGCTATGACTTAGAATCTAATGCAGGATTAACTAATGCAATGATGCTCTTATTCTAATGCAAGCAAGACTCTGGAACAGTATACAACCCATACTACATACGCTCCATATCACGCCGTTTCTTCATATATAGGGATTTGAACCCGCACCATGAATTCTACTCTTGTACTCGACTTGTTTCTAAAGATGCGACATGACTGATGAGGTTGCTCTGAAACGGTCTAATTGCACCCTTCGCAGTCAGATCATGGTGTCTATGTTTGCCACTACTACCCGGTGTACCGGACCTCACTCAAATATCTGACGAATTTTTGGGGTTTCTGCAGCGCAGGTTAGCTCGAAGCATCCCCTGTGGCCCACTAGCCAGACCATAGTCTATGGCTTCTCACCCTTAGATATAAGACAAGATGGAGTTCCGGGGGTCCATCCCCCTAGCTCCGATAGGAATCGCTTCCGCTTTATCAAGGCAGTTCAGAAATTAACAGACGAGATACAGATCCCGTGCTCCCAACTCGTGAGAAGGCACAAACCGTATCTCTTTGACAAGAAGGGTACAACCAATAACACTGCCTAGTGTCGGCCTATAAGACAGGTCGGATCATAAGGTATCATCCTTAACACCAACTATTTTCCTTCGGCAAAAATGATAATAAGTAATGGTTAAGTAGTAATAGCCATAAGTTACTACCCTAACGATGTCACTAAATCCAAACAATCTCACGGGGATTTCAATAAACTTCCTTAAGATTATCACAGTCCAACTCATGGCCTATCGATCCAAGACACCGGTGACGGGATCTCCCTCACTCATCACTATCCCTAACTCGGATCTCGTCCACACTTTCGGCCCGCGATCAACCCACATCAGTTAAGATCGTCAGTGCACAAGGTGGGATTTATCCATAGTTTTCAAGGTGGTAAGATGCGAGTCTTGATGGTCGATGACCCCTAGGATAACTATAAGACCCTGGACAAGCTTTTATCGAGCTCACAATACTAGTGACTTTCCCATTCTTTATTTCCCATATATTGAAGATGAAGCATGTTCACATTATATGGTCTTATTTCAATTAGAACCACATACAACTAGAATTCATGATTCTTTTTCCCAAATTTGAACTATGACAACATGCAACTAGGTTCATGGGTTCTTTCTCAAGATTGAGCTAGAACCACCTAGAACCTAAATGCATGGGTTCTTCGCCAATTCGAGCTAGACTATCATGGAGCTAGTTTCATGGGTTTCTTCTTAAAATCGAACTAGAACAAATATGGAACATGGGTTCATTTCAATAGTTCGATTGGATTAGCATGCAAGCTAAACTCATGGGTTCCTTTTAGAATTTAATTAAAACTACTACAACATATAACTTAAACATGCATGAATTCTTTTGAATCTAAAACAACCATACAAACTCAAGCATGTGTTCTTTTAAATCTAGAACAACTACATATCTCGAGCATGGGTTCTTTACCATAACAACTATAATAGCTCAAGCATGGGTTCTTTACTAGAACAACTACAATAACTCAAGCATGGGTTCTTTACCACAACAACTATAATAACTGAAGTATGGTTCTTTACTAGAACAACTACAATAACTCAAGCATGGGTTCTTTACTAGAACAACTACAATAACTCAAGCATGATTTCTTTTACTACAACAACCTACAACAACTTAAGCATGGTTTCTTTAGCACATACAACTTAAGCATGGGTTTCTTACTACAACAACTCAAGCATGAATTCTTTACTACAACAACATACAACAACTTAAGCATGGTTTCTTTAGCACATACAACTTAAGCATGGGCCCTTCTACAACAACTCAAGCATGAGTTTCTTTAGCACATATAACTCAAGTATGATTCTTTACTACAACAACCTACAACAACTTAAGCTTGGATTCTTTAGCAACATATAACTTAAGCATGATTCTTTACTACAACTCAAGCATGGTTTCTTTTACTACAACAACCTAAGCATGGTTTCTTTACTACATCTCAAGCATGATGGGTTTTTTTTACTACAACAACCTACAACAACTTAAGCATGGGTATCTTACTACAACAGTTCAAGCATGAATTCTTTACTACAACAACTTACAACAACTTAAGCATGGGTCCTTTAGCAACATATAACTTAAGCATGATTCTTTACAACAACTCAAGCATGGTTTCTTTTACTACAACAACCTAAGCATGGTTTCTTTACTACATCTCAAGCATGATGGGTTTCTTTACTATAACAACGTACAACAACTTAAGCATGGGTTCTTTAGCAACAACTCATGCATGATGGGTTCTTTACTAGAATAATTAGCAACTTAAGCATGGGTTTCTTACTATAACAAGTCAAGCATGAGTTCATTACTACAACGACCTACAACAACTTAAGCATGGGTTTCTTTCTATAACAACTCAAGCATGAGTTTCTTTCTACAACAACTCAAGCATGGGTTTCTTTCTACAACAACTCAAGGATGGTTTCATTACTACAAAAACCTACAACAACTTAAGCATGGTTCTTTACTACAATAATTAGCAACTCAAGCATGGGTTTCTTACTATAACAACTCAAGCATGAATTCTTTCCTACAACGACTTACAACAACTTAAGCATGAATTTCTTTCTACAACAACTCAAGCATGGATTTCTTTCTACAACAACTCAAGCATGGTTTCATTACTACAACAACCTACAACAACTTAAGCATGGGTTTCTTTCAACAACAACTCCAGCATTGGTTTCTTTCTACAACAACTCAAGCAGGGTTCATGGGTTCTTTTAGCATATACAACTGAAGCATGGGTTTCTTACTACAACTCAAGCATGGATTCTTTACTAGAATAACTACAATAACTCAAGCATGGGTTTCTTACTACAACAACTATATTAACTCAAGCATGATGGGTCTCTTTTCTGGCAACCTAGAATAATTTAGAACATGCTACTAAAGACATTATCTAAATTATTACAAAGACTACTTCTTTTATTAATTACAAGACTTACATATTACAAAAATCTAACTTTATTGAATCTACAAGTCCCTACATATTACAAAACCTACTTTTATTTAATCCATAAGTTCTACATAATACAAAAACTACATTTATTGAATCTACAAATCCTACATATTACAAGACCTACTATTCTTCAACCTGCAAGTTCCTACATACAACAAGATCAACTTTTTATGAACTAAGGTTAGTAAAGATTGATTTCTTAACAAAGTAGAGAGCAACATACAACAAAAAACTTATCTTTAAAAATAGCTAGTTGAGTTCTACAACCCCAAAAATGGGTGTGTAAGTATTCTCACTTCACTTAATCTTATATGCTTATAGTTTTAGGTCCAAGTTGCCATTTGTGTTAACAAAATAGCCATAATAACAACAATAATCATAACAAGGTTAAACATTCAACCATTATGTGTTTTTAGTGAGTTCTACATTCAAAACTCTTCATGTGGTCCTTTTGGACTCACACTACTCATATGCCCAAACAAATTAGTCCAAGTTGTTAGTTTAGCAAAATAACCATAACAAAAGTCTAAAGATTCAACCTTTATGTTGTTTTGGTTGAGTTCTACCATCCATCTTTCTCATGGGATCATTTTGATCCCTACTACCATTTATATGCTTAAGATTTAGTCCAAGTTAATTAGAAACATACATACACAACCACACATCATAAAGATGAGTTCTTTTGAACCTACAACAACTTAAACATCATAAGATGGGTTCTTTCTCACATACAACAATTATTAACCCTAAAGATGGGTTCTTTTTCACATATAATAAAAATAAAAGAGAAAGAACACATAAAGAGAAGTAGAGAACCCCCACCTTTGATTCTCTTTGTAGGAATAACTAGCTAGCAAACCTTCTCCTTCCTCCTAGCTCCTATGGAAAATCTCTCATGGAAAACCCCTAAATGAAGAACACTTAAGGTTTCTTCTCTTTCTTTTTCTTTCTATTTTTTTTTCTTGTAAATAAGACAAAAGGTAAAGGGGAGGGGTATTTATAGGATGAATGAGAAGGGCGAAAGTGCAAATGTGCTAGGGATTTAATCAAAAACCCCATTGGATTCAATTTGGCCAGCCAAAGGGTTAATGAGGTGGAGTGGTGAGGTGGAGGGGTGAGGTGGAGAAGAGTCTTCTAGTAGAAAACACCTATTAATACTCTTATGTATCTGATTAATCCTAAACCCTAGGTTTAAGCCTCCAATCAAATCCTGGCCATCTAATTTGATTAATCATGACAAAAATAAGATATTTTTGTCCAAAACACATACTACACGATTTGTACAAATGTACGAAATCAGTACAATATGCATACGTATGTATTAATATATATACTGATAATTTCTGTTTGTTAAACCGCACAATCCGCATAAAAAATAAATTACTTCCGTAAAAATAATAAAATAAATTTTGTTATCAGCTCGGAAGATTCCAGAATCAATTTGATACAATACAGATGTATACAGACTGGTATATATATACAGATAATGTTTATTAACAAAACCGGGTGATATCCACAAAAATATTTCAATTCTAAAAATAATAATAAAATAATAATAAAATAATAATTTTTAATATCTACCCGAGATTTTATAGACATTTTATCAAAAACTCATTTTACAAGATTTTGTACAAGTGCACAAAACCGATACACTTCATATACATACTTACCAGTATATATTCACAGGTAAGTTTTTATTTAGAAAAACCAAGAAATTTCCGTGAAAATATTTTAATTTAAAAATAGTAATTATTATAAATATAATATCCGACCAGGATATTACAAGTCGTAACCCCGATAATTCTAGAGGCAAAAACCCACACCGCGAGCTATGACCCCGATAATTCTTGAGAATCGTTCTCCTACCGCGACTGATTTTCGGCCATCATGCCTCACACCCCGATAATTCTGGAGACAAAACTCACACCGCGCTATCATCGGTACCTCATCACACAAATACACCAGGAGCGTCGCCTCGATCCCTGTAATTCTGAAGGAATATCTCCCATCGCAAGCCGCAACCCTAATAATTCTGGAGATAACCTCCCACCGCGCTATCAAGCCCCTTATACTCATGTTTGCCCATACTTCATCACATCCCCCTTTAGTGCTTGTCTTTAACTTTAGTTTTAAATCATCACAAACTAGAGCTAGCTTACCCTACCGGACTTAAACCATCACGAGAGAAAGTTAGCCCAAACTGGCTACTTCTCAAGAGAAACTTAACCCACACTGGTCAATTTTCAAATTTCATTATTCACAAATACCGGTTACTAAGGGTTTCGCCTAACCTCTAGATTCCAACAACCATCTCACTGTAGAGATCAAATAGGTTATATCTAACATCATCATCGATAACTCAATTCTTTATCCATAATTTCTTCATATTCATTTTCTCTGTGTTCATAAAACATGAAGTGACTAACTTCAACTTTCAATGATGATTAAGTCAATTAACAACCTTATAGACGAACCCAAACTATTCACTTAATTCAATAGAGTAAGAACCAAGAATTTTATGAAGTCGAGTCTAAATTGTATTCTTCTTTTAATCCTCTTTAATCATGCAAAATCTCATTTTTAATTTGGATTCAAAAATTCCTTTAACGCATAATTTAAAGTGGATATCACCTTTAATCCTCACAAATATATTATAAATATTGTGGAATTATTTTCTAAAGCTTTAATAATATTTTAGAATAATATTATAATTTTCCGAAATTTTATAGCAAGAAATCCCTTTAAAAAAATAAATAAAATGAAAAATGTGCATGGCCAGGGTCGAACCCGAGACCAGTAGCCAACCAAGACAGTGCCTAAGGCAGCGCCCAAGACCACCAGGACAACTAGCAGATATCGAAAGAATGCCTCTTCAGTTCCTTAAGTACACATCTACTGTTTATTTGTAAAAATCGAATTTTCAAAAGGACAGAGCTTCCCAAGACTCGAACGCACGACTTGGGTACTGTTCATAGCGCTCAAAAGCCATGCCGAGACCCAGTATGCCCACACTCGATCTCTGAACATATAGGGGTTAAATCCTCTTAACTTCGCTCTCTGTTTTCCGTCATATTTTAACTTCTTAATTCATATTGATTTCTATTGTTTGTCTCAAATTTATTTGTTCATAAAAAAACATCTCCAAAATTCCAGGAATGATTTCATACTGATTTTATTTATAATAGGGTGATTCTATACACAATAAATGTAGATAGCAATTTTTGGGAACTTTCATACACATATGCCTTTATAAATTACCAATACTACTCTACTAGCATGAATATATTTCTCTTTTTAACATTATTTGAAATGATGTGGAAATTCTGTCCATAAAATTATAATCTACCCTAATCAAAGCACAACTTAAACCTCCTTCACATACACTTACAGTTTATCTACAAAACCCAATCATAGTATTCTACAATTTGCTTGACAACCATATAAGATACTCTGATATAAATTGTAATTTGACTACGCAGCAATTCTACATTGTAAGTTTTCATTAACATGAATTTTTGCACATTCATCAACTGCTAAATTTGTAGATGTTAATACAATATGCATCACGTAAAGGTAATAGAAGTTAAATAGCTCATGCTACATCTAGAACTCTAACATAAATTACCCAAGCATGCATTTTATACACAATCAGAAAGCAAGAAGAGACACCCACCTATTAGAAGAATTCCCTAGTAGCAAGCCCCTTCAAAAAGAACTCAAAAAATCCCACAAGGGCCAAGAAAATCACCATGAAATCCAATAGCAAGCCAAACCCGAAAGCACAGCCTAATTCTTTTTGGTTTTGATTAATTTTGTGTGTTGAATAGCTCAGATGGGGGGGGGGAGGGGGGTATTTACAGGGTTAATTATAGGCAGTTATATAACCAATTACCCACTAATAATCCCACTACCCCACTTCCCTCTCTCCACCCCTCCATAAGCAGCCTACCACCTCTTGGAGTGTGCACATTGAACGTGTGCACGTGTGCACGTGCTATGTGTACACTTCACATATTTTATTTATTTGTTTTTATTGAATTAAATGTGTGTGTGCATGTGCGTGTTACACATGACAAGTGTGTATGATTTAAAGTGCACATTAAGTAGAATTAATTGTGGGCTTCTCTTAATTAATTTCTAATTGGCTTTAAAATATATTTTAGGCCTATGAGTTTTAATAAAAATAAATAATACAAATGAGACAAATGAAAAGAGAAGAAAAATGTGCGCAACATCTAGAAAATTTTAGCGACTAAAATGCATAAAATTTTACGTGCAATGCACGTGCCAAAATATTAAAAATTATTTTATTTTTCTGAGATGTTATAATACTCCCTCCTTAGAATAGTTCCGTCCTCGGAACTACGCTTAAGAGTGCGGTAAACAAAATAAAAGAAAGTTTACAAGGTTTAGTCAAAAAACTCAGGATGGTCTCTCAACATCCTCTCCTCAGATTCCCAGGTGGCTTCCTCAACCAGTCGATTCCTCCATACAACCTTGACCATGGGTATAGTTTTGTTCCTCAAAACTTTTTCCCATCAGTCCAAAATCACTGCTGGACGCTCCTTGTAGCTCAGATCTAACTGCAGACCCTCTGACACTTCCGGCAAGTGATGACTCGGATTAGGAATGTAACCTCGTAGTATAGACACATGGAAGACATTGTGTACTTGGCTAGCTCTTCCGGCAATTTTAGTCGATAAGCAGTCTTCCTAATCATCTTCAATATCTTGTAGGGTTCTATGTATCTCGGGGCTAACTTTCCTCCTTTTCCAAACTGAATCACCCCCTTGGTTGGAGATACTTTTAGGAAAACATAGTCACCTTCTTCGAACTCTAGATCTCTTATCTGGTTGTCTGCATAACTCTTTTGTCGGCTCTGTGCGTCAACCAGCATCTTTCTGATCAACTCGATCTTCTCTGAAGTCTGTTGCACTATTTTCGGCCCATACATTTTCTTTTCCCCCATTTCATACTAGCACACCGGTGTTCTACACTTCCTCCCATACAATGCTTCATATGGTGCCATACCGATGCTAGTCTGAAAGCATTTGTTGTAGGCAAATTCCACCAGAGCTAAGTGCCTCTCCCAGCTTCCACCGAAGTCCATCACACAACACCTCAACATATCTTTCAACAAGCTATTGACACTCTCAGTTTGCCCATCAGTTTTGAGGATGAAAGATAGTACTGAAGTCAGTCTTGGTCCCCAAAGCTACTTGAAGACTTCTCCAAAAGTACGAAGTGAATCACGCATCTCGATCTGACACAATTGATACAGGAACTCCATGTAGCCTTACAATCTCCCCGATATACAATTCTACCAACCTTTCCATGGACAAAGTAATCTTCATTGCAAAAACGTGAGTAGATTTGGTGAGTCGATCCACTATCACCCAAATTGCATCATTCCCTTTGGGACTCTTGGGTAGTCCTGTGATGGAATCCATGCTGATGTTATCCCATTTCCACTCCGGAATGAGTAAAGGCAGCAACAATCCTCCGGGTCTCTAACTTTTTGCCTTGATTTGCTGACAAGTTGCACATCTTGCAACAAACTCTTCTACATCCCGCTTCAACCATGACCACCAGGAATGCTACTTGATATCCTTGTACATCTTGGTACTCACTGGATGTACTAATAGAAGAGTGGTGTGTGCTTCCTATAGAATTTTCTCCCTTAGTTCTATTTGATCAGGTACACATAACCTCTCTCCAAGCCACAACACTTCGTTCTTCACTTGGAATTCTACCAATTTGCCTGCGTCGACCTGCTCTTTCATCTTCTAGATCTCTGGATAAGACCTCTGACTTTCGATAATCTTCTCCCTCAGTGTGGGATAAAGTCTCAACTGTGATGAAGACGCTCCCAGTCCTTGCACCAACACTTCTATTCCAGCTCGATTGAGCTCATCTGCTAGTTGCTTCTGAGTCATGATCAGACAGGACAAGCTGCTCTTCCGACTGAGTGCATCTGCCACCACATTTGCTTTGTCCGGATGATACTTAAGACGGTTATCCTCTAGCACTTCCAACCACCTCCCCTGCCTCAAATTAAGACCCCTTTGCTGGTAGATATACTTCAAGCTTTTGTTATCCGTGTACATATTGACTTTCTCTTCGTACACATAGTGCCTCCATTACTTCAAAGCAAAGATAATCGCTGCCAACTCCAGATCATGGGTGGGTAATTTTTCTCATGCGGTCTTAATTGCCTAGACCCAAAAGCTATTACCTTCCCCTTTTGCATCAACACATGGCTCAGTCCGCGATGTGAAGCATCTCTGTACACTTCATAATTAATCTCTACTCTCGGCAAAGCCAGTATTGGAGCGGTAGTCAACCTCTCATTCAACTCTTGAAAACTTGCATTGCACTGCTTCGTCCACTTAAAACTCACGTTCTTCCTCATAAGTCTCGTGAGTGGCACGACTATCTAAGCATAACCCTGAATAAACCTCCGGTAGTAGTCAGTCAAACCCAAGAAGCTTCTGATCTCCTTCACTGTTGTTGGCCTTGGCCAATCCTTCACTGCCTCTACCTTCTTCGGATCAGTGGCCACTCCCTCCTTAGAAAGGATATGACCCAGGAACGCGACTTTGGATTTCCAGAAGTCACACTTTGACAACTTGGAATACAGCTTTTGTTTTTGCAGCTTCTTCAGTTCCTCTGTTAAATGCCCAACATGCTCTTCCTCTGACTTGGAGTAGACCAAAATGTCATCGATGAACACTACGATGAAGGAGTCGACGAACGGTCGCAGGACCCTGTTCATCATGTCCATGAATCTAGCCGGTACATTTCTTACACCAAACGGCATAACCAAGAACTCGTAATGCCCATGTCAAGTTTGGAATGTAGTCTTGTGCACATCCTCTTCCTTCATACGAACTTGGTGATATCCCGACCAAAGATCTACCTTGGAGAAAACAACTGCTCCATGTAGTCGGTCAAACAAATCATCGATTCGCGAAATCAGATACTTATTCTGGATGGTCACCTTGTTTATCTCTCTATAACCGATGCACACTCTCATCGATCCATCATTTTTCTTCACCAATAAGACTAGCGCTCCCCAAGGTAACATACTCGGTCTGATAAAATCCTTGCCCAATAGTTCTTCTATCTGCTTCTTGACCTCATCATGTTTCACTGGCGCCATCTTGTATGGTGCCTTGAAAATCGGTGCACTCCCTGACTTAATGGAAATGCTAAACTCTACATCCTGATGAGGTGGTAGTCCGGGTAGATTTTCCAAGAACACTATCAGAAAGTTCTGAACTATGGTAATATTCTTGACTTCCTCAAGGATCTTCTTCTTAGTCATAGCTGCCATCAATTGCTTGCACTTCCTCCTCTCCTGGAATGTAACTGCCGGCCCTCCTGGTGCCTTCACCAACACTTCCTTGCTCTTGCATTCGATACTGGCATTGTAGATCGACTTCCAATCTATGCCAATGATTACATCGACTCCCAAGACTTCCAACTCGATGAGATCAACCCCATAGATTCTTCCTCTGATCTCGAGGTCACACCCAACATAGTATCGATCAGTAGTCAATGTTTCTCCTAACGGAGTAGCTACCGCTAATACCTTGTTGGAAAAAGTTTCCGGTTCAACTCCCAATCGTTTAGCAAATTTAGGTGATACAAAAGTATGAGATGATCCAGTATCTAACAAAATAGTAGCCTTTAATCCATCAATTAGAAGTTCTCCTGTTACATAATAAATACTCTCAGTACATAACACTCTTCTAATATACAATTGGAAAATAAAAGCAGAAAACTCTATTTAATTGCTCCCGTACTGGTGATGACCTTGTCGGCATCATCTGCATCAGCTTCAGTCAGAGCGAATACTCGCCCCTGCCGATATGGTTTCTTCCCCTGCTTGGCCTACTTCTGCCTCTGCCCTCCCTACTGGAGCTGTGGGTAATAGGGCTTGGTATGGCCTTCCTTCCCACAGTTGAGCAAGTTATGGGGTTCCGAGGCTTGGTGCAATCGGTCCTAAAATGACCAACTTCCCCACAATTGTAACAGGTCACTCCTGGGCCCCTGGTGCCTCTGATGCTCGGCCTCCCCGTCACAGAAATGGCATTTGTCCCAATTGGTCGGAACCTCTGCGCTGGGGGTTGCCCCTTGAAGTTGCTCGATGCTGTAGGCCTCTTGCCAGCACTCCAATTGTTTTTCTTGGTTTGAGCCAACTGGTACTGCTCCATGTCGGGTTCTGTGGTTGCCGTCCTCCTGACCAGCTTATCAAACCTCCTGATGTCGAGGGGTATCATTCGAGACCTTAGACTTGGCCTCTGCCCCTACTCAAACTTCCTTGCCTTCTTGACCTCGTCGACTACCAACTCAGGCGCATACCTCGAGAGCTAAGTGAACTTCGTCTCATACTCCCGAACTGACAAACTTTCTTGCTACAGGCTTAGGAACTCCATTGTCTTTTTGTCCTGCACATGCATCGGGAAATAGTGGCTGCGGAACTCTTCTAGAAATTCCTCCCAAGTGACGGGTTCATCTCCCAGGGCTCGTTTCATGGACTACCACCATACCTCGGCATCCTTTTCCAACTGAATTGTAGCCAACCTCACCTTGCTAGCCTATGGAGTCTCCAAGACCTCGAACATTGTTTCTATCTGCCTGATCCAATTATCTGTTGTGTCTGGATCCACCTTGCCCTCAAACACGGGTGGCTTCATCCACTTGAATGATTCCACAAATTTAATTGCCTCCGGGACTTTCACTGCCAGCCCCTCCCTGGTGTTTTGGGTTACATTTGCGGCAAAGGTGTTGAGAGTTTGGTACACCCGGCCTAATTATGTCTCTAGATCAAGCCTATTGCCTTCACCGCTGGATCCCTCACCATTTCGGGGTCCTTCATCCGGCCATTTTTGTGTTATAAAACTTCATTATTCACCAAAAATAACAACAATATATACTCTTCTTCCAACAAAATTTATTCATTTCCAAAAATAAACTTTATACATTCAGAAATAAACTTGTCCATACATCTAATACATAAAACAGCCTAGATTCTACAGTTCCTTTTGGCTTCCCTGAGCTCTTCCCGTAGGTCATTTATTTCCTTCCGCATTTTCTCGCATCTTTGACAGCATTCTTGTTTTTCCCAACGAGTCTTATTGTCTAGCTGGTTGAAATGCCGAGCAGTCATGTGTCGAATCTTCTCCAGCTCCCACACTCGGTGACTCAGAGGTATAATGTTCTGCTTGTCCTCCGCATGATGTGCTTCCAAGTGGTTTACTGTCTACTTATGGATGATAATTTCCCTCTAGAGAGAAGTGATGAGGTGGTCCTTCTTGTCTTGAACTGGCTCTTCATCTGAGGATTCTTTTCGGAATCAAGTGGTGGTGGAGTGATCTCCCGAGATGGGCATTTCTCTCACTTCTTTTTCTGGGTCTTCTTCTTCTTCGAGTTCTTCTTCAGGTTCTTCCTCTTCTTCTGGGTCTTCTTCAAAGAACCATTCTACTTCATCCATTGGGTCTTGGTTATCAGCCATCTTATAGCGAAATAGAGGAGAAGACATCAGTGTATAGGGCAACACAAATGTAAATCAACTTACATTTAAATCTCTATAAACTAAATCCACACTTCTAATGTCCACCCTAATGTATCGTCCTTATAATTTTGTACTACTTTTTGAAGTTGGCTCAGATACAAATCTGTAATGCCTCGAATTCCATTTACATGTAATTCGTAGCACAACATGATCTTTTACTTCTATTCATACAAAACAAGGAATTGAAAACTTTTCATTGTACAATAATGTTCGTGTTTACAAAAATACACAACGGAAGTTACAAAAAAATGTATACAACTTAAACATTCAACAACTTTAATATGAAAATAATCATCAGCATCAATTCATCTTTATGCCCTCTTGCTTATCCCAAGTCCCGCACTTTAAAACTATGGGCACGTCAGTTCCACACAACTGACGCAATGTTATGATACATCGATTCTCTTACTTTAGCAAACACAAACTTAAATGCACAATAAACTGTAAAATTGTGTCTATCCTAAACATGTCAGTGTATGGTATGCCTTAATGCCTAATGCAAATGTTTACACTAATACGTACTTGTTCGGATTTTATGCATCCCATACTACATAGGTTTGAGGGCAAGCACCTACGTACTCCACATTACAGGGTAAAATCCATCGCCATGAATTTCTACTACGGTGACTAATGTAATGTTTAGATATCCTGTGATTATCTAGTACCACCCTTATAATTCTCGAAAATTCGCTCTCACCGCAAGTCGTGACCCCGATAATTCTGGAGGCAAAAACCCACACCGCAAGCTGTGACCTCGATAATTCTTGAGATTTGTTCTCCCACCGTGAGTGATTTTTGGTCATGACGCCTCACACCCCGATAATTCTTGAGATGAACCCACACCGCACCATCATCGGTACCTCATCACACAAATACCCCATGAGCGTCGCCTCGATCCCGGTAACTCTTAAAGAAATATCTCCCATCGCGAGCCGTAACCCGGATAATTCTGGAGATAACCTCCCACCCCACAATCAAGGCCCTCATACTCATGTTTGCCCATACTTCATCACATCCCCTTTTACTATATGTCTTTAAGTTTAGTTTTAAATCATTACAACCCAGAGCTAGCTTACCCTATCAAACTTAAACCATCACGAGAGGAAGTTAGCCTAAACTGGATACTTCTCAAGAGAAACTTAACCCACACTAGTTAGTTTTCAAATTTCATTATTCACAAATGCCGATTACTAAGGGTGTTGCTTAGCCTCTAGATTCCAATAACCATCTCACTGTAGAGATCAAATAGATTATATATAACCTAATCATATATAACTCAATTCTTCATCCATAATTTCTTCATATTCATTTTCTTTGTGTTCATAAAACATGAGGTGACCAACTTCAACTTTCAATGATGATTAAATCAATTAACAGCCTTCTAGACGAACCCAAACTATTCACTTAATTCAATAGATTAATAACCACGAAATTTACGAAGTTGATTCTAAATTGTATTCTTCTTTTAATCATCTTTAATGTCACGCTCAGCTTCCCAGAAATAAGGAATATGAGTGCATGACATTGGCCCAGCGAATGACTAACGTCACCCATAAGATATTTATTCGATCAACTCAACAATATAATCAATACAGAACAATTGTGCAAACAATAATAATAATCTCATGAACAATAATACTAGGAGTGAAGCAAATATGAAATATCCAAATACAATAATAATTCAATATCTGGAAACAAATAATAAAATCCGGGACATAAGCCTAATACAATAATAAATCCGAATACAAAAATTAAATCTCAAATACAATAGCAATAAGTCTCAATGCAATTCTTCAATGGAATAACATTTAATTATAAAGCAATAGTTCTTTAGAAAGTTTGATCTCCAATTCCAGCAGGTAATTCTCCATCATTACCCGAGTACACTTCATCTAAAAAGAGAAGAAAATTTATCCTTAGAGCAAGTCATGAACAGAAAGTAGAGAAAGCAAAGAACAATAGAATAACAGTATAACAATGAAACAATGGATCAATAGGTATCAATAACATGAGACAATAATCAATAATTGATATCACGGTAATCAGTGCAATGGTTATAAGCAATGATTCAATATTCAGTATCAATAATCAATGATCGATATCAATAATACTTAGCCAATATTCGATATTCATAGAAACAATGATAAACAATATGCAATATCGGTGATGTGTCAATCCTTATGTCTATTAATCCTTTTAATCCTAACTAATGCACGTACTACTGTGTCACATATGATACTCCCCTCGTATATAATTGATGTGATATTGTATGCGAGTATGTTTTCCCTTGGTATCAGAGTGGCACACGGAAGCCTGATGGGTTTGAACCTACATTCATAATACTTTACACGTGGATACACTTCCCTCTTTAAAATTTTCTTCGTGAATTTTCATCATAATAATTTTTCATCCATTATTTTTTTTAAAAGAAAAAAAAGATTTGTTTCTTATACTATTAATTCACTTTAATATCTATTATTTCATCTACAACCCTTAATCTTGATCTTTTAAGTTTGAATTACTCGTCTGATGTTTCATCCTCCTTATTCTTGCGCTTTACACTACTTATTAAATTTCTGCTATTTCTTTTACGTATTAAGTTTTGAATATTACTAAATTATTTTAAAAACTATCATTTTCCTTTGTTATTATTTCTTTAATTTCAATTTGGTATGTTTACATTCGCTTTAAAAATACTTTGATTTCATGATACTATATTTTTTCATTATTTTAAGATTGTAATGTTTTAAATGACATATTTCTACACATTATAAGTCCTCTTCCTACTATTTAGTGATATAGCTTATATTCGATATTTAAAATCTATCCTTTTATTTGAATAAAATATCATTGTAATTTTCTACTCTTACTATTTGGACTTTTACTTCAATATTCATATCATCGATTTCAAAACGTAACATCCTACTTTAATAAATATCCAATATCCAAGTACATATGGAAGATTATATCTTCCCATCTCCCATTTTGGTGCAACCTGATATCCAGAGGGTAAATTTGAAACTAGACATCAATGGAGGCAAACTACAAATGGATGTCGGGGAGGCAAAGTCTGCAACCGAATGTCTAGACAGCAAACTGCAATCAGATGTCGTAGAGGCAATTGACACCAATGAGGAGAACCCACAAAAAAGAAAAAAAGGAATTTTCTACTTTAATAATTCTTACTTTTGTTTATTTTAAAAATGTATAAATAATGATTGAATTTACTTTACAAATTATTTTATAATATTAACTTGTTATACAGAATTATTTTTATATTTTCTATACTCTTAACTAAATTTCATGCTCATGCATTTTTCAAACCTTTTTCTCTTGAATTTCTAGTACAAATTTTATCTTGTAATATATAATACTAGTCCAATTTGTGATTTTAATCATTCTCCCGCTTATTACTTTGATAAATTTTGATTACTAAGTCTATTAATAAATTATCCCTTAACTATGTTTCTCTATATAACGTTGTTTTTATAACTATTTCACAATTAATGACTTATTTTTTTTCCTTTTCATCTTATATTGTGCCTAATATTATTTTTATGAAAATTTCACTCAATCTATCATATCTTTTATGGTCACATTTCTTTTCTTATGCTATTTTTCTAGTTTTCTTGTTCCGTTATAAATTTTTGACACTCTAGTTTTCTTATATAAGTTTATCTTGTTACATATTTTTATACTATATTTATTTTCTTAATAGTTGCAGTTTTCCGTATTCAATAAATGATATTTTTGGGTGTGTACGAAATACAACTTCTACCCTAAGTTCTGAGAACAGAATTGTTCTAAGGGGGGAGAGTGTAACACCCCGTAAAATTGGGTAATGACATGTAACATCCTAAATTTTCAAATAATTAAATATAAATTTTTTTATTGATTTCACGTGTTTCGCACGTACAAATTAATCTATGTATTTGGCTTTAAAAATTATTTTAATGTCATGAACAAACCTTTTTCATTCTCTTTTAAAAAAGCCCACTATTACGTATTATTAATTCTTAGGCCTAATAGCTTAATTCTAGCCCACCCAAAATTAAATAATTAATTAAGAGCCCATGGATTTTAGCCCATTAAATTAGCCCACTAGTTAATTCTATTATTAATTAAGACAACTTGTATGGTAGACATGATCATGTAACAAATTAATTAACAATTAAAAGAACAAACAACTAAGTGTGCATGTGAGGGCACGTACATTGCACATGCATGTGCAATGGGACATGGAAGGAGGCAGGCCATGCTAGGAGTGGGAGAGATGGAGAGAGTGGAGAGTTGGTTGATTGATAATAAGTAGTTCTTCTAACTCCCAATTGTATCCTGGCCCTTCATCCAAACTCATCTCAACCCTTCATTAGCTCTTGAGATGTGTATAAATACCCCTCCTTTGTCTTTCTTTATCACTTACACTTAGAAAGTTTTAAAGAGAAAGAGAAAGAAAAGGCATTGTGAGAAAAAGATTGAGTGAGAAGAAAATGTGTGAGAGAAAGAAAGAGAGTTCTGCTCTTGTTCATTGGAGGCCGACAAGCAAGAATAGGGAATCTCGGCCAAAGCTAGGAGGGGGAGCTCGGTTGCACAAGCTAGGAGGAGAAGGCTAGGATCAAGGAGAAGGAAAGGCAATCGTACTTCCAAGGAGTTTCCTTAGGAGTTTTTCTTTATTCTTCAAAGAGGTGGGTAATTTCTCTACTTCTAACGAAGATATCATGCTAATAGGTTAATTTATGAATATGCTAGAGGAAATAGCAAAATTTGCCATATAATTGCTTGAAAAGACTAGTAAGAAAAAGAGAAAAGTCTTGTTTGTCTATATGAGAAAATTAGTAAAATAGATTGAGATTTGTTAATTAAGATTTATCATGATGCTTTATTAATATATTGTCATGCTAGAATATATAATTTAGTGAACCATGCTTGTATGAGAATTGTGCTTGTGAATGAATTGTAGAATGTAAAATAACACCCATGGATTGCGAAATCAATTGATTAGTATAGAAAGTTGCAATAAGTATTGATTTTTAATTATATTTTATGAGTAGTATTATATCCACTTGATTGTCAAATATGTTGTCTCTTAGAATAATAAGAAAATGAATTAGTTTTGTAAAAGATAAAATTGACTTAAGAGAATTAACTATGTTAAAAAAAAATTGTACAAAAACATTGTGAATAAATGTGGGAATAAGTAGATAAAAGATTTATCGAGAAAAGAAATTTTAATGTCAATAAATACACTAATGTTTCATTTTCTCAAAAGAAATAAGAGGAATAGTTTTATTATGTTGTTAAAAATGAGAATTTTGTAAATCTAAACAAATATACTATACTATTTTTCAAATGAACACATTCTGGAAAAAATCTAGATTTTAAATAAGTACAATTTGATTGAGAAATCGAGTTTTATAAAGAAGGAGTTAGAACAGATTAGTAGAATAAAGAATTTTAACTCATGAGTATAACAGAAAGTGAATTTGGGCATACTGGCTTTCGGTGTGAAGTCAGGGCGCTGTGTACAGTAACAGTATTCATGGGTTCGACTCTTGAAGGGGCTCTGTTTTATTAAATTTTGATTTAAATCAAATCACCGAAAACATATCTAAATATAATTCGAGTTCATCTTATAGCTGTTAGTCACTTTTGGACTCTTGGTCTTCGGGTGCGCTTTGGGTCCGTTACTGTAGCTGGGCGGAAGCGTTGGTCTTGGGTGGGGTTCGAAACCGATCACTGTTTTTAATTTTTTTTTTTTGATATTTTGATATATCTGAGTTTTTAAAATATAAAAAAATTTGGGAAAATTCTAATATTCTTCTAAAATTACCTAGACTTCATAAAAAAAATTATTTCTACAATATTTGACATATTATATGAGAATTGGAAGTAATTTTTGGGAAGAAGAACTTGATAAATTTTCTTAGAATATGACTCTGAATAATTAAATAGAAGGAAGATTTTGAATGTAAAGAATTTTGTGTAGAAATCAAAATTGAGACTTTCGACATTGAAATTTTAAGTAATTTAATAAATAAAATTTGATGTTTAATATATGCAAGTGTGCATGGAAAAGGAAATAATAAAAAAAAGATCATGATGAAATGTAGAAATTTGTGAGTATAAACACTCATTTTTGGTGAACGTGAAACGAGGCTAAAAACTAAAGTTTAGTTAAGTTCTTACATCAGCATGAATGAAATTTTGAAGAAAAATATTGTAATAAGAGACCAAGATTGGGTCGTGGTTACCAATTGATGTTTAAATCCGGTGTAGAGGTAACACTAACTCTAGGGTGTTAATTTATTCATGATTCAAATACCTAAGGACTACACTATAGTGAAGATGTGATAAAAGTAAAAGAAAAACACAATTATGAGGGCCTCGGATCTACGGTGTGAGAGTGTTCATAGGCTATCTGCATGATGCATCATGTCATGACGTGGATACATCTCCGAAATTATTGGGACCGTGGCGATGCTTGTGGGGTGCTTGGTGACTACGTAGTGTCATTGTTCCATGACGGAGGCGAATTGTCCATAGGTTGTCTGCATGATGTGTCATATCATGATGTGGGATTCCCCTCCAGGCTGTCTAGACATGGGCTCGTAATTTATAAAACATCTAGGATACTTACCGTAGTTACCGTAGTAGTTAAACTCATAACGAGGGATTCACCCTACAAGATGAAGAACGGTTAAGGGCTTGCCCTTGGATTTATATAGAATGGGATACATAAGTTCGAACAAGTGTGCATTAGTATCATGAAATAATAAATAATTGCATTAAGACTAAATGCACAGTCACACACGACATCAATAAGTTAGTCCCCCTTAGCTGTGTTTTGTGATCAAGTGCATGCTTCCAAGTAAGAGAAATTGATGTGTTATATCCTAGCATCAGTTGTATGTAATTAACGTGCACACAGTTTGTATGCAGGATAAAATGAATGAAAGGACTAAAGAAGGAATGCTGCTTAAAGAAATATTTCAATTGTTATTCATGTATCATGTTGTAATTATATTTCTGCCGCGTTGATGTAAACATTGTTGTATAAAAGTTTCAAATTCCTTGTAAAATTGTACGAAGTGAAGTGTAAATATCCTGTGGAACTTCGAATTCAGACTTATTTGGAATTCGGGGTGTTACATGTCAATTTTGCCTTCGTGTGTTACACGCTTATATTTTGTACCATTACGAGTAATATTCGTAATGTATTTTTATATAAATTTCATAAGTATCTTATATTCTAATTATTTATATATTTTCTGTTTTCCCAAAAATCATTTCAATCCTATTTTTAGCAAACTCACACATTTATTTCAGTCTTTTGTGTTTTACGTATATTGCACGGGCTTTCAATACACGTGTCAATTACGTATATTTTTCGTTACGGTGAAATATCCGTAACATTATTAAATGTACATGTTTTGTATTTTTGACTGCTTTTTGTTCTCTCAATTTAATTTTTAATATTTGGTATGTGCATTGCACGTAAAATTTTATGTGCAATTTATTTCTAAAATTTTCTAAGATGTCATGCACACATTTTCTTCTAATTTTGTTTATTTATTTTTAATAAAAATCCAAAGGCCTAAAGATCATCTTAAAGCCCATTAGAAAAATTATTTAAAAGAAAAGTTCATTAGTTAATCTACATTTTTAATAAATATTTTTTATCTACACTTGTCATGTAACAACATGTACAATCAAATAAATAACAACTAATTAAATGAGAAGTGTGCACATATGAGAAATCCAAGAGTTGGCCAATTCATGAAGGAGATGAAGAGTTGGGAGTTTGTGGTTGTAATGGTGGTGGGAGTTTAATTTTGATAATGGGCATTTATTTTTTGGGTAATGGGTGTCTCTTCATTCACCCATTTAACCCTATAGTTACCACCCCCTTTTCTCATGAAATCTTACACAAAAAATTAAAAGAAACAAAAGATAAGAAAGATAAGAAAAGAAAGAGAGGAAAAGAAAGAAAAGAAAAGAAGAAAAAGAGAGTTATTTGAGTTCTTCCTTGGAGGAAGGAAGGCTTGCTAGGAGAAGAAGGGAGTCCCATTCTTGGAGCTAGGAGCAACTTCTAGGAGTTTTCTTCTACATCAGAATCTTCATTGAGGTGGGTGATTTCTTGAACTTTCTAGAATTTAGTATCATACATGTGTAGGAAAATTGATATTTAAAATTGTTTATATATATGAGTAGTGGTTAATTTGAGATGATGATATTTAAACAAAATACATGCTAATTAAAAGATTGTTATATAAATAGAAATGATGTTGTTTGATTGCATGGTAGGACATCAGGATTAGATTAAATGACATGGTTATAGATTTGTACACAAAGTTACCAATTCATGCAAAGAAAAGTTACTATTTTGAATTTTGTTTGCACATCCAAAAATCATGTTTAATAAAATAATTGGAATCTAGAAGTGAAACTTATTGGGGAGCATCTTGTTTGTGTCGGAAACTTTCCTTTAAAATTTCATAAGATTTGGAGGCCGTTTACTATTTTAATAAAATCTAAACTCAGAATTGGTTAGTAGTTAACTGGTTGCAAGAAATCTGTACACATTTTGGTTTTTGATCAATTCAGCATTGTAAATGAAATAATTTGAGGAAATTGAGAACTAAGAAGTTGTAGTAGATTCGTTAACCTTTCTGAAAGTCTAAGAAATCAAAATTTCACAAAGAATTGATTTTTATATGAATTTTTCAAGACTATACAGTGGCAGTATTACCGTATTTCGATCCTAATGTATATTTCGAAGAATTCTGGGTTATAGATACAATATTTTGAGGAAACTTATAACTAAGAAGTTGTAGTACACTTGTACACCTTTATTTTCATATAAATAATGCAAAGGTTCATGAAGTATATGATCTTCTATGATACAAATAGCATGAAATGCAGTTTTTGACTTTGAATTTACTGTTTTGCAAATGATACTTAAACGAGGTGATTGAAAATTTATTCTCGCTGTTTTAAGTTATATTTTGGAAAAATAAAGATCATATTCATGCTTAGATGAGATGTGAACTCAAGAAAAATATATAAAAATGGTTAATGATGTTAGAAATTGGTTTAAAATAAATCAAAGGAAAATAATAAGATGAGTTTTCAATGATGAATTTTAAGATATTATGTTTTAATCCTAATTAACTTGTATTGAGAAGGTTTCGATGAATGTGAAAAATGTATTGTGAAAATTAATAGGTTGAGATTGTACTTATTGATGAATAAATAAGAATGAATGAAAGAATTTGAATAAATTATGAATACATGAACATGAGTTATAAGGGTATGAGTACCCCAAGTTGTTGAACATGAAAAGATGTTGATTCTAGAGGCTTAATGAGACCCAGGTACTGGCAAGTGTTGAAAATAAATAATTGATTTTTGAGAAGTGGCCAATATGGGCTCGTTCTAGAAATTTTTTGTAAGACTGGTAGGAGGGTAAACTAGCTCTAGGTAGTATAATTTATTTATGTTCAAACTTAAGAATTAGGCACTAAGTGATGATGTAGTAAACTTGGGCAAACGTAAGTAGGGGGCTCTATATAGTCGGGCGGTGGATTCCGGGACTATAGACCCAATCGAGCGGGGATTCCGGAGCTGTGGTTGCTTGCGATGGAGACGAGCCTTAATTAAATCCGGAATTATGATTGATTGAGCGGTGGAATCCAGGATCATGATTAGTCCGGTGGATAGTGTTGATTCTTGGTTTTGATGACTACAACACAATGCAAAGTTGTGCTATCATTTATATATTGCAGGGTGTATAAAGATCAATACCATGGTGTAATATACAAAGGCAAAGTTGATTCAATGAAGTTTTCAAAGAGAATTGATCAAGCCACAAAGAACTTAGTTCAAGTCACATTGATCAAGCAAGCATCAAGATATAAAGACATTGGCTCAAGCTCTAGTCAAAGACTCAAGTTCAAGACAAGACTCAAGTGCTTCAAATGTGTTGGATTAAGTGTCTTGTAACAATTTTAACTTTTTATTCTTTGAGTCTTAGAATGCTGTAAATAGTCTTGTCACACACACACTCACGCATATTCTTTAATAATTGAGTGTTTTCCAAACTTAAAAAGATCGAAACAAGCTTGAATAAGTTCAGCTGTTAAGTACCAGTCAACTGCTATTTGGCATTAGTCGACTGTCCTAATACGAAACTGTCTGAACTTATTCAAACTCTGGCCAGTCGACTCAATATGGCAGCCTAGTCGACTGTTCAAGCCGTTTCGATAGTTTTCTGTTTTTAAACTTGTTTTTCAAAATCAAATCTTTTTATTGCCGTTGTATGGCAGTTGGGATTCAACCTTTCAACGTTCAAACGTCTCTAACTCTATAAAAAGAGTATAGAGGTCATTTGGCATAGGTTAACAACTTTTCCAAGCATTTGTTTCTTAAGTTTTCAAGCTTTTGGTTTTGAAAAGAACAAGTATTCTAAAAGCATTCATATTCTTTAAGTCTTGGTTCTCTGAAAATCAGTCTAGTATAACATTGAATTCGTTTTAGACTGATTTCAGAAGTTGACCTATTAGCCACCATAAAAAAATCACAAATGACAAACAATGCTACAGGTTGTTGTAACTCTTTTGTTGTTTTTCTTCATTGTCGGGTCGTGAGAGTGGTCCTCTCGGTTGGAGAGTAGGGCTCTAGGTTGTAGAGTCGAGATTTCACACTAGGTTGTATAGTGGGTGTGCTCTCTCTAGTGGTGAGAGAGGTCTACGGGTTTGGTAAGGTTGTTGTCAAACGCCGTAGGGTATTCTTGTATTTTCTCTCAAGAATAGTGGAAAATCTCAAGTGGGTTACTTGGGAAATGGATGTAGGTCAGGAGGACCGAACCAGGATACATCACTGTGTACTCTGTGGTTGACTCTCTCTGTGGTTGTATTTTCTTCACTTGCATTTTAATTTTCCTGTGTTTTATTCGAAAACTTGTCTGGCAAGTCAACTGAGTCTTCTCTATAAGTCAACTGATCAGTCTTGTATAAAATACTCTTCGAACACTTGTCTGGTAAGTCTACTGAGTTTCCGTTATAAGTCGACTGATAAGACTTGTATAAAATACTCTTCTTATCTGACGCCCCAGTCGACTGTATTCTCCTTTTAAGTCGACTGGACAGAATGAAAAGTTAAATTTTTTAATTATTTTTTATACAACACTATTCACCCCCCTCTAGTGTTATTTGCCTTGCCTACAAGGTCCAACACTTGGTATCAGAGCTTGGTTGAGTGCAATGACATCTACTTCAAATGCGAACAAACACCATGAAGGCCAATCCACACAAAGGCCACCCTTATTTGATGGAACCAACTACAATTATTGGAAGTGTAGATTGAAGATCTACCTTCAGTTCATCAACTATGAAATATGGAACATGACAGAGACCGAGTACACCGCTCCTACAATTCCTTATGCACAATGGAACGATGATATGAAGAGCGAAATAATGAATAATGCAAAGGCGATAAACGCTCTATTTTGTGCTCTTACCAAGGAGGAGTTCAATCGTGTGTCCAATATAACAATGGCATATCAAATATGGCACACACTCGAGGTAATTCATGAAGGTACAAATAAAGTTAAAGAATCTAAGATATCTGTTCTTGTTCACAGGTTCGAGACGTTCTGCATGAAGGAGAATGAGAATGTGTCAAACATGATCACACGATTCACGGATATTACAAATTCTCTTGTGGCTCTTGGAAAGACGTACACTAAATCCGAAATGGTGAGGAAAGTTCTTCGTGCCTTAACCCCCGAATGGAAAAAGAAGACCACCACCATAGAAGAGGCCAACGATTTAACACAATTTTCTCTTGAGAATTTTGTAGGAAATCTTAGGGCATATGAAGTACAACTTGAAGAACGCAAGAAGGATCTAGAAACTCAACAGTCAAAGAAAAAGACACTCGCTTTCAAGGCCATGTCGGACTCCGAAGATGAAGAAAAATATGAAGAAGAAATAGTCATATTCACGAGAAAGTTCAAAAAGTTTCTAAGGAAAGGTAAATTTAATTCCAAATTTAAAGATACTAATGAACTTTTCACTTTTTTCAAGTATAACAAAACAAGTCATATGAAGAAGGATTGCACACTAGAACAGGCGAAATCTAAAGGAAAGGCTTACAACTTCAAGAAGGATAAGTACACAAAGAACAAGTACATGAAGAACAAAAAGGCGTATCAAGCAACTTGGGACGATAGCGACTCTTCCTTGGAAAAAGAAAATGATGAGACAAACGAAGTTGCGAATGTATGCTTCATGGTTACACAAAACGAGGTAAGTGATAACTTTGATTCAAATGACTTATTAGATGCTTTCAATGAGATTTTTCAAGAACTTAAGAAAGAAAAAATTAGAGTTAAAAACTTCGAGAAAGTTAATCAAACACTTTCTGAAGAGAATCTTGACTAAGATAAAGAAGTCAAGTCTTTAAATTCTCGACTTTCTAATTTGGATATAGATCTTATATCTCTTAAGAAAAATTATGAAGAGATATCCAAGAATGTATCTAAATTTAACAAAGGAAAGGAGAATTTAAATGAAGTTCTCCAAAATCAAGTTCAAACTAATAAGAGATTTAGACTTGGTTTTCAAAAGTCTCTTGAAAAACATCATGTTTCTAAGAACACTAGTGGTAATAAGACTTAATCTATTTCTGGTGTTAAGAATAAATTATATGAATTTTTTTGAAAAACCAAAAACTGTTGTTTTCAATGAAAAGAGTAATTCTGTAGTTCAGACCAGTCGACTGAACTCCAATTTCAGTTGTCTGTTCAGAGGTTCATAGTCTTATTCAAAGAGAAAAACCTCAGAAAGTCGACCTATTTCACCTCCCAGTCGACTGGATTTCAGTAACAGTCGACTGAAAGGTTCAATTAAGTCGACTGGACAGACTAAGAATATATGAGTTCCAGTCAACCTGAGTCAGAAAGATAGAATTACTTATATAAATTCATATATTCATAATGTATGTAATTCTGTAGATTATATTCCTGCTTTTGGTGGAAAATCAAACTCACTTTGGGTTTGGTTTCCCAAAAACTAATCCCTTTCGGACCCAATAAAAAGGGTACCATATTCATAATGATTATTTTATAGGTACCCAAAAGAGAACGGTGGATACTTGATAGCGGATGCTCCAAGCATATAACTGGTCATGCTAACCTCCTGTCTTCCATTCAAGAGATTGATGGAGGAACAGTCACATTCGGTGACAACAACAAAGGGAATGTTATTGGAATAGGCATGGTCGGTAAGAACACTACCCTTAATATAGAAGAAAATTTTCTTGTTAGTGGTCTTAAGCATAATTTGTTAAGTATAAGTCAATTGTGTGATAAGGGATATAAAATTATTTTTGAAAAAGATGCATGTTTAATATAGAACTCTACCATGCAAAATGTAATTTTTCAAGGATTTAGGAAGAATAATATTTATGAGTTATGTTTAAAATCAAATAATTTTTCGAATAATTTTTGCTTAGTAGCTTCTAATAATAATTTTTGGCTTTGGCATAAGTGATTTGGCCATGTGAATATGAAAAATATTGCTAAATTATCCAAGTACAACCTAGTTAAAGGGTTGCCAAGACTATCCTATAAAAAAGATAAGTTATGTGATGCATGTCAACTAGGTAAACAAATCAAATCTATTTTTAAGACAAAGAAATGATTTCTTCTAGTAGGCCTCTCGAATTAATCAACATTGATTTATTTAGCCCTACTAGAGTCGCTTCTTTAAATAAAAGTAGGTATGCATTTGTTTTAGTAGATGATTTTTCAAGATTCACATGGGTTTTCTTTTTAAAACATAAGAATGATACTTTTGATGAATTTGCAAATTTTTGTAAACGGATTCAAAATCAAATGTCTCTAAGCATAGTCACTATTAGAAGTGATCATGGTGGAGAATTTGAGAATGAAACGTTTTCAGAATATTGCAACAAGAATGGTATAGCACATTCATTTGCATTTCCTAGAGCTTCACCACAAAATGGAGTGGTCGAAAGAAATAATAGGACTTTGCAAGAATGTGCAAGTACCATACTTGTTGAAAGTAATTTGCCTAAGTACTTCTGGGCTGAAGATGTTCCTACAGCATGTTATGTTTTAAATAGAATTTTGATTAGGCTTAAGCTTAAGAAAACATGTTATGAAGTATTTTTTGATAGAATTCCTAAGGTATCTTATGTTAAAGTATTTGGATGCAAGTGTTTCATTTTAAACACTAAAGATAATTTAGATAAGTTTGATCCTAGATCTAATGAAGGTATCTTCATTGGATACTCAAATAGGAGTAAGGCATATAGGATCTTCAATATGTCAACTTTGACTATTGAAGAATCCGTGCATGTTTCATTTGATGAATCTCTGACTTCATCTACTATTATTAGAGATGAAACTGATTCATCACCTTTAAATAAAGTAATTAAATCACTAGATCAAACTACCCTAGTGGATAAGTCCACCGATAAGGAAATCAAGTCGACTGATGTGAATCAGTCGGCTGATGGACTAGTCAAGTCGAATGATCATGTTGTGATGACTCAAACTTTACCAAAATCCTTTGTTGAAGTTAGAGATCATTCTCATGACTTAATAATTGGTGACATCTCACGTGGCATTCAAACAAGACCTTATGTTAATATGATTTCTTATACGGCTTTCTTGTCAGATTTTGAACCGAAAAATATACAAGAAGCTTGTGAGAATGAATTTTGGATGAATGCCACGCACGATGAATAAACCAATTTATAAGAAATGATGTATGGGATTTAGTTTTACGACCTCCTGACCATACTATAATTGGTACCAAATGGGTATTCAAAAATAAGTTAGATGAACCAGGACAAGTCGTTAGGAACAAGGCTAGATTAGTTGCTCAAGGATATAATCAAAGAAGAAGGCATAAATTTTGATGAAACAGATGCTCCTATTGCTAGACTAGAATCAATTAGGATCTTATTATCTTTTTCATGTTTTATGAACTTTACACTTTCCAAATGGATGTTAAAAGTACTTTTCTTAATGGTTTTATGAAGGAAGATGTTTATGTTAAGCAACCACCCGGTTTCGAACATGAACAATTCCCAAACCACGTTTTTAAGTTGAAAAAGACTTTATATGGTCTTAAACAAGTACCTCGTGCTTGGTATGATCGATTGAAGACTTTTCTTTTAGAAACTGGTTTTGAAATGGGTAAAGTAGATACTACCTTGTTTATTAGGAGAATAGAGACCGATATCCTAATCATACAACTATATGTAGATGACATAATCTTTGGCTCTACTAATAGTAATCTCTGTCAAGAGTTTGCTAATACCATGAAAAATGAGTTTAAGATGAGTCACATGGGTGAACTCAATTATTTCCTTGGACTTCAAATAAAACAGTCACATAATGGCATATTTATTAATTAAGGAAAATATGCTAAGGAATTACTCAAACAATTTGGCATGGATAGTACTAGTAGTAAGACCACACCTATGGATACTACTATTACACTTGACAAAGATGAATTAGGTAAGAATGTCAATCAAAAACTTTATCAAGAGATGATTGGCTCACTCTTGTATATTATTGTAATGCCCCAATTTTCATTTATGAAAATTATTCATATTTTGCACGTAGTGTGCACATGCAATATTTTTTGTAGTTTTAAATTTTATTATTTTCTTCATGATGAGTATATGTAAGTAAATATGTGCTCTTTAATTAATTTTATATAAAGGCCTTTTTCAATTAAACAAAAGCCTTTTCTTTTTAAAGCCCAAATTAATTTTATTTATTATCTTTTTATAACTATTATTTTGGCCCATAAACTAAAGCCCATGAGTATTTTTATTTTAAATACAACTTGTAATGTAGCACACATTTTAAAGATTATTTTTATAGAAAATATAATGCACAAATTTTTTAAAATGGAGACAATTGCATGCACGTGCATTGCACGTACACGTGCAAATGCACATGGTGTAGGCCGGTTTTTACAAGGAGGGAAAATGAAAAATTCAAGTGGAGACAGGGGTGGTGGTTACTTGATCATGGTTGGTTATTGTAACTCCTCCTTGAATCCTAGCCTTTTGTTTCTAACTCCTAGTTTGATCCTAGCCTTCCATTTCCCCAAATTTTTAGTATAAATACACCCCCCCCCCCCCCCCCCCCCGAGCCTAGTTATTTTCTACTAATTATTCTCCAAGTCCTATAGTATAAAATACATTATTAGTAGTTTAGTAAGTGAGTTAAACGATTGAGAGTTGTGTGTGGGAGTTTTGCTTGCATCAAAGAGGAGAGGCCGACATCAAAGGAGCTCGAGTGGCATCTTTGAAGGCTCGTGTGCGCATCGACGAGGAGGAGGATCGCTCTCTTGGCAATGACTTTCATTTAGGAGGTGTTGCTAATTGTACTTCTCTCCAATCAAGGTGGGTTATTTTCCATATTTCGAAGTAGGAAGCATGCTAGAATTAAATTGAATTGATGATGCATGAAAAAGATTAATAAGAGTACATTTTAATTGGAAAAATGGCTTATTAATGGAGTGGAATGTTAATAAATGGCTTGTATTGTGTTTCCATCATTTAATTTAAGTTGTGTATAAATTAATCATAGCTAGGAAATGTTTGAAGAAAAATTCATTATTAGCATTAAGAACTATATGCAAAAGTTAGTAGATGACAATGTTGCTTTATATGCTTAAATGGACATTTTGCAATAATGTTATAATGAACGACTTGAAACATATAATTTGTATGTTTATGAAATGAATAAAAACTGAGAATTGATATAGAGATTATTGAAATCAAAAATTGATAAGAAATGTCGAAAAAGAAATGTGGTAGTAGTAGCCTTCAATTTAACCAAATTGTATGGAAAATATGTGTTTAATTATTGGAAAAATTATTTTTAATATACTGGAGTATAAACTATGATGGGAATAATTAATCTGAAATTTACAGTAAGTTTAGTTAAAAGCAAAATCAAATGAGAGCTTTTTGAACATCGAAATGTTCTATTAAACAGAAAGAATTAATTTAAGTAGACTTCGAGTTGTCTCTGAGACAACCCGAGCCTATAGCTCGAGTGGTCAGGATGCTCTTAATCGCTACAGTGGGCGGGGTGTCTTACAAGTCGATGGTTCGATTCCCAGTAGCACCACATATTTTGTTTTGAACATTTAAACAATAATAAGGTTACCGCCGATAGCATTTATAGTTCTCAGCCCCTTTCTATATCGCTTAGCGTGAACGGCCTAGTGGCCAGTGCTTGCTGCTTGTTTCCCTCGGGTTGTTGGTTCGAAACCCAGTCTCGGCCTGGGTTTAATTTGTGAAAAAATATTTTTTTGAAGTGGTTTTTGTTGGTTAAAAATGAGGAAAAAAATATGATTATTATCCTAAAAATATGTGTGACTTATGAAAAATAATTTGGTAGTTACCAAAATAAAATAGAGTATATTTTTGAGAACAAATGTATAAATAGAATTATGGTTCTGCACTTATATTTTGTGGAGTTTATAATTCGCAAAGGAACTTGAAATGAAGTGGTAGAAAAGAATTATAATAAAGAAAGAAATTATATGAAGTGAAGTAATATGAATTATTCTTATTGAAGAATAGTGTGACAATTATGAGTTGTGAATACTCATTTTGACTATATAACTAGTGATGTGATTTTAATGTGAAGATGATATTTCATGAATTGCTCGATGAATAATTGAATTCCATGTATGGTTATGGACTCATGAATAATTTAGAAATTACGTGATTGAAAAAAAAGAAATGTTATTGAGTATGAAAAACTCAAACATATAGATTATGAATTGAAATTGAAAATTAGAGTGTAGCAAAAACTCACACCGGCAAGTGAAAGTGATGAATAATTATGATTATTGAAATTGAAAAGACCAGGTTGGGTCATTGTGAAATGAAAGTAATGAGACCGGTAGTAGTGAGAGGGCTAACTCTAATAGATTGGTTTTGTTCATGATTTTATCAAATTTTAAGGATTTAGTACATAGTGAAGAGGTGATGAAAGTAAGAGAAAATTACAAGTATGAGAGCTTCGAGTTTACGATGCGGGGGTGAGCCACAGAATGCATGCTTGATGCGTCAAGATATGGCGTGGGCCCTACTCAGAAAGATCTGACCTTGGCGACGCTTGTGGGATGTTTGGTGACTGCAAGAGGATCGTGTGCCATGAAGGAGGCTGAATTGCCACAGAATGCATGCTTGACGAGTCAAGACATGGCGTGGGATTCCCCACCAGGTTTTCTGTACACGAGTTTGTACTCATAGATCATCTAGGATAGTAACCGTAGTTACAGTAGTTGATTAAGTCATGACGAGGGATTGAATCCTGCAAGATGAAGAACGATTAAGAGGCTTGCCCTCGGACCTATGTAGTATGGGATGCATAGAATCCGAATAAGTGTGCATTAGTATCATGTAATATAAATATTTGCATTAAGGACTAAGTGCACAATCACAATACGACATCATTAGGGTATTCCCTTTAGTTTGATATGTGACAAGTTTGTGTTTGTTAAATATGGAAAATCAGTTATACTATTTCCGGTATAGAGAGGATGGCCGTGTATAATGTTCGTTGGTTGAATAAACTGACGTACCCACAGTTTTGTATGCAGGGTAAATGACATGATAAAGATTAAAGAGGAACAGATGCTTAGAGATTATTCAATGTTGTTGTACATTTATTTAAATGTTGTAAATTACTTTCGCTGTGCAATGTAAAGAGTAAAGTTTTTCATGTAACTCTGATGTAAGTGAAAAGTTTTAATTTCCTTGTAAAATTGTACTAAATGAAGTGTAAAGATCCTGTGGAATCTTGAATTCAGTGTATTTTGGAATTCGGGGCGTTACAATAACTGCTAGTAGACCAGACATTATGTTTAGTGTGTATTTGTGTGCTAGATATCAGTCAAGTCCTAAAGAGTCTCACTTAAAAGCTGTGAAATGTATTTTAAGATACATTAAAGGCACATCTGAGTATTGTTTACTTTATCCACGCACCGATAATTTTTAACTTTTGTCGTATAGTGATGCGGATTTTGCTGGTCGTAAAACTGACCGTAAAAGTACTAGTGGTACTTGTCACTTTTTGGGACATTCACTAGTATCTTGGTGCAGTAAAAAGCAAAATTCAGTATCCCTATCTACTACAGAAGCTGAATATATTGCTGCAAGTTTGGCTTGTGCCCAAATTTTTTGGATAAAACAAACCCTATTAGATTATGGTATTTCATTTTCAAAACCTGCTATTGTGTGTGATAATGAGCCATTTATTTATGTAAAAATCCGATTCAACACTCACGTACGAAACACATTGATATTAGACATCATTTTCTATGTGAAAATGTTTTAAAGGGAGATATATCTTTAGATTTTATTTCTACTGATAAACATGTAGCAGATATCTTTACTAAACCACTTAAGGAAGACATTTTTATCATTTAAGAAGAGAACTAGGAATTTGCAGTTTTCGTGATATTTCTTGAATTTTTTTTATCTTGTATAAGTCGACTTAAAGCTAGTTTTCAGTCGACTGACCAAGTACTTTTCGTAATCTATTTTTGACTAAATTTTTTGTTCTGGAAAGTCGACTGTGTACTGTACTAAGTCGACTGACAGAAGTATTACTTGATGTATTTTCTATTTTTACTTGATGTATAAATTTGTTATGTTTTTGAAATATTTTTGTTCTTTATTGTTTCTTTCCTCCTATTTTTTTGTTGATGACAAAGGGGGAGAAAAGGATGTGTTTGTTTTAAAAGGATGTGTATGTTTTTGTCCATATTATGTTTTGATGCATATTTCTAACTTGTGCATGTTGTACATTAGTTAGGGGGGCATCTTTATTATTACTATTGTAAACTATTGTGTTGTCATCATCAAAAAGGGAAAGAATGTTGATTCTTGGTTTTGATGACTACAACACAATGTAAAGTTGTGCTATCACTTATCTATTGCAGGGTGTATAAAGATCAATACCATGGTGTAATATACAAAGGCAAAGTTGATTCAATGATGCTTTCAAAGAGAATTGATCAAGCCACAAACAACTTAGCTCAAGTCACATTGATCAAGCAAGCTTCAAGATATAAAGACATTGGCTCAAGCTCTAGTCAAAGACTCAAGTTCAAGATACAACTCAAGTGCTTCAAATGTGTTGTATTAAGTGTCTTGTAACAATTATAACTTTTTATTCTTTGTGTCTTAGAATGCTGTAAATAGCCTTGTCACACACACACTCATACATATTCTTTAATAATTGAGTGTTTTACAAACTTAAAAAGATCGAAACAAGCTTGAATAAGTTCAGCTGTTAAGTACCATTCGACTGCTATTTGGCATCAGTCGACTGTCCTGGTACGAAACTGTCTGAACTTATTCAAACTCTGGCCAGTTGACTCAATATGGCAATGCAGTCGGCTGTTCAAGCCGTTTCGACAGTTTTCTGTTTTTAAACATGTTTTTGAAAATCAAATCTTTTTACTGCTGATGTTTGGCAGTTGGGATTCAACCTTTCAACGTTCAAACGTCTTTAACTCTATAAAAAGAGTATGGAGGTTATTTGGCAAAGGTTAACAACTTTTCCAAGCATTTGTTTATTAAGTTTTCAAGCTTTTGGTTTTGAAAAGAACAAGTATTGTAAAAGCATTCATATTCTCTTAGTCTTGGTTCTCTGAAAATCAGTCTAGTATAACATTGAATTCGTTTTAGACTGATTTCAGAAGTTGACCTATTAGCCACCATAAAAAAATCACAAATCACAAACAAGGCTATAGGTTGTTGTAACTCTTTTGTTGTTTTTTCTTCACTCTCGGGTTGTGAGAGTGGTCCTCTCGGTTGGAGAGTAGGGCTCTAGGTTGTAGAGTGGGGATTTCACTCTAGGTTATAGAGTGGGTGTGCTCTCTCTAGTAGTGAGAGAGGTCTACGGTTTGGCAAGGTTGTTATCAAATGCCGTAGGGTATTCTTGTATTTTCTCTCAAGAATAGTGGAAAATCTCAAGTGGGTTGCTTGGAGACTGGATGTAGGTCGGCAGGACTGAACCAGGATACATTGTTGTTCTCTGTGGTTGACTCTCTCTGTGGTTGTATTTTCTTCACTTGCATTTCAATTTTTCTGTGTTTTATTTGAAAACTTGTCTGGCAAGTCGACTGAGTCTCCTCTATAAGTCGACTGATCAGACTTATATAAAATACTCTTCGAACACTTGTCTGGTAAGTCGACTGAGTTTTCGCTATAAGTCGACTGATCAGACTTGTATAAAATATTCTTCTTATCTGATGCCCCAGTCGACTGTATTCTCCTTTTAAGTCGACTGGACAGAACGAATAGTTAAATTTCTTAATAATTTTTTATACAACACTATTCACCCCCCTCTAGTATTATTTGCCTTGCCTACAAGATCCAACAGATAGTAGGCTGTACTCTAGTGTATATGCATATACCGGGGCTTGAGGGATGCTTGCGGGATGTTTGCACGACGAGTATTCTGTATAGTCGGGCGGTGGATCTCTGGGACTGGAATCCGTACTCATGGAATTTCTAAACTCTATTTTATTACTGGGTAGTTTCATGGCGAGGGATTTAACCCTTTAATGTGGAGTACGTAGGTGCTTGCCCTTGGACCTATGTAGTATGGGATGCATAGAATCCGAACAAGTATGCATTAGTATCATTGTAGTATAACATTTGCATTAGGCATTAAGCATATCATACACTGACATGTTTAGGATAGTCACTCTTTACACTTTTATATGCATTCAAGTTTGTGTTTGTTAAAGTGAGAGATTTCGTTATAATACAATATAGAGAGGATCGCTGTTTATAACATTGTGTCAGTTGTAAGCAACTGACGTGACTACAGATTTTCAGTGCAGGGCTTGATTGGATTGGCAAGGATTTAAAGACGGTTGATGATAAAGATTATATTCATGATTAAAGCTGCTGATATTAGAGTTGTATTTCATGCTGTAATTTATTTAACTTCCGCTGTGTAACTCTGTAATAGACATTATTTTGTAATAAAAGAAAAGTTTTAATTTCCTTGTAAAATTGTACGAATTGAAGTAAAAGATCCTGTTGTACTACGTATTACATGAAAATGGAATTCGGGGTGTTACATATTTATGGGGTTAATTATAGGTATTATATAACCAATTACCCACTTATAATACCACTACCACACTTCTCTCTCTCCAGCCTTCCATGAGCAGCAGACCACCTCTTGAGTGTGCACATTGCATGCGTGCTCGTGTGCTCGTGTGCACGTGCTATGTGTACACTTCACATATTTTAATTATTTGTTTTTATTTAATTAAATGTGTGTGTGTGTGTGTGTGTGTGTGTGTGTGTGTGTGTGTGTGTTACTAGGATTTAAAGTGCACATTAAAATATAAAATTAATTGTGGGCTTCTCTTAATTAATTTTCTAGTGAGCCTTAAAATAGATTTTAGGCCTTTGGGTTTTAATAAAAAAAATATAATACAAATGTGACAAATAAAAAGAGAACAAAATGTGCATAACATCTAGAAAATTATAGGGATTAAAATGCATAAAATTTTACATGCAAGACACGTGCAAAAATATTTAAAATTATTTTATTTTTCTGGGATGTTACACCATGGGCCACTAATCAGCCCTCTACACTCATCCAGCCGATAGAGATGGGTCAACTCGGCCCATTAGGGTTCCCTCTCTCTACCTATAAATAACAGACTCTCTCCACTGTGACCAGGTAATGAACATTTAGCCTCCAAAATCATAGATCTCATTTTTTCTCTTCCAGTCTCTGACTTGAATGTCGGAGGGTCTGCCATTGGGAAAACTCCCAGTGTTTTTGGGCTTTGTGCAAGAGTCCGACGACCGACAACAAGGGCGACCACCAGCAGATCTGTTTCCCATCAGATCCAGATCTACAACTGAGATCTGTCCATCCCCCTCATAAATCGAACTCATCATCTATTGCTCCCATGCGCCAAAAACTGAAGTATCAAATTGGCGCGGTCTGTGGGAGACAGCACAGATCCAGCCTCTTCTGGAAACCCTGCTCTTATTAACCCTTTCCTCGATGGCTGCCAAAGTTAGAAAAACTACCACGGCGGGTCGCCACGCCCAACCTCTACCCCCACCTCGTTCGTCGCGCAGTCGAGTAGTCACCCAGGGGTTGCAACAGCGACTAGACAAGCACTAGCTCCAAGAGCCTCCCGGTTAGTGGCTTGGAATCCCCAACCCTCAGAGGGCCCTGACCTCCACAATATCATAAATAACCGACTACACAAGGATGCCCTTTGCAATCTTCCCAGCCTCTCCAGGAATGAGGCAATCTCCGACCACGGTATGAGCCAAAGAAAACACTCCTCCCATCCGAATGACATGGAACGCAACCGTTCTCCAAGGGGTTGTCGACCTCCCAATGGCTGAGTGGAAGGAGGCCACGTTACAAGGGCCAAATTCCAGGAGTTTCGAGATGAGATCCTCCAAGCACTCCGAGGTGGAGCCCAGAGTGAACACACCCAACACCGTCAGGGTGAAGGCAGTCACCAAAACAGACGGGGCAAAAATTAGGAGTCCTATAGTTCAACCCAATCCGAAGGATAGGAGGACGTCGTCTTAAGCGGCTACAAGAGTTGGAAGACGACTTGGCTGAGGTCGATGAAGGCAAGAGGCAGCCGAACCGGGGGTACCGGCCTGTTCAGCCCCCTTCTCCTCTTATATCCTGGAGGACTAAATCCCGAGGACATTCAAGCCACCCCGTCTTCAAAACATACAACGGGGAGTCGGATATGGTTGATCACATAGAGGGCTTCAAAGCCCTCATGATGATTCACAGCGCATCGGATGCACTTCTCTGCTGTGCATTCCCGGCCACACTACACGACCCAGCTCGAGAATGGTTCTCCCGGCTCGCTTCTAACTCCATTTCCTCCTTCCAACAGCTTGAGGAGAATTTCCTCGCACATCACCAGCCGTAAGGCTGAGAGGACCAGTGCCTCCCTGCTAGATCTGAACCAGAAATACGTGGAGTACCTCCGGGACTTCATTCGGAGGTTCACAGCTGAAGCTTGATCGGTCTCCTCCCTTGACACTTGAGACACAACTGCGGCTTTCTGACACAATGTTAGGCATGACTTGTTGAAGGCATCCCTCGCCAAGAAACCTCTAGTAGACTCCGCTGATCTCCTTCTTAGGAGCTAGAAGTTTATCCGAGCCAAAGAGGCATTGCATCCAGCTGACCGAAGGGATTCTCCCGCGAGAGAGAAGAGGAAGGCAGACTCTACTGATGTACCAAAGAAGTCCCAGAAGGACGCCTCCCGGGCAGAGGCACCCACCTTCAGTCCTCAGGTTCGACAAATTCAATCCGCTTAATGCGAGTGTATCAGCCATCTTGATGGAGATAAAAGGTGATTGTATCCTTCGACAACGTCCTCGAACAAACTATAACAATAAGAAAAGGGACTGTAGGTTCTAATGCCGCTTCCATAGGGACCACGACCATGAGACCGACACCAGTCAGGCTCTTAAAGATGAGGTTGAGGCCCTCATCCGAAGGGGATACTTGAAGAAGTTCGCTAGGGATGATCCGAGAATCTCTCTGCCCCCCCAAGGGTGCCAACAGGCAACTCGAAGTCGAGCCTTAGAGCTCCGAAGGATTGGCCATACTCCACTGTGTTCAGGGAGGGCCTATGGGCCGGGACTCCAATTCTTCCCGTCGAGACTTTATCAGCGAAGTCAACTCAGTCCATAACTGCCTTCCTCCTCGACGTCCTGGGCTGTGGTCTCTTTCTCGGACAAAGACATCGAGGGCATCAGGGTCCCTCATTTCCACTCTAGTCATCAGCCTCACTCTCGCCAATCACGACGTTCACCAAATCCTTACTGACAATGGGAGCTCGGTTAATATTCTGTTCCCTACAGCCTTTGAGGCCCTGAAGCTCTCTCAGAATATGCTGAAGCCAGCGGGCTATACCCTACATGGATTTTTGGGTGTCCCGGTCCATATCAAGGGAATCATCATGCTGGACGTCACAGCTGGGAATTCCCTGACCTCTCGAATCGAGGCAATGGACTTCATGATGGTTAACGTGAAGGTAGTGTACAACTCCATCCTCGGTCGTCCTGGGCTCGCTTCCCACCATGCAGTGTCGTATGCCTATCATATGACAATGAACTTTTTCGACCGAGTTTGGGGTTAGGGTCATCGTGGGAAACCAAGAGGCTACTCGGGACTACTACATGGCTATAGTAGGAGGCTCGGTTCTCCCCCTCGATGCGGTCAAATTGCCCTCCGACCAAAGTCTTATCGGCTCTGAGCCCGTGGACGAGTTGGAGGAAATCCCTTTCACCAAGGCAGATCCCTCCAAATGGTTCCAAGTGAGCAAGTCACTCAATCCTGACCTCAGGAAAGAACTCATCAACTGCATCTGGTGGAACAAAAGCTTGTTTTGTTGAATCCCCTCAGACATGCCATGGATTTTCGAGGATCTTATAATGGGTCGACTGAGTGTCCTGCCAAAATTCACGCCTGTACAGCAAAAGCGAAGGAAGTTCACCCCAGAGAGGCAACATGCAATGAAGGATGAGGTGGAGAAGCTCCTCTCCGCTTAATTCATCCAGGAGATCAGCTATCCAGATTGGCTGGCCAACGTCAGAATGGTCAAGAAGTCCAATGACAAGTAGAGAATATGCATCGATTTCACTGACCTCAACAAAACCTATCTGAAGGATCCCTTCCTTCTGCTGAACATCAATGCTCTAATTGACGCTACTTCAGGTGACGAGCTATTAAGCTTCATGGATGCCTTCGCAGGCTATAACCAGATCCGAATGTTTCCCTTCGACATTCCGAAGATAGCTTTCGTGACTAACCAGAGGC
Organism: Hemerocallis citrina; assembly: GCA_017893485.1. Classification (NCBI taxonomy): domain Eukaryota; kingdom Viridiplantae; phylum Streptophyta; class Magnoliopsida; order Asparagales; family Asphodelaceae; genus Hemerocallis; species Hemerocallis citrina. The sequence goes on along the minus strand of CM030361.1, from coordinate 234,976,035 downwards.
TCTACTGCAATAGAGTCATGCCCTTTGGGCTCGAGAATGCAGGCGCAATATACCAGAGACTCGTCAACCGAGTCTTCAAAGAGCAGATTGGGCACAACATGGAGGTGTATGTCGACGATATGCTCATCAAAAGTCTGAAAGGTGAGGACCATGTGAGGGACCTTGAGGAGGCCTTCGCAGTCTTCAAAAGGCATAACATGAGGCTAAACCACTGCAAATGCACCTTCCGCGTTACCTATGGGAAATTCCTCGACTTCATGGTTAGCCGATGCGGGATAGAAATGAATCTTGAGAAGATTAAGGCCATATTAGACATGGCCCCTTCTAAGAATGTGAAGGAAGTCCAGAGGCTCCCCGATTGCCTAGTTGCCATCAGGCATTTCTTATCCAGACCAGGGGAAAGTCTCTCCCCTTCTTCAAGGCCCTCAGGGGGGCGAAGAGCTTCGACTTGGGAGAACGCCTCACAACAGGCCTTCGACCAGCTAAAGCAGTACCTCACCAGCCCTTCACTGCCCGAGCCGGGAGAGCACCTCTATCTTTATCTGGTCGCATCGGAACAACACTCAGCATTGTTCTAGTCAGAGAGGATGATGGGGTCCAAAGACCCATCTACTACGTCAGCAAATTCCTGTATGACGCTGAGCTCTGCTACACCAAAATGGAGAAGGTTACATATGCCCTAGTCATGGCCGTGCAGAAACTCTGCCCCTATTTATAAGCCCACTCTATTCAAGTGCTGACCAATCGCCTGCTCAAACAAGTCCTCAATAAACCGAAAAATTCTGGTTGGTTGCTTAAGTGATTGATCGAGCTGAGCCAGCATGATATAATCTACAAGCCGAGGACTGCCATTAAGGAGCAGATGCTAGCCAAATTCATCACAGAATGCACAACCCTAGAGACTCCCGATGAATGGCAAGATGAGCCTATGTGCACTACAACACATGTGCGATTTACCAGTGTATCTTCCCTGGCGTTTTACCATTCGCGCCGGGGTAGGGAGTGACCAGGAATGGGGCGTCAGATTGGATGGTTATACACCGGTGGCCTCTATAAAATGTCAGGGATTCATTATATTCACCGGCGTTTTATTTAGAAATGCCGATGAATGGTATTATTCACCGGCGTTCTAATAACACACACCGGGGAATATATAGATACATTCACCGGCGTTTGTAATTAACTGAGATAAATCCCGGTGAATTGCAAACGCCGGTGAATTAACTGAGATAAATCCCCAGCGAACCCTGACATTTTGCTCGCTAATTTTCCAAACCTAATTTCGCCGCCTTCGTTTTCCCTCCTCCCTCTCTCTATTTCTCACGCTTCGCCTCCGTCCCTTCGTCATCTTCGACAGCCCAATTCGATTTTCCTCCTCCCTCTCTCTATTTCGCGGTGAATTTGCAATCGAAAACCACCGCTCGTCGCCTCACTCTCTCTCTATCTCCTACGCAGCCGCTTATCGCCCCCCTCTCTCTTCGGTAATTTATCTTGATTTCTCTCCATTTCACTGTCAAAGATGCTGAATTCATGCATCTGATTGGCATCTTAGCATGATTTTTTTACCAAAATGGGTTAACTGTCAACTAAGGATGCTGGCTGTATACCAAAATCCTCCAAATCTGTACAAGAATTGGGCGGAACAAACCTTGTGCAGCCTTATTTTGGAGCCACAAACATCAATGGTTTATTTGGGATGAAGAATTAATAGAAAAACATATATGCTTAGATACTGGAAATTTTCATTTTCTTTTACTGTTAAAGAAACAGATCGCATGCATCTGATTGTCATCTTAGCATGATTTTTTTTTACCAAAATGGGTTCACTGTCAACTAAGGATGCTGTATGTATACCAAAATCCTCCAAATCTGTACAAGAATTGGGCGGAACAAACCTTGTGCAGGTTTATTTTGGAGCCACAAACATCAATGGTTTAGTTGGGATGAAGAATTAATAGAGAAACATAAATGCTTAGATACTGGAAATTTTCATTTTCTTTTACTGTTAAAGAAACTGAATTCATGCATCTGATTGCCATCTTAGCATGATTTTTTTAACAAAATGGGTTGACTGTCATCTAAGTATGCTAGCTGTATACCAAAATCCTCCAAATCTGTACAAGAATTGGGCGGAACAAACCTTATGCAGGTTTCTTTTGGAGCCACAAACATCAATGGTTTATTTGGGATGAAGAATTAATAGAGAAATATATATGGTTAGATACTGGAAATTTTCATTTTCTTTTACTGTTAAAGAAACTGAATTCATGCATCTGATTGCCATCTTAGCATGATTTTTTTTACCAAAATGGGTTGATTGTCATCTAAGTATGCTAGCTGTATACCAAAATCCTCCAAATCTGTACAAGAATTGGGCAGAACAAACCTTATGCAGGTTTCTTTTGGAGCCACAAACATCAATGGTTTAGTTGGGATGAAGAATTAATAGAGAAACATATATGGTTAGATACTGGAAATTTTCATTTTCTTTTACTGTTAAAGAAATTGAATTCATGCATCTGATTGCCATCTTAGCATGATTTTTTTACCAAAATGGGTTGATTGTCATCTAAGTATGCTAGCTGTATACCAAAATCCTCGAAATCTGTACAAGAATTGGGCGGAACAAACCTTGTGCAGCCTTATTTTGGAGCCACAAACATCAATGGTTTAGTTGGGATGAAGAATTAATAGACAAACATATATGCTTAGATACTAAAAATTTTCATTTCCTTTTACTGTTAAAGAAAATGATCGCATGCATCTGATTGTCATCTTAGCATGATTTTTTTACCAAAATGGGTTCACTGTCAACTAAGGATGTGTATGTATACCAAAATTCTCCAAATCTGTACAAGAATTGGGCTGAACAAACCTTGTGCAGGTTTTTTTTGGAGCCATAAACATCATGATTTAGTTGGGATGAGGAATTAATGGAGAAACATATATGCTTAGATACTGAAAATTTTCATTTTCTTTTACTGTTAAAGAAGTTGAATTCATGCATCTGATTGTCATCTAAGGATGCTAGCTGTATACCAAAATCCTCCAAATCTGTACAAGAATTGGGCTGAACAAATCTTGTGCAGGTTTCTTTTGGAGCTACAAACATCAATGATTTAGTTGGGATGAGGAATTAATAGAGCAACATATTTGTAGCCATATTAGTTTCTTTTGTGCAGGTTTATTATTATTATTATTTTTATTATTATTATTTTGGGATAAGTAACTGATTATTGGTAGCCATGAACAGAATAGTTCATGAGTCATCAGATCTTCTTGTTACCGTATTTACAGCACGACGCCCTCGTTATTCGTCCGATTCCTCTTCCTCAGCAAATACCCTTTACCATCATCATCTCCTTGAACGGAAAGCCAAATACAGGGGAGACTATAGTCGAATCGATATTAGACTCAAACACAAGATGTGCGATAAAATGCCACTAAGGTGGTTGTGATAATTTCTACAAAGATAGTTTAGGGTTATGTGAATAGAGTAGATTGTATTAAGATTTAATTGTTTTTTTATACATTTTTGGAACCACGATTTCATTATTTTACAGTTAATTGTTATATCGTTTATTTATTTGCAGCTAGGGATAGTTTTACTAGGTGAAATTAAATATACAAAATGCCTTTTACTATCAATACTATTTAATATGTCAAATTTTAATTTCAGATTGTGTGCTATTGTTATAATGGATAGAAGTTGGATTAGTAAAGCACGATTATCCAAGGAGTACCGTGATGGTATTAAAGATTTTATTATCTTTGCCAAACGACATTCCTGTGATCCCAACCTAATCCTTTGGCCATGCCTCCGGTGTACAAATTGTAATTTGAGGACATATGACGTAGTACATACACATTTGGTTGTCAACGGTTTTCTTCAAGGGTACACACGGTGGTTTTGTCATGGAGAGGATCATACGTCAGCTCCTGTTCGTCCTGTTGTATTAGAAAATGAAGATGAGCCCTTAGTGAACGAAGACTTAAGTGTTCCCGATGAGATGCATGCTTTGTTGCAAGACGCCTTGGGGATTCATAATGTTTCTTTCCACACCAATAACCCAACAACCCAAGTTCATAATGAGTCAACAGAAACATCACACATTGGTGGTGGAGTGGACGAGGAAATGCCTGACCCCGTCCCTGAAAATAATAAACAGCAAGAATCCTTCGCTAAGTTGCTTGAAGATGCTAGTACTCCGCTGTACCGCGATTGCACCAAATTCTTTAAATTCTCATTCATTGTCAGACTATTTCAGATTAAATGTTTAAACGGGTGGTCTGCTAAGTCCTTCAGTATGCTACTTGAACTGTTGAATGGAGCATTTCCAGAAATCTGTATTCCAAACTCAGCCTATAAAATCAAAAAATTCCTAAATTCTTTCGATATAGGGTATGAGAAGATAGCAGCATGTCCAAATGACTGTATGCTTTTCACGGGAGGTAAGGAAAGTCTGGAGAATTGTGAAGTCTGTGGTTCTTCGAAATGGATAGAAACACCAAATTAAGACGATCAAGCCAGTGGATCTACTAAGCGAAGTAGGAGAAAGAAGCCTGCCAAAATACTGCGTTACTTTCCTCTGGGTCCTAGGCTACAAAGATTGTTTATGTCTACGAAAACTTCTTCTGATATGAAATGGCATGCTGAAGGTCGCACTAATGATGGGATTCTTAGACATCCTGCTGATTCTCAATCTTGGAAAAAATTTGATGAAAGATATCCCGATTTTACGGAAGATCCTCGAAATGTGAGACTTGGACTAGCTAGTGATGGTTTCAACCCTTTTAGGCAAATGAGTAGTACATACAGCATATGACCTGTTGTGTTAATACCATACAATTTGCCGCCTTGGAAATGCATGAAGCAGTCCTCATTTATTTTGTCCATGATAGTTCCTGGACCGAAAGGTCCTGGAAATGATATAGATGTGTACCTACAGCCGTTAATAGATGAACTTCAGAAATTGTGGGTGAGTGTTCCAACCTATGATGCTGTGGCTAAAGAAACATTTTCTCTTCGGGTCGTGTTGTCTTGGAAAATCAATGATTTTCCAGCATATGCAAATTTATCTGGATATAGCACTAAAGGACGTTATGCATGTCCTTGTTGTGCTGACCAAACTAGTTCAAGGTGGTTGTACAATGGTAGAAAGTTTTGCTATATGGGTCATAGGAGATGGTTGCCTGACACACATATTTCGGGCAGAGACAGCGAGATTTGATGGTACCGACGAGTGGGAACATGCTCCTGGAGCTTCTTCTGGGTCAGATATTTTGAGGTGGGTAGGTGGTCATCATTTCAAATATGGAAAAGAACCACAAGTCAGCAAAAAGGGCAAGAAAAGGGCAAGGCCAGAGCAAGGTGAGGAGACCGATCTATGTGGCGAAGATGAGGATCGGAACATGACGAGTTTAGGTGCATGGAAGAAGAAGAGTATTTTCTTCAAGTTGCCTTATTGGGAATTCAACTTATTGTGACATAATTTAGATGTGATGCATATCGGAAAAAATATTGGTGAAAATTGTATAGGAACAGTTATAGGAGATGACCGGAAGACAAAGAACAATCTCAAGAGCCGACTTGATTTGAAGTCAATGGGCATCCGATATGAGTTGCACCCAGAGGAATTACCAAACGGGAAAGTACTCCTACCTCCTGCAATCTATTCAATATCAAAATCGGAGTTGGAATTGTTTTGCAAAGTTCTACTGGAACTTAAAGTTCCTGATGGCTATTCTTCTAACATAGCAAGATGTGTCAACTTTAAAGAGAAGAGGCTTCAGGGTCTAAAGTCACATGACTACCACGTCCTAATGCAGGATCTCCTTCCTTTGGCCCTAAGTTCTTCAATGTGTGAGCAAATCACTACTGTCCTGAAAGATCTTTGAGCATATATAAAGGTATTTGCTCAAGAATGCTTCGTGTTGAAGATATTGACCAATTGGAGCAGCGGGCGATATTGACACTTAGTAAAATGGAGATGATATTTCCGCCATCGTTCTTCACTATAATGATTCACTTAATAATCCACCTTGCTGGTGAAGCCAGAATTGGCGGTCCTGTTCACTATCGGTGGATGTACCTCATTGAGAGGTAAAAGAATTCATGCATCTTACAAAATGAAATTTTCAAAAGCTCATTTCTTTTAATTCCCTACTTCGCTCTAATTCATTAATTATACATGTTCAGGTACCTATACCGACTCAAGGGTTATGTTAAAAATAGAGCATATCCTGAAGGATCAATAGCTTAGGGATATCTATCAGAGGAGTGTTCACATTTTTGTTCCAGGTATCTGCAGGGTGTAGAGGCATCTTTGATTAGACCAAGGAGAAATCCAGACATTTTCAATCTTGTTGGTGCTAAATATCTTTTTCATACCGCTGGCATTACTGTTGGTAAAGTTGATGCATTTGAGCTAGATAACTTAACGTGGAAACAGGCACACCGATATGTGCTAGACCGCCATGCATCAGTGGAACCATTTCGAAAGTAAGTTGCTTTTGAATTTAAATCGAATATAGTGAAAACCGCAGAGTTTGATATTAACTTACTTTTGTTATTCCTTATTTCAATTGCTTGTATTTTAGCGAATTTGTTACGGACATCAAACGAAGGGCTAGACCAAGAAGACTACCACCACGGTAACAAAACAAGTTGATGAATGAAAAATTTCATAAGTGGTTTGAATCTCATGTAGGTGAATTAAGAAAATGCAAGTTAATCTTCATTATATCTACATTATTAATGGTGCTGATACGATTTGCACAAAATTAATAGGTACATTCATTGGGTCCTGAAGGTGTGTCATCTGAAATACAAGTACTTGCCAAGGGTCCCTATAAGAAGGCCAAAAGATACGGAGGATACATATTCAATGACTTTAGATTTCGTACTAATGATCGTGAATGTAATTTGAAGTCTCAAAATAGTGGAATGGTAGTGACTTCTAAGACTAGAAGTTATGCTTCCAAGTCGGACACGAGGCCGGTAGATGGAGATCTCGACTACTATGGAGTGCTCACGGATATCATTGAGTTGAACTATTTTGGTCATTTTCGTGTTGTCTTATTTCGTGGGGATTGGGCTGAGTTTGATAGGAATTTTGCTAATAACAAGGATAAGTTAGGTTTCACAGTTGTAAACTTCTCAAAATTGATTCACATCGGTACACACATTAGCCACGAACCATTTGTGTTCCCATCCCAAGTGCAACAAGTATTCTACATTGAAGATCCAACCCTGCCAAAATCGTATGTGGCTCTTGAGATGCAACCAAGAGATGTATTCCAACTGGGCGATACTTCAGACGATGAAGACGGTGAAGCCATGAACAGTTACATTGCTTCTGAGTTTCCTATGTTTGATGTAAACACAACCGACGGTGGAATTTGCGGGACTTGGCTCCGCAAGGATGGAGAAAAGGGCGATGTATTGGAAGATGTCGTATTGTAGTTTACTTGATTTTCATAGCTCAATATTATATGTCCTGTAATTTTCGTGTTTTAAATCTTTTTGTAGTATTATATCTTATAATTCCGAACATGTTGTATGTGAATTTAATAATTGGTTTAATTATCTTTCTAATTTCAACTGCTTGGTGTCATTTACATTAAACAATGCTTAGTGTCATTTGCATCAAACTATCATTGTAGTTGAATTTGTTACGAATCTCATTTTTTAAATTTTTTGTAATTATGTTGGTTTGTTAATCCTAGATAATAGTGGCAGTCAAACAGAGGAGGGGGAGGGTAGCACGCCGCCCACTGTCAAAAAACATCGAGGGCGAACTAAGATGACGGGCATATGGAAACTTAAGAATGACGAAAGGATTGTGGTGGAGGAAAACGGAGTCGGACAACCGGTTGGTGATAATGCAAGCAAGTTCTCATCCTTTATTGGGGTAATAGCAAGGAACCCACGGATAATTTCACCGATAAGTCTTTAAATTGGTAATTTTGAAGATATTATAATTTTGAATGCATGAAAGACACGTATTAGTGTTTGTGAGTCTGCATTGTGGCTGTTGTTTATGTTTCTTAATTGGGCTGTGATTAGAAAGAAAGGGCTCGAGTGGAGATCTGGAAACCCATATAGAGACATCTCGTTTATTATAATCTATTATTATTGTTGGACCAACCCCCTCTTGCTGTGTGCATGTGTTGAAGAGAAAGAAGGGATGAGAAAGAGTTGAGGAAAATGCCGCTATGTTAGCCTGGTGTATCCTCATTCTCTACCATTCCTCTTTCTGGCTCCATTTATGGCTTCTATATTAAATTGGTTTCCTTCCACGATGACAGTTCCGTAAAACTACACTTGATATGATCCATGTTCTTATTGTTCTTCAATAAAATTGGAAGTTTTGGTGATCCAACTAGTGATCATAGCTGCACTCCACTGCATACTCACAAACACTAATACGTGTCGTTCATGCATTCTATGACCAACCCCACTTTGGCATATAGCATGCTTAGATGACATTCTATGACTTGCACACATGTTTGTTCCGCCCAATTCTTGTACAGATTTGGAGGATTTTGGTATACAGCTAGCATCCTTAGTTGATAGTGAACCCATTTTGGTAAAAAATCATGCTAAGATGACAATCAGATGCATGAATTCAGCTTCTTTAACAGTAAAAGAAAATGAAAATTTGCAGTATCTAAGCATATATGTTTCTAGATCCAGGATCACAAATTTTGATTGGGCTGTGATTGGATTTTTTAATGACTATCAACAAGTGTTCTTAATTGGGCTGTGATTAGAAAGAGAGGGCTCGAGTGGAGATCTGGAAACCCATATAAAGACATCTCGTTCATAATAATTTATTATTATTGTTGTTCTTGTCGCTCTTGTTGTTGTTGCTGATGTCTCTTTATGTGCGTTTGCTGAAGAGAAAGCAGGGATGAGAGAGAGATGAGGAAAATGCTGCTATGTTAGCCTGGTGTATCCTCATTCTCTACCATTCCTCTTTCTGGCTTCTACATTTGGTTTCCTTCCACGATGACAGGTCCTTAAAACTACACTTGATATGAGCCATATTCTTATTTTTCTTCAATAAAAATGGGAGTTTTGGTTATCCAACAAACATGTACCCGCATACTTCCAAATGGCATTTCCTTTAGAAAGTCGGACTCCGAAGGATCGATCTATGACTAGAATCTCCATTCAAAGCCCAATCAAAATTTGTCATCCTGGATCTAAAATCTTCTTTGAGCCACAAACATCATGATTTAGTTGGGATGAAGAAATAATAGAGAAACATATATGCTTAGAGACTGGAAATTTTCATTTTCTTTTACTGTTAAAGAATCTGAGTTCATGCATCTGATTGCCTTCTTAGCATGATTTTTTTACCAAAATGGGTTCACTGTCAACTAAGGATGCTGTATGTATATCAAAATCCTCCAAATCTGTACAAGAATTGGGCGGAACAAACCTTGTGCCGGTTTATTTTGGAGCCACAAACATCAATGGTTTAGTTAGGATGAAGAATTAATAGAGAAACATATATGCTTAGATACTGGATATTTTCATTTTCTTTTACTGTTAAAGAAACTGAATTCATGCATCTGATTGTCATCTTAGCATGATTTTTTTACCAAAATGGGTTCACTGTCAACTAAGGATGCTGTATGTATACCAAAATCCTCCAAAACTGTACAAGAATTGGGCTGAACAAACCTTGTGCAGGTTTCTTTTGGAGCCACAAACATCATGATTTAGTTGGGATGAAGAATTAATGGAGAAACATATATGCTTAGATACTGGAAATTTTCATTTTCTTTTACTGTTAAAGAAGCTGAATTCATGCATCTGATTGTCATCTTAGCATGATTTTTTAACCAAAATGGGTTCACTGTCAACTAAGGATGCTGTATGTATACCGAAATCCTCCAAATCTGTAAACGAATTGGGCTGAACAAACCTTGTGCAGGTTTATTTTGGATCCACAAACATCATGATTTAGTTGGGATGAAGAAATAATAGAGAAACATATATGCTTAGATACTGGAAATTTTCATTTTCTTTTACTGTTAAAGAAGCTGAGTTCATGCATCTGATTGCCTTCTTAGCATGATTTTTTTACGAAAATGGGTTCACTGTCAACTAAGGATGTTGTATGTATACAAAAATCATCCAAATCTGTACAAGAATTGGGCGAAACAAACCTTGTGCAGCCGTATTTTGGAGCCACAAACATCAATGGTTTAGTTGGGATGAAGAATTAATAGACAAACATATATGCTTAGATACTGGAAATTTTCATTTCCTTTAACTGTTAAAGAAACTGATCGCATGCATCTGATTGTAATCTTAGCATGATTTTTTTACCAAAATGGGTTCACTGTCAACTAAGGATGCTGTATGTATACCAAAATCCTCCAAATCTGTACAAGAATTGGGCTGAACAAACCTTGTGCAGGTTTCTTTTGGAGCCACAAACATCATGGTTTAGTTGGGATGAAGAATTAATGGAGAAACATATATGCTTAGATACTGGAAATTTTCATTTTCTTTTACTGTTAAAGTAGCTGAATTCATGCCTCTGATTGTCATCTTCGCATGATTTTTTACCCAAAATGGGTTAACTGTCAACTAAAGATGTTGGCTGTATACCAAAATCCACCAAATCTGTACAAGAATTGGGCTGAACAAACCTTGTGCAGGTTTATTTTGGAGCCACAAACATCATGATTTAGTTGGGATGAAGAATTAATAGACAAACATATACGCTTAGATACTGGAAATTTTCATTTTCTTTTACTGTTTAAGAAGCTGAATTCATGCATCTGAAGATTTAAGATCCAGGATGGCAAATTTTGATTGGGCTGTGATTGGATTGTTTAGTGGCTGTCGTCCATGTTCTTAATTGGGTTTTGATTAGAAAGAAAGGGCTCGAGTGGAGATCTGGAACCCATATAGAGACATTTCATTTATAATAATTTATTATTATTGTTGTTCTTGTCGCTCTTGCTATTGTTGCTGATGTCTCTTTGTGTGCGTGTGCTGAAGGAAAAGAAGGGATGAGAGAGAGATGAGGAAAATGCCGCTATGTTAGCCTGGTGTATCCTCATTCTCTACCATTCTCTGTTTCCATTTCTGGCTTCTATATTTGGTTTCCTTCCACGATGACAGTTCCTTAAAACTACACTTGATATGAGCCCCTTCTTATTTTTCTTATTTTTCTTATATTTGGTTTCCTGTTGAACTAAATTATTGTTTTTTTTTTCGTAGAGCGGTCACCCAGATGAAGGAAATTCTGATGATCAGCACTGAAGCTACTCGAGGGGTATGGATCTGTGGTCGGCCTACTCTAGTTGTTGTTGTTATGTTGTCCTTGTTGTTGTTATATTCTGGATTGTTGTTTTAAGTAATTGTTGAGATATTTGGGATGTTAATTATTGTATTTGTTAATTATGACACTGTGTTAATTATGCGGTGAATTTGGACGATTAATGGACTATGTGTGAAACTTTATTATCTTAATTAATTCTTGTGTTTGGTTGTGATTTGCGCATTAATATGCCTGAAATTGGTTGAATATGTTGTGAATTAGTTTACAGGTTGTTTAAATGAAATTATGAATTGAAATCGAATGAAAAATTGGAGTAGGAAAAACCAACGGGCATACACCGGCGTTTCATAGAATGTCGGTGTATCTAATTGTTTAGTTGAAAATTTCATTAGGGGGCATTTCCACGCACGCCGGTGTACCCATATATCTATAGCAGCGCATCATAAAACGCCGGTGAATATCTATATACTGGCATTTTATAACACACCGGTGATTGTAATTAGGGAAATAAGGGCGCTCAGAAACAAGCATACACCGACGTTCAATGACCGCAATATTGGACATACACCGGCGTTTCTACAAACGCCGGTGAAAGATATATACCGGCGGTATGTGACTGCCGGTGAATGTATATTGGGGGAAAGAACGACACTCGAAAATTCGCATATACCAGCGTTTGTCTGGCCGCCGGTGTATTTTCAAGATATACCGACGTCCAGAAGAAACGCCGATGAATGCACCTATCTTTCTGCAATGCTCGATTCGGCGGCATTTGTACCGGCGTTTTTATAAATGCCGGTGAATGTTTCACCGGCGTTAAAAACCGCCGGTGTAGGGCTAAAAAAGCGTTGGCGAATAACTTCTGTGTTGTAGTGGTGGGAGCTCTACGTAAATGACTCCTCCTATGAAGAAGGAAGTGGAGCCAGAGTCATACTAAGCGGCCCTGCGGGCTTTGTCCTTCAGTATTCCCTGCGATCCAATTTCAGAGCGTCAAACAACGAAGCAGAGTACGAGGCCTTGATTGCTGGAATCCTACTAGCCTGGAAGGCTGGAGCTAAGCGAATTAGAGCATTCAGTGACTCCCAACTCATCGTTAACCAAGTTTATGGGGATTATGAAGCTCGCGATGCCTGAATGGTGAAATACCTGGCTCGCATCCAATTTCTCCTGGCCAATTTTGAGGATGCCTCGGATACCCAAATCCCACATGAACAGAATGTTCGGGTAGGCACATTGTCCAAGTTAGCCTCCTTTTCCATTGATGGCCTCGACCATACAGTCCTGGTGGAGGTCCTCTAGCAACCAAGCATAGAGAACACTGAGGTCCTCTACCTCGATCCGCCCGTGCAGGATCCAGGGTGGATGGACCAAATCTTGCATTTCTTGAGAGACAGTGTGCTGCTACAAGATCCATCCGAGGTAAGAAAAATCCGAGTCAGGGTTGAAAGGTTCGTGCTCTACAAGCGCTCATACACCAAGGTCAATTGGAAGCCCTATTTGCAGTGTCTGAGCTCGGAAGAAGCCAAATACGCTTTGAGAGAGATGCACGAAGGAATTGGTAGCTACCATATGGGTAGCAGGATGCTCGCCACGAAAGACCTCAACCACGGCTACTATTAGCCGACTCTCCTTCAAGACGCTCAAGACATGGTTAGAGCCTGTGGATCATGCCAAAGGTTCTCCTCTGTCAAGCATGCCCCCTAAGCCTTTCTCAAATCACTTGTTAGTCCCATGCCATTTGCCATGTGGGGGATGGACCTCGTCGGTCCCTTTCCTAAGGAAACCGGTCAGAGACAATTTCTCATTGTGGCCATCGACTATTTTACTAAGTAGATTGAAGCGGAACTTTTGGACACCATTACCGAACATCAGACACAACAATTCTTTTGGAAACATATTGTCTATCGGTTCGGGATACCACCGGTTCTCATCACCGACAATGGGACCAAGTTCGCGAGGAAAGGCTTTCGTAAATTTTACGAAGACCTCGGGATCCAATAGTTGTTCTTTTCAATCTCGCTCCCCCAGTCCAATGGCCAGGCTGAGAACACGAACCATCAAATCCCCAAAGGGGTTGTGGGTCAACAAACTACCCAGTGTTCTTTAGTCATACAGAACCACAAAGAGTGTCCCGACCGGCGAATCACCCTTCAACCTGACCTATGGGACAGAAGTAGTCAACCCCTTGGAGGTCGGACTACCTTCACCAAGAATTATAGGCTTCAATGAAGATTCGAACTCAAACGACATCAGGGCCAACTTGGACCTCCTCGATGAAGTCCATGAGATGTCTTCCCTCAGAAGAAATATCTACTAACAGCGCGTTGAACAATTCTACAACAAAAAGGTCCGAAAAAACGAACATCAAAGTGGGTGATCTCATACTCAGAATGCTCGATATCTCTGAACCACACGAGAGGAAAGCTGGCTCCGAATTGGGAGGGCCCATACAAGGTCTCCAAAGTGGTGCATCCAGACACTTATCCACTTGAAGACCCGGGGGGGGGGGGGGGGTCAAGAGGACCTATAACAAGGAACACTTGACTAAATTCTATGAGGGACCATATGGCCTGTACAGGTATCCGCAATTGTAATAAGTACCAGCCATTGACAATCAAGCAATAAAACTTTGTTTCTGAAGCAACTCTTCATATTTCAGCCAACACCCAAGAAATTGTAGTACAAGAGAGATTTCTTACAATCTCCTAAGTCCTTGCAGCTCGGCATGGATTGCGACCCTGACGGGAGATTTCTTTACAATCTCCTAAGTCCTTACCGCTCGGCATGGACTTCGACCATAACAGAAGATTTCGTACAATCTTCCAAGTCCTTGTCGCTTGACACGAACTTCGATCCTTACGGGAGCTTTCTTTACAATCTGCCAAGTCCTCACCGCACGACATGAACTTCGACCATAACGGGACATTTAGTACAATCTGCCAAGTCCATGCAGCTCGGCACGTGTAACATCCCCGAAAATATTTAATTTTAATATTTTCTTTCGCATGTACTTTGCACGTAATTTTGTGCACATGTCGATTAATGAAATTCTAGAGTCATGAAATTTTCCTCTCATTTTACAAGTCACAAATATGTGGTTTATTTTTCAACTAGATTTAAATCTATATTTTGTAACACATTAAAACTGTTATAAATTAAAGCCCATAATTATTATATGTGCATTCAACGTGCATGAACTCTTATTTAAAACTTTAGATAAACTAGTACACATTACAATATGTAACATGCACACCTAATTTAATTAAAAACTAATAATAAAATTGTATGATGAAGTGTGCACACACATAAGGTGCACGTGCACGTTCTCTCCTCCAAGTTGTGGCCGGCCAATGAGAGAGATGGAAAGAGTGGGTGAGTTATTTTGTAAGTGGGGAGCTCTTTTAGGAAGTGGGGAGTTATCATAACCACTCACTATTTCACCCTATAAATACCCTCTCATTTTTGCCATATAGGGACACAAATCAAAACAAACAAAAAAAAGAGAAGAGAAAGAGAGGCAAGGTTTGTTTACGGGAATCCAAGGAGGAAAGTGTAACCCCCGTTCCCGTGAATACATATTTTCTGAGTATCTTCTGTATTTTGATTATTTATAAATTCATTTGTGTTTTTAATTTGATTTGGACCTTATATTAAAATCTTTTCGAACCAAAAATTATATTTCCTTCGAGTTATAGTATATTCTAACTTTATTTTTCCATTTCTAAGTGATCAACTATTTATGTTTTATTTTATTATTATTTGGATTTTAATAAATTTGTTTATCTCAAATCCTATTTTGATATGCATATCACTATTATTATTTTTATTATTATGTTATTATTATTAATATTATTACTATTATTACTATTACTAGTATTATTTTTGTTAGTGTTATTATTTGCAGTATCATTATTTTTATTGTTAATAAAAAGCTGAACATACTCTATTCTATACGCATTCTTTATTTGACTTAATGTAGATGTATATGTATATTTTATAAACCCCTATAATGCTTATTATTTTTTCACTATTGGATTTAAACCTATTAATTTATTAAACCCTACAACCCTATTCTCTTAATGGATCCTATCCATTCAACCCATTAACCCAAACCCAAACCCTATACTGTATATAACCCTACCCTAAACCCTAACCCTACAAACCCTAGCAGTCACTGTTCATTCCCCCTACCCCTACTGTTCATCTCCATCCCATCTTTTTCCTCCTCGAACCCAACGTCGAACCCCTGAACCCATCCCGCTCTCCTCGTCACCTGTTGCCCCTCCGTCTCCCACCGTCGAGCCCCCCCACACAGTCGAATCCCCTCTCTCCTCTACTCTGAAAACGGAGCACATGACCATGGCCGAGCCCCTGCTCTTCCTCCTTGAGCTCATCCCCGACCATCACCCTCACCATCTCCCTGTGTTGCCACCTCGTCTTCTCCCCCCGATCATCCCCCATCGACTTCTGCCATTGCCGACTGCATCCCCCCGTCGTCTTCCCTCCGTCGAGCTCCCCTCGACGCTGCTATCTCGATCACCAGCACCCTACCACCTCACCCTCATCCTCTTCCTCTTGCAGTCGAATCCAACCACCGACTCATCTTTCCCCTCGTCGCAGCCTGCCGTGGTCACCACCGTCCCAAGCACCTGCACCCCGAACCCCAGTGCTCCTCACTGCCTAAGTCGAGCCTCCATCGCCGCCGCACTTTCTATTGTTGCCGTCGCTGCGTGTTGTGAAGAACACGTGCAGCGCACGTGTTATTGGCTGCCCTTGCTGTTGTATGTGCTATCTCTTGTGCACGTGTTTCGTGTTCGTGTGCCAGGATCCGTTCCCGTTATTCTTTCGTCGTCTTCTTCATCGTGTATAAAGGCAAGTAGCTTGTATGTATTTGTTCTTCATACAAGTAAAATACCGTAAGTAGTCTTGCATGAGTTTGTTGTTACTTTCATGATGATCATATATCTTGTTAATTGATCCATTCCTTTATCTCTTGATCATGAGTATTTCACAGTAGTTATCACCCGTTGCATGAAAACAAATTAGTTTAGACGAACATCTTGATTGTATAATTGTTTGCTACATACCGTATGATGTAGATGCTTGTACATGGATGCTTGTTAGATTTATTATCTCATTTTAAAATGTTATACACATTCCATGCTGATTTGAGTAACCTAGATACAATGCTTTGTATTACATCTTGGATTGGATCGTTTGTAATTTAATTGTTTGATAAAATGCATAAAGTAAGTTTTGTTTTATTGCTGGCATATTTTTGTATAGTAATATCAACCCTGTTAAAATCAGTAAAATAAATTAGTTTGTGAACATGATTTGTAGGCATTGTTTTCTAGTTTTCAGAACTTTCGATGGATCTGAATTCTGATTTTTGATGCATGAGTTATTGCTATTTTACTGCAGTCATATCATAAATTCTAGATTCTGAATTATATAATTTATGTATGAATTATTATTTTAAAACTGATATTTAAAGTAGAATTTGGACTTGATATTTTTCTGGGTATGTTTAGTTATGACTGGGATCAATCCCAAACTTTTGTGGAATTAATTAATGAATTTTGAATCTCGTTCCATGCTTATAAAACCAATCGATATATTTCCAAACCATATGCTTTTCAGTAAAGAATTATGTTTTCAACTGATTCTATTCATTTTTGATGAAAACTTTGTGAAAATGAATTTCTAGCCTGATTTGTCTATTTTACTACCCTTTTGACGGATTTGAATTTTGAATTATATTCTGTGAATTATCTCTGTTTTGGTATTGCTGTGTCTGAACTTTCATATTCGAAGTTTTGTTCCATTACTCTGTTTTCCCAATTATATTGACTATACTATCTGTAGTATAAATTCATGATATTTTATATGTTGAGACTAGATGTACTAGGGAATCTCCCAAATATTTATCAGATTTAATTATGGTGTTTTAAAACTTTTCCATGCTTATAAACAAGATTTTGCATTTTCTGGCTGAACATAAGTTCTGTATTAAACGCTGTTTTAAACCCTATTACTGTGGCTGATGTCTGACTTGTATATGTGCGCTGATTTGGTAGAGAGTCTAGGTTCCAAATTTTCTGACAGATCTACATTTGCAGTCCTGTAGCAATGGGAATCTAAGATTCGGTGCAGTAGTGTCTTGCTGTTCAGAACTGAAAGTTTCGTTATTTCAACAGTTATAGGTTGTTTTGGTTACCCATTTGTATTCCCTATTCATCTTAGACTTTTCCTTTGTTCTTACCATGTATTTAGCCCTGTCTGTGTTCGTTCACACCTGTTTAATAATAATGAAAAATAACCAAGTCGAGGTTTAAGGGAAAGGTCTACTAGTGGACAATATAGAAATGTGTATCGAAAGGAGACTCATAGGTCTCAACTGTAATTCTCTGGATGCATGATTACATGATCCATGACACTGTTTACTGTTTACCTAACTACATACTTCCCTATAGGAAGGTGTACTCGGAAGGGGACCCATAGGTCTCGACTGTTTATCTACTGGATAAATGACTACATGATCCATGACACTGTTATTGTTTATTGTTAATGCTACTGTTTGCCATAGTACACAGCCCTTTAGGTTCCACTATGAAATCTAAAATGAAACTGTTTGAATGTATCAACCATGTGGAAAACAAATGGGTCGCATGAAGTGCTACATAGATAGTAATGAACAATAGACTTAAGAATAATTGTTTCACTGACATACCCTGTTATTGTTACTGTTACTGTTACTGTTATCCTCTACTGTTACTGTTACTGTTATCCCCTACTGATACTATCACTGTTATCCTTTACTGTTTACTCGTTACTATTTCCTGTTATTTGTAAGCCATCATCTACTGTTGTTTTCCTTCCTGTTAGTACTTCTTGTTTTTGTTTCATATTTTCTGTTTCCATCCTTCATTGCTTGTACTACTTGCGGCCCAAAACTTACAACTAACGGGCGTACTGTTTTACTGTCTTCCTATTTTCTTACAATTGCTATATGAGCAGGTTTTGGTGATCAACTACCCGGGAGAGTTGGTGAGCAAAGGTTTTAGAGTCCGCTTTGGAAGATTCTTGCTTAATGATTTGTTTTGAACTATTTTATTCATGTTGATACATTGAGACTTGTATTAGGCTTGTAGTCTCGGAGTTGTTTTGATTCAGATCTTGTATTTGTTTGGAATATTTATCATTGTTGCAAATAAATGTTGTTGGTTAATAACTGTTTATGCATGCAGGGTTGAGTATATTTCTATATTTACTGTTATGCTGAGTCGAGTGGATCCTTATAGCTTATGGATGGTGAAAACCATTCGCTGGACTTAGGTGCGTATCGTATTCCGTATTCCTTTTGGAAAGCGGGGCGTGACAGAAAGCTTGCGGGATTGCTAGTGTGGTGAATTTTTGAGGCACTTTGCTAAGGATTCAACCATTAGGAGGTCTATTTTGATGTGGGTGTTCTCATTGTCTTCAAAATTTTTGTAGATTGTGTTTGCTTAGCCATGACATGTGTAGATGCTAATTTAATTGGTGTGTATAGGTGTATAAGTTTTCTAGAATTTTAATTGTGCACTCTTAGTCATAGTTAGTACGTGAATGTGTAGTGTTTTCATTGTTTCTAAAAGGTTAGTAAGTGTGCATGTTAGAAATATTTAGATGGACAATGAAATTGGTATGTGGGTGTAAAGTAACATCTCTCGTAAAATTTATTAGTACATACTTAATTTCAATCATGTAGTAGGAAATTGAAATAATAGGAGTTTTATAGAATGCTTATCTGTTGATTCTTGGTTTTAAAGACTACAACACAATGCAAAGTTGTGCTACCATCTATATGTTGGATCCTGTAGGCGAGACAACAAACACTAGAGGGGGGGGGGTGAATAGTGTTAATAAAAAACTGCGGAAATTTTCTTCGGTGCAGTCGACTTGGTTGTGAACCAGTCGACTGATATGACCAAATTAAAGCAAATATAACAACTCTGTGCAGTCGACTTATAGATGAGACAGGTGACTGAAGACACAATGAAAGAACAACTTATACGAGGCTGACCAGTCGACTGATAGTGCAAGGAGTCGACTGTCCAGACAAGTTTTACAGAACTTAAGAAAACAAAAGTAAATGCAAGATCAAGACAACCAATCACAAAGTACACAAGATATATCCTGGTTCGGTCCTTCCGACCTACATCCATTCCCCAAGCAACCCACTTGAGATTTCCATTATTCTTGAAAAACCAGTTTACAAGAATACCCTACGGCGTTAAGACAACAACCTTGTCTAACCCGTAGACCTTTCTCTCAACCAGAGAAAGCCGACCCACTCTACTACTGAAAGTGAAACAAACCGACTCTACAACCTAGAGTCTAAACCACTCTCCAACCGAGAGTAAAAAGAAACAATAAAAACTTTACAATCAACCTATAGCCTTGTTGGTGTATTGTGTTGTTGCACGTGGCTAAAACAAGGTCGACTTCTATACCCAGTCTAGAACGAAATCGTTGTTATACTGGACTGAGTGTAGAGAACCACAGAATTTGAACTTGAAAGCTTTTTCTCACTTTTCACTTAAAATTTCTCAAAGAATGCTCGGATCTTAGAAAAGTATGTTCTAAGATCTTTTCAGTGAGATCTGAACTCTATTTATAGAGTTAGATCTCCTGGACATTGGGAGACAGTTATTCCAACTGTCAACCAACGGATCTTAAAGCTTTTGATTTTGAAAAATTCGATTTTGAAAACAGAAAACGGTCAAAAGCACTCGAACAGTCGACTGGGATGCCATATGAGTCGATTGGTCAGAGTTTGAATAAATTTAAACAGTTTTGTACTGCCAGTCGACTGCCAGATGTATCAGTCGACTGGTACTCAACAGTTAAATTACTTCAAACTGTTTTGACTCTTTTGTTGTTTTTGAAAAACACACATTTATGAAATAGTGAGTGTATGTGTGTGTGACAAGGCTTTACAATCAGACTAAGACTCAGCAAAACTAAAAATACAATGTTTACAAGACACAACAATTTGACACATTTGAGCTTGAAGTCTTGAGTCTTGAGTCTTGATTTGAGTCTTTGAGTCTTGTCTTGAGTCTGGAATGAAGCTTTAGCCATTGTCTTTTATCTGGAGCTTTTATGCTTGATCATTTGTTCAGCTGTAAAGTAATAAGTTCTTTGTGTATAGCACCTGTAAGATTAAAATAGATACATGTGCAATGTGTTGTGATCATCAAAATCAAGAATCAACATTCTCCCCCTTTTTGATGATGACAACACAATAGCTGATAATAACAGAGAATATACAAGCATGGTAATGATATGCTCCCCTATCAAAAACACATCATGCATATGAAAAAATGTATCATAAAGTATGTATCAGTCGACTTAACAATAGATCAGGCGACTGAACAGACAAAAACATATATAGTAGAATCACAATCACAGATGCAGTAACATAAGTATCACAGATGCAGCAGTCGACTGATATGTTTGTAGCCAGTTGACTGACCAGAGAAATTTTTCAATACACAGAAATCAAACACAGTGGAATAATTAAGAGGATATCTCTCCCCCTTTGTCATCAACAAAAAACACAAAATAAACAGTCTTTTGCATTACAAAAACAGTGAAATAAACTAAGAAATGTTCTCATACATAAATAAGTTCATTAAGACAAAATAAAATAGAAAATTACATAATAGCGAAAAAATAAAGTCTTCAATTGTCCTCGGCTGAGTCTTCATCAGCAGCATGAGTAGGAGGAGGAAATTGAGAAGTGACAAGATCAGTTAGATGATCAATTTTGGAATCAAGGGTGTGAATCTGAGAATCAACAGTCTCCGAATGTTTCATAAGATAATTTACACATTCATAGAGAGTAGCTGGATCCTCATAGTTAGCTTGAGGAAGAGATGAACTAGATGAGGTAGAAGGTCTAGAAGGTCTAGAAGTAGAAGCCAAAGGAACTTGAGAGAGTGGAGGAGACCTAGGGGTTGTTCTAGGAGGAGGATCAAGAAGCTTCATACGTGCTAAACTAGCACGATCGAAGCATTCATACTGCTTAACAACATTGGTCTCGGAATCGAGATCAATATCGTAAGCTGTAAAGACCCTGATTAGGAGACCTCCAAAGGGTAGGAAATGAGTATGATGCTGTTGAAGTTTAGAAAAGATGACACGACCCCAATTTATAGCTATTTTACCAAAGATGGCATAAACAGCTTGTTGCAATTCTAGTGAATACTGATCATAACTTCCTCTTTTGGGAAGAATGTTATAAGCAAGTGTTCTAGCAACTAGTTTTGCAACAGGAGTTATATTTTTGCTTGTCATTAGGGGTCCTTGATTTGGTAAAAACATTTTAGATAAAATAGAAAAGTCATCAAGGATTATGTCACCTAAGTCAAGTCCTTCGTTATCAATACCCATTACTTGATTGATTCTCTCGGGTGTGAGAGATATCTTGGTATTTTTAACGGAAGAACGAATCACAACGGGTCCATCTCTTAATTGGAAAACTCTCATATTTGCATAAAAGAGATAGATTAATTGAGGATAATAATCGGGTTGGTTAGCAAGAGAAAGATATTCATAAAGGCTACAATTTTGGAATAGGGGTACTAGATTAAACCTATCCAAATCATTAAAGTTAACAAACCGACCTGGGAAAATGATAATGCTACACATCAATTGCCAACGTTCTAGAAGATCCGAACTTAACAAAAACTGAGAATAATCTTGAGAAGAGCTACCCTCATGAGATCTCTTAGATCGTTTAGGAGTCATAACAAAAAGGATTAAGATTAAGAAAGGTTTTACGAAAGAAAGATTGAAAGTGCAGCACTGATTTGAGCAACAGCAACCGGAGGAGTCAACTACACCTTCTTCTCAGATTAGGGTTTGAAGATTTGGGGAAAAACTGAGATTGGTAAAAGTGAAGAAGGGGGTGGTGAAAAGGGGTTTTTAACCGAAGATGGAAGGCTGAGATTGAGAGAATAGATATCGACGGCTGAGATAAGAGGTCACGGGTGAAACAGTGATGAGATGTTTATCTCAAAAGCTACGATGAATAGTCGCTGAAGACATTTGAACTCACGATAGTCGACTGGTAGGGTATATCAGTCGACTTAGTCGAGAAGAGACTAAATTTTATATGTCTGCTGATCAGTCGACTGGTATAAGGACCAGATGACTGGTCAGAGAACAAAATAGGTATGTTTTAAAATACAGTACAGTCGACTTACTCACGAACACAGTCGACTTAACAGAAACAATTTTCAACAAATATCAATAAAATCACATATTCCTAGTTCTCTTCTTAAGTTAATGAAAGCATCTTCTTTAAGGGGTTTGGTAAATATGTCTGCTACTTGTTTATCAGTAGAGATAAAGTCTAAAGATATATCTCCTTTTAAAACATGATCACGTAGAAAATGATGTCGAATATCAATATGTTTCGTACGTGAATGTTGAATCGGATTTTTAGATAGATTAATTGCACTGGTATTATCACACATAATTGAAGGTTTTTCAACTGAAAGACCATAATCTAATAAAGTTTGTTTCATCCACAAGATTTGTGCACATGCCAAACTTGCAGCGATATACTCAGCTTCTGTGGTTAATAGGGACACGGAATTTTACTTTTTACTGCACCAAGAGACTAGTGAATGTCCCAAAAAATGACATGTACCACTAGTGCTCTTGCGATCAGTTTTGCTTCCAGCAAAATCAGCATCGCTATATGACAGAAGTTGAAAATTATCGGTGCGTGGATAAAATAAACCATATTCAGATGTGCCTTTAATATATCTTAAAATTCGTTTCACAGCTTTTAAATGAGACTCTTTAGGACTAGATTGATATCTAGCACATAAACATACGCTGAACATAATATCTGGTCTACTTGCGGTAATATATAAGAGTGAACCAATCATACCTCGATAGAGTTTTTGATCAACACTCTTGCCTAATATATCTTTGTCAAGAGTAGTAGTAGTAGCCATAGGTGTGGATTTACTACTAGTACTATCCATGTTAAAATGTTTGAGTAACTCCTTTGCATATTTTCCTTGATTGATAAATATGCCACTTGAGGACTGCTTAATTTGAAGTCTAAGGAAATAATTGAGTTCACCCATGTGACTCATCTCAAATTCGTTTTTCATGGTATTAGCAAACTCTTGACATAGATTATTATTTGTAGAACCAAAAATTATATCATCAACATATATTTGTATGATTAAGATATCATTCTTAACTCTTTTGATAAACAATGTAGTGTCTACTTTACTTATTTCAAATCCTGTTTCTAAAAGAAAAGTTTTCAGACGATCATACCAAGCACGAGGTGCTTGTTTAAGACCGTATAAAGCCTTTTTCAATTTGTAAACATGATCTGGAAATTGTTCATGTTCAAAACCTGGTGGTTGTTTAACAAAAACATTTTCTTTAATAAACCCATTAAGAAAAGCACTTTTAACATCCATTTGGTAAAGTATAAAATTCATGAAACAAGCAAAAGATAATAAAATATGAATAGATTCTAATCTAGCAACAGGAGCATATGTTTCATCAAAATCTATACCTTCTTCTTGATTATACCCATGAGCAACTAATCTAGCCTTGTTCCTAACAACTTGTCCTGATTCATCTAACTTATTTTTAAATACCCATTTGGTACCAATAATAGTCTGATCAGGAGGTCGAGGAACTAAATCCCATACATCATTCCTTATAAATTGGTTTAGTTCATCTTGCATGGTATTCATCCAATATTCATTCTCACAAGCTTCTTGTATATTTTTCGGTTCAAAATCCGACAAGAATGCTGTATGAGAATTCATATTAGCATGTGAACGTGTCTGAATACCATGGGAGATGTCACCAATTATTAAGTCATGAGGATGATCTTTAACTTCAAAAAATGATTTTGGTAAAGTTGAAGATATCACAATAGGATCAGTCGACTTGACAGGTTCTTCAGTCGACTGCTTTACATCAGTCGACTGGAAGTCCTTATCAGTCGACTTATCAGGCAGATTAGTTTGTTCTAAAGATTTAATCACATTATCTAAAGGTGATGAATCAGTTTCATTATCTTTATTTAAAGTTGATGAAGGCAGAGATTCATCGAATGTAACATGCATTGACTCTTCAATAGTCATTGTAGACTTATTGAAAATTCTATATGCTTTACTTCTATTTGAGTATCCTAAAAAGATACCCTCATTAGATCTAGGATCAAATTTGTCTAAATTATCTTTTGTGTTTAGAATAAAACACTTACAACCAAATGTCTTAAAGTAAGAGACTTTAGGAATTTTGTTATAAAACAACTCATAACAAGTCTTCTTTAGCTTAGGTCTTATAAGAATCCTATTTAAAACATAACAAGCTGTAGCAACAGCTTCAGCCCAAAAGTGCTTTGGTAAATTGCTTTCAACAAGCATAGTACGTGCGCATTCTTGCAAAGTTCTATTCTTCCTTTCAACCACTCCATTTTGTGGTGAAGCTCTATGAAATGCAAATGAATGTGTTATACCATTCTTGTTGCAATATTCTGTAAATGTTTCATTCTCAAATTCTCCACCATGATCACTTCTAATAGTGACTATGGTTAGAGATCTTTGATTTTGAATACGTTTACAAAAATGTGCAAATTCATCAAAAGCATCATTTTTATGTTTTAAAAAGAATGTCCAAGTGAATCTTGAAAAATCATCTACTAAAACAAATACATATCTACTTTTATTTAAAGAAGCAACTCTAGTAGGGCCAAATAAATCCATATGGATTAATTCGAGCGGCCTACTAGTAGAAATTACTTCTTTTGTTTTAAAAGTGGATTTGATTTGTTTTCCTAGTTGACATGCATCACATAACTTATCCTTTTTAAAGGATAGTTTTGGCAGTCCTTTAACTAGGTTATATTTAGATAATTTTGAGAGATTCTTCATGTTCACATGTCCAAATCTTCTATGCCATAGCCAAGATTCATTGTTAGAAGCTATTAAACAAAAATCATTTGAACATTCAATTGCATTTAAACACAATTCATAAATATTATTTTTACGAAAACCTTGAAAAATAACATTTTGCATAGTAGAGTCATAAATCAAGCATGCATCTTTTTCAAATACTATTTTATATCCTTTATCACATAACTGACTAATACTTATAGATTATGCTTTAAACCACTAACTAATAATACATTTTCTATGGTTGGGTTAGAAGTTTTACCGACCATGCCGATACCTATGACTTTGCCTTTGTTGTTATCACCAAAGGTGACAGTTCCTCCATCTATGCTTTGGATGGTGGATAGAAGGTTGGCATGTCCTGTCATATGTTTTGAACACCCGCTGTCTAGTATCCAGCGTTCTTTCTTGGGTACCTATAAAAAATTCAAGGTAAATATGGTACCCTTTTTGTTGGGTCCAAAACATATTAGTTTGGGGGAAACCAAACCCATGAAGAGTTTGATCTTCCTCCATAAGCAGGAATATAATTAATAGAATTACACACATTTAATACATATGAAGTAATATACACAATTCTATCATTCTGATTTAAGCTGACTGGAACCCATACAAACTTGTTCTGTCCAGTCGACTTAACAGTGTCCTTCAGTCGACTGCTAGTGTGAGTCAATCGACTTGATGGTACACTAGGTCGACTTATATGAGGTTTTGATCTCGTTGAATAAGATTCAATTTCTCTGGACAGACGACTGGTAGATTGGTTCAGTCGACTTAACCGAACATTAGGCTTGCTTTTATCACTAAAATTTACAACCTTAGGCTTTTCAAAAAATTCATACAACTTGTGTGTAACACTAGAAATAGATGCTGATTTATTTCTACTAGTGTTTTTAGCAGGAGATTCTTTTACAGAAGAATTTTTAAAACCAAGACCATATTTTTGACTAGATTTTACTTGATGATGAAGGACATCATTTAAATTCTCTTTGCCTTTGTTAAACTTAGATACGTTCTTTGATATCTCTTCATAATTCTTTTTGAGAGTTTCAAGATCAGTATCTAAATTTGCAATGCGAGAATTTAAAGATTTCACTTCCTTATCAAGGTTAAAATTTTCTTGAGAAAGTGTTTGATTAACTTTCTCTAGACTCTTAACTCTAATCTTTTCTTTTTTTCAATTCTTGAAATATTTCATTAATGGCATCAAGTAAATCTTCTGATTCATAGTCATTACTTACATGATCTTGTGAAGCCATGAAGCACATGTTTGCCACTTCATTGTTTTCATCTGTTTCTTCTTCGGAAGATGAATCACTATCATCCCATGTAGCTTGATAGGCCTTCTTGTTCTTGGCAAACTTATTCTTTGAATATTTGTCCTTTTTGAAGTTGGATGGTTTTTCCTTGCTCTTTGCATTTTCAAGGGGACAATCCTTCTTCATGTGTCCTGTTTTATTGCACCTGAAACATGTAGGAGGGTCATTAGAATCTTTATTTTTAGAATTAAACTTACCCTTCTTTAAGAATTTTTTGAATCTTCGAGTGAACATTGCTATCTCCTCTTCATCTTCTTTCTCATCTTCTGAGTCTGTCATGGCTTTAAAAGTCAATGATTTCTTCTTTGTTTGGTGTGATTCTGTATCCTTCTTTCGATCTTCAAGTTGGACCTCGTATGCCATGAGATTGCCCACAAGATTCTCAAGAGAAAGTTGTGACAAGTCATTTGCTTCCTCTATTGCCGTGGTCTTCTTCTCTCATTCTGGAGTGAGTGCACGTAAAACTTTTCTAACCATCTCTGCTTGAGTGTAAGTCTTTCCAAGTGCCACAAGAGAGTTAGTGATATCAGTAAATCTGGTGATCATCTCGGATACGGTTTCATTGTCCTTCATTCTGAACATCTCAAACCTGTGAACAAGAACAGAGATTTTAGACTCTTTAACTTTATTTGTCCCTTCATGTGTTACCTCGAGTGTATGCCAGATTTGATGTGCAGTTGTAGCATTGGATACACGGTTGAATTCTTCCTTTGTGAGTGCACAAAATAAAGCATTCATTGCTTTGGCATTGTTCATCGTTTGGTTCTTTTGATCATCATTCCATTGTGCATATGGAATAGTAGGAGTAGTGTATTCCGTCTCTGTCATTTGCCATATCTCGTAGTTGATTGATTGGAGGTAGATTCTCATTCGGCACTTCCAATAATTGTAGTTAGTTCCATCGAATAGCGGTGGCCGTTGTGTAGATTGGCCTTCATGGTACTGATTTGTATTTGAAGTAGTTGCCATAGCCTGTAACCTTGCTCTGATACCAAGTGTTGGATCCTGTAGGCGAGACAACAAACACTAGAGGGGGGGGGGGTGAATAGTGTTAATAAAAAACTGCGGAAATTTTCTTCGGTGCAGTCAACTTGGTTGTGAACCAGTCAACTGATATGACCAAATTAAAGCAAATATAACAACTCTGTGCAGTCGACTTATAGATGAGACAGGCGACTGAAGACACAATGAAAGTACAACTTATACGAGGCTGACCAGTCGACTGATAGTGCAAGGAGTCGACTGTCCAGACAAGTTTTACAGAACTTAAGAAAACAAAAGTAAATGCAAGATCAAGACAACTAATTACAGAGTACACAAGATATATCCTGGTTCGGTCCTTCCGACCTACATCCAGTCCCCAAGCAACCCACTTGAGATTTCCACTATTCTTGAAAAACAAGTTTACAAGAATACCCTACGACGTTAAGACAACAACCTTGTCTAACCCGTAGACCTTTCTCTCAACCAGAGAAAGCAGACCCACTCTACTACTGAGAGTGAAACAAACCGACTCTACAACCTAGAGTCTAAACCACTCTCCAACCGAGAGTAAAAAGAAACAAGAAAAACTTTACAATCAACCTATAGCCTTGTTGGTGTATTGTGTTGTTGCACGTGGCTAAAACAAGGTCGACTTCTATACCCAGTCCAGAACGAAATCGTTGTTATACTGGACTGACTGTAGAGAACCACAGAATTTGAACTTGAAAGCTTTTTCTCACTTTTCACTTAAAATTTCTCCAAGAATGCTCGGATCTTAGAAAAGTATGTTTTAAGATCTTTTCAGTGAGATCTGAACTCTATTTATAGAGTTAGATCTCCTGGACGTTGGGAGACAGTTATTCTAACTGTCAACCAACGGATCTTAAAGCTTTTGATTTTGAAAAATTCGATTTTGAAAACAGAAAACGGTCAAAAGCACTCGAACAGTCGACTGGGTTGCCATATGAGTCGACTGGTCAGAGTTTGAATAAATTTAAACAGTTTTGTACTGCCAGTCGACTGCCAGATGTATCAGTCGACTGGTACTCAACAGTTAAATTATTTCAAACTGTTTTGACTCTTTTGTTGTTTTTGAAAAACACACATTTATGAAATAGTGAGTGTATGTGTGTGTGACAAGGCTTTACAATCAGACTAAGACTCAACAAAACTAAAAATACAATGTTTACAAGACACAACAATTTGACACATTTGAGCTTGAAGTCTTGAGTCTTGAGTCTTGATTTGAGTCTTTGAGTCTTGTCTTGAGTCTGGAATGAAGCTTTAGCCATTGTCTTTTATCTGGAGCTTTTATGCTTGCTCATTTGTTCAGCTGTAAAGTAATAAGTCCTTTGTGTATAGCACCTGTAAGATTAGCATAGATACATGTGCAATGTGTTGTGATCATCAAAATCAAGAATCAACACTATATATATTGCAGGATGTATCAAAGACAAATACCATGGTGCAATACACAAAGGAAAAGTTGATCCAATCAAGTTTCATTTAATCAAGCAAGCTTCAAGACATAAAGACAATGGCTCAAGCTCAAGTCAAAGACTCAAGTTCAAGACAAGACTCAAGTGTTTCAAATGTTTCGTATAAAGTGTCTTGTAAACAATTGTAATTTTTATTCTTTGAGTCTTAGGAACATGTAATAGCCTTGTCACACACACACTCACACATATCTTTTAATAATTGAGTGTTTTACAAAGTTAAAAGGTCGAAACAAGCTTGAATAGGTTCAGCTGTTGAGTACCAGTCGACCGTTGTTTGGAACCAGTCGACTGTCTTAGTACGAAATTGTCTGAACTCATACAAGCTCTGACCAGTCGACCCGTTATGAAAACCCAGTCGACTGTTCAATTCATTTTGACAGTATTCTAAATTTAAAAACTTATTTTTCAAATTCAAATGATTTTCTATCCGTTTTAATACTGTTTTGGGAACTTTTTTTCAACGACCCTCTGATTCCTCTTTATAAATAGAGTATAGGAATCACCATGAAAAGGTTCCAAGCATTTTCTTAAGTTGAAAGTTTTTGTTTTTGAGAAGAACAAGCTTTTAAAAGGCATACATATTCTCTAAGTCTTGGTTCGCTGAAAATCAGTCTAGTATAACATCGAATTCGTTTTAGACTGATTTCAGAAGATAGCCTATTAGCCACCATACAAAATCACAAATCACAAACAAGGCTATTGGTTATTGTAACTCTTTTTTTGTTGTTGTTTTCACTATCGAGTTGTGGGAGTGGTTCTCTCGATTGGAGAGTAGGGCTCCTAGTTATAGAGTCGGTTTTTCACTCTAGGGTGTAGAGTGGGTTTGCTCTCTCTAGTGGTGAAAGAGATCTACAGGTTTGATATAGTTGTTTTCAAACACCGTAGGAAATTCTTGTACTTTTTCAAGAATAGTGAAAAATCTCAAGTGGGTTGCTTGGGAACTGGATGTAGGTCGGGAGGACCGAACCAGAATACATCGCTGTGTTCTCTGTGGTTGACTCTCTCTGTGGTTGTATTTTCTTCACTTGCAATCTCAATTTTGTTAAGTTTTAGTTCATAAAACTTGTCTGGCAAGTCGACTGGTTTTCGCTATAAGTCGACTGGTCAGACTCGTAACTCTCAGTAAAATACTCTTCTAATCTGATGCTTCAGTCGACTGGATATCTTTTTTCAATCGACTTAATAGAACAAAAAGTTCAATTTCTTAATTAATTTTTGTACAACACTATTCACCCCCCTAGTGTTATTTGCCTTGCCTACAGGATCCAACACTTGGTATCAGAGCCTGGTTGAGTGCAATGGCAACTACTTCTAATGCAAGTGGATACCATGAAGGCCAATCCACACAAAGGCCACCCCGATTCGATGGAACTAATTACAACTATTGGAAGTGTAGAATGAAGGTCTACCTTCAATCCATCAACTATGAGATTTGGAACATGACGGAGAGAGAGTACACCGCTCCTACAATTCCTTATGCACAATGGAATGATGAAATGATGGGCAACACAATGAACAATCGAAAGGCGATGAATGCTCTATTCTGTGCTCTTACCAAAGAAGAGTTTAATCGTGTGTCTAATGCAACAACGGCGTATCAAATTTGGCACACACTTGAGGTAACTCATGAAGGTACTAACAAAGCTAAAGAATCTAAGATATATGTTCTTGTTCACAGGTTCGAGATGTTCCGCATGAAGGAGAACGAGAATGTGTCAGATATGGTCACACGGTTCACGAATATTACAAATTCTCTTGTGGCTCTTGGAAAGACGTACACTCAAGCCGAAATGGTGAGGAAAGTTCTTCGTGCCTTAACCCCTGAATGGGAGAAGAAGACCACCGTCATAGAAGAGGCCAATGATTTAACACAATACTCTCTTGAGAATCTTGTGGGAAATCTTATGGCATATGAAGTTCAACTTGAAGAACGCAAGAAGGATCTAGAACCTCAACAATCAAAGAAAAAGTCACTCGCTTTCAAAACCATATCGGACTCCGAAGATGAAGAAGATGAAGAAGAAATAACCCTGTTCACTAGAAAGATCAAGAAGTTTCTAAGGAAAGGTAAATTTAATTCCAAATTTAAAGATACTAATGAACTTCCCACTTGTTTCAAGTGTAACAAAACAGGTCATATGAAGAAGGATTGCCCATTAGAAAATGCAAAATCCAAAGGAAAGGCTCCTAACTTCAAGAAGGACAAGTACACAAAGTATATGAAGAACAAGAAGGCATATCAAGCAACTTGGGACGATAATGACTCTTCATCGGAAGAAGAGAATGAAGAGACAAACGATGTTGCGAATGTATGCTTCATGGTTACACAAAACGAAGTAAGTGATAACTTTGATTCAAATGACTTATTAGATGCTTTTAATGAGATTTTTCAAGAACTTAAGAAGGAGAACATTAGAGTTAAATACTTAGAAAAAGTAAAGCAAACACTTTCTCAAGAGAATCTTGACTTAAATTTTGAAGTCAAGTCTTTAAATTCTAGACTTTCTAATTTGGATATAGATCTTGTATCTCTTAAAAATATTTATGAAGAGATATCCAAGAATGTATCTAAATTTAACAAAGGAAAGGAGAATTTAAATGAAGTTCGCCAAAAACAAGTTCAAACTAATATGAAATTTGGACTTGGTTTTCAAAAGTCCCTTGAAAAATATCATGTCTCTAAGAACACTAGTAGTAATAAGTCTGAATCTTTCTCTAGTGTTAAGAATAAATTATATGAGGTTTTTGAAAAATCACAAACTGTTATTTTCCATGAACAGAGTAATTCTGTAGTTCAGACCAGTCGACTAAACCTAAATTTTAGTCGCCTGTCCAGAGATTCTGAGTCTTACTCAAAGAAACGAAAACCTCAGATAAGTCGACCTATTTCAGCTCCCTATCGACTGGCTTATAATAACAGTCGACTGAAAGGTTCGATAAAGTCGACTGGACAGAGCAAAAATATTTGGTTTCCAGTTAACCTGAGTCTAAAAGATAGAATTACTTATATAAATTCATATGTTCTTAATTTATGTAATTCTGTAGATTATATTCGTGCTTTTGGTGGAAAATCAAACTCACTTTGGGTTTGGTTTTCCAAAAACTAATCCCTTTCGGACCCAATAAAAAGGGTACCATATTCACAATGTTTATTTTATAGGTACCTAAAAGAGAACGTTGGATACTTGACAGCGGATGCTCCAAGCATATGACTGGTCATGCTAACCTTCTTTCTTCCATACAAGAGATTGATGAAGGAACGGTCACTTTCGATGACAACAACAAAGGGAAGGTTATTGGTATAGGCATGGTCGGTAAGAACGCTGCCCCTACTATAGAAGAAGTTTTTCTTGTTAGTGGGTTAAAGCATAATCTGTTACATATTAGCCAATTGTGTGATAAGGGATATAAAATTGTTTTTGAAAAAGATACATGTTTAATTTATGATTTTACCAAGCAAAAGCTAATTTTTCAAGGCTTTAGGAAAAATAATATTTATGAGTTATGTTTAAAATCAAATAATTTTTCGAATGATTTTTGCTTAGTAGCTTCAAACAATGATTCTTGGCTTTGGCAAGAGAG
This sequence comes from Hemerocallis citrina, assembly GCA_017893485.1. Taxonomy (NCBI): domain Eukaryota; kingdom Viridiplantae; phylum Streptophyta; class Magnoliopsida; order Asparagales; family Asphodelaceae; genus Hemerocallis; species Hemerocallis citrina. The sequence goes on along the minus strand of CM030361.1, from coordinate 234,943,351 downwards.
ATTTGGCAATGTGAATATGAAAAATATTACTAAATTGTCTAAGTACAACATAGTTAAAGGACTGCCAAGATTATCCTATAAAAAGGATAAGTTATGTGATGCATGTCAACTAGGTAAACAAGTTAAATCTACTTTTAAAATAAAAGAAATGATTTCTACTATTAGGCATCTCGAATTAATCCATATGGATTTATTTGGTCCTACTAGAGTCGCTTCTCTAAATAAAAGTAGGTATGTATTTGTTTTAGTAGATGATTTTTCAAGATTCACATGGGTTTTCTTTTCAAAACATAAGAATGATGCCTTTGAAGTATTTGAAAATTTTTGTAAACGGATTCAAAATCAAAAATTTCTAACCATAGTCACTATTAGAAGTGATCATAGTGGAGAATTTGAGAATGAAATATTTTCAGAATATTGCAACAAGAATGGTATAACACATTCATTTGCATTTCTTAGAGCTTCACCACAATATAGAGTGGTTGAAAGAAAGAATAGGACTTTGCAAAAGTGTGCACATACTGTGCTTGTTGAAAGCAATTTGCCTAAGTAATTCTGGGCTGAAGCTGTTTCAACAGCATGTTATGTTTTAAATGTAATTTTGATTAGGCCTAAGCTTAATAAAACATGTTATGAACAATGTTTTGATAGAATTCCTAAATTATCATACTTTAAAGTATTTGGTTGCAAGTGTTTCATTTTAAACACTAAAGATTATTTAGATAAATTTGATCCTAGATCAAATGAAGGTATCTTCATTGGATACTCAAATAGGAGTAAGACATGTAGAATTTTCAATAAGTCAACTTTGACTATTGAAGAATCTATGCATGTTTTGTTTGATGAATCTCTGCTTTGATCTACAATTATTGAAGATGATGAAAATGTTTCATCACCTTTAAATAACGTTATTAAATCACTAGAACAAACTACCCTAGCAGATAAGTCGACTGTTAAGAAAGTCAAGTCGACTGATATGAATCAGTCGGCTGATGGACTAGTTAAGTTGATTAATCCTGTTGTGATGACTCAAACGTTACCAAAATCATTTGTTGAAGTTAGAGATCATCCCCATGACTTAATAATTGGTGATATCTCACGTGGTATTCAAACAAGATCTCATGTTAACATGATTTCTCATATGGCTTTCTTGTCGGATTTTGAACCGAAGAGTATACAAGAAGCTTGTGAGAATGAATTTTGGATGAATGCCATGCAAGATGAATTAAACCAATTTATAAGAAATGGTGTATGGGATTTAGTTCCACGACCCCGTGATCATACTATAATTGGTACCAAATGGGTATTCAAAAAATAAGTTAGATGAATCAGGACAAGTCGTTAGGAACGAGGCTAGATTAGTTGCTCAAGGATATAATCAAGAAGAATGCATAGATTTCGATGAAACATATGCTCCTGTTGTTAGACTAGAATCAATTAGGATCTTATTATCTTTTGCATGTTTTATGAACTTTACACTTTTTCAAATGGATGTTAAAAGTGCTTATCTTAATGGTTTTATTAAGGAAGATGTTTATGTTAAGCAACCATCTAGTTTCGAACATGAACAATTCCTAAACCATGTATTTAAATTGAAAAAGGCTTTATATGGTCTTAAACAAGCACCTTGTACTTGATATGATAGGTTAAAGACTTTTCTATTAGAAACTGGTTTCGAAATAGGTAAAGTAGATACAACCTTGTTTATTAGGAAAATAGAGACCGATATCCTAATCATACAAATATATGTAGATGACATAATTTTTGGATCTACTAGTAGCAATCTCTGTTAAGAGTTTGCTAATACCATGAAAAATGAGTTTTAGATGAGTCACATAGGTGAACTCAATTATTTCCTTGGACTACAAATAAAGTAGTCGCATAATGATATATTTATTAATCAAGAAAAATATACTAAGGAATTACTCAAACGGTTTGGCATGAATAACACTAGTAGTAAGACCACACCTATGGCTACTACTACTATACTTGACAAAGATGAATTAGATAAGAGTGTCGATCAAAAACTCTATCGAGGAATAATTGGCTAACTCTTATATATAACTGCTATTAGACCAGACATTATCTTTAATGTATGTTTGTGTGCTAGATATAAGTCAAGTCCGAAAGAGTCGCACTTAAAAGCTGTGTAACACATTTTAAGATACATTAAAGGCACATCTGAGTATGGTTTATTCTATCCACGCACCGATAATTTTCAACTTTTGTCGTATAGTTATGCAGATTTTGCTGGTAGTCAAACTGACCATAAAAGTACTAGCGGTACTTGTCACTTTTTGGGACATTCACTAGTATCTTGGTGCAGTAAAAAGCAAAATTCAGTATCCTTATCTACTACAGAAGTTGAATATATTGCTGCAAGTTTGGGTTGTGCCCAAATTTTGTGGATGAAACAAACCCTATTAGATTATGGTATTTCATTTTCAAAACCTGCTATAATGTGTGATAATACCAGTGCCATTAATTTATCTAAAAATCCGATTCGACACTTACGTACGAAACACATTGATATTAGACTTCATTTTCTATGTGATTATGTTTTAACGGGAGATATATCTTTGGATTTTATTTCTACTGATAAACAAGTAATAGATATCTTTACCAAACCACTTAATAAAGACACATTTATCAACTTTAGAAGAGAACTAGGAATCTGTGTGTTTTCATGATATTTCTTGAATTTTTAACTTGTGTAAGTCGACTTAAAGATATTTTCCAGTCGACTGACCAAGTATTTTTAATTTGTCTATTTTACTGAATTTTATGCTCTAGACAGTCAACTGTGTACAGTACTAAGTCGACTGACAGACATATTACTTGATGTTTTCGCTTGGTTCTCATTGCTGTCGACTCAGTCAACTGTCTTCAAACCCAGTCGACTTATAAAGTATTTTCGTTGTTCTTATTATTGGTGAATCTTGTGTTCTGAACAGTCGACTGTATATGTAACCAGACGACTGATAGAAAGTTTTTACTTGTTGTTTCTTTTGGTTTAATTTTCTCTTGACTAAGTCGACTGATATAAAAACCAGTCGACCGTCATCAGCTTGGTTTTTTCTGATTTCGAATCGTTACTTAAACTGCGGCATCTCTCTTTTCACCCTATTGTCGATCTCGACCCTTCATTCAAACCAACTCTTAATCCAAGCCCTTCACTCTTAGTAAAAGCCCTAAAATCTCTTACCCCTCTTTTTTTCACTTTCACCTTTCACTTTTGCTTTCAAAACCCTCAGTCGGATGCTCTTGGTGTGCTTGATGATTTCAGAAATTGAAGCTCTTGGATTTGAGATCTCCATCCAGATTTGAGTTTCCTTTCCATTTCGAAATCTGTTTCGAGTCTCTTGAAGCTATTTTGTTTCTTTCTCGTGTTATTGGGTAAAAAAATTTCTTGATCATTCACTCTTTTTAAGTTTCCTAGTTTGTAAACTATGCCTAAACCTAAGAGAGCTAGAGATTCTAATGTTGAAGAAGGTCAATCTTCTCAGAATTACCTTCAATATCTTAGGAATCCCAACCTTGTTGAGAAATTCTTTCTCATATGTCAAATTGCTATCTTTTCGGGGAGATTTGTCAATTTTCCTGATTTAGATAGGTTCCCCTTAGCCCCATTATTTGAACAATGTGGGTTATTTGACTTGCTTTCTCTTGTCAATCAACCCTATTACTATCAACAACTTATATATTTGTTTTATACAAATATGAAAGTTGCCACTTCTGAGGATGGTAGCGAAATATTTCTCCTTACATCGGTGAAACATATTCGCATGAAACTAACCTCTAAAAAATTAGGGATTATCTTGAGTATTCCGAATGAAGGGATGGATTTAGGGGAAATTGAAATGGATGACGACTCTAAACTGTCCAAATTTACTTCCCAAATTGCGGTCCACCTATGACAAACAAGTCAATTACACCGCTTGCTAAACTTGTTGCAAGAATTCTGTCATATAACATTATCCATAAAACGGGTAGCTACGACCAATTCTCTTTCGAATTGCAACAAGCGGTGTATGCCATTTTCGGAAACATCCAAATAAATTGAAGTCGAGTCATTTTCAATCGTCTCCATAAGGCTCATACTTCTTTTCTTCCTTTCGGTGCTTTACTTACTTATATCTTCAAATTCTATGAAGTTGATCTTTCTTCTGAGTCTAGTGTTGTCACTCATTAAGAGTCTTTGATCGTGCGAGTTTAGCTCGTTTGAATATTCTTAACTCTCCTCCTAGGTCTCCTCAAGGGAATGTCCCTCATATTCCTTTAGCCACTACAGGTCGTAGGTCCTCTGCCTCTAGTTCGTCTTGTCCTATAACTGTTTTTTCCGATCCTGATAGTCTTCATCATTCTGTCAACTATCCCATGGATCGTCAAGATACCCTTGAGGCCAGTCTTGCAAACCTAATCCACTTGTTCACCCACCAATTTCCACCTCCTCCTTCTGCCTCCCAAGGTACTGCTGACGAAGATGAAAACTGAATTGATGTATTTTCTAATATATATATTTTTTTGTTATTGTAATTTTTCGTTATGTTTTCTGTATTTCACTTTTACGCAGTATTTGAAACCATGTACTTCAATTTCCTTTCTATCAATTAGTTATGGTTTTGCAATATGTTTGTTCTTTTTGCAATGCTTTCCATTATGTTATTGTTTCTTTCCTCCTTTTTTTGTTGATGACAAAGGGGGAAAGGAAGTGTTTGTTTTGTGCATATCTTTAACTTGTGAATGTTGTACATTAGTTAGGGGGAGCATTTTTAATTATTATTGTTATTGTAAGCTATTGTGTTGTCATCATCAAAAAGGGGAAGAATGTTGATTCTTGGTTTTGATGACTACAACACAATGCAAAGTTATGCTACCACCTATATATATTGCAGGATGTATCAAAGACAAATACCATGGTGCAATACACAAAGGCAAAGTTGATCCAATCAAGTCACATTTGATCAAGCAAGCTTCAAGACATAAAGACAATAGCTCAAGCTCATGTCAAAGACTCAAGTTCAAGACAAGACTCAAGTGCTTCAAATGTTTTGTATAAAGTGTCTTGTAAACAATTGTAATTTTTATTCTTTGAATCTTAGGAACTTGTAATAGCCTTGTCACACACACACTCACACATATCTTTTAATAATTGAGTGTTTTACAAAGTTAAAAGGTCGAAACAAGCTTGAATAAGTTCAGCTGTTGAGTACCAGTCGACCGTTCTTTGGAACTAGTCGATAGTCTTAGTACAAAATTGTCTGAACTCATACAAGCTCTGACCAGTCAACTCGTTATGGCAACCCAGTCGACTGTTCAAGTCGTTTCGACAGTATTCTGAATTTAAAAACTTGTTTTTCAAATTCAAATGATTTTCTATCCGTTTTAATACAGTTTTGGGAACTGTTTTGCAACGTCCCTCTGATTCCTCTCTATAAATAGAGTATAGGAATCACCATGAAAAGGTTCCAAGCATTTTCTTAAGTTTCAAGTTTTTGTTTTTGAGAAGAACAAGCTTTTAAAAGGCATGCATATTCTCTAAGTCTTGGTTCTCTGAAAATCAGTCTAGTATAACATCGAATTCGTTTTAGACTGATTTCAGAAGTTAACCTATTAGCCACCATACAAAATTACAAATCACAAACAAGGTTATAGGTTATTGTAACTCTTTTTTTGTTGTTGTTTTCACTCTCGGGTTGTGAGAGTGGTCCTCTCGGTTGGAGAGTAAGGCTCTTGATTATAGAGTCGGTTTTTCACTCTAGGGTGTAGAGTGGGTTTGCTCTCTCTAGAGGTGAGAGTGGTCTACAGGTTTGACATAGTTGTTGTCAAACATCGTAGGGAATTGTTGTACTTTTTAAGAATAGTGAAAAATCTCAAGTGGGTTACTTGGGGACTAGATGTAGGTCGGGAGGACCGAACCAGGATACATCGCTGTGTTCTCTGTGGTTGACTCTCTCTGTGGTTTTATTTTTTTCACTTGCAATCTCAATTTTGTTAAGTTTTAGTTCATAAAACTTTTCTGGCAAGTCGACTATTTTCCGCTATATGTCAACTGGTCAGACTCGTAACTCTCAGTAAAATACTCTTCTAATCTGACGCTTCAGTCGATTGGATATCTCTTTTCAGTCAACTTAACAGAACGAAAAGTTCAATTTCTTGATTAATTTTTATACAATACTATTCACCCCCCCCCCCCCCCAGTGTTATTTGCCTTGCCTACAGGATCCAACATTATCTAGTGGAGAAATTATAAATTAAACCCATGGAATTAACTTTCTCTATGGACAATGTAGTAATGTGAAAACTTAATAAAAATGTTGTTTTATAGAGAACAATTTTTTTTATAGTTCAAGTTGTAGAACTATGAACAATTCATGCAAGTTGGGTAATATTTTTCTTTATTTTGCGAATAGACTGTTATAGGATTTATTTCAGGCTATTACACTAATGTTGAAGGAACTTATTCTCAGGAAATGATAAAAATAATAATAATACGAAGATAATGAGAGATCAAAATTTTAAAGTAGTTTAGAAATAGAGGGTTGCAATAAAAGAATAACAATAGTAATATAATTAGATGAAGAGGCTTGATAGCCTGGTCTTAGTGTGTGGGTGTGAGCGCTGTATACAGCGACCAGAGGTCGTGAGTTCGAACTCCACTGGGGGGTTTTCTTTTTAAAACTCATAGAAAAATGTTAAATAGTAAGTGGAAACTAAAATGGAAATTGTGTTTAGAGTTTGCACAACAGTGAGTTGGCAAGTTGGTTGTTGGGTGCACTTGGGGTTGTGGTTTGGTTCACTGTGCGCCTTGGTTCGATCTCGTCTCTCTCGCACTTCAGGACCTGGATGCCATTGGTCTCTTTGCTTGGCAAGCGTCAGTGTTGGTGCATCTTTAAATCGTCGATTGAAACTGGGAGAGAGGGATCGAAAGCAGAGGCTCGGGTGTACACATATTGTTTTTTAATATTTTTTGGGCTTTTTCATGCTTCTAAAAAATGGAGAAAATTGTAAAATTATTTTTGAATAGTATTAGAACATTTGGAAATAATTCTATACTATTTTAAGATGTATTTTGGAGATTAAACTTTAGATTAAATAATGTACTAGATGAATCTAATTTATAGTCTAAATTCAAGGGTGTTTGTTTATGTAAAAAATGAGATTAAATTTGGGAGTGGAATACAAATTTAGAACCTACCTTTGAAAAATTGCATTGGGATTAAATTATTGAAAAAAGTAAATGATTGGGATGTTTGTGCAAAGATAAAAGCATGGTTAAGAGACGAAAATATGAAGAATATTTATATTTAGTTTAATCATAAGAAGCTTACGACACGTAAGGAGGTATATTTGAAATTTGATAATTCAAAATGAATGTATGAACAAATCAAATGAATTATGAATGAGAAATTGTGTAGTTGAGGTTAAGTTAACCTGTATGATCGTGGTTTGAGATGTTGGAATCTAGAGGCTGAGCGAGACCCATAGATACCGGCAAGTTATGATAAATAAAATTTTAGAAGTAGCCAGTGTGGGCTAACATTTCTCCGTGTGTTGATTTAAGTCCGGTAGGATAACCTAGCTCTAGGTTGTGATGATTATAATTAAACCTAAGGACAGACACTAGGGGGGGATGTGATGAAGTATGGGCAAACATGAGTATGAGGGCCTCATATTATTCGCGATGGGAGATTATCTCAAGAATTATCGGGGTGTGAGGAATGATGTTCAAGATCACTCGCGTTGTCGGATCTATCTTCAGAATTATCGGGATCAAGGCGACGCTCATGGGATATTTGTGTGATGAGGTACCATATGACTCGTGGTGTGGGTTTCATCTTCAGAATTATCGGGGTGTGATGCGTGATGTCCGAAAATCACTCACGGTGGGAGAATGATTCTCAAGAATTATCAGGGTTATGACTCGCAGTGTGGGTTTCATCTCCAGAATTATCGGGGTTGCGGCTCGCGATGGGAGAATGATTATTGGGGTGGTACTAGATACTCACAGGATATCTAAACCTTAAATTAGTCACCATAGTAGGATTTCATAACTAGGGATTGAACCCTATAATGAGGAGTATGATAAGACCTTGCCCTCAGACCTATGTAGTATGGAATGCATAGAATCTGAAAAAGCATTTATTAGTGTCACCGTAGGTAGAAAATGGCTGCATTAGGCATTAAGTTCATATCATACACTGACATAATTAGGATAGTCACTTTATGTTTTCTGCATTCGAGTTTGTAACTGTTAAGATGGTGAAATCGCTATATTATAGCATTGCGTCAGTTGTATGCAACTGATGTGCCCACAATTTTTTAGTTGCAGGACCGGTTTGGCATGGACTTGAAGTCACTGTGAGGGATGCCATAAGATTGAAGAGCTTCCATTATCACTTGTATTACTTATTCATTTCTGCTGTGTTATTGTAAAGAACAATGTTGTAAATGAAAAAAATTTAAATTTCTTGTATATTTGTACGAAATTGAAGTGAAAGATCCTATTTTCCTACAAATTACCTGTGTTTGGAATTCAGGGAGTTACAGTACGGACTTCGACCCTAACAGGAGATTTCCTTACAATCTCCCAAGTCCTTGCCGCTCAGCATGGACTTCGACCCTAATGGAAAGATTTTTTACAATCTCCCAAGTCATTGCCGCTCGGCATGGACTTTGACGCTAGAAGACTTTTTACGATCTCTCAAGTTCTTGCCACTCGGCATGGACTTCGACCCTAACGGGAGATTTTGTAAAATTTGCCAAGTCCTTATCGCTGGGCACGGACTTCAACCCTAACGAGATATTTCATTACAATCTCCTAAGTCCTCGCCACTTGACATGGACTTTGAACCTAATGGGGAGAGTTTTTACAATCTCCTATGTCTTTGTCGCTCGGCATGGACTTCAGTGCTAACGGAAGATTTTTTAAAATCGCCCAAATCCTCGCCGCTTGGCATGGACTTCGACCCTAATGGGAGATTTCCTACAATCTCCAAGTCCTCGCCGCTTGGCATGGACTTCGACCCTAATGGGAGATTTCCTACAATCTCCAAGTCCTCGCCGCTTGGCATGGACTTTCACCATAATGGGATATTTTTGACAAATTCCTATGTCCTCGCCACTCGGTACAAGCTTCGACTCATATAGTCTCTTAAGTTCTCAAGCTCGGCCTGCGCCTCAAGCTCAACACAGACTTAGCACCAAACTGGTTGAGGCGATCATCCTATCACCTGCAGACAGCTAGGGATAGAGCAACCATACTCAAAAATTAACTCCTACTATCAGTGGGTGGTAGGATAACCACATGAACCAAGATGCTCTCCAAAAGCTTGAAACCCCAAATGAGATGTAGTATAACTCCAGTGGAGTCCGAGCTCTGAAGCGATCACCCCATCACTCGTGGCAGCTAGGGACATAGCGACCATACTCATCGCTTTACCCCTAACTGTCAGCGGGTAGTAGGAGAACCACTTAAGCTAAAGCAACTAACTAAAGCCTATAGAATAAGGGGAGCTTGTATAGGCTACAGGAGGAAAGCGTCATCGAAAACTTCAACGATGATGTGGAAAGTTCTGGATCACACATTCTCATCTAACGGTTGTTAAGGAGTTGCCGCCACACAACCCTAAGCCAGCATTTCGAATTCCAACATTGTGCAATTAAAAAGACGCAACAATTTTCAAGACAAATATTTTGAATTCCAAGGTGATGCGTTTACACAAGGCAGTCAGGAATCGAGCTCCATCAATAGAAAAAGATATTACACAACCGGCGATGCCATGAAGATTACAACAAGATGCAACAAGATACAACCAGAATACAGCAAAGCATGAAAGTCAACCGAACGACCTGCTCCTCTGTCTAGAGGGCCTTAAGCCAAGGCCGACCAGGTCAGGTCCAACCAAGCGGGACTGCTCATTTGCTAGCCTATCGGCTTCTCCTCTAGGGGTGGCCATTGTGGACGCCCCAACCACTGAACTCTGAGCGTCACCAGGGTTCAGCGGATCCAGTCTAAGGGTCAGAGAAGGCCATCCCTTCCCAGAGAGGCAGTTCGGGACCCTGCACCCTAAATGCGATCTTCAATTTGTATATCTCCAGCCCCTTCTCCACCAACATTTCACGTAAGAACAAGTTAGCCGAACGGGGTGCCCCAACCAAGGTCGACGTTGATAGGAATCACCTGAGACCGATAAACGGGTCTCAACGCTCCCTAGATCCCGGTCGACCATTGCCTTCTTCAGGCGAACCAACTCTATACTCAATTGTTGCGACCTCTTAAGACAAAAGGATAATGCCGCCTCCCGATCCCTTGCCTCCTTATGGTGGCGTACCAAGCTAGACTCCAAGGATTTCACCTTACCCCTAAGATATTCGAGCTTAGCACCACGGGGATCGGCTTAGGTAGGATCGATCATCTGATAAAAGAAGAGAGAGACATGTCACTCTGAACTCCTAGACTTGGTCAAATCACAGAACACAAAACATCAAGTACAAAAGCTCAGTTCAAAAATCTTTTGCATTCATCAATAAATTTCCATACAAAAGCGGTGATGAGTCCACGTTCAGCAAATACATGAAAAATAAAGAAGAAAAATGAAAAGGAGATAACTACTATTTGGGAGAGGAGGGCACCTCTTCGACTTCCACAGTGTTAACCCTGGGAGATCCGAGTTCGGCTGTCCTCATGGGCAGGCGAGCGAGCATTGCCCTTGTCATCACCTCCCCCGAGAGTGAGTGGGAGCTCGGGAAACTTCATGAAGTAGTGGAAACCCTCGAACTTGAGATGGGGGTACTTTCGCAGTGCGTGCTCGAGGGCCCGATCGTAACCTCGATCCTGGACGAAGATAACCTTGTCGATGTCGCCCAGATTTGCGGCCTGCAGCTTCTTTTTGTTCTCTGCAGGAGGGTCTTCTCCTTCCCCAGCCGAGCTTGGCCTCAGTGAGGGTGGCTAGCTCCGCCTTCAAGCCCCGCTCGTGAGTTTTTACAGCTTGGACAAGCAACTTCTGCTCCTTCATCTCTCTCTCATACCATTTAGAGTTTTGCTCAGCCTGAAGGAGATCGCGGGCATAACGCCTCCTCAGCTTCACCCCTTGCAGAGTCACCTGTGAACGAAGAGGAAAGACTTTTTCAAGGCCGTGAATTGATCACAAAGCGAAGCATAGAGAACACTTACCACCATGTCAGTCCGAGCCTACTTCATGAAGCACGGCTCGAGGTTGCGAGGCTCTCCCTGTCCCGAGGGGTGGCCACATTCTCCACCGCCTTGATCGCCAGTAAACCTTCGGTTAAAGATTCTGCCGACTTCACGGACCAGTTGGGGGCCCTTGGCACCAGCCCCACCTCCCCCAACAGTCTCCCTGGCCTCGGCATGGATGGGCAAGAGACCAAACTTGGCCACCTCGGCAACCTTAAGGTTTCTGGGGCTCGGCACTGCCTTGGCCGAGCTGGAGGTTCATGAAAACCCCGAAGCCTTCAACTTTTTAGATTTCGTCTTGGAAGCCCCCTCGGATGCGACTATGGCGGGCCTCTTCTTCTGCTTCTGCTGCTCGACCACCTTCTTTTTTGCCAAGAAGGCCCTTCTTGCTTCGATTTCTACATCATCCATAACTGCATAAGAAAACACGAACTGTGAGAACGAAGGGAAAATGATAGATAAAGAAAGAAAATGAAAAACATACAGGGTTCGATGGGGTTCAGTCCAATCATCGCTAAGTGCCTCTCTGTCACATCCGCTCAGGAGATGCGACCTTTAGCGATGATCCGTTCCACATCCTCCTTCTCCTCCTTCTTAAAGTCCTTCTTCGAGGGATTTTCATTAGGTTTGTGGAAGGACCATCTCATCGGGATCTCCCAGGGAACCTAGTTCCGAACGATGAAATACTTCTCTTTCCATTCCTCGATGTAGTCCGTGTGGCCATGGACTACCCACCTATGGGGGTGAGGAGAGATATAATAGACCCCCCTCATACGTCCCTACCGACTAGATCCATATATAGTCTACAAAATATTTCAACTTCAAGGGAACCACCATCTCTTCGCAGAGCAACATAAAAGCACACGATTTTCTTCCAAGAGTTTGGGTCGTACTGCATCAGACTCAGCCATGCCCATGAAAATACTTCCTTAAAAAATGGGCATATAGGCAACCTCAACCCCGAGCTAAAGGCGTCGAGCAAAAACGAACAGAACAAAGGGGCTAGATTATCCGTTGGTCGAAGCCCCGAGTTTAACACCATCAACTCATAGTCCAGGGGAATGAAATAGCTCGCCCATATCAATGGAAGGTCGGTGCTTGTCAGTATGCTCTGGATCGTCTGTCCTGCTCCTCTAACGGCTCGGAGAGGAACGTTGCCACCTGTATCAAACCAAATTCTCAAGGTTGTCTAAGTACGTTCTGTTCAAAGCCAGCAGCTGAAGATAGGGGATGTCGAGCCCGCCCTTCGGCTAAAATTCAATGGGCAATCCAGGGATATCAGGAAGACTCCATTTTAGCCTTTCCCCGAATTAGGGGTCCCTTAGGGTGAAGGTCGATGCTAGCCGTCTCAAATTCACGGTCCCCTCGGGCAAGTCAACCTCCTAGGCTCTGCCCTTGTCCTTTTCCCCCTTATCTACTACTTCATTATCACCATCACCCATAGATCCCTCCTCGGTTGCCAAATTCATCTCCACTTCCTCCATCTCCTCTTCCTCACCCTCGTCCACATCCACTGGTTCACCTTCACCGACCACCTCTAGCTCTTCGACCACTTTATCTGAATCACTCGATTCCACCACAAAAGGTCTTCGACTTAGGATAGGCTCGACCTTGTGGACCTCCTAGACTTCTTCCCATGATGTGGATTTAGAAGAAGCTTGTTGGACTTTTCTAGAAGGAGAACCGTTGTCACCTCGGCCAGACATGGAGGCAAAAGAACCGGACTGAACCCTTGACATAATATAAAAATACCAATCTAGTTGTCTGAAAAGACGTCGAAAAGCTAGTCACCGGTGCCTAAACAGAACCTAGAGAGAAACTCTGAAACAAGTGAGAGAAAGTAAATAGAATAATAAGAAGGGGGAGTATATATAAATGACTCACATCCACATCTATTTCCACAAGCAATCTTGACCATCCAATTTGATCCAACGGTAGATAATGTAAAGATTCATCGGTTTCCCAAATGGTGACGTTGGCCGAGTCACATGCAACTCATGTACCTTTTCCATGGCCACTATGAGCACAAACTGGTTCTCAAAAAATTTGCAAGTGTGAAACGCTCGATGCTCGACAGTGACTTCGAGCCACCCACAAGGTTTCCTATAATCTTGCTGTCACTCGGCGCTTAGCAGTGACTTTGGGCCACCCACGAGGTTTTATACAACCTTGCTGTCGCTCGGCGCTCGGTAGTGACTTTGAGCCACCTATAAGGTTTCCTATAGCTTGACTATCACTCGGCGCTCGGTAGTGACTTCGAGCCACCCACGAGGTTTCCAACAAACTTTATGTCGCTCGGTGCTTAGCAGTGACTTCGAGCTGCCCATAATGTTTCCTATACTTTGCTGTCACTCGGCGCTCGACAGTGACTTCAGGCCACCCAAGAAGTTTCCCACAATCTTGCTGTCGCTCAGTGCTCCGCAGTTACTTTGAGCCACCCAAAAGGTTTCCAACTGCCTTACTATCACTCGACGCTCGGTAGTGACTTCGAGCCACCCACGAGGTTTCCTGCAACCTTGCTATCACTCGATGCTCGGCAGTGACTTCGAGTCAGCCACAAGGTTTCCTACAACCTATCTACGCTCGGCGCTCGATAATGACTTTGAGCTGCCTACCAGGTTTTCTATAATCTTGCTACGCTCGGTGATCAGTAGTGAATTCGAGCCACCGATGAGGTTTCCTACAACCTCACTCTCTATCAGTACTCGGTAGTGACTTCGAGCCACCTACAAGGTTTCCTACAACCTTGCTGTCGCTCGGTGCTCGACGGTGACTTCGAGCCACCCACAAGGTTTCCTATAATCTTGCTACGGTCGGTGCTCGGTAGTGACTTCGAGCCACCCACGAGGTTTCCAACAACCTTGCTGTCGCTCGGTGCTTAGCAGTGATTTCGAGCCACCGACTAGGTTTCCTATAGCTTTGTTGTCACTCAGCGCTCGACAGTGACTTCAGGCCACCCAAGAAGTTTCCCACAATCTTACTGCCTCTCGGTGCTCGGCAGTTACTTCGAGCCGCCCACAGGGATTCCAACTGCCTTACTATCACTCGGCACTCGGTAGTGACTTCGAGCTACCCACAAGGTTTCCTACAACCTTGCCATCGCTCGGTGCTCGGCAGTAACTTCGAGTCACCCACAAGATTTCCTACAATTTATCTACGCTCGGCGCTCGATAGTGACTTCGAGCTGCCTGCCAGGTTTCTTATAATCTTATTACGCTCAGCGCTCGGCAGTGACTGTAACACCCCGAATTTCAAATAAGACCGAATTCAAAGTTCCACAGGATCTTTACACTTCACTTCGTACAATTTTATAAGGAATTTAAAACTTTTATTAAATCAGAGTTACATTTAATTTACACTTAAACAGCGGAAGCAATTTACAAAAATTACATGAATAAAAAGTACAACACTTGAATCATTCTTTAAGCAGCATGCAAACTTTAAGCTTGTCAATCACTTTATCCTGCATCGAAACTGTGGGCACGTCAGTTCATTCAACTGACGCTAGAATATAATACATCAATTTTCTCTTACTTAGAAAGCACATTCTTGTCACAAACAGAACTACGGGGACTATCCTATTAATGTCGTGTAATGAATGTGCACTTAGTCCTTGATGCAGTTATTTATTTATATGACACTAATGTGCAGTTTTTCAGAGTCTATGCAGCCCATACTACATAGGTCTGAGGGCAAGCCCTAAACCATTCTTCATCTTATAGGGTTCAATTCCTCGCTATGACCTAATCTACTACAGTAACTACGGTAAGTATCCAAGGTGTTCTATGAGTTACGAGCCCATGTCCAGGAACCCTGGAGAGAATCCCACGCCCTGACACATGACTTATCATGCAGGCATCCTGTGGTCAATTCACCTCCTACCATAGACGATGGCACCACCTGTAGTCACTAGACCACCCCACAAGCGTCGCCACCGGGACGGTATCCTGGAGTAGTATCCACGCCCTATTCATGATGCATCATGGGGTCATCATGTGAACACTCTCACACCGTCAATCCAATGGCCCTCATACTCATGTTTTTCTCTTAATTTCATCACATCTCCACTTATGTGTCTATTCCTTAATTTATTTGAATCGTGAATAAAATCAATCCCCTAGAGTTAGCAGTCCTACTATATCGGTCTTAACCATTAATTCAATAACACGACCCAATCTTTGTCTTTTCATAAAACTTATCTCAACAATTTCATTCGATGCGGGTATGAGGGTTAGCTACACTCTAGTTCTTAATCTCATTTCATGTTCACAGGATTGAGTATTCACACTCATAAATTCTTTCTCATAAATCAACATGATTTCCATTCCATTTCTGTGTATCAGTTTCATACATAAAGTGCCAATTTCAAATTATTCCTTGCACATTTAAAATTAAACTCCGCATAATCCATTTATTTCTCACATTATTATTTCTTTCCTTTACTTGGTTCAAAACCACGATTATATCTTCATTTAACTTCCCAACATATAAATAGCACAATTTCATGAATAAAAGTCCATAATAAATCACTCTATAAGTTTCCATACAAAATTCATTTCATAAACTTCATACACTTTTCTCTAGAATTAAATCATATTTTTATTCACACAAATATCAACTCCATCGAGTTCTTTTAATAGTCTTTAATTAAATTTTTTGGTTCTAAATCCCATTTTATTAGACCAAATATTGTAGAAATATTTTTCTTAAGATCTGGATATTTTAAACATAATTATAATATATTTTTTGGAATTTTTAAAGTCCAAAAAACTCAGAATAAACCCAAAAAAAAAAAAAAAAACTATCTTTAAACGCCAAACCCAAGTTTCGAACTCGAGACCCAAGGCACACCTTTAGGCTTTCTAGAAAAAGAGAAGAAATAGGATTACTTGTTTATGAAAAATAATTTTAAAGAAACATGTGCATAAATTTGCATGTGCACAACACGTGGATCAAACAACTCTATTTAATTAAGATTTGAAAATCCAGGATGTTACAACACTCCCTCCTTAGAATAGTTCTATCCCCGGAACTACACTTAAAGAGTGAGAAAAGCAAAACTGCAAGAAAAGAAAAGAAGTTACAAAACACAAATCAGACGAGGAGCTCAGGGTGATCCTTCAACATCATCTCCTCAGATTCCCAAGTACCCTCTCCAACCAACTGGTTTCTCCAGACTAGTTTGACCATCGGTATCATCTTGTTCTCAAGACTTTCTCCCGACGATCCACAATCTCAACCGGGAGCTCAATGTAACTCAGATCCAGTTGCAAACCTTCCAGCACTTCGGCCAAATGGTGACTTGGATCTGGAGTATAACCTCTCAGCATAGACACATGAAAGACATTGTGTACCTGAGACAACTCTTCTTGTAACTCCAACCGGTAAGCAGTTTTCCTAATCCTTTTCAATATCTTATATGGGCCTATGAACCTCGGGGTTAACTTTCCACCTCTGCCAAAACGGATTACACCTGTACTAGTTGATACCTTTAGAAAGACAAAGTCACCTTCCTCAAACTCAAGATCCCTCTTCCAGTTGTCTGCATAGCTCTTCTGCCTGCTCTGAGCATCCACCAACCTCTTCCTGACCAAATCGATCTTTTCAGAGGTCTGCTGCACAATCTCAGGCCCAAACATCTGGCACTCTCCCACTTCAAACCAACAAACAGGTGTTCTGCACTTCCTGCCATACAATACGGCGCCATCCCAATACTGTTCTGAAAACTGTTGTTGTAGGCAAACTCCACTAGAGCTAGATGCCTTTTCCAACTGCCTCCAAAGTCTAGAACATAACACCGAAGCATATCCTCAAGAATACGATTGACTCTCTCGGTTTGCCCATCGGTCTGAGGATGGAAAGTAGTGTTGAAATCCGTCTTGGTACCCAAGGCTGTCTGAAGACTCCTCCAGAAATGCGAAGTAAACTGCGCATCTCGATCAGACACAATGGTCAACGGAACACCATGAAGCCTGACGACCTCCCCAACATACATCTCGGCTAACTTGTCCATCGACGAAGTGAGTTTCATCGCCAAGAAGTGAGCATACTTGGTTAGTCGATCGAATATGACCCAAATGCATCATTGCCCTTTGAACTTTTAGGCAAGCCCGTGATGAAATCCATACTAATGTTATCCCACTTCCATTCCAAAATAGGTAACGGTTGTAATAGACCTCCGAGTTTCTGATTCTTGGCCTTCACTTGTTGACTGATCTCACACTTCGCCACAAATTCAGCCACATCTCGCTTCAAACCTGACCACCAGAAATATTGCTTAATGTCCTTGTACATCTTAGTGCTCCCAGGATGTACCGACAAAAGAGTAGCATGCGCCTCCTGAAGGATACTCTTCTTCAAATCCGACTGATCCAGAACACACAGCCTCTCTCCAAACCACAACACTCCATCCCTGATCTGAAATTCCGACAACCTGCCTGTACCAACCTACTCCTTCATCTTCTAAATCTCTGCATCTTCCCTCTAACTTGCTAGAAACCTTTCATTTAGCATGGGCTGAAGCCTCAACTGAGCTAAGGATGCTCCCAAACCTTGCAGAACAACTTCATTACCAGCCCTGATCCAACTCTTCTGCAAGATACCTCTGAGTTGTAATCAAACTGGTCAAGCTGCTTTTTCGGCTAAGTGCATCAGCAACAACATTAGCCTTCCCAGGATGTTACTTAATCTCAGGACGAATATCCTCAAGTACTTCCAGCCATCTTTGTTGACTCAGATTCAGGTCCTTCTACTGATAAATGTACTTCAAGCTCTTATGGTCTGTGTACATATTTAGTTTCTCACAGTACACATAGTGTCTCCATTGCTTTAAGGCGAAGATAATCGTAGCCAGCTCCAGATCATGAGTTGGATAATTCTTCTCATGCGGTCGTAGTTGCCTAGACCCATAAACGATCACTTTCCTTTCTTGCATTAAGACACAACCAAGCCCACGATGTGAATCATCGCTATAGATATCATACTCAACACCTGCTCTAGGCAAACCAAAATGGGAGCAGTATTCAGCTTCTCTTTCAACTCTTGAAAGCTTGCCTCGCACTGTTCGTTCCACTTGAAGTTTACATTCTTCTTGGTCAAACTAGTGAGCGGCACGTCTATCTGAACATAGCCCTGAATGAACCTCCTATAGTATCCCGTTAATCCAAGGAAACTCCTGATTTTCTTCACTGTAGTAGGCCTAGTCCAATCACTCTCTGCCTCTATCTTCTGAGGATTAGTTGCCACTCCCTCCTTAGAAAGGATGTGACCCAGGAATGCCACTTCAGATGTCCAGAAATCGCACTTGGACAACTTGGCATATAACTCCTACTCTTCTAGCTTCTTCAAAACTACAGCCAGATGCTCTGTGTGCTCCTCCTCCAACTTGGAGTACACAAGAATATCGTCGATAAATACCACGACGAAAGAATCAATGAACGGCCTCAGAACTCTGTTCATTATGTCCATAAAGATTGCAGGTGCATTCGTCACTCCAAATGGAATAACTAAGAATTTGTAATGCCCATTTCGAGTTCTGAATGAATTCTTATGCACATCTTCAGCCTTTACTCGAACTTGATGGTATCCCAATCAAAGATCTATTTTGGAAAAAACTGTTGCTCCTTGTAGACGATCGAAAAAGTTATCAATTCGTGGAATATGATACTTATTCTGAACAGTGACCTTATTCAGCTCTCGGTAATCGATGCACATCTTCATCGATCCATCCTTTTTCTTTACCAACAGCACCGGTGCTCCCCAAGGTGACGCACTCGGTTGAATAAAGCTATTCTCCAATAGTTCCTCAATCTGCCATTTCACCTCATCCTGCTCCACCGGTGCCATCCTATACGGTGCCTTGGAAATAGGCGCACTGCCTGGCTGAATGGTGATGCTGAACTCTGCATCACGTTGCGGAGGTAACCCAGGAAAATCTTCTAAGAACACAGTCGTATAGTCCCGAACCACAGGAATCCGTTGCACATCCACAGGAATCTCCTTCTTGATGATGTCTGCAACCAAACCTAAACATCTCCTCTTCCCTTGGAAAGTGACATCAGGACCACCTGGAGCCTTCACTATTACTTTCTTGGTCTTACCCTCGATGTTTGCATTGTACACCGATATCCAATCAATGCCAATGATAACATCGACCCCCAAGATAGTAAGCTCGATCAGATCAATCCCAAAAATTCTATCCCCAATCTCGATCTTGCAGTCCACATAGTACCGATCAGTGGTTAAAGTCTCCCCTGATGCAGTAGCTACTGCTAAGACCTTGCCTGGAAAAACTTTCTGTTCAACTCCCAAGACTTTAGCAAATTTAGGAGACACAAAAGTATGAGAGGACCTAGTATCAAACAAAACAACAACCTTCTTTCCATTCAAATAAAGTTCTCCTGTTACATAACACACACTCGTTACATAACGGTTCACTAAATAAAGCGAGAAAAGAGAACAGAAAAAACTTCTAAACATTCTCCCTCGTACCAGTGATGACATGATCCACTTCATCAGCGTTAGCTTCAGTCAAGGCAAATACTCGCCCCTGCTGGTAGTGCTTCTTCCCAACTTGCCACGTTGGTCCATTGCAGGCGACATCTCGCAGCTTAGGGCAGTGAGACTTGTAGTGGCATGTCTCTCCACAGTTTAAACAAGTCACCACAGGCGGTCTCACCCAACCATTTTCAGGGTCTTCTAGCCACGTTAACAGTGTTCGCCCCAGTCAGTTTGAACCTTTGAGCCGACGGTTGTCCCCTGAAATTTTCAGAAACTGCAGACCTCTTCCCAACATGCCATTTGTTCCTCCGGTTCTGAACAGCATGAAATTGCTCCATATCTTCCTCCATAGCTGCAGCTCACTTGACCAACATGTCAAACCTCATGATACCAAGGGGTATCATCTTGGATCTTATACTTAGCCTTAATCCGTGCTTGAACTTTCGAGCTTTCTTCGCCTCTTCCATCACTAATTTGGGCACATACCTTGAGAGCTGAGTGAACCTTGTCTCATACTCCCTAACCAACATGCTGCCCTGTTACAGCACTAGAAACTCCATAGCTTTCTTCTGTTGAACATTCGATGGAAAATAATTACTACAGAATTGATCCGAGAATTCCTCCCAGCCAAGGACAACATCTCCCATCGTCTGCTTCATGGACTGCCACCAAACAGCTGCGTCCTTCTCGAACTGCAGTGCAGCCAGCTTCACCCTGCTGCCCTCCAGAGTGTCTAAGACTTCGAAGATAGTCTCTACCTTTCTGATCCAATTATCAGCTACATCTGGGTCTGACTTCCCATCAAATACTGGTGATTTCATCCTCTTGAATGATTCCACAAGCTTGATTGCCTCAGGAACTAGATTGGTAGGCATCCCCCTCTGATTTTGGTTCATGGCAATGGCATTGAGTGTCTAATAGACTCTCGCTAGTTCCGTTTCCAAGTCAAGTCCTTCTTCGCTTCTAGCTCTTCGTCCAGCCATATTCTAATGCAAGAGATCCATTAAATTCGAAGTAACAAACATGAATTTGAATCAATTCCTTCATTTCATTAAATTCAAACTTTGTACATTCAAATTTTAAAATTTTTTTTGACATCAAATGAAAGCAGTAAGAAGATACAACAGTCTAGTTCCTACGGTTCCTCTTGGCTTCTCGAAGCTTTTCCCGTAGTTTTGCCACTTCGTCCTTCAGTACATCGTACATGTTCTTTCTCTTCTCGAGATCCCAAATACGATGACTAAGAATTGCAATATCCTCCTTGCACTTCGAACACTGGGCCTGCAGTAGCTCTGCTCTCTCCCTCTGAGTCTCCACTTGCCTCTGAAGAGACACAATGAGACTGCTCCGAACTGGCTCTTCCTCGTCAAGGAATCATCATATGAATCCGAAGGTGGAGTGATCTCTCGGGACTCAGGACATTCCTCCTCAAATTCCTCGGGATCTTCTTTGTCATAATCTGCTTGTCCAGGGTAGTAGTCCTCTTCGACTATGTGCCAATCATCACCACCAGCTGGGTTGAAGTTGTAACCCCTGTTTTTCATTTGGTGTATTTTAGAGTGTATTTTTTCGTTTTAGTGTATTTTATCTCTCTTGTTTTTTCTGAACCATATATTGGATTTGTTTTCAATATATATTTGTTTTATTTCATTTTGAGCTCCTCGTGTGTGATTGATTGTCTCTTTTGTCTCGTTTTTCACTTTGTTGGTCTTTCCCTCATTTTTGGTCTCGTTATCTTTATTTTTATTCTTCGTGGTGTTGTGGTGGTGTTTTGATGGTCTTTTTCCCACTCCTATTATTTTATCCACTAATAAGTTTTCATAGCCAAATAAACTCCCAATCCTAATTGCATTTCTATTCTTATTTGACCCAATATTCAAAACCCATTTGTAAACCTAATACTACTCCTAATACCCATTAACCCATTAAACCACATCCTAATCCTATATATATACCCCCCTAATTCTAAACCCTAACCCGAACCCTAATTTTCCCTCTCCTAATTACCGGCCCCATCCTTTCCCTCTCTCTCCCTCTCCCGGTTGCTGCCCAACCCGACCAATACCCACATCCCCAGGCCAGCCTCCCTCATAGGCCGACAGCCCCCTAGCTCCGACCTACCACCTCCGGCACACACCAAACCTCAGCCTCCCTTGCTTTGCCGACCACCTCTCACACCACCATCATCAACTCCTTGCACGATCAAGCCCCAACTCTCTTTGTGGTGTTCTCAAAGTGGTTGCTAGCTGCTTTGATCGTCTCACGCTTTAAGGAGTTTCGTTCGTGTGAAGTTTTTGTTCTTGATTGCTTGGATTCGTGATTGTAGCGGATTTTCGTTCGTGGGTTTTGCTTCTTTTCTCGTTTGCATCATTCTTCATCCCCAAATTCAGGCAAGTAACTTGTACTCCAATTTATTTATTTGATACAAGTCAAAAAGTTCACCTATAGTGTAGTTGGGTCTAGAAACGAACTCTTGCTTGTGATTTCCTTGATGGGTTTTATCTATACTATTAAAATATGACCATAGAATGACTCACAACACAATCTTGACATGATTTAACCTAGGATTTGCCCGATTCTTGATTTGGAATATGTATGTGAGATTTGTGTGCAAACTTGTGTTTTGGTTGAGACCCATGAGATATATTTGGCATGGACATTTTAATAACCCTAAATCATGATGTTTAGATACTTGGTTGACTTTATTTCAAGTATAGATGTATTTGGAGCAATTTTCTTGAATCTATGTTGATTTTGTTTTAAAGGAAAAAATCTGTAGTTTTGTCGCTGTTCTGTTTGGTTTGCTGTTTTCGACTGGGTTAGAGTCAGTATCTTGATTTCGGTATAAAATATAAATTTTAGAAAATTTCATCTATTTTCAAAGCCCCTTGACCTTGCTTGATTTTGATTTCGTATGACTGAGTTATGACTGTTTTAGTACAGAGGTGTCGATCTTTTCCAGATTCTGTTTTGCGGTAATTTTGATAGCAAACTATTTTCAAGAACCATATTATACATATTATTTTGATTTGAAACTTTGGTCAGTGTTTCTTTATTAAGTTAGGGATTACCCAGAATTTTGGTGAATTTTATTGATAAGTTTTATGTGATATTTCATGCTCACTTCTAAAATCTATTCGTGCTATATTTTGCTCGCCGTTCTGTAAAGAACCCTATTTTCACTATGATTCCTTATCCTGTATGAAAATTGTTTGTGAAATATGAAAGTTAATATATTTTATCTATTTTCACCTTCCTTTGGCGGATTTGGATTTCGTTTCACCGGTTGTGAGATATCTTAGTTTTCGTACAGCAGTGTTGGGACATCCAGATTTTCTAAAGTGTTGTATCTTGATGTTTACTTAATTTTGATGACTAAACAAATTTTACTGGAATATTATGAAACTTTATATTTTGATTCTAGACATATAGAGGAATATCCCAGATTTATCCTGAATTCATTTGAGAAGTTTTGATGCAGTTTTCCTGACTAAGAATTCGTTTTTCTGATTTCTAACTGAACATGTTTTCTGTTTTCAAATCTGTTTTGAGTTATGATGTTGTGAATTACTATATGACTTATGTATATTCGCTGGATTCGTGTGGAAGTCTATTTTTTAGATCCTTTGACGGATCCATATTTGTATATTTGTAGTAGCGGGGATCACTATTTTAGTACAACACTGTCTTGCTGTCCTGAATTAGAAAACTAGTTGTTTTACCATGTTATGTGATATCTTATACCTGTACTTGTTTATCATGCACCCTGAACTTGATACATGTTTATACCCTATTATTCTTGCTTTGTTTTGCGACACATACTTGCATACCTGATTATAATAATAAATGACCAAGCCGGGGTTTAAGGGAAAGATCTAGTAATGGAAAATATAGATTCGTGTACTTGGAAGAGGACCTGTGTCTTGCTTGCCTGTTACGTGTTCATGACTACATGATTCACGATCTTGTTACTTGTACCTGATTGCATCCTTCCTTATAGGAAGATGTACTCAGAAGATCACCACTAGGTTATGCCTGTTTTCCTATACCTGACTGCATACTTCCCTTAGGAAGGTATACTCGGAAGAGAACCACTAGGTTCTACCTGTTCCTGTTATTCCTGTTTCCTGTACCTAAGTACACTGCCCTATGGACTCCACTATAAAATCTAAAGCAAAACTGTTTGTTATTGCAACCATGTAGTAAAAATCGGGATGCATGAAGTGCTACCTAGATAGTAAATAACAAGACTTGACATGACATAAATCTGACTATCCTGTTACATGATTACATAATTACCTGTATACCTGTTTACCTGTACCTGTTACCTGTATACATGACTATCTATTTACCTGTTTACTTGTATACCTGTTTCCTGATACCTGTTGCATGTTTACCTGTTTACTTGATTACTTGACACTTGATTCATGCTAGTTACACTTGATCACATTACCATGCTAGTTGTTTATGTTGACATCACATGTATACCATGTTGCTAATTAGTTTCCCCATGTGCTTGTATTCTACATTATTTGTGATCCGCGACTTGCAATTGAAGGGTACTTGTTTTTCTCTTTCCATCTCCTGCAAATTTACTAATTGCATATCAGGATGGACGACTGTCAGATGGTATTGGCGAGATGATGTATTAGTGCTGGAGTTTCTGCTTTATTATTATTATTATTATTATTGCTTGAACTTAAATAAAATGTACTTGATGACTTGGATATTTATTGTATTTGGGCGATGTGGCCCAGGATATTTGTTTTGTTCAGAACCTGATTATTTGAGATTATTGTATTTGGTTTTCGAATAATTTCTGTTGGTATCTTTTTCCAATTATGCATGTTGGTTGATATTTTTCTGGCTTTCGACTCTGATTATTCCTGTGGTATTGTTGTAAAGAATTCCTGAACAGCTTATGGATAATGAAAATCATTCGCTAGGCTTTTTTTACGTGCTCGTATTTCGTATTTTTGGGAAGCGGGGTGTGATAGAAGTGGTTCGCCATCTTGGAGAAAGGAGAAGAAGTATAAATTATAGAGCAACACCAATGTAAGTGACTTACATTTAAATCTTTATACTCAACACACGCACTAATGTCCACTCTAGGGTGTCGTTCCGTATAAATTTGTACTACTTGGAAGCGAGGCTCTGATACCACTCTATAACACCCCGAATTCCAAATAAGAACGAATTCGAAGTTCCACAGGATTTTTACACTTCTCTTCATACAATTTTATAAGAAATTTAAAACCTTTATTACATCAGAGTTACATTTTAATTACACTTAAATAGCGAAAGCAATTTACAACAATTACATGAACAAAAAGTACAACACTTGAATAATTCTTTACGCAGCATGCATATTTTAAGCTTGTCAATCACTTTATCCTGCACAGAAACTATGGGCACGTCAGTTCATTCAACTGATGCTAGGATATAATACATCAATTTTCTCTTACTTAGAAAGCACATACTTGTCACAAACAGAACTACGGGGACTATCCTATTAATGTCGTGTTGTGAATGTGCACTTAGTCCTTAATGTAGTTATTTATTTACATGACATTAATGCGCACTTGTTCAGAATCTATGCAGCCCATACTACATAGGTCCGAGGGCAAGCCCTTAACCGTTCTTCATCTTGTAGGTTTCAATCCTTCGCTATGACCTAATCTACTACAGTAAATAGGGTAAGTATCCTGGGAGTTCTATGAGTTACGAGCTCATGTCCAGGCACCTTGGAGAGAATCCCACGCACTGACACATGACTCATCATGCAGGCATCCTATGGTCAATTCACCTCTTACCATAGACGATGGCACCACCCGTAGTCACTAGACCACCCCACAAGCATCGCCACCGGGATGGTATCCTGGAGTAGTGTCCACGCCCTATTCATGATGCATTATGGGGACATTCTGTGACTCACACCACCAATCCAATGGCCCTCATAAATGTTTTTCCCTTACTTTCATCACATCTCCACTATGTGTCTAGTTCTTAATTTATTTCGATCATGAATAAAACCAATCCCCTAGAGTTAGCACTCCCACTATACCGGTCTTAACCATTAATTCAATAACACGACCCAATCTTCGTCTTTTCATAAAACTTATCTAAACAATTTCATTCGACGCCGGTATGAGGCTTAGCTACACTCTAGTTCTTAATCTCATTTCATGTTCACAGAATTGAGTATTCACACTCATAAAATCTTTCTCATAAATCAACATGATTTCCCTTGCATTTCTATGTATCAATTTCATACATAAAGTGCCAATTTCAAACTATTCCTTTCACATTTAAAATTAAACTCCGCATAATCCATTTATTTCTCACATTATTATTTCTTTCATTTACTTGGTTCAAAACCATGATTATATCTTCATTTAACTTCCCAATGTATAAGTAGCACAATTTCATGAATAAAAGTCCATAATAAATTACTCTTTATGTTTCCATACAAAATCATTTCATAAACTTCATAGACTTTTCTCTAGAATTAAATCATATTTTTATTCACACAAATATCAACTCCATGGAGTTCTTTAAATAGTCTCTACTCAATTTTTTTGCGTCTAAATCCCATTTTTTTAGACTAAATATTGTAGAAATATTTTTCCTCAGATCTGGATATTTTAAACATAATTATAATATATTTTTTGGAATTTCTAAAGTCCAAAAAACTAAGAATAAACCCAAAAATCAAAAAAACTGTTTTTAAACGTCAGACCCAAGTTTCGAACCCAAGACCCAAGGCACACCCACACTACAGTAAACGCACTGTGGCGCAACCGAAGACTGGAAAGCCCAAAGCGCCAACACGTTATGAAGAGGACTTAAGTCCACATAAGTTAACTTTTAGGGTTTCAGATTTTTTAAAGGATTTGAAAATAAAAGGGCTCTGCCCAGTTTTGAACCCATAACCAAAGACCAACCCGAACACTACAGTAACCGAACCCAAGTACACCAAGACCAATAAGTCCATGTGACTAACCCGATATGACTTGGGTTAAAGGGGTTATAATTCGAGTATGTCTTTTACGAATTTTTTATAAAAATAAGTATTTTTAAACTCTTTTCTGCTCTAACTGTATTCTAAAATTTCAGAATATAGTTTTTATGAATTTACGTATCTCAGTAAAATAAAACTTAATTTTTGGCACAAAAAAATTATAATTTTCCTTTCCCCATGTATTTTCATCTACAATCTTCGAAAATGCGAAAACAAGTGTAGTTTCTTCATAACTTGCACTCAAAATTTCCATAAATCTATTTCTTATTTTTGTTATTATGATACAATCATTTCTACAACAAAATTCTCCTTTTTCATGCTATCATCAAGTCAATTTAGGCAATTTCGCATTTCCATGCTTCTCATTCAATTAACTAGTCACACAAGTACAATTTTTTTACTCTAGCACATGTCAAACATATAATTCATAGTAGCATGGTAATTTCTATGACAAAGATCAGACTTTGCATCAATTAACATCTATTTTAACAAGCATTCACATTATTAGCAATTTGTCTCCTTTTAACAACATGTGGCCAATCTAATCAGAGTTTTCTTCTCAATTTTATCAATCAATTCCCTAGCATGATATCTATTTAGAAGTTCGAGAAGATCACCGACCTTTATGGAAAAAAACAAAGAACTTCTAAAAGCTCCTAGAATGAACGAATGAAGCCTTCTCCTCCTAGCTTGTGCCACCAATCGACGTCTCCTCCTAGCTTGATGGAAATCCGAGCTCCTCCTTGCTCCAATGGGTCTAGGCTATCCAACTTTGGAAGGGGAACACACAACTAGCTCTCAATCTTTTTTACTCACAAACACTCCTAATCTTTTACTCACAAATTTGTTTTTTCTTTCTTTCTTTCATTTTTTTCCCAGGTGCAATTATATAGAGGGTGAGGAGGGGTATTTGTACATTTTTTGAGTGAACTGAATTGCTAGGATTAGTCCAAAAATTTAGAGATCAAAGGCTAGGATGAGTTAGGAAGTTCTAGCAACTACCCATGATGAGAAAACCACCTCTCCACTACACCCATCTCTCCCTCTCTCTCATATACAATCCGGCCACACTCATGGGCTCCAAACACGTGCTAGTGCAATACACGTGTTACCCTAGTACCCCTATCAGTTAGTTTGTTCATGTTAATTTAATTAATTGTCTACCAAATTAGTCTACACTACAAGTTAGGCTAATAAAAAGGGAAATTAAGTTGATGGGCTCACTAATGGGCTAATTAACCGTGGTCTCTAATTAAATTAATTAACTAATTACTTAATGTGGGTTAGAATGAGACAATTAGGCCTAGGATTTAAATAGGCTTTCTAGAAAAAGAGAAGAAATAGGATTACCTATTTATGAAAAATAATTTTAGAGAAACATGTTCATAAATTTGCATGTGCAGAACACGTGGATCAAACAAATCTATCTAATTAAGATTTGAAAATTCAGGGTGTTACAGTGACTTCGAGCCACCGAAGAGGTTTCCTACAACCTCTCTCTCGATCGGTGCCCGGCAGTGACATCGAGTCACCCACAAGGTTTCCTACAACCTTGCTGTCGCTAGGTGCTTGACGGTGACTTCAAGCCGCTCACAAGGTTTCCTACAATCTTGCTATGCTCGGTGCTCGGTAGTGACTTCGAGCTGCCCCACAGGTTTGCTACAACCTCGCTCTCGATTGGCGCTTGGCAGTGATTTACAACCTTGCTGTCGCTCGATGCTCGACGGTGAATTCGAGCCACCCACAAGGCTTCCTATAACCTTGCTACGCTCGGCGCTCATCAGTGACTTCGAGCAATCTACTAGGTTTCCTACAACGTTCCTGTCGCTCGGTGCTCGATAGTTTCTTCGAGCTTCCCATATTGTTTTGTAACATCCTAGAAATTTTAAATATAGTTTTAGAATTAATAAATTATTTGTGATGAAATTTTGGGATTATTAAATATTTTTTTGAAATTTATCTTTTTGCACGTGCAAGACACATGTAAATATTTTTTAGGGAAACAACAATCAGCAAATTTATTTGGAAAATCTAAAATTTATTAATAGACAGTAATTCTAAATTTTCCAGATTTTTTTGAATAAAGGAAATTATGTTTGTAAATTTTCGAAAGAAAGGGTTTTTTTGTAAAAAGTTGTTTGGCGGTGAAATTTGAACAAAAAATTGATGGACTGCGTTTAGGCCAAGATATTCAGTATAAGTCTCTAATAAATTAGATTTTTTTCGTAATTGGTTGATATTAATTGATTTAATTAAATAAATATGTATTTATGCAATTTTGGGATTGTTGGGTGGCTAAATTGCAAAATAGCGATAAAACCTAGATGTGCAGCCGGCCTATAATAGAGAGCAGCAAGACCTCTGTTTGGAACACACAATAATATAGATCATCTTTTTTAATATTATTATCCCTATTTTCTTGGACTTTCGCAAGGAGTAGAAGAGCTTCTTCTTGATTATTATTATTCTTAATTGATCTTCTTTGAGGTGTGTGGTACTTCTCATCTCTTGATTTGTTATATGCTCGTATAATATGACGATGATTGATCAAATATGATATATCTTTTATGATTATAAAACTTGATGTAGATCTATTAGAGGATAAATCTCAATAAAAAAGTAGTCAAAACAACATCCTCATGAATAAGAATCCTAATTGAGAGGTGATCACCATGTATAAATTATTTATTGATGTTAGAGATTGGGGATGCATGAAAGAAATTTTTTTAATACTTGTATGATCATGGAGTTATAATAGTTGATGGGTTGTTATGATAATTGATCGACCATTGATTACACACAAATTCATTGCTTGATTTATTAAAAAGTTGCATTTTTATAAGAGAATTCGTTGTTTTAATTAGAATTTATTCATGTTCTAGATTCTAAAGTTTTGACGGATGTATGATGATGGATTGTGTATTAAATATTGAGTTTTAATATTATAGCTTAGAGATTATCATGAATATACAAAAGAAATTTTTAGTTGATAAAGATTTAACTTGGGATCCATAAAAATTGATTGATGATCATGGATTTAACTTGTAGATGAAGGAGATTTGTAGAAATAATTAGAACTCATTGTATAATCTTAAATTTATGCTTAATCAACTTTAAAATTTAGATTTTTCCATGATTATTTATTGTTTTAATGTAAATATCTTTCTTAATGATAAACCTAATTATTGATGCGTGCAAAGAGTATATGTAAAGAAATATACATAGAAAATATACTAAATATTTGGGGCTAGGGTTTGGAGGGTCAGAACCCCATGTTAAGGTTCGAGTGAACAGTAACCAAGGGTTACTGTTCATCCCCGAACAATACAACAGCGCAACAACGGGCTGCTGTATTTTGGTCGCTATTCGGTCGTTTTTTTTTTGTTGTTTTTGTGTGGTTTTTAGCGTGGATTCGTGTGCTACGTTAGGGGGACTCTAGTATACATATAGAAGCATTTATATATGGGTTTAAACAAATATATATGAGTGGGTTGATCGAGTTTGGATGAAATTTCGAAGTTGTTATATGCTCTGGACTGTTGTCTGCTCCAGATTAGAACAAGAATTTGACATAGTTACTGATGATATTACCTAAAACTTGTTAAATAGAAATTGTAGCACACCGCGTCTAGTTTCTAGAACATCTGACGGATCCTTAATTTGACTCATAGATTGTAAAATATGCAATTCCTACCACCGTACTGTAGTTGTTTCAGATAACTATTTTATAGTTGTCATACCATGTTCAACTGATCAAAAATAGTAGGTTAATATAAGAATTAAAATCCCAAATTTGCAAGAATGTTACTAAACACTGTCAGAAACCAAATTATAATTTTTGTAAAACTTTAGTTAAGTTTTAGTTTTTTTTAATGGACTACTCTTAAGGAGAAGAAAATACAACTTTCAGATTTTTAATTAACGGATAGTTTTCAGAATTTGTTGAATATGAACTCTTTAAATTAATTTATTTGAGTCCAGATATTTATGGGGAATTCCATGTTATATGCTAAATTTAAATTGATTTTTTTCAGAATTTAATATCGACTATAGAGTGGACTATTTTGAAGAACGAAATCATGTAACTTTCAGATTTTTCGATAAAAATTAGTTTCAGAATTTATTGAATATGAACCCTTTAAATTAATTTATTTGAGTCCAAATTTTTATGGTGAATTCCTCGTTATGTGCTGAATTTAAATTGATTTTTTTCCAGAATTTAATATCGACTGTAGAGTGTACTATTTTGAAGAACGAAATCATAAAACTTTTAGATTTTTTGATAAAGATAGTCTTCAGAATTTATTGAATATGAACTCTTTAAATTAATTTATTTGTGTCCAGAGTTTTATGGTGGGTTCCTTGATATGTGCTGGATTTAAATGATTTTTTCTAGAATTTAATATTGATTTTAGAATGTACTATTATGAATGACAAAATTGTATAATTTTTAGATTTTGTAAAAATCTATATTTTCGGGGATGAAATGTGCTTCCATATATATAAAAAATTCTCATGACAATATTTTTTGATTAAACAAAATGTGATTAATGAAGAGTAGTTTGTATAATTAAACCAAGTTGGGTTTTTATTTGAGGCTTAGGATTATGATGTGGACCCTCGAAAGATTATTGATGATATGTTGAGTTATAAGACTCTAGAGGTTGAGTGGGACCCTAGCATGCCGACAAATGAGATTTTGTGAAATTTTGGCCAGTGGGGCTTTTGTTGTTTATTTTGTAAAAGTTAAGTCCTGTAGGGGTACGCCAACTCTAGGGAGATTGTGATTCTAATTAACAATAATGAACATAAGGACTGACACTAGTTGGAGTTGTGAAGAAATAAGAGCAAACATGGGTAGGGTGCCTCATATGATCTGCGGTGTGAGATAATCTATGGAATTATCGAGGTGTGAGTGATAGTCTCCGGAATTACATGCAGTGTGGGATTGATCTCCGGAATTATCAGGATCAAGGCGACGCTCATAAAATATTCTTGTGATGAGGCATCATAGCTTGCGGAGTGGGGTATTCTCGAAGATTCCCAAGTGTGAGTGAAATAGTCTCCGGAACTATCTGTGGATAGAGATTGACCTCCAAAATTATCGGGGCATGGGCTAGATACTCGCAGAATAATCTAAATCTTAAAGTAATCACCGTAGTAAGCTTGTTGCATAACGTGGGATAAAGTCGAGAACGATGAGGACTTGCACCGGACCTATATAGTATGGGATGCATAGAATCCGACAAGTGTGCATCAGAAATCATCATATGCATTTGTGTTTCTTGACGTGTTTTATGCATGCTTGTTTTCTGTTTTCATCTCATACATTTGACTTAGCCTAGCTTCACTTGTTATTTTACGTTTCATTCATCGTTGTTTCATGTTTCATCTATTATTACTGTGTTAATATGTTTCACTTGTTTTTATACTTATTATTGTTATGCATCATTCATTACTGCTATATTATATGCATCAAGTTTGTGATTGTGAGATCTAGATGTATCACTGTTATTATAGTTGACGTCAGTTGCCTTCAACTTACGTGCCCACTCTTCAGTTTGTTTTCCAGGACTTGCAAGTGAGTTGCCCGAGTAAAATAGAAGCTTGGATTTAAAATGATCAAAGTTTAAGTGTTGGCTTGTGTTGTAATAAATGTAATAAATTTTCCGCTGTGTAAATGTAAGAAAGAACAATTGTAATAAAAAGTTTTAAATTTTCCCTGTATTTGATACTGTATTTATGATTACATTGAAGTTGATTCTGGAAATTGTGCCACTTATTTCTAATTTTATTTATTGAAAATTCGGGGCGCTACATGTTTCTTGCAACCTCGCTATCAACTGACGTTCGACACCGACCTCAAATCGCAACAAGGACGAGCGATGGGGATGGACACTCAACGCATGGCACTAGGTGCTCGGCGTTTACCTCACCTAGTGTGATCTGGAGCATGATGTTTGTAGCTCAGTGGAAACTTCACGCAGTCGACTAGCATTCAGTGGCCATGTTTCATGCGAACTACCCATTTTACCCATGCTCATACTGTCGTTGATTCTTCCCACGGGCTTGAAATACTCCTCGATGGCTGAAACGTCCAACCCTCCAGTAGTGGGGGGCCTAGATGTGGGTAAAAATCTAGGCTCATTTGAGCTATCTGATCCCATTAAGATCCTAAAACCCACTAAAGCTCCATGGGCCACAAACTAGCCTTCTACACTCATCCGGCCCACAGAGATGGGTCAACCCTGCCCATTAGGGTTCCCTCTCTCTGCCTATAAATAACATACCCTATCCACTGTGACCAGGTAATGAAATTTTAGCCTTCAAAACACTAAATCTCATTTTTCTCTCTTGCAGTCACTATCTTGACCGTCAAAGGGTTTGCCATCGGAAAAACTCCCAATGTTTCTAGGCTTTGTGCAGGAGTCCGACGGTCGACAACATGGGCGACCACCAGCAGATCTACTTCCCATCAGATCCAGGCTGAGATTTGTCCTCTCCCCTCATAAATCAAACTCATTATTTGTTTCTCCCACACCCCAAAAATAGCAGCATCATAATTCATAATCATTTCCACAAATATCAGTCTAATCAAGCATAATAATACAATTCACAATTATGGACAATAATTAAGCATAATAAAGTAATACATATGCCATTAATTATCCACGAATTCAACATATTTCAAAAATTACATATATATTTGAATAAATGGATTAAAAACAAATAAAAATGTACTTGTTACAACAAAAATACGTGCATTAACCACCACAAGCTAAGAATTCATTGGACTACTACTACGTATGCCTCCTTCCAACGGAGTTGCTTCCATTCTCATCAGAAGTAACCTCTAGATTTGCATGACTTGCAACCGAAGAAATTTTTTGGTCATCCTGTGTAATGCAAAAAGTTGCCCAAAATAAGTCCATCTGAACATGCACAATCAAGTATCTAGTTAAAATATCGGTGTGACTATGTATTTTACTAATTAAAAATGGTACGACTAGTATCGGTTCACTTTATTAGTTGAAAGTGATTCAGAGTCATAACATGCAAATTGTGAGTCGGAACACACTTCTACAAGTTCTATGAGCTCGTGTATAATGTTTCTAACTGATGACAAAGTTTCATTTTTTTTAAAACTCGATTGTTAACTTTTTACATGATTCGCTCAATATTTTCATGTATCATGCGAAACCTAACATTTAGAAGGCATCTTATTTGCTCTTGGAACCTATAAAGTTGGCGAGATTGTGTATTTTATTAATTAACTCGCTACTAATCAAGTGTTGGGAGAGTTAGAAACTAGAATTCTCTCCGGTATCGGAGTATCAGTTCACTTTATTAGTCGAAATTAATATGGAATCATGACTTGCTGGAGGAAGGAGTACCCTCCCATTTGGTAATTCCTCTAGGTGCAACTCATGTCGTATGTCCATCGAAACTAAATCAAGCTGGCTATTGAGATTGTCCTTCATCTTCTAATCATCCCCTATGATTGGACCTATACAAATTTCACCGAATTTTTTCCCGATATTCATCATATCTAAATTATGGCACAATAAGTTGAATTCCCAGTACGGAAACTTGATGAAAATACTCTTCTTCTTCCATGCGCCTATATCCACCATGTTGTCATGCTCATCTTCATTGCATTAATCGGTGTCCTCATGTTGGTCATTCCTAATCTTTTTCTTGTCCTTTTGTTGACTTGTGGTTCTTTTCCATATAAGAAATGATGACCTTCTAGCCGCCTAGTGGTTCTTTTTCATATATGAAATGATGACCTTCTAGTCGCCTCAACACATCGAACCCAAACGAAGCTCCAGGACCATGTTCCTACTCATCGGTACCATCAAATATCATTGTCTCTATCCTGAATGTGTGTGTGTCATGAAACCATCTTCTATGACCCATGTAGCAGAACTTTCTGTCATTATACAGCCACCTTAAAATATTTGGTCAGCACAACAAGGACATGCATAACGTCATTTGGTGCTATAACTAGATAAATTTGTATATACGAAAAGATCATTGATTGTCCAAGTCAACGCGACCCGAAGACGGAATGTTTCTTTAGCCATTGCATCATAGGTTATAACATCATTCCACAATTTTTTCAGTTCATCTATTAACGGCTATAGGTACACATCTATATCATTTCATGGTCCTTCTGGTCCAGGAACTAATATGAACAAAATAAAGGAGGACTACTTCGTGCATTTCCAAGGTGGTAGATTGTACAGGATTAACGCAACGGGCCATATGCTGAATATACTGCTCATTTGCCTAAATAGGTTAAAACCATCACTGGCTAATCCAAGTCCCACATTGTGCAGACTTTCATCAAATTTTTGCCAATATTCAGAATCGATAGGGTGCCTAAGAATTTCATCATTCATGCAAACTTCAACATGCCATCTCATATCAGAAGAACTTTTAGAGGACATAATTAGTCTTTGCAACCTAGGAATTAGAGGAAAGTAACGCAACTATTTTGCAGGATTTGTTCTCCTATTTTTTTCAACTGGCCCACTTGTTTAATCTTCTTGATTCGGTGTTCCTTCCAATTTAGAAGAACCGCAGACTTTACAGTTCTCGAGACTCTCCTTAAACCCCTTAAATAGAATACAATCATTTGGGCAAGCTGCTATCTTCTCATACCCTAGATCGAAAGACTTGAAAAAAAAAAGTTGCATGAGACGAATTTGGAATATAGATTTCAGGAAATGCTTCATTCAACAATTCAAGCAGCTTGGCAAACCACGCGTTTAAACATTTGATCTGAAATAGTCAAAAAATGAATGAGAATTTAGAAAATTTGGTGCAATCACGATACGAATGAGTACTAGAATCTTCCTTTTGTTTGTAAAGACTTCGTAACTTGGTAAAGACTTCGTATTGTTTGTTAATTTCAGGGTTGGGCCTTTCCTCCTCAACCCCACCACCAATGTATGATGTTTCTATTGACTTATTATGGACCTGAGTTGTTGGACTGTTGGTGTGGACATGAATATTATGAATTCCCAAGGCATCTCGCACTAAAGCTTGCATCTCGTCAGAAATGCTGAAGTCGTCGTTCACTAAGGACCCGTCTTCATCTTCAAACATAATTGGATGAACATGAGTTGATGTATGACACTCTCCATGACATAACCACCATGTGTACCCTTAAAGAAAATCATTGACAGCCAAACATGTCTCTACTACGTCTTATGTCCTAAAATTACAATTTGTACACTGGAAACATGGACAAAGTATTAAGATGGGATCATGGGGATTTCGTTAAAAGATAATGAAATCTTTAACACCATCCCAGTTCCCCTTTGATAAACATGGTTTATTAATCCAACTTCTATCCATTTAAACAATCTCACTTAATATGAAATTTAAATTTGATAAAATAAAAATTATTATAATTGAAAACTAACTTGATAGCTAATTTATTAATTGTCACGCCCCGCTTCCTATTATACGGAAACACAGACACGTAACTGAGGCCTAGAGAATGATATAAGTATGCCAACTCATATCATTCATAAGTTGTACAATGCCAGTAAGCTCAACAATACAATAATAATAATCACATAATTAATAATATAATGTAATAACCAATATCTGAGATACAAGAACTTATACGATGCTCGAGAATATATGATGCAGTAAACAATTCGTCAAGTTCTTTCAGTAACCCATCATCTGTACTTTTATAAACAATAACTTAAAAGAAAGATGGAGAGTACCCGTTAGAGTAATGTAACCCCTGTTTTCCATTTTGTGTATTTTTAGGTATATTTTTTTTCTTCGGTGTATTTCTCCCCTTGTATCTTTTCTTGGACCGTATATTAGACCTTCTATTATGTTTCAATATATTCATTTTATCGTTTTGTCATCTTCTATTTTGAGTTCTTGATTCTTTTGTCTGTCTATTATTTTGTTCCATTTGATCGGGCCATTATTTTTTATTTCCATTATTTTTATTCTGTTCGTGCCTATTTTATTTGTTCATGTTTCTGGGCCGTCTCATTGTTGTATCACCCTATTTATCTTCCTTGTGGATTTTTCCTATTTCTTGAACCCATTGTTTTAACCTATTAATACCCAAATACCCATTAATTACCAAACCCATTAACAAAAATCCTAATACCAATTCACCTAAAACCCATTACCTAACACTAGTCTGTTTTAAATCCTATAAACCAACTACCAGTTAATCACTAAGCCCAAACCCAATAACACAACTAAATACCCAATAAGCCCTATTCCCCAACCCGTTAGCCTCAATGACCAAACCCGATTCCCTATTACCTCTACCCTACCGTCATTCACCCTAACCCTAACTCCACTGTGCCTATTTAAACCGATTCGTTTTTTTCCCCCATGCACCATCTACTGCTCTCTCATCCCCTCGTCTTTTCCTCCTATGCTCACCCCCGACCCTATCTCGTATCTGCCTGCACCTTTCCAACCACAGCAGCCCTCTAAGTCCTGTCTTCAGCCCAGAGTCGCTGATATCCCCCTCCTGAGTCCCCTGGTGCTGCGTCTCTCTCCTGTGCACCGCGACAGAGCAGCGAGCGTGCACAACACCGCAGTGCTATGCTTCCCCTCTGTTGGCTATCAGCGCTAGTAGCATCAGTGACTGCGGTCATCGCCGTGCCATCGTTCCCTCTCACTGCTTGATTTGTGTGGAGTTTCTCGTGTTCCGTTCGTTCGTGGGTTTTGCTCGCTTTTGGTTCATGTGTTCGTTTGGAGTTCGTTGTGTTCGTTTGCCCGAGAATCCGTTCCTATTATTCTTGCATTTGCTTCGTCGATTTTCGTCGTCGATTAAGGCAAGTAACTTGTATTCTTTTCTTTGTGTAATACAAGTACTAAATACCGCCTGTAGTGTAGTTGGGTTCTAGAGACAATTTGTGTGTAAAACCCATTATTGATATTGTCTCTATTGTGTTGATTCGACCATAGTTGCCTCACGACATACATGCATGAATTAACCTAGGGTTGACCACTTTTGATGTATATGTTCATGCTACTTGAGATATCTGTGTTTGATGTGTTATTCATGATATACTTGTCGAATACTTGTAAAATACCCTATACCATATTGTTTGGACATCTAGTACACCATATTTCATGTTTGGATTGATTTGGATGAATTTCGTGTGATTTATGTTGATTTGAGTATGAACAACAAATCTGTATTTTCTTTTACCCTAATGTTGTTCAGTATTTTAGACCATATTAAGGTCAGTATATGAAAATATTTTGTGAACATGAACTGTAGAGAATTCTGTCAATTTTTAAACCCTTTTGATGGATCTCAGTTTCAATTTACGAGTTGTGAGTTATGTCTATTTTACTACTAAGGTGTAGAAAGATTTCCACACTGCGTTTTCTATGAATTCTGAAGAGTAATCTATTTTTATTCTGGTGTTAAAATTATTATTTTGATTTGAAATTTTGCTCAGTACTTCTAGACCGTTCGTTGTGTTCGTTGCTCTGGGAATCCGTTCCTGTTATTTTTGCTCATCGTAGTTTTCATCGTCGGTTAAGGCAAGTAACTTGTATTCTTTTTTTTGTGTAATACAAGTACTAAATACCGCCTGTAGTGTTGTTGGGTTCTAGAGACAATTTGTGTGTGAATCCCCTTGTTGATGTTGTCTCTATTGTGATGATTTGACCATAGTTGTCTCACGACATATGTGACATGAACTAACCTAGGGTTGATCACTTTTGATGAATATATTCATGCTACTTTAAGATATCTGTACTTGATGTGTTATTCGTGATATACTTGTCGAATACTTGTAATATACCGTATACCATATTGTTTGGATATCTAGTACACTATACTTCGTGTTTGGGTTGATTTTGATGAATTTCGTGTGATCTATGTTGATTTGAGTATGAAGAACAAATTTGTATTTTCTGTTACCCTGATGTTGTTCAGTATTTTAGACCCTATTAAGGTCAGTAATTGAAAATATTTTGTGAATATGAACTGTAGAGAATTCTGTCTATTTCCTAACCCTTTTGACGGATCTCATTTTCGATTTACGAGTTGTGAGTTATGTCTATTTTACTACTGAGGTGTAGAAAGATTTCCAGGCTGCGTTTTCTATGAATTCTGAAGAGTAATCTATTTTTATTCTGGTGTAAAATTATTATTTTGATCTGAAATTTTTCTCAGTATCTCTAGACCTGATTGGTATTAATCCTGAATTTTTGTGAATTTATTTGATGAGTTTTACAAGCTATTTTATGTTTTCAAACAATTACTATACTAGCAAATTTTTTCTCGCTGTTCTGTAAAGAACCTAATTTTCGATCTAATTCTAGTTGCTATTTCTAAAATATTTCTGAATATGAAAGTTACCCTACTATATCTATTTTATCTCCTTTTGGCGGATTTGGATTTCGATTGATGGGTTGTGAGTTATTGCTATTTTCGTACTGCAATGTTTGTGATTTCAGATTTACAAAAACTATCGTATCTTATTGTTTTCTGATTTTACTTGCTTACTCTATTTTTGTTGGAAAATAATGAAACATGTTTTTCTGTTACTATACATATAGGGGAATACCCCAGATATTTCGTGGATTTAATTAATGAGTTTTCATGCTGTTTTCTTGACTTTGAATACAAACTACTGATTTCTGGCTGAATACGTTTTATGGTTTCAATTCAGTTTTGACTCTTGTTTTTGTGAAATACTATATGAATTATATATGTTTGCTGGATTCGGCCGGAAGTCTATTTTCTATTTTCTAGATTCTTTGACGGATTTAAATTTACATTTTTGTAGCAACAGGAATTCCAGTTTTAGTGCAGCACTGTCTTGCTTTCCTGAACTAAAATTTTCATTGTATTATCCCGTTATGAGTTATCTTTCACCTGAACATGCTTATTCTTCAACCTGAACTTGTTACTTGATCATGACATGTTATTCTTCCTCTGTTTTGAGACACATACATGCATGTTTGCTAATAATAACAATTTAACCTAGCTGGGGTTAAGGGAAAGATCTAGTAGTGGAAAATAGGAAAACGTGTACTGAGAATAGGACATGTGTTCTGCCTGTTGCGTGTTCATGACTACATGGTTCACGGTCCTGTTACCTGATTACCTGAATGCATGCTTCCTTATAGGAAGATGTACTTGGAAGAGAAACACTGGGTTCTGCCTGTTCCTGTACCTGACTGCATACTTCCCTATAGGAAGGTGTACTCGGAAGAGAACCACTAGGTTCTACCTGTTCCTGTTATTCCTATTATCCTGATCCCTGAGTATACTGCCCTATGGACTCCACTACGAAATCTAAACGAAACTGTTTGAATGTAGCAACCATGTAGTAAAAACCGGGATGCATGAAGTGCTACCTAGATAGTAATAATACATGACTTGACATAACCTGATACCTGTTACATGCTTACCTGTACCTGTTTATCTGTATACCTGTATACCTGGTTTCCTATTTACCTGTTACATGTTTACCTGTTTACCTGTTTGTTTGACACCTGATACATGTTACCTGTACATGTTAGTATACCATGCTCTTGATTCTGTTTGCCAAATTCATGCTAGATATTTTATTCTGTTGACATGTCTATACCATGCTATGTTTATTCCTGCTGTTATTTTATATTTTTTTATTCTTCCCCATGTACTTGTATCCTGCATAACAAGCGGCCCGTAACTTGCATTAACGTGAGTTTATTTTCTCTTTTTCTTTTTCCTGCAATTTATTAATTGCAGATCAGGATGACCAGTTGGCAGATGGAACTGGTGATATGAGATATTAGTGCTGGAGTTTTTGCATTTATTATTACTATTTCATGTTGCTGTTTGAACAATTGTATCTTGTACTTGGATTTATTTGTATTTGGGCAATGTGACCAAGGATATTATTGACTTGTCCAGACTTGATTTATTTGAGATTATTATATTTTGGTTTTAAGTAAATACCTATTGGTATATTTGATTCGATTATGCATACTTGGTTGATTTCTTTTGCTTCCGACTCTGATTATTTCTGTGAGACGTTGTAAAGATTCTGAAAAGCTTATGGATGATGAAAATCATTCGCTGGGCTTAGTCATGCATCTGTATTCTGTATTCTCTTTTTGGGAAGCGGGGCGTGACAAGTAAGCTTCGAGCGACAAGTAGTAGTAAGTAGTGAAACAATACGGTACAATATAACAATAAACAAGAAACTGGAATGATATCAGAGGTCAATAAATTATAGATGATAACAAGATCAAAAGTCGATAATTAACGATACAATGGTCGAAAAATAATAGTCAATAATAATCAATAAACAATAGTCAATGATGCATTGGTCGATAATCAATGATCGATAAAAAATAATCGATAAACAGTATAGTCAATATTCAGTAAAACAATAGTCAATAATACAGTGGTCGGTAACATGATCAATAGTAGGTAATCAATGGATCAGTAATCAGTTATCAGGAATCAGTATTTAGTATCAGTATCAATATTCAGTGTCACTCTTATGTCTATCGGTCTTTTATTAACCTATCTATGCAAACAATTCTATGTCTCATACCACAGGTTCGGATGCATACAATCAAGTGAGCGTTTGACTCTAGTGGTGATATCTATAGATCATGTACTTGGAAAAATATGTAGACAGGAAACAATATTCAGTATTCAATTATTCAGTTATTCAGTTATTCAATTATTCAGTTATTCAGTCAGACAGTTATTAAGTAATGGTAGGGAAACCACGAGCTCCCTTCCGACTATAGTCCCCTATATTGTTCACTACTAGGTCTTTCCCTTATTTACCCCGGCTTGTTATTCTTTTACTGTGACTCAGTCGTGTACATGCAATCGGTATAATGCAGTAGGAATAATCAGTGTAATAATTCTAATCATTCGTTAACATGCAGTCGGTATAATCAATAGAAGCACTTGTATTAAAAACCATGCAGTACATGATATAAAGTCATTCGATCTATCTACTGTGTCAATTCAATTCACTAAATACCAAAATAACATGTTTATATTTTAAACGCATAAATATACAATTTTGGATAGTTATACGTGTTACAGGAAAGTGAACCAGGTTCTCTCAGGGGTTTCAGAAAATAGACTCCTTGCCGGTTCCAACTCATATTCACACAATACATTATAGTTATAGTAGTTATTCATATAAATTCATTCTTTGCTGATTTCGTGCACAATTTTAGTTCTTGAAATTACAATATGACAGTACTAAAATGTTAATAACTTACACTCTGTAAGTCGGATTGAGGATCCGTAAGATGTTCCGGATTCAAGACTCAATGTGCTACTATATACAAAGCTATAAATTTCAGTGTCAGAAACTGGGTCGAAACCTCAGTACAAGCTTAGGAAAGAGACATGGCAGAACATTCAAGTATTCGATAACATGATGAATTAACGGTCAAGACTCGAATCAATAACATGGTATGATAAGAAAAATAATGAATCAATTGTAACCCATGTTTTCGTAAATACGTATCTTTCTGTGTATTTTCTGTATTTAAAATTTTCGTAAATTATTTTATTCCACTTTCAAATTCTTTTGTTAAAATGTATTGTTGGTCCTTCTATTAAAATCTATTTTTGATCGATAATTTTATTTGTAATTATTTTCTATGATTTTCATATTGTAATATAAACCCTTTTAGTATTCTTGTTATTACTACTGTTCAGTATTATTATTATTACGGTTATTTTTATTATTGTTATTATTATTGTTACCTTTGATTGTTTATTTAAAAAATCCATTTCTATTGTTGATTGTGTTTGTAGTTATTTCAAATAATTTCCATATTGTAGTACAATTATATTTTGTTAAATAAACCTACATTTTATTGATTTATTTTCTGTTGGATTTATATACCCAAATACATCCCAAACCCATACTAGTTGTTATTCCATATCTGTTAACCCAAGTGACCCTATTACCCATTACCCAATATAAACCTAACCCGTTAACTCACTACCCTTATATAATACCCCACATACTGTTATTCCCCTAACCCTATTCCAATCCCGCCGTCACCCTCCTTCCTCCTCACTCTCTGTCTCCCGACCTCTTCAACCCATCGCTCCCCCTTTCCCATCATCCTCTTCCTCTACCCACTGCACCGACCTCTCCCCCATCTCCTCTTCTCCTCCCCTATCGCCCTGCAGCCACGACGCCACCTCAATCGGTCGCGACCCCACCTCAGCGTCAATGACCAGTGCTTCTCTCGATGCCCTGCAGTGCAGTGCCACCTGCGGTTGACCCTGCTGTGCTCCACCTCTCGCTGCACCCCCCGTGCGCCGTCGCTTTGTTTGCCGACCACCCACCTGAGTGCACCCTTGTGCTGCCCCCGACCGTTCTCAGTGTCGCCACCCTTCAGTCGCGATGCCAGCGCGACAACCTTTCGTCGTCGGTGCTGCCCCTGTGTGCCGCCTCCTGCCATCGACCGCCGTGGACGGTCCCTACCGCTGTTAGAATCATAAATCTATAGTTGCGGTTTATATG
Source organism: Hemerocallis citrina (assembly GCA_017893485.1). Taxonomy (NCBI): domain Eukaryota; kingdom Viridiplantae; phylum Streptophyta; class Magnoliopsida; order Asparagales; family Asphodelaceae; genus Hemerocallis; species Hemerocallis citrina. The sequence goes on along the minus strand of CM030361.1, from coordinate 234,900,108 downwards.
GGTTTTGATCAAGTGTAATGTGGGTGGTCGATCTCATCCTGATCATCATGATCATCATGTTCCCCTTGATTTAATTGATTCCTGGCCGTCGATCACCCGTGATCCTGATCTCTTGATCTCGGCTATCGACTACTTGATCCCTTGATCTAGGCTGTCCGATCTTCATCTCGATCTTAATCTTGATCTTCGATCTAGCCGTTCGATTGTGTTTGTGATCGTGTTCGTGATCTCGATCGTCTTCATCTTGTTCGCGATCGGTTGTTCATCTTGTTCGTGATCATCACATTCATGATCGTTGGTATCATGTTCGTGCCCAGGAATCTGTTCCATTATTCTTGCTCTTTGCTTTGTTTCATCATCGTCTCTCAGACAAGTGACTTGTATTCTTTTCTTTGTGTAATACAAGTAATAAATACCGCTTGTAGTGTAGTTAGGTTCTAGAGACAATTCGTGTGTGAATCTCATGTTATATATTGTCTCTATTGTGTTGATTCGACCATAGTTGCCTCACGACATACATGACATGAAACAAGTAGGGATGACCCCTTTTTGGATGTATATATGCATGCTATTTTATGATATCATGTGCTTGATGGGTTATTCGTGCTATAACTTGGCATGGACTTGCAAAATACCCTATACCATGTTTTTTGGACATCTAGTACACTATATTTCATGTTTGGGTTGATTTGGATGAGTTTTACATGAGTTAGACGATCTTATGTTCAAAAAATAATTCTGTATTTTCTGTTACCTTGATTTGAATTTTATTCGTGAATAAGATTTGTAAAGAATTATGTCTACTTTTAATATTTTCTGACATATCTCAGTTTCGTTTTACGAGTTGTGAGTTATGTCTATTTTACTACAGAGGTGTAGAGAGATTTCCAGATTTTATTTTTTATGAATTCTGAAGATAAATCTATTTTTAGCATGATGTTAAAAGTATTATTTTGATCCAATATTTTGCACAATACTACTAGACTTGATTGCGAGTAACCCTAAATTTTTGTGGATTTATTTGATGAGTTTTACAAACTCTTATATGTTTCCAAACAATTACTATACATGCAGAATTTTCATACTGTTCAGTAAAGAACCTGATTTTCGACTTAATTCTACTTCCTGTTTGTAAAATATTTGTAATTATTAAAGTTAGCCTGCTGTGTCTATTTTATCACCCTTTTTGCGGATTTGTATTTCGATTTATGGTTTGTGAGATATTGCTGTTTTAGTACTGCAGTGTTTAGGATTCCAGATTTACAAATTGGCCGTGTCTTGCCGTTTTCTGATTATGGTTGACTATTCAATTTCTCTTAGAAAATTATGAAACTTTATTTTCTGTTACTAAACATACTAGGAAATACCCCAAATTTTTCATGGATTTAATTAGCGAGTTTTTATGCTGTTTTCCTGACTTTGAATATAATCTTCTAATTTCTGGCTACACGTTTTTTGGATTCAAATCTGTTTTGAGACTTGTTTTTGTGAAATACTATATGAGTTATATATATTTGCTGAGTTTGGTTGGGAGTCTATTTTTCAGATTCTTTGGCAGATCCAGATTTGCATTCTTGTGATAGCGGGAATCTCAGTTTTGGTACAGCAATGTCTTGCTATCCAGAATTGGTATTTTGTCATATTTAAATATTTGCATGTTATTTCTTATATTTTGTGATTTAGAAGATGTTCCTTGCATCATATAAGTTCTTGATACATCCTTGTCATGTTTCGATTTTGTTCTCATTATCTCGTGATCATGTGTATTTTGTAATAAAAAGTAACAAGCCGGGGTTAAGGAAAAGATCTAGTAGTGGACAATATAGAAAAGTGTATTCGGAAGGAGGCCCATGTTTTCCTCATTTGGAATTTGGTATATGATTTGGATTACATTTGGAATTTGGTATATGATTTGGTTAATTTGGAATTTGGTATATGATTTGGTTAATTTGGAATTTGGTATATATGATTTGGTTAATATGATTTGGATTACTTGATACCTAAGTACACGGCCCTATAGAATCCCCTAGAAATCTAAATGTAACTTGTTTGAATGTAGCAACTAAGTGGTAAAAGTATGGACGCATGAAGTGCTACCTAGATAGTAATAAACACAAGACTCCACTTGACATGACATAATACCTGTTACATGATACCTGTTACATACTTGCCTGATACATATTACCTGTATACCTGATTACTTGTTTACCTGTTCATCTGATACCTGTTTACCTGCTTGCTTGACACTTAATACATGTTACCTGTACCTGTTAGTATATCATGTTGCTTGATTTTGTTTCCAGATTCATGTTAGATATCATGTTTTGTTATCATGTCTATTCCATGCTATTTTGTTTATTTTATCCCTGTACTTGTGCCTGCACTACAAGCGGCTCGTAACTGCACTACAAGCGGCTCGTAACTTGTATTGATGGGAGTTTGTTTTCTTTTTTTTCTTCCTGTAATTTATTAAATTGCAAATTTTGGAGAACAGTTTTCAGATGGAGTTGGTGATATGAGATACTAGCTACAGGAATTTTGCTATTATTATTTCTTGTTGCTTATCTTGAACAATTGTACTTGGTTACTTGGATTTATTTGTATTTGAGCAATGTGACACAGGATATATGACTCGTTCAGATCTAATTTATTTGAGATTAATATATTTTGGTTTCAAGTAAATTCTGTTGGTATTGGTTCATATATGCATGCCTGGTTGACTTTTCTTGCTTCCGACTCTAATTATTTTAGTGAAATGTTGTAAAGATCCTGACAGCTTATGGATGATAAAAATCATTCGCTTTTGGGAAGCGAGGCATGACATCAATAATGGAATTCAATTAGATACGATATTCAATTCAATAACTACTTGCTAGATTTTAATAAACCGGAATAATAAATTGAGTTCATGAGATGCTTGCCTGATATTCGTTGAATATGAGAATGGCGAGTGCACGACAGTGAATAACGATATCAAGGTGGCACAATGACAGCGAACGACGACGACGATGAGAGCAACAATGGCACGGATGTCAGCAATAAGGGCAGCAAGCAAGCGTGAGCAAGGTGGGAGCAACAATGGGGCAGCAAGCGAGGTGATGTCGTCATCAGGGTAATGGAGAGGCAATGAAGAGATAGCGGCGGGATTCGAGGAAGGGGCTCGGAGTTTGCTTTGGGTGGAGAAGGGAGACTGTAGTCTGGTGATGGGTTCAAGGTAGCTACGACAATGGAGTTGCTGACTTGGATAGTCGGGTGCTTCGGGGGTGCAGCAATGGAGGTTGGAAGGAGGTGTCGGTTGTTTGGGAGATTGTTGTTGGAGGAGCAGCGGGGGTTTCATCTTCGGGATGAGGAAGAAGAAGGAGGAGGGTGCTCAGTGAGAGGCAACAAGGTGCAGCGATGGAGTTCAGGGCACACCGGTGATGGCGAGGCAGTGTTGCAGTCGGTGAAGGCGGCTGAAGGTGGGATGATGAGGAGCTCAGAGTTGGGTATTGGAGTGTGGGTTTGCATTGGAGTTCAGTTATATTAGTGTGTGGTAGCGAGAGGGATGGCGAGGTTGGACGGTGAAGATGGGCGGTGGTGAGCGGAGGAGGGGGATAACGAGGTTGGCGGCTTGTAGCGTCGTTCGGTGGTGGAAGCACGGAGGTCGTGGGCGCTCGGTGAGGGAGATGGTGGAGGAGCAATGGTAGTCGGGGCTCGGCGAGGAGAAGTCGGGGTGAAAACGAAGAAGATAAGAAGATAGGAAAAAGAAGTCGGGGCATTATGTTTTGGGGAGATTCAGGGCGAGAAAGAAGAAGGGGATGAGGGTGTTAATGATAGGGATTAGTGGGTAGTTAGTTAGATAATGGTGGTAATTTAGTTGGGTATATGCAATTTGTAAAGGGTTTCGGGTTTGCTTAGCGGGTTTTGGGTTTGGGTTTTAATAGGATTTAGGCTTGGATCAATGGGTTTTATATTACTAAATAATAAAAATAAAAGATGGATTAAGACCGATCGGCTTTCACAAATTAATAAACAATCAAAGAAAGAATGATAACAACAATAATAATATTATTATATAACAAAATAGGATTTGGGTTTAATACATTTACTAAAATAATCCAATAATAACAACATATTTGGTTTGGCTAAAACATAAATAATTAACCAAATAAGAAATGAGATAAACTCATAGAACTGAATAGGATTTGTATCACAATATAAATAAAATCATTTTAAAATTGCTACAATTTCAATTAATGATTAGAAATGGACTTTAAAAGGGGATCCAAAAATAGATTTAAAATAAAATGAATTTAAAAGCGGAAAATAATTTATAAAGAATCGAAATACAGAAAAGACGCAGAAAATACACATAGACGAAAATAGGGGGTTACATCCATTTTTAGACCTTTCCTAATTGATTCTCATGTATAAACATGTCAACCAATTCGATTAATTTCATGTGTATTACACATGGCAACTAATATGATTTTATATCAACTAAAGAACTAAAATATACATAAATGCAAACTAATAACCATAAAAACTTAACAATGAACACCAAACACAATGTCAAGAAAAAAAAGGGCATCAACCAAATAATAATGCATCGAGTTTCCTATAAAAAAGCGAGTTTAGATTATTTTGTTTTCTCAAAAGGTAGAAAGGCATCACTTTAAATTATATCATTAATAATACGGAGAAATAAACCCAAAACAAATTCTTCACTTAAGAACATCAAACACTTTCAATGATCACATAAAAATTAACTGCATGCATACAATCCTAAAATATATTATTAAAAGCCTTAAACAAATAAACAAAATTAATATCATTCATTTAAGTGACTATCTCACTAGTTCGATTATCCATGAAATGTCCAATCCAATGATATGAATATGCAAAGTTTGTACTTATATTGTCGCACACAACTATATAAAAGTATCAAGAAATTACCCACATACATGTCAAAAAATATACTTGTTTACTTAACACCCACATACATGTCAAAAAATATTATTAAGAAAGTACCCAAATTGCGAATATAATCATAACATCGAAAAATTCATTAAAAATGAAACAAAGCCAAACCCACAATTCAACAAATATATGTAACTTCAATCAAACATAACCCCTCAAGATCATACACCACTTAAGAACATTAAACATTTCCAATAATCACATACAAAATTAACTCCATTCATATAACCTTAAAATTGCATATTACGGTCGTAAAATATATACACTCTAAAACAATTAACTCTAAAACAAATAAATCTCAACAAAATTAACTTTTAAAAAATAAATCTCAATAAAATTAATTCTAGTAATTCAACCCTAAAATAAATAATCTATTATTGCATCCCTAAAATCTATTATTACAACTCTAAACTTCAGAATTTATTATCACCCAAATTAATTAGAGCTCTAGAGAAGAATTGATTTTTATGCCTCTCACGTTGCGGCCATAAACTGTCAACGGTTGGGCAATTGCGGGGGGGCAGGGGGCGATGGCGGGGGTGAGAGAGAAGTGAGCTGGAGTGACCGGGAGAGAGAGAGAGAGAGGACTACGATGGGGACGACAGGGATGAGTAGCAGGAGAGAGGGTGGGGAGGGGGCATGGTGACGGCAGAGACGAGCGGAGAGAGAGCGCGGGAGAGAGGGAAAGTTATGAAAAATAATAATTGGGGAAAGTAAAATTTAGGGTTGGATTTTTGGAATTTTTATCCCGTACCCTACCTGTACCCTGCCACGGCGGTTTTGAAAAATGCTGGGGTAGGGGACCGATTTTTTTCTCATGTTTGGTTCAAGCCTACCCGGAAGCGATTACCCAAACGCCGGTGCAGTTTCGTCGGGGTAAGCTAAAAATGTTGTAGTGTTTGTTCCTGTTTTGAGTTGTAAATGATATATCTCTTTGTATGTTAGCTATTTTCAGGTGATTTTTGGAATTAAATTAACTTAAATGACAACAAAATGATAACTATAAAATGTCGTTTGATTTGGATTTGTGTATGTATTTATACCAATTTCTATGAAGTATGTCTATGTAGGTTTTTATGCTGTCTTATTAATTATTTTGATGAAGCATGATTAGAAGCATATGTTAATATAATAGTTTGTAGTGATTGTATGTTGTTCTAGAATAGTTAATTATAATATCTAATCGTTTGATTTTGTAGATTTAGTGTATAAATTATTAACATTAAAAAAAAAATTTGTTTGTTGACATACCAGAAATTGAAAACCGTTCTTAAGAATGTTACTAATTTGATGTATTTAGTATTTTTAGTATTTAAATGAAAGTATAAAAAATAGTAAAATTATATGTTCATCTACAAGATGTCTAGAATAAACTCTTTTCAGAGATTTATAAAATAATCTGTAGTTTCAATGTATGAAATTCCTAAAGATGTTGTGTTATCAGTTCTGGCTGTTTTACTTTAATTAGTTTGTAAGAATAAGATGGGTGTTTAAACTTCTTCCAAATATTTTGTGTATTTTTAGGAACATATATTAGTGTCCTTAAGGTTGAGACCAAACAAACTATCTGTAACTTAAATAATTAAATAATGAAGTTAATGCAAAAGGGAATGTTATTGTAGTAAGTTAATCTTAAGCTATTAAAAAAATGGTTACTTGAAATCATTACTAAATTGAGGGTAATGAAGGTAATTGTCCTTAAAACAAGTAGTTTGTTTAGGAAAGATGATGTTTGTCAGAATATAATGGTCTAATATGCCTTGAAATTATCAAGGTAACAAAACAAAGGTTCAGTTAGGGCAATTGTGAGATATTAATGTACCTAAGTTTAGTTCGAGTTTAATCTAATTTGTCCTGATGTCGATTAATTATATGTATAAGCCTAAGATGAACACAGGAAGACGAGCTACAGTTAAGTTACTGTTCAAAGATTGTGAAATCATGCAGGAGACTGGGCTAGTCGAACACACTAGGTTTGAGGTAATTGTATGATTATTTAGTTTACATGCATTAGAAAAGGTGAAAATGACTTAAATGGTTGACGGAAGAGGACTGACCATTTTGTGATGATTCGGGATGTGCAATTCGTCCTTGTCCGAAGGTGGTATTACTTGGATGTTACCACTTACCACTGGAACCTTGGTTGACGCTAGGGCTAAAAGAGGGCAAGGGCATCATGTAACACCCCTGAATAATTTCGGAACGGACAAGAGTGATACAAGTAAAATTCTACCATCAGATTACTATGGAGCACATAAATTTGTTGATAAACCTTATTTATTACATTCTGTTGATAAGAAAAAATGAAAGTCATTTCCGTTGTCTGAGGTTGACTCCTAGGTCATTACGAGTACCTTCTCTTAATGTGGCCTAGAAACTTAGAAACAAAAAGGATGAGCCCAAAAATTTGCTTAGTAAGTGTTGCACCACTTTGGTGCCACAATGATGATAGTTCAGCGGTAAAAATTCGGACGTATGAGTAATAATAAACATGAGGACAATTGAAAATGGCTATAATAACCTTATGATCATAAACAAAATCATTAGAATTTATAAAACATATTCCAACTAAATTATTCATTTTTAAAGGGTGTATTCCAGTAAACCCTACCCAATTTTTATGAGTTTGCAAAAAACACTACCCATGTCTTCTTTTTTTTGCGGTCCGGCAAATTATGGATCAAAAGTAGTTGCGGTTCACCATACTATTTCCAAAATATCTACAAATTAGTGCTTTGGAGGACTTGTTAAAGGGACTTTAACGTATAATTTTCAAACAAGTTTGTGACTTTAATGTATAATTTTCAAACAAGTTGGTGAACAAGAGATAATATTTTATAATAAGCCCATTAATTTTGAAATTCAAAATTTTCAAAAAATGGGTGTGTATATTTTGCTAAAAAAAACCTTACTAAACTTTACAATGGAAAAATGGTCATTTAACACCAAATATAACGGCAGTAGCCTATTGTAGGGTGAAACGCAATTAATTTTGGGCCATAGTATGCCAAGCCGCAAAAAAATATGGGTAGGGTTTTCTTCAAACTCATATAACTAGGTAGGGTTTACTAAAATTTACCTATTTTTAAATAATGAGCAGCTCGTAAGCTCCCTTTTGAACCAATCTCAATCATGTAACTAGGTAGGGTTTACTAAAATTTACCTATTTTAAAATAATGAGCAGCTCGTAAGCCCCCTTTTGAACCAATCTCAATCTTGGCAATACCGGTATACCGAGGGCACTCTTCACCCTCTCTTTTCTATCGTTAATTCCCACAATCCGTACCCCACGACTGTGGGATGTTCAACTCGGTTTTATAACAAAAGAAACCTATACATATTTTTGATAGTCAAATTGATTTCAACAGGCAAAGCAGAAAAGATAATAGCTAAATAAAAATTGACTACAAAAGAAGGAACGCATTACAATTCCATGAATACAAATTCTTTACCTCAAACCATTTATTTCACTATTGTAATCTTTCTTCTTGTATTGTTATTTTTCTTAACTTAATTTTTATTGTATTTTTCTATTTATTTCTTGCGATCTTATCAGGAAATCTCTTCCATATTTATAGGTTACCAGATGGCTTAAGTGGAGAAAATTTTGCCAGACCCACTTTTTGAAAATATGTGGCGCTCTGACCCACTTCAGAAAACAATTAACGAACTGACTCAGTTTAAGACACGTCAGCAAGAAACGTTATTGGGAAAAATGGCATAGGTTATTTTGATGCCATTCTTTCTAATAACGGCATATGTTTAAAAAAAAACTTTCATGCCGTTATTCCAATTAACGGCATCTGTTAATTTTAGTCGAAGGAGCAAACATTCTGAATTGTGAGCTGAGAGACAAGTGTGAAAATAAATTAACCTATGCCGTTCTATGAGAGAACAGCATGATTTATACTTGTGCTGTTATTTTGAATAACAGCATCAGTTACTTTCTATTTTGCAAACTTACCTATAATCAGTGTCCCCCAACTCTTCTCCTACTCCTTTGTATTTCGTTTTTTTTTCTCTCTCTCTCTCTCTTCACTCCCGTAACCAACAAACCCTACATCCCTAAATCAAAAAATCACAACTATTGGAGTGCTCTCAAGTTTCATATATCCTACCTCCTCACTCACACTCTCATTTCAATTCTCATCCACAACGAATTTTCAAGCTATCGACACTACGGTCTAATTTGAAGGTATTATTATTTTAACCGTATGTTTGATATGTATTCCCATGTTATGCTTATGAGTAGTGAATGACTTGAATATATTTGAATTTTTATGCTTAGGTATGGAATATGATATCCCTATTTGGTTATATTTTGAGGGTAAAGTAATTAAAGATCCGAAGAATGGATATTGTTATAGTGATGTTGAACCGGTCATTATTTGGGCTCCCCACAACTTTATGTACTCAGAATTAATAGATAAGATATTTGAAGTCACTAATTGGGATAAAAGTGAAATGAGTGTGAAAATCAAAGCCCGTTATGCTCCCGGTAAAGGAGATGTGCAATATTTCATGTTGGTACCCGTAGACAATGACAATTCTCTTAGATCCATGATCGGTAGGACACTTGATCCAAATTATAGTTGGAATGCAGTGGAGTTATATATCGACCAAATGAGGCTTCCAAATACTAGACGAGTTGTTATTGAAAGTCCAAGGCCCGCACCGACTTTGAAACCATCTGCCGAGTCACATGCAAGAATATTAAATATAGAAGAAGATACTAGAACAACTCCAATGGGACCTATTACCTCTATATACGAGCAGGTACATCCGCTGATATTGTTACAAAATATTGTTGGAGCCGACTTGGCAATGCAAGAATTTGACAATGCCATTGTAAATAACGATTTGGTAGAAGAGGAAGAAGATAAGGAACGCGGTCTTCAAGATGATGAGGAGGAGGATGCCGATGAAGCTCCGGTTGATGATGTCAATGTTGATGTGCCGGTTAACAATGCCGGCGTATTGCCAAGTCAGGACACAAGTGTAACTATACATGGATCTCAATCGAATGAATGGATGTCTCGTGCCACCACACATGAACATGGACAATCTTCTGTCGACTCTTTTAACTTGGATGAACTCTTCATAGGTCAAAGATTTACAACCAAATATTCTATACAACATCAAGTGAAGATGTATGCCGTGAAGAACCACCGTGAATTCAAGACGGTAAAATCAACCCCCGGTCTATACTATGTTAAATGTAAATACGCACCATCAACTATTCAGTTGAGGACATTGCAGAAAATCCAGCACTTGTAAATGTAGTTGGTTGTCCTTGACGATTGCGTGCAATTGTTCCAAAAGGCTGTAATTATTTCGTGGTAAAGAAGCTTGAAGGTGCACACATATGTATGAATCCTACATTAATTCAGGATCACAATAAAATTGATTTCACGGTTGTAACGACGATCATATTGGATGTTGTGAAGGCACAACTCAGAATAACACCAAGAGCCGTAATTGAAATAGTCAAGGATAAGTTCCATTACACAATTTCATACTGAAAAGCTTAGAAGGCTAAATATAAACCAATTGAGCGAATATATGATTCTTTTGAAAAAGCTTACACTAAATTTTCGTATCTTCTCAATACAATTCAAGCTTTAAATTCGGGTACGGCTGTACATTGTGTAAAGATTGCATCCAGCCCGGGCAAAGAAACTTTTAAGGGTATTTTTGGGGCATTCGGGCCTTCCATCGAGGGATTTAAGGCATGCAGACCAGTTATAAGTGTTGATGATACTCATTTGTACGGAAAATACAAAGGTTGTTTGTTGATTGCTGTTTCACCGGACGCAAACGGTAGGTTGTTTTCATTTGTGTTTGCACTAGTTGACGGTGAAAGCATAGAGTCGTGGACATGGTTCATGAACTGTATTCGGTGCTTCGTCACAGATCGTGCAGGTCTATGTGTCATTTCTGATCGCCATGCAGGTATTTTATCTGCAATGCAAAATGAGTTCGAAACATGGAAGGAATCATTTGCATATCATCAGTATTGTATGCGGTATTTTGCTAGCAATTTCTATAAAAAATTTGTTTGCAAGTTTATGATGAGTAAGTTGAAGGTGATCGCGTGTCAAAATCAGTTAAAGAAGTTTGAGAAAAAGATGATACAACTTGAAGCGACCAATATTAATGGGGCTAATTAGTTGAAGGAGAAACCAATTGAGAAGTGGGCACTTTCTGCCGATAGAGGTCGTAGATATGGTATAATGATAAAAAATCTATCTGAATTTTTCGGTTCGGTTCTAAAAGGTGTGCATAGCTTGCCTGTCACCGCAATTGTAGAAATGATTTTTTTTCATCTGAACATGTATTTCACTGATCGCCGTGAAGCCGCGCAGACGCTTATCAGTGAAGGTAAATTATGGGCACCACACATTCAGGATAATATTGATTTATGCCGTGAAAAATCCAATTTACATGAGGCAATAATGTTTAATAATCAGCCTGGTGTTTATGGGGTAAAAATTGGCATTAGAATGGATAGTGGATATCAAAATGGTGGACATTGGCACACTGTCACGGGACGACTTCTTTTTCTCAAGTCAGACCATGTGCCACCTAGCTTACTCCTTAGATCGAGGGCTAAGTTAGGCAAACCGAGGGTTAAGAAGGCAGAGGATTGAAGAGAAGTGAGCAAAGTAAGATGCAAGAGAATTTATTCTTCTAAGAGAACTTTTACAAGAGTGGCTTGGAATATTTTTTCTTGGATGAGTGGAGCAAATGAGGCTCCTCCCTATTTATAGTGCTAGCATGATCTTTCTCCTCCTCAAGGAAGATTCTAGAATACAAGAGTTGTACTATGTACAAGAGTCTTCTAGAGAGTTCTACAATACTCTATATCTATGTACATTCTTCTAGAGGGTTCTAGCTCTCTCTAGAACGTGCCACCTTGTCCTAGAGAACTCTAGGATGTTCTTGATCCTTCCGGGGCATTTCGTAGTGTTCCGGACTCCTCTTGAACAGTCTGGATGCTTCTAGAACTTGTCCGTGACACCCTCCCCCACCTAAGTTCTTGACGTCCTCGTCAAGCCTTAGACTTGAATTCTTCGATCTTGTCACGGAACTGCCATAGGTCTTGTTCTCGCTCCCAACTAGACTCGCTCTCAGGTTGATCTTTCCAGCGCACATAGTACTCGGTCCAGTTAGGCGTGCCCCTCTTGCAAACAACTCGGTCGGCTAAGATCTCATCGACTTCCTTATCATATGAAACCACTTTTACTGGTGGGGCTCGATGAGATTTGTTCCTCCTTGGGTCCTCCTCGTCCCTACTATATGGTTTGAGAAGGCTAACATGAAAAACTGAGTGGATCTTCAGGTGCGACGGCAAAACTACCTTGTAGGACCTCGTGCTAACTTTCTCCACTTCCTGGTACGGTCCCTCATATCTTCGTGTCAAGCCTTTGTGGACTTGGAACGTAGACTTGAACATCTTTTGGGGTAACTTCACCATCACCTCGTCACCGATAATGAATTCCCTCGGCTGTCTTTTCACATCGGCCCATTTCTTCATCCATTTGGCCGCCTTGGTCAAGTAGCTTCGGGCAATGTCTATCTCCTGATTCCACCATTTGGCAAACTTGTAGGCTGGCAGGCTTGAACCAGTGTACCCCTTTGCTAGCTCTTGAGGTGTCATCGGTTGTTGTCCGGTTACTAGTTCAAAGGGACTCCTTCCCGTAGCCTCGCTCTTCTGCAGGTTATACGAAAACTGGGCCATGTCGAGCAACTTAGTCCAATCCTGCTGGTTAGCACTCATATAGTGCCGAAGGTATATCTCCAATAGGTGGTTCACCCTCTCTGTCTGGCCATTGATTTGAGGATGAAAACTTGTGGAGAAGTGGAGATCCGAGCCCATCAATTTGAATAGTTCTCTCCAAAACTTACCTGTGAAGCGCCGATCTTGATAACTTATGATGGTCCGAGGAAGTCCCCAATACTTGGCCACATGTTTGAAGAATAACTTTCCCGCTTCCTCGGCCGTGCAATCTCTCGGAGCTGGTATAAAGGTTCCATACTTAGAGAATCGATCCACTATAACCATTATGGAACCGCATCCCTCTAACAAAGGCAACACTGAGATGAAGTCCATGGATATACTTTTTCATGGAAGCTCCAGTACGGGTAGTGGTTCCAACAACCCAGCTGGCTTATCTTGCTCCACCTTGTCTTGTTGGCATATAAGACAAGTCTTCACATAAGCTTCCACATCGTCCCTCATGCTAGACCAATAATAGGACCGCTCCACTAATGCCCATGTACGGTGCGTGCCTGGATGTCCAGCCCACCTTGAATCATGGCATTCTTTCAAGACTTCCCTTCTCAAGTTGTCTCACTTGGGAACATAGAGACGATCACCAACTGTGAGGAGAAATCCATACTCCATCCAAAATTTGCGTGTCTTGCCTTCTTTAGCCATATTCACCACATTAATGGCTAAGGGGTCATGACTCAATCCCTCTTTGATACGTTTGGCAAGGTCACACTCGACTTGGGTGATGGTCGCGAGCTCCGCCTTGTGACTTAATGCATCGACTACCACGTTGGTCTTACCCGGTTTATACTCCATCACATAGTTAAACTCGGCCAAGAAGTCTTACCAACATGCTTGTTTGGGGCTTAGCTTCTTCAATTCTTCCAACTCGGGCGGAGCCGTCCGGTAAGGCCCCTTGGCTGGGGGTCTTGCACCCGGTTCAAGCTCTATCGTGTGATCCACTTTCCGTCTTGGAGGTAACTTCTTTGGCAACTCCGGTGGCATCACATCCTTGAACTCTGCCAACACTTCCTTCACTCCGGTCGACACACCCATCTCTGTTGGAACAACTGCCTCCTTCAAGATAGCTAAATAAGTGGTTTTCTCCTTCTTGAGACCTCTTTTGAGTTGCATGGCAGATAAGCTTCTTGACTCCATCTTCCCTCTCTCCAAAGGTACTTTGTAATACGCATGGTTGAGTCTTTCTCAAATGATAAGGGACGTACCTTGTCCATAAATTCCATGTCCAAAACCATGCAGTGGTCATCCATAGGTACAACCGTCAAGTCAATAGTGCCTTTCCATCCTCCAAGCTGGATAGGTACTCTACGAGCTACTCCAAGGATGGGTTGAGATGATGAGTTGATGGCCTTCACCCAATCCAACTCCTTGGCATACTTGATTCCCAATTTAGCAGCCTCTTCTTCAGCAATGAAGTTATGAGATGCACCTGTGTCCACTAATGCCTTGGTGGATCCTCCATTCACCTTGGCCTCCACGAACATGAGACCACCGACCTTGGTCTCATTTTTCTTGGACACCTTCACCGTCTTATCCTTGGCCTTCAGAGAGTTTAAGAGACGCATGGAACTAACGTGCGTTTGCTCTTCTGCTTGACAAGCCATAGCATTAAGGGCCTTCCGTTTCGGGCAGTCTCGAATATAGTGCGGCCCGCTATACAAGTAACATTCCGGCTCCTTCTTCTTGCTTCCTCCCTCATTGGGCTTGTCCCTTTTGAACGGCTTGTCATACTTCTTATCTTGTTTCATAAACTTGTGGGGCTTGTCTCCTACACTCTTCTTCTTGTTGCCGCCGAAGTCTTTCTTGAACTCCACAAGGTCCTCCGCCACGGCTATAGCTTCATCTACGTCTTGGACGTTCCTCCTATTGAGTTCTAAGTTGGCCCAAGATTGCAGTCCGTCCAAGAAGTAGAAAAGCTTGTCTTCCTCATCAGATCAGGTAACTCTAGCATCAAGGATGTGAATTCGGCAACATACTCCTTGATACTCCCGGTATGCCCCAGCCCACGTAGCCTTTTCATAGCTGCATCTTTGGCATTTTGGGAACAAAATTGCCTCTTGAGTTGTTGTTTGAACTCGTCCCAAGTTTCCACTGTGGATAGCCCCTTGGCTATGTCTCCATGCTTCCTTCTCCACCATAATGCTGCATTTTCTTTCAAGTAAAGGATGGCTGTATCCACTTTGGGTTAGTCGTCCTTAATTCCCACAGCATTGAAGTAGCATTCTAGGGACCAACAGAATTCGTTGAGTTCTTTGGGATCACGCTTACCTCCATACTTCAAGGGTTCCGGCGCCTTAGTGCGTGGCATCTCCCTTGCAATAGTCCCACCTGCTATTGCTGCCTTGCACAACTTCACCTCCTCTCTCTGGGTGTTGAATGTCTCTTGAAGCTGCGCTATCTCTGCCTTGAACTCGGCCTTTAGGGTGTTGAGGAAACCAAGGATCTCCTCCCTTAGGCCACCAACATCCTCTCTGACACCGTCCATAGTGTCGTCCATGGCATCCATTCTTTCAATGGACTCCCCCATGGAAATCTCCACCTTAGCCAATCTCGACTCAAAGTTGGCCAAAACATCCATCGACTTCTCCCTCGCGTTCTTGTTCTTGTTCTTCTTGGTATTTGTCTTCGCTCTTCCCCTATCACCAACTACCTCCACGTTGGTGGTGACATCAGTCACGTTTCCCTCGCATCCAGCCATAATCTCTGCCAAACGAAACCTTGGCTTTGATACCACGTGTCACGGGACGACTTCTTTTTCTCAAGTCAGACAGTGTGCCACCTAGATTACTCCTTAGATTGCGGGCTAAGTCAGGCAAACCGAGGGTTAAGAAGGCAGAGGATTGAAGAGAAGTGAGCAAAGTAAGATGGAAGAGAATTTATTCTTCTAAGAGAACTTTTACAAGAGTGGCTTGGAATGTTTTTTCTTGGATGAGTGGAGCAAATGAGGCTCCTCCCTATTTATAGTGCTAGCATGATCAATCTCCTCCTCAAGGGAAGGTTCTAGAATACAAGAGTTGTACTATGTACAAGAGTCTTCTAGAGAGTTCTACAATACTCTATATCTATGTACATTCTTCCAGAGGTTTCTAGCTCGCTCTAGAACGTGCCACCTTGTCCTAGAGAACTCTAGGATGTTCTTGATACTTTCAGGGCATTCCGTGGTGTTCCGGACTCCTCTTGAACAGTCTGGATGCTTCTAGAACTTGTCCGTGACAACACGCTAGACCTCGAGAGACGTACTTATACTTGTGGAAAATTTCAACTATAGCACATTCCATGCTCTCATGTGTTAGTGGCCTTGCTTCCCGTGCGATTGATTATCAACCTTACATTTATGCCTTTTACTCTACCGGTTCATTAGTACAAACGTGGGTACCAACTTTCAATCCTATTCCAGACGAATTTTATTGGCCGACACAAAGTGGACCGGTGCTCATAGCCGATTCGAGTTTTCGTTGGGTGAACGAACGACCTAAGAGTACTCGTATTCGCAATGACATGGATGCACGAGAGGGTGGGAGCACCGAGAATGTTTGCTCAAAATGCGGAATGAGTGGACACAATAGGCGGAGTTGTAAGAACGTACAGAATGTGGGCACATCTCAATCTACCGGCACTTGAAGTTGTAGCCCGTTATTGGATTAATGTTGTAAAATCTATCCATAATTTATTACGAATTAGAGAACTTGAGTTTGATGAACGTCTTATGCAATGTACTTTAATTTTAAATAGTTTAGTATGAGATATATGTTTCTGATGAACATTTGTTTAATTTGAATTAATTTGAATGAAAAGGAGTGAAAGTTTGTTGAATTTGAATGAATATGAATTTAGTAGTTTCTCTCCAGAAAACATGCACAAAAACATGCACTACTGTAGTTATAACAGATGTCGTTGTTCTGAATAACAGCATATTCAGGAGATGTCGTTATTCAGAGAAACGATTGTGAAGACAGAAAGTATGGCAAAGGTTAACTTCTTTCAAATTTTCACACCAAACTGATGCCGTTATTCTGAATAACAGCATGCTTAAGAGATGCCGTTATTCAAAATAACGGCATTCTTAGGAGATGCCGTTATTTTGGAAAACGACTGTGAAGACAGAAGCTATTGGCAGATGGCCATTTCTGCTAAAAAAATTCCTCAACTGATGCCGTTATTCTGAGTAACGGCATCATTTATACTAATACCGTTTTCCAAAAGAATGCCATCAACTTAAATTAATGAACAAGCTAAAAGCAGCATGTTTTGTACAAAAGCCGTTATCGTAAAAAAACGTTATAGGTAACAGATGCCGTTATTTGTAATAACGACATCTGTTATTACTGTATTTCAAATGAAACATGCACAAACATGCACAGACTTCATACACGTCAATTTAGTATATATAAAATATATAAGTATGCATACACTATACACTTCAATTCAGTATATATACCCCAAACACTCGAATAAAGTTTTTTCATAAACCTACATTAAGAATACAACAACCGACTCATCAAGTTTTTTTATAAAACCAACATTAACAGTACAACAAATGACTCATCAAGTTTTTTCATAAAACAAAATTACACAATTGAATAGTCAACATTAACTAGGCGTATAGTGTTGCGGCTGCCTCCTCTTTCGAGCTAGAACTTTCCTCCTACGTTCCCCAATCTCTTGTCTCGCAGGAGCACTTGGCCCAACATCTTCATCTTGCCCACCTTGTACTTCTTCAATCTCTTGCATTGCTAATTCACTTCCCGTAGGAGAAAAACGAACACTCTTACTCCGACATGGAGGCTGTGAAGGATATTGAGGTTGTCTTCGTGGTGGTGCGGGAGTAACTACTTGTGCTGTTCATGGTGGTGGAGGTGGGCCTCGGCTAACACTTGTTCGGGGCATTTGAGTTGGAAGATGGTTAAGCGTAAAAGGGCATCGAAGCGCGAACCGTCACCAACATCTTCAAGAGAAGTACGACATGGATGTAGGATTTCTCTCGCTAATTCCTTGCATGCCTTCGAAGCGTTGCTGTTCAAGACATGAGCACACTTCCTCGCAATATCCCATGTGTTGTCAATCTACATTACAAACGAAAATGATTAGTAGTAAACCAAATTTTTATTTAACAAACATAAGCAAAATGTTGGGAAAAAAATTATATTCATGTTTATTAACAATAAGATTACTTTACCATTAATCGATACGACGACGCTTTCGGTTGATACATGGGTTGCGATGTGAAATGTGCCAGTGGTGGTTCCACTTGGTGCCTAGGTATCGATTGTTGGATACCCACGGGGATATCTGTTCTTGGGGCTATGTACAACCGTATAATACGACGGGACAATGCCATTTAGGCGGTTTGCAACGATCCGTCGTACGGTACAATTGCTTCTACCACCAAATCATACTTCCTCTCATCCAACATGCTACATGAAAGCGGTGGTGATCGGCCCAATCCATATTTCGCAATCGACCTTGACTAGTAATATTGTGAAGTCTATGGTCGTACATTGAGTTTTCAAGGATGGACTGTTGTGCATTGAATTGGCAAAGGACGCGGTCGGGGTAATAGAACTCAACAATTGAGAAATTTATAAGTGGAGCTCGTGTCAACCAAAGTTGATTATTGGCCGTGCAAATTGGAGGTAGATGATGTAGCCTTTCGTCTGTATACGGTGTCCAGTTGACGTACTCTTTCCTAAGCTGATCGAGTTCATTCTTGTAATATGTCAGCACACTGCGTGGTTTATCTCTCCACGTGAGGTTACCTGTCCAGTACACACCTAAAGGAGCCCTCAACACTGGATTATCATGTTACACACTCCAATTATTTGAAAGAACCGTTACCCGGGGTCGGCCGAGGTGTATTCATACCCAACACCATATTTGCAATAACCCCATCGGCCCAGTCATTTGGATTGACCCCATCGAACAATTGCACAGGGAATGGTAGAGAGAGGCTAAAGCCGCACTTCCCAACTATATCGCTCGGTTCTATGTATGTCAACGATCAATGGAAGATACATCAAATGCACTACACCACCAGAAGAATTAGGAAAGAGAATACCTCTGATTATCGACAAAAGATATGCCCGCATATAACATTGGAGTTGGAAGTCGGTCGGTTTGTCTGCCAAACTATTATTGAACTCTGTAAAGAGCCAAGAACGTCAGACTGATTTCCCGACGAATACACCCCTATCATCCTCATCAACCACCTGCCCAAAGTAATGTATGAACGGTATGACTTTATTGAACATCAGGTTGCCGATCAAAGCCACCCCATCGATTGGAAGACCCGATATGACAGCTATATCTTGTAGGGTGACCGTCATCTCCCTAACGGGTAGGTGAAACGTGTGTGTCTCCGGCCTCCATCGCTCCACAAAAGCTGTAAGTAATGCATGGTCACATTTCACTTTTGCCAACTTTGACATTCCATAAAATCCGCTATTTACCAAATAATTTTGTACTCGAGGGTGCATCGGTAATATGGTGTGCATTCGGAAACTCATTTTCTCAACATCTCTAGTCCACACCGCCTGCGACCTATGATCTTCTTGTAAATAAAGTACGGTAGGATCTAAAGGACGTGGATGTCCACATAGTGCATGCGAACTAACAGATGAAGCACCCACATCATGGGAAGAAGATAGTCATGTATGATCAATTTACCTATGAACATTAAAAATAACGTGTCAAGTACAATATTAATAAACAATATGAGATTGGAGATACTAAAATTTGTAAGTCATGTTTCTTCAACATAATTAATAATCGTTGTTTGAAGATAACAACAACTTCTCAATACTCGTATCGAAATATTACTCATAACAATCACTACCACAATATCTCCACACACTACAAATAGATGAATCTCACTTCATATAGATAGCAATATAAGTCATCCACATCTCACATAGATGAATCTCACTTTACATATCGAATACTTACATGGATCTAATCTACATCTATTTTACTATACTACCAATATAGCTCTTATTGATCAAAATCAACAATTCACAAATCATCAACAACAATCCTTAAGTACATTTCGCATATCAACTACTTAGATAAATCAAATCTACACTGCTTGTACTATGCTACCTAATATATATATCTCTCATACATCAAAATAAACATTGTAAAAAAAATTAAGGATTTTGAATACTTACCACAATTTCGAATTTCGGAAGATTTCGAAAAGAAATGAGCAAATCACAAGTATGGTTTATGTTTAATTGTTGTCTGAGAAGTTTGAGATCACTCCAATACTCCAATAGTTGGGATTTTTTGATTTAGGGATCTAGGGTTTGTGGGTTACGGGAGTGAAGAGAGAGAGAGAAAAAAACGAAGTACAAAGGGGTAGGAGAAGAGTTGGGGACACTGATTATAGGTAAGTGTGCAAAATAGCATCAGTATAACCTATGCCGTTCTCTGAGAGAGAGAACGGTATAGGTTAATTTATTTTCACACTTGTCTCTCAGCTCACAATTGAGACAGTTTGTTCCTTCAACTAAAAGTAATAGATGTCGTTATTTTGAATAACGGCATGAAAGGTTTTTTTAAACAGATGCCGTTATTGGGAAGAAAGGTATCGAAATAAGCTATGCCGTTTTTTTCAATAACGTTTCTTGGTGACGTGTTCTAAACTGGATCAGTTCGCTAATTATTTTTAGAAGTGGGCCAGAGTGCCAAATATTTTCAAAAAGTGGGTCAGCAGAGCAAAGTTTTCTTAAGTGGATGACAGGTAGTTGATGAGTCATCATGGACCGACATCTACCTTATTAATGTACGCTACCGTTCTGAGGTGTCAGTGTGGAATTATGTGAACCGCTTAATTCTTTCTTTAGGGCCAAGTTTAGGTTCAATGTGGTGAGTTTTGTGAAGGACAAATAGTTTTGAATTTCTGATTTGCCTAATCCCAATCTCTTTTAATCACCTTGAAAATTTTGCCAAGAGTTTTCTTAGCTAAGAGCATCCACAGTCGTTTGCTATATATGCCATTTTGCCATATTATAGCAAACGAAATAGCAAACGACCTCTGCAGTCGTTTCTCATTTATCCATTTTTTAACAAACATTCTATTCTCATTTCTCAAATATGAGAAACGAAATGTGCTTTCTCAAATTATAAAAGACGGGGTATGATTCCCCGTCTCTCTGATTTAATAATTATTTAATCGATTCGGACGGAACAACATATACCGTCTCAATAATTTTAAATTTTTTTTTTTTTTAAATGGTCGGACGGGGAATGATACCCCGGACGGGGTATGGCACCCCGTCTCTCCCCTTTAAAAAATATTTTTTTTTTTTAAAAAGTCCTCAGACGGGGAATGATACCCCGGCCGGGGTATCATACCCCGTCCAAGGATTAAAGCTAGTGGAGCATTAAATGCAGCTCGGCATTGATTGGGTAAGTTTAATTAGATTTAGTTAGGTATTAATGCTGATTAGGAGTAGTTAGGTATTAATTGATTAGATTTAGTTATTATTTTATTATTTAATTTAGTTAATTAATATAGTTTAATAGTTAATAGTAATTAACTTTTTTTAATTTATTTGAAATGATCGGACGGGGTATGATACCCCGTCTCTCTAAAAAATAGAAAAAATATAGCAAACGACGACTGCAGTGAACGATCGTATTTGCTATTACTGTAGCTGCCATATTATAACAAATGAGAAAAACGACTGTGGATGCTCTAACATGTCAGTTAATCCCCTTAATTTAAGAAACTAATCTTTTTTATTTATTTTATATATATTTCTTAGCGAAGTTCATATAGTAAATATTATTATTGTTATTATTATTATTATTATTATTATTATTATCCCTCCCCTCTTAAGATATTCCGTCATCGGGAATATTATTTGTCTAGTGTCTGAAATAGTTTTGGGTAATTTTTTTTCATGATTTTTTTCTACCGAGTATCAGCGGAATTTTTTTTCACAAAAAAATTGCTTTTTACGATCTCTGACTTTTATTGATATTTCTTTGTAGGATAAATTTTCCTTAATTTGAGTTGGCTCAAACTCAACCACGTGGCCATGGTCAGGTATATATTTTCATAAAGTAGATACGTAAAAAACATATATAGTGTAGATTTGATAAGTTGGGCAGCAATGATAGTTTATATGCGACGGCCTCGATTCTCTCTTAAACTTGTAAAGATCCAATAAAACGAGGGCTAAGTTTGCTATTCCTTCCAAACCTCATTTTTTCCTTCTGACGAAACTTTCAAAAATATGTGGTCTTCTACTTGGAATTTTAATTCCGATCATTGTTTGCTTGCATAACTTTTTTGTCGACTTTAAGCTACTTTTAATTTTTCTCTAACCATTTACACTTTTTTCTATAATTTCTTGAACGATTTGTGGGCATATTAATTTTCTCTTTTCTACTTCATCCCAGAGTGACCTTCTACATTATCTTCCATGTAAGGCTCACATGGAACCATCTGAATTCTCACTTGATACCTATTATTATATGCAAAATCAATAAGGGGTAGGTGTTTATTTCAACTTCCTTGGAGGTCAAGGATATATGCTCATAACACATCATCTAGAGTTTGTATTGTCCTTTCAGATAGACCATCTGTTTGAGGATAAAAAGCAACTCTAAGCTTTAATATAGTGCCCATGGAGCTTTGGAGGGATTTCCAAATCGGGGAGGTGAAGTGTGGGTCTGGATCGGATACAACAGATATAGGAATATCATGAAGTCTAATTATTTTCATTAACATACAACCTAGCTAGCCTATGCAATGAATAATTATCCCATATTTTTCTTTATTTATAAATTTGATAATACACAAAGTCTTCTGTCAAACCATAAAATTCTAGTTTCATCAATTCTAAATCTCAGAAATTTTCCACTATTAATATTTTCAATTTTTGTTCATTAATTCGGGCTCTTCATACTATTGTGATTTTATCTTTTCAATTATTGTTGAATGTAGATTAAGTTTGGCTAAATAACTTATGTTCTTGTGTATTTTTACTTATATTTCCAATTTTTCATTCCCTAAGAATTTCCTTTTGTTCGATCATTAGGGCTGCTAAACTTTCATTATTTTTACGGTTTAATGTGTCTGTTACCACGTTGGCCTTACCAGAATGATAATGTATAGTACAATCATAGTCATATATTAGTTCAAGGCATCTTCTTTGCCACATGTTTAGCTCCTTTTCGGTGAAATTATATTTCAACCTTTTATGATCAGTGTATATCTCACAAGTTTCTCCACATGAATAATGTCCCCCAAATTTTTTAAGCATATACAATCACTGCTAGCTCAAGGTCATGGGTAAGAGAATTTTGTTCGTTGTTCTTCTGTTTTCGAGAAGCATAGGCAATTACTTTTCAATGTTGCATTAGTACACAACCCAAGCCATTCCCAAGTGCATTTATATATATCACAAATCATCCTATTCCTGATGGAAAGTGTAGGATCGGGGCTGAGACTAATCTATTCTTTAATTCTTGAAAACTTTTTTCACATTCTTCTACCAATTTTAATTTTACTTCTTTTCAGGTAGGCTGGTTATAAGGGCTGCAGTTATTCTAGAAAACCTTGTACATACTCTCTATGATAAAGTGCTAAATGTAGGAAACTTCGAACATCAATTACTGTGGTAGGCTGTTTCCAATTAACGATGACTTCAACATTGCTAGGATCCAGTAAAAATCTTTCTTTTAATATTACCTGCCTTAGGAATGAAATAGATTCCAGCCAAAATTTGCACTTTTAAAATTTGGTATATAATTTATTTTACCGCAGGGTTTGTAATACTATCCTCAAGTGTTCATGTTCTTCCTTATTTTTTAAATGAACTTATATGCCTTCAAG
This sequence comes from Hemerocallis citrina, assembly GCA_017893485.1. Taxonomy (NCBI): domain Eukaryota; kingdom Viridiplantae; phylum Streptophyta; class Magnoliopsida; order Asparagales; family Asphodelaceae; genus Hemerocallis; species Hemerocallis citrina. The sequence goes on along the minus strand of CM030361.1, from coordinate 234,876,511 downwards.
GAAAAAAATGTTACAAATTTGTCTAAATAATTTTCAAGACCTTATTCGTTAAATCCATGAAAGCTGCACAGACATTAGTTAATCAAAATGGCATTACTAAAAATTCATATTGTCTGAACATGGTCTTTGGAATGTCTTCTTTCTTTATTTTAAGTTGATGGTGCCCTAGACGAATGTCTATATTCGAGAACTGGGTTTCTCACTGTAATTGTTCGAATAAATCATTCTTTCGAGGTAGGAAGTACTTTTTTTAATGGTTACTCGATTCAATTCCTGATAGTCAATGCATTGCCTAATTGATCCATCTTTCTTTTTGACAAAAAGTATAGGGGCTCCCCACAGGGGAGACACTAGGCCGAATGATTCCCTTATCTAATAATTCTTGCAATTGTTCTTTTAATTCCATTAATTCAACGAAAGTCACTATAATGATTTTTGGATATAGGTTTACAACTGGGCATTAAATGATGTAAAACCAACCCTAAAATAGAGAATTTCCAAGAATTTTAATGGGTTAATTTTACCAACACGTTACGCGGATTAAAGTCAGGAATTTTAAATAATTAATTGGTTTGATGGATTTTCAAGAACTGAATTATGCTAACAATCCCAATTAATAATTCAACCTTAATCAATAAGTAAATCCCTACGTGTTTAAGCAAGTAAAAAGTGCAATACCGATTCGTACTCTAATCTAGCATGTGGATCACTCAATCTCAGTATTTTTGTGGTCGACAGGCAAATTAGATAATATGCTAGATAATATGGCAGTAAAATCACAAATACTTAATAAGGGAAAGAGTATACCGAATGTGAAGAAACCCATCGTAGATGTAGGAGCGGACAGTACCCAAGAACACAGCAACGCAGCAACAATAGAGGGGCGACAGCAACAACAGCAAGGGCCGGTAGATCAAGTCGCCGGCGGGTTGGTGGCAGGCATCGGCGAGGTGCGACGGTGGGAGGGAGGCAGCGGGCGATGATTAATGGATTTGGGAACTGTGGTGGGATTCGGGATTGGAGGAGGAAGGAGGAGAAGGGTGGAGGCTGTAGTGGTGGTGGGTGTGAATGGTAGGGCGGTGATGGGTCGAGGGTCGGGAGTGACGGCGAAGGGGGATTTCAGGGTTGACGACGAGGGGGGATTTGGAGTTGGTGATCTCGATCGGGAGTGGGTGCGGGATGGGGATCGGGTAGGGTTTTGGGAAACGAAAAGGAAAGGGAAAAGAAGATGAAGGTGAAGGTGAAGGGGCTGTTGATGAAGGTGATGGCTATAATGGGTATGTGATTAGGGAATTAGGGTTTGTGTTAGGGATTTATATTTGGGGATTTTTAATTTGGGGTAGGTTTTAGAATTAATCACTAATTCTAAAATTGGATTAGGATTTATCACAAACCCTAATTTGGATCTCAATTGTATCATACAAAGGAGAGAAAGGAAGAGCAAAAACTCAACACAGATTTTTTTTAATTAATATTGGCATGCCTTTCTCATTCATCTCAGGGCCTTTAAATAGAACAGCTGATGAAAATATTCTTCAGAATCTAAAAATTACAAAAAAGATTACATAAAAATGGAAATAAAATAAAAATCCTAAACTGAATAAAACAGCTGATGAAGATGATGCCTGCGCTGATAGAAACGCCCAAATCGTCTGGAACCGATGTCCTCATCATTCTCCCCAGGTGGGAGAAGGCTCGACCCAGTCGAGTCAAAACCAGTCCTCCTGTCATAGTGCTCCAAGAGGTCTGGATCCAAGCGCTGGAGCTCTCCGCGATCTATCCAAGTGTTCTCCGACTCCGGCTTGTTTTTCCAACTTACCAAATATCTATGAATACCACCATCTCTAGTAGAGATTATCTGATCATCTAAAATATTATCCAACCCTTCTGTTGATGGGTAAGTAGTATCTGGTAGTGGGGGTAATGGGGGAGTCTCACCAGTAGGCTGCAGGGTAGGCTCATCTATAAGAGAATTTCTAGGGTTAAATTATGGGCCTTCATAGGGTACTAGATCCTCAATATTGAAAGTTTTACTGATGCCAAAGCCTTCGGGGAGGTCAACAACATAGGCATTATCATTGATTTTATGAAGAATTTTAAATGGACCTGCAGCACGTGCGTTCAATTTCTTAACGGATCCCGCTGGGAACCGTTCCGGACGAATCCGAACCATCACTTCGTCACCCACATTAAAAGTTTTAAATTTCCTTCTAATATCGGCTCTTAACTTGTAGTTAAAATTATTTTCATTAATTTTCTTGGAAATTTTTCTATGTAAGTCATGAATGCGGGATGCAAATGCAGATACAGACTCAGAGACTCGGTGATGTTCTAACATGCGGGCAAGATCTATAGGCTGCCTAGGACGATAACCGTGTACAACTTCGTGTGGACTCATGCCAGTAGTTCTATTCCTAGATGTGTTATATGCAAATTCAGCAACCGTTAATTTTAAATCCCATGTTCCCAAGTTCTCTCCCACAAGAGTACGTAAGAGATTGCCAAGACTCCGATTGACAATCTCAGTCTGTCCATCTGTCTGTGGGTGGAACGCAGACGAAAACTTTAATTTTGTACCTAACTTGTGCCATAGGGTCTTCCAAAAATAACTCGTGAATTTCACATCCCTATCAGACACAATGGTTTTTGGCAACCCATGTAGCTTCACAATATTATCAAAGAAGATCTGAGCCACACGGGATGCATCAAAAGTTTTCGAGCACGGGAGGAAGTGGGCCATTTTAGAAAAACGGTCCACGACGACGAGAATGGAATCGTGTTTCTTTTGTGTTTTCGGTAAGCCTAACACGAAATCCATACTCACGTCTTCCCAAGGGCGGCTGGGAACAGGTAGGGGAGTGTACAGGCCTGTGTTCTGTTTTTGTTGCTTGGCAAGTTGACAGGTGTGACATCTGTTAACAAGTCTCACAACGTCTCTCTTTAGCTTCGGCCAGTAAAATCTATGTTCCACAGCATCAAATGGTCTTGCTATGCCCAAAATGTCCAGTAAGGCCACCAGCGTGCAATTCCCAAACAAGATACTCTCGTAAGGACGAACTAGGAATGCACAGTTTGGAGCGATAGAAGAGATAATCATCTTTCAAGAAATAATCATCTATCACTCGAGTTATGCCTTCCTTCAAAGAGGTGTAGATCTCGTGAAAATCTGGGCAGGAGGCATACTCATCTCTCAATCTCTCAAAACCAATAATTTCGGTGCACAGAGCAGATAAGATCATGTAACAACGACTTAGCGCATCCGCGGCCTTATTATCAATTCCTTTTGTATGCTTAATGGTATATGAATATTCTTGTAGGAATTCTACCAATCTAGCATGTCTCGGATTCAACTTTTGTTGAGAATTAAGGAATCTTAAGGCCTCATGGTCTGAGAAGATAACGAATTCTTGCGGCAGGAGATAATGTCGCCAATAGCGAAGTGACTGGATGACCGCATAGAACTTCTTGTCATAGGTGGAGTATTTTTGTCTTGCTTCGTTCAGCTTTTCACTGAAATAAGCAACAGGATGACTCTCTTGACTGAGGACTCCACCTATACCAATACCAGAAGCATCACATGTTACTTCGAAGACTTTAGTGAAATCAGGCAACCTCATGACAGGTGTCTGAATCATTCTCTTCTTGATCTCTTCGAAGGCAGTCGTGGCTTCTTTCGACCAGACAAACTCACCTTTCTTCAAACAGTTGGTTATCGGAGCCATGATCGTGCTAAATCCTCGCACAAACCGACGATAAAAGGTAGCAAGGCCATGAAAACTCCGCACATCACGAATATTGCGGGGCTCAGGCCACTCTGTAATAGCTCGTATCTTTTATGGGTCAGCAGATACTCCTCTGGCAGACACAATAAATCCCAGAAAGATAGTCTGATCGGAGAGGAAGGTACATTTGGTAGGATTAGCATAAAGCTGTTCCTTCCTCAAAACATCGCAGACCTGTCTCAAATGGTCAAGATGTTGCCCAACGGATCGGCTGTAAATGAGAATATCATCAAAGTACACCACAAGGAACTTGCCCATAAAGGGACGGAGTACTTGCGTCATGATTCTCATAAACGTGCTCGGGGAATTTGTCATTCCAAATGGCATGACCATCCATTCGTACAGGCCATCCTTCGTCTTGAAGGCGGTCTTCCACTCATCACCAGGACGAACACGTATTTGGTGGTAACCACTTTTAAGATCAATCTTGGAGAAGATTGTGGCACCAGACATCATGTCCAACATGTCATCCAAACGGGGAATGGGAAAACTGTATTTCACCGTGATCTTGTTTATGGCACGGCTGTCCACACACATACGCCAGGTTCCATCTTTCTTTGGCTTCAATAGAGCAGGAACAGCGCAAGGACTTAAACTTTCTCTGATAAAACCCTTTGCCAATAACTCATCAACTTGCCGTTTCAGCTCAGCGTGCTCTGTCGGATTCATCCGATAATGTGGCAAGTTGGGAAGACTCGCTCCCGGAACAAGATCAATAGCGTGTTGGATGTCACGCAATGGGAGCAACTGGTTGGGGAGGTCAGCAGGAAACACATCTGCAAATTCCTGAAGGACAGGAGTAACTTGGGGCGGGATGAGTGACTTAGGATCTTTAGGGACTTCTCTCGCTGTGAGTAAAAGAATGGTAGCCTCCTTTTCAATTTCATTTGTAAGTTTCTTTTCACCCATATACGTTACCTCCTTGCCCTTTCTCGAGGAAGCCAGTGTTGTTTCAGCTGGACTAGTTCGTGACCTCACGGGAATGAGCTTTATTTTTAGTCCATCGTGCTGGAACACACATTGGTTGGATCGACCATATATGGTCACATCGTGATCGTATAACCAAGGTCTCCCTAAAATGACTTGACCCACATCCATTTTGAGCACATCACACCAAATTTCCTCTTTGTAAGCTTTGAAGTCCACAGGGACTAAGCATCGATGTGTTACTTGGAGTGCTGTTGCATCAATCCAAGAGACTTTGTATGGGCGTGGATGGGGTTCAGCCTTAAGTCCGGTCTTTGCTAAAACTGCAGAAGAGACAGCGTTGACGCAGCTCCCACTGTCAACAATCACCTTGCAGTTTTTGCTACCTATAGTCGTAAAGGTGTGGAATATAGCAGTGCGCTTCCAATCATCTTCTTCTTTTGGTTGGGACAAAGCACATCTAACTACATTCAAGTGAGGTGATTGGATAGACCGAATACAGTGGAGATACTGGTCATCCTCTTCTTCACCGAAGTCATCGCCTTCGATAGGCTCATAAGACAACTCATTGTCTGAGTCATCAGCAATGACAGCGGTACCCTCTACTATGTTTATCCTACTAGGACTGGGACAGTTGCTAGCAACATGACCATAGCCCTTACATTTATAGCACTTAGTGAGAGGGTCAATCTTACTGTAATCTCTTTCAGTGTTCTTACCCTTATGTTCATCTCGATATGAATTAAAATTTGAATTAGGTTTGTTGGGGTGCTGAGAGGGAGGCTTAGGTCTAGGTGGGTCAGTAGAGGTCATTCTAGAGGAATGATCTCTCGAGTCGCTGGACCTAGAATGAGAACTAGCTTTAAGAGAATCCATGTCGAGGACTAGGGCGTAGGCTGCCGCTATTGAGTCCACGTTTCTATAGATTAGCTCGTTCCTAAGGTCAGCTCGTAGTCCAGCTCTGAACCTAGAGAGAGTTTGTTCTTCACTCTCTTTACCTAACGCATTGCACCGAATAAGGAAGTCATCGAATTTATCGACATATTCTTGTGTGGATTTACTTCCTTGATACAATAGGTTCCACGAATCTAACAATCGGGTGTGGAACGATAACGGTGCATACCTCTCAGTGAGCTTCTCTTTCATGGCCTCCCAAGTGGCTATGGGTGCCAGGCCTCGGCCTCTGCGGGCATGTTCAAGATTGGTCCAATGTTGTTGAGCTTTACCCGTTAATTTCATAGTTGCAAATTTAACTTTAAGGACTTCGCTCATGTCGAACCACACAAAATAGTGGTCCATGGCACGGACCCAATCGAGGTAAGCTTGGGGTTCCATGTGGCCTTCAAATTGAGGAACGTCAGCCTTAACGTTCTTTTTATATTGTTCGTCAGGGTCACGTTCCTGACGTCGATCGTCATGAACATTCCCTTGAGGGATCTGACGATGGCCATGAAGCTCAGGGACAATTGTTTGATTTAGCTCCACTTTCTCAAGCCTCTGATTGATATTGGCAAGAGCTGCTTGGATGGCAGCTAGGGTAGCGGAGATATCAGAGTTGTCCATTTCAGGTCTGGGAAGTCTAGGATTCCTAATTGGGTGATTGGGAAGGGATAGGAAAGGCTCTTCAGGGTCTGTGATGGTGCTGCGAAGACGTATTCACCAAAAGTGGAAACTATGGGTCGTGTGTGTCCTATTTTTTTTTTTTTTAATGAATCTGAAATAAACTAAAATAAAATAAAAATGAAATAAAATAAAATAAAAGACTACACGATACTAAATGAATGCAAAAATGATGCCTACGATGCAAGAACTAAGGTTTTAGGAACCTTCGCTCTGATACCAAAATGATGTAAAACCAACCCTAAAATAGAGAATTTCAAGAATTTTAATGGGTTAATTTTACCAACACGTTACGCGGATTAAAGTCAGGAATTTTAAACAATTAATTGGTTTGATGGATTTTCAAGAACTGAATTATGCTAACAATCCCAATTAATAATTCAACCTTAATCAATAAGTAAATCCCTACGTGTTTAAGCAAGTAAAAAGTGCAATACTGATTCGTACTCTAATCTAGCATGTGGATCACTCAATCTCAGTATTTTTGTGGTCGACAGGCAAATTAGATAATATGCTAGATAATATGGCAGTAAAACACAAATACTTAATAAGGGAAAGAGTATACCGAATGTGAAGAAAACCAGCGTAGATATAGGAGCGGATAGTACCCAAGAACACAGCAACGCAGCAACAATAGAGGGGCGACAGCAACAACAGCAAGGGCCGGTAGATCAAGTCGCCGGCGGGTTGGTGGCGGCGTCGGCGAGGTGCGACGATGGGAGGGAGGCAGCGGGCGATGATTAATGGGTTTGGGAACTGTGGTGGGATTCGGGATTGGAGGAGGAAGGAGGAGAAGGGTAGAGGCTGCAGTGGTGGTGGGTGTGAATGGTAGGGCGGTGATGGGTCGAGGGTCGGGGAGTGACGGCGAAGGGGGATTTCGGGGTTGACGACGAGGGGGGATTTGGAGTTGGTGATCTCGATCGGGAGTGGGTGCGGGATGGGGATCGGGTAGGGTTTTGGGAAACGAAAAGGAAAGGGAGAAGAAGATGAAGGTGAAGGTGAAGGGGCTGTTGATGAAGGTGGCGGCTGTAATGGGTATGTGATTAGGAAATTAGGGTTTGTGTTAGGGATTTGTATTTGGGGATTTTTAATTTGGGGTAGGTTTTAGAATTAATCACTAATTCTAACATTTGATTAGGATTTATCACAAACCCTAATTTGGATCTCAATTGTATCACACAAAGGAGAGAAAGGAAGAGCAAAAACTCAACACAGATTTTTTTTTTATCAATAATGGCATGTCTTTCTCATTCATCTCAGTGCCTTTAAATAGGCTCAATTATATCTTGAAACACATCTCCAAAATATTCTCAGAATCTAAAAATTACAAAAAAGATTACATAAAAATGGAAATAAAATAGAAATCCTAAACTGAATAAAACAGCTGATGAAGACGATGCCTGCGCTGATAGAAACGCCCAAATCGTCTGGAACCGATGTCCTCATCATTAAACCTACGAAAAACTCTATTTCAATCGGTAAGGAGGAGGTCCTGGAAGAACTTTAGGAAAAACATCAACAATTTCTTGGACTATTGGTATGTCTTCTAATTGAGGATTAAAATTATCTACAACTTGCTTTATATAGTCTTGACATCCTTTTTCTGAAAAGTTTATTTGCCTAGATAGAAACAAATAGTGAGAATTTTTTAGTTTTTTTTTAATTTGAATTCTAATTGGTCAGGGATAGAAAATATAATATCTTTTTTTGTGACAGTTTATGTGAGCAAAATGTGCACATAACCAGTCCATCCCTAATAGGACATCAAAATCTTAATATCTAGCTAACATAATTAAATTTGCATCTAACTTTCTACCATTTATTTCAATTGGACAAGACCTATAAACATTTGATGCAAAAAGGTTGTTTCCTCACTCTGTTTGGTTCAAAGGAGGGGAGGGAAGGTGAGGGATTTTAATGGAGGGGAGGGGAGGGGAGGGGAGGGAAAGGGAGGGGAGGGATTTAATGAAGACTCTATTTGGTTCAAAGGAGGGGAGGGGAGGGAAACTAATTGTCTTCTTATTTGGTTCAGTGGGGAGGAAATGAATTTTATAATAAAATTACTTTTATACCCTTCACAAGGTGATCGATATGTCCAATTGAACTAATCTTTGGGACAAGTTACTGTGTTGCATCCCCTTGATATAGTATTGGATGCAACTTAGTCATTAGTAGGTATTTATAGTTTATCTTGCTTGCGGTCAAGTGCATTTGGACCAATCTGATTCATGTAACTTGTAGTTTAGGCACTTGAATTTTTGTCATTTTGAAAAAAAAGCATGGGTGTACGTATACGTAGATAGTGATGTTCATTGTTGGCACAGCTAGACTGAACTTCAAACTATGGATGATGCATATGATAATATAGTATGTATGCAAGCACAAGTTTTTGCTCCTTGATATAGTATTGGATGCAACCTGGTCTTTAATAGGTATCTAATTGTTATCTGTATTAGTACTTATTGGTCAGTCTTTGCGTTCTAAAAGATTTTTTTTTGTTTCAGAGCATTTATTTGTGGCATTTATCCTGAAAGCTGTTATTATAATTCTTGTTTTTTGCAGGAAACTGTTGATATTTTCTATTGACTGTTCTCTGTTGTTGCAGGCGACCATCACCATTAACATCTTACAAGCTAAAGTGTGATAAAGAACATCTTAATGGCCGGTAAGATCTGCATTTGAAATTTACTTTTTTGTTAAGCCAAACAACGAAGATGATGTGGAGATTGAAGAGGAAAAATATCAAAGAGAACTAACAAAAAGGGCAATTTAGTCCATTCACATTAAAAAATTAGACATAATTTCTCTTCCCTCCAAATCCTCCCAATATTGGAGGGGAGCCAAAATTGGCTCAGGAGGGGTGTTGCACCCCCCATTTCCCTTCCCTCCCCTCCTAAAAAATGAACCAAACATGAAAAGTTTTAAAAAACCCCTCCCCTGCCCTCCATTTCCCTCCAACCAAACACTCCCTAAGTGTTCCCACATATAATTAATTATTTTTCTAAGGGTATCGGTTGTGTATTTAAATGACGACCAAAGGAATAAGATATAAAAGAGAGGGTAGCTCCAAAATCAAATAATAATTTACCGAGTTTAGCATAAACGTATAAATTACCTGCTACTATGTTAGATGATTTGTCTTATTCCTTGACAACTAATGCATAAGTTGCAATTGCCCAAACTTTTATGCATCCTATTTCTAAGGAGGCAATCTACAGTTTGCAGCAACATGACCTACCTTCTTACAATTGTAACAAGTACGATGACCTCGAGAACAGTCTCTGAACATATGACCTGATTGTCCACAATTGTAGCATGCTCCCATGACATTATGACATTCGCCCTTGTGAAATCTTGCATAGTTTGCAAAATAGTTAGTTCTTCTTTCAACATTGGTGGGGGGATTTTTTTTTTAGGGAACCATTCCTTTTTCTTCTGATCTCCTTGGGGTTTCTTTCTTTATGGTCAAGCTCATCCATTTGTAGATAGTTGATGCGGTTTATTTTTGGGGTGTGGCTGTACCAGGTGTGAGTTCTCTCAATTTGTAATTTTGTGGAAGCTTCAGTACTGACTGTACGCCCGACCCACAGCTGAGGGAACAGCTCGGGAGTAGGCAGGAGTGAGGTGGAGGTTGGATGCTCGGCTCGGATCTGGGGGTCTCGTGTACCTGCACTCGCCTAGGAACACCGGGGTTGATCCCGGTGGCAGGCCCTCTGACGGTCTAGTTAGTCACTGAAGAGTAACAGTAACTAGAATTTTTAGAAGGAAAAGATTGGTTACCTTTTGAAGGGGGAGAGAGCCTGGTATTTATAGGCAGTGCAAAGCGGGTCTGGACCCGTTTGGGCCGGATCTAGACCCGGTTGTCCCACGGGCCTGACGTGGCAGAAGCCCGTTAGGCTTAGGGCTGACCTGGCAGACCTGATGATCAGGGGTGAACGGTTTTTGAGGGGATCCTGTGGCCCAGGAGGGGCCACGTCATCTGACCCATATCAGGAGCCCCCACTCCTGGAGGGCTGGATAATCCAGCCGTGTAGGAGTGATTTTTTTTGCCTCTGTAGGAAGAGCAGAGTGGTGTGTATGGCAAAGAACGAGATGCGTATCTACCCAAAGAGGTCACTGGGGTGGGATGAAGGGGATCATCTCTAGGAGTCAGGAGGGGTGCCGGGTGCAGAAGAGTCGGAGCTCGGTTTGCCGACCGTCGAGGGTCGGTAGGCAAGCCCCCTCACTTGTTGGAAAAGCTAGGGGACGTCCGGATCTGTGGAGTTGGAGGTCTTCTTGCCGAGCATCGAGGGTCGGGAGATGAGCCCCTCACTTGTTGGAAAAGCAAGGGGATGTCAAGGTCTGTGGAGTAGGAGGTCTTCTTGCTGAGCGTCGAGGATCGGGAGACGAGCCCCTCACTTGTTGGGGGATAATTTGGGGCTCGTGGTGACATCCGAGCGTCGACCCCGAGGTCTCTTGGCCGAGCATCGAGGGTCGATAGACGAGCCTCCTTACTTGTTGGAAAAGTAAGGGGACGTCGAGATCCGCGGTGTGGGGGGTTCTTCTTACCGAGCGTCGAGGGTCGGGAGACGAGCCCCTCACTTGTTGGAAAAGTAAGGGGACGTCGAGGTCTGTGGAGTAGGAGGTCTTCTTGCCGAGTGTCGAGGGTTGGGAGACGAGCCCCTCATTTGTTGGGGGATAATTTGGGGCTCGCGCTGACATCTGAGCGTCGACCCCGAGGTCTCTTGGCCGAGCGTCGAGGGTCGATAGATGAGCCTCTTCACTTGTTGGAAAAGCAAGAGGACATCGAGATCCGCGGAGTAGGGGGGTCTTCTTGCCGAGCATCGAAGGCCGGGAGACGAGCCCTTCACTTGTTGGAAAAGCAAGGGACGTAGGGCTCTAAGGAGTAAGAGGTCTTTTGGCCGAGCGTCGAGGGTCGGGAGACGAACCCCTCACTTATTGGGGGATGATTCGGGGCTCGCGGTGACATCCGAGCGTCGAGCCTCAAGCCGTTTAGAGAAAATTTTTGGGGCTCGCGTGACATCCGAGCATCGAGGCCTAAGCCGTTGAGAGAAACTTTTTGGGGCTCACGGTGAAATCCGAGCGTCGAGGCCCAAGTTGTTTAGGAGAAAGTTTTTGGGGCTTGCGGTGTCATTCGAGCGTCAAGGCCCAAGCCGTTGAGAGAAACTTTTTGGGGCTCGGGATGACATCCGAGCGTCGAGGCCCAAGCTGTTTAGGAGAAACTTTTTAGGGCTCGCTGTGACATCCGAGCGTCGAGGCCCAAGCTGTTTAGGAGAAATTTTTTGGGGCTCACCGGGCTCGCAGTGACATCCGAGCGTCGACCCCCAAGCCGTTTAGGAGAAACTTTTTGGGGCTCGCGGTGACATCCAAGCGTCGAGGCCCAAGCTATTTAGGAGAAACTTTTTAGGGCTCACGGTGACATCCGAGCATCGACGCCCAAGCCGTTGAGAGAAACTTTTTGGGGCTCGCGGTGACATCCAAGCGTCGAGGCCCAAGCTGTTTTGGAGAAACTTTTTGGGGCTCACTGTGACATCCGAGCGTCGAGGCCCCAAGCCGTTGAGAGAATGGTGACATCCGAGCGTCGACCCCCAAGCCGTTGAGAGAAACTTTTGGGGCTCGCGGTGGCATCCGAGCGTCGAGGCCCAAGCTGTTTAGGAGAAACTTTTTGGGGCTCACAGTGACATACGAGCGTCGACCCCCAAGTTGCTTAGAGAAACTTTTTGGGGCTCGTGGTAACATCTGAGTGTCGAGGCCCAAGCTATTGAGAGAAACGTTTTCTAGCTCGCGGTGACATCCGAGCGTCGACCCGCAAGCCATTGAGAGAGACTTTTGTAGGAGGAACTTACGTGAATAAAGGTGAAGTACCCGAGAAGTTGATCCTGCACACCGAGCCGCCGCGTTGGTCGACAGAGCCGAGGGTAAGAAGGAATTTTTGTGCTCCAGAATGACGTCATCAAGATCTTAGTGGCCGTTAGATCTCGATGATGAAGATCAAACGGCCAAATCTCTTTGCGGAATTCGAGGAGTTTCATCTGCGCTTAGAAATCCCCCTCCCCCACCCCACTTCTTCACTTTGCTTTCATCCTCTTCACCATAGAAATTTCCTTGCACACCATCGGTGACCACTTTTCGTTCATCTTTGCGTTATCTGGCAAAACAGCTTAGTATTTATGTTTTAACATGTCACGTTCTCAGTCCGACTCCGAGGCAGGCACTTCAGGTCGTGCCGAGGAGGAAGTTCACTTGTCTTCGATATCTTGGTCGTCGAGCGACTTGTGCCTGGTAAAGGAGGAGGTTCTATCAGTTGGAGGGTCGGATGGCGAGGGCGACGTAGTTTTCATTGTAGAGCCCTTGCAATTCCATAGGCCGAGTAAGGAGCCTGCAGAGGAGGAGCATGAAGAGAGAGACCCCGAAGGAGACTCTGAGGAGGAGTTTGTTGACGAGGAGAATGAGCTCGGGGAAGGAGGCCCAGAAGAAGAGGAGCAGGTCAAGGAGGGCAATGGTCAAGAGGGGTCCGAACAAGGGACTGAAGGCGGTAGCGATCATGGTGAGGTCGGAGGAACGGCAGAAGAGGTAGAGGAGGAAGAGGCAGTCCTCCCGCCGTTGCCCCCTAGCGACCCCTTCTCCTTATAGGAAGGCTCGCCCCCGAAGGAGGAAGAGGAAATGGATACGGCCCGACAGTCCGGCTGAGAAGGATAAGTACGAGTATGGCTCCGGGTTTAAGTACCCCCGTCTTTCCAGCAAAAATTCATGGTCGATCAGGATGTACCCTGACAATGTGGAGGATCTTCTTGCGTATAATTCGCTGCTGCGGGACGAGGGCCGGTTCATGATCAAGTTGGAAAGCATGAAGTGCGCTTTGCATAGGGACTACTTGCCCATCTTGAGGGCAGCTTACTTTATTCCGCAAGAGTTCGAGCTGCTTGTGCCGAACCCAGGAATTCGCCCGACCACCACGCTAGAGTCGAGCTTCTGTATGTTCCTTGAGGACGCTTTCATCTCGGAGTTGAGACTTCCGCTGCATCTGTTCATCAAGAGGGTGCTAAATTGGGGGGAGCTGAGCCCCATGCAGTACGGTCCCAACTGTTGGAAAGACTTGGTGTGTTTTATTTTGAAGTGTCAGGAGAAAGGGATCACACCGAGGCTCACATACTTCCGAGCCATCCTGGGAATGAGCTCGCTCGGGGATCAAAGGGGGATCTTTTATCTTTCGTCATGCCCTCATAAGAAAGTGATGCACGAACATCCGGACTCCATAAAGGGGTGGAAGGAGAAGTACTTTATAGTCCGAACCGTGGAGCCTTGGAATAGTCCCACAGTTTGGAATTTCGGAAATCCGAACCACAAGCCACCGAAGCGAAGAGACTTGATCGAAAAGGAGTGGGCGAAGGTTGATAAGATCGTGGAGGGGCACAACATTGGGTGGCCTCGCATCACGGAGTTGCATCTTGCCCGAGCCAGACTGAGCCCAGACGACCCTAATATGTTTTTGTTACCATTTTGTTTTTCTCTCTGCCTCCGTGTTAACATGTTTACTTTTCCCTTTTGTAGAAATATCTGCTAAAGAGCTCGACAACCGCAATGCCATAGTAGCCCTGGCGGCCAAGAGGAGGGCCGACATGGCAAAGAAGGCCGCACAGGAGAAGAGTGGAGCACCGGCCATGGGGTCCAGTAAGGTACCGACGCCGGCGCCTGTGTAGCCGTCCTCGAAGAGGGTGAAGAGGCATCACCACTCTTCGAGGTCGGAGAAGGAACTGGGGGTGCACTCCGGAAGTAAGAAGGTGGCCGAGGTTCAGGAGTAGAGGCTCCCGCCCCCTCGCTCTGATTCCGCAGAGATGGTGGGCAGGCAGGGCTTGCTGCCGCACGTCCCGGGCTGGGGGGTCAAGGTAGGGGACACCCTGCTGGACTCTGTGGCGATGGAGGTGGTGGAGCATATCGCCACGGAGCGGGATTGTATGAATCTGGCTATGCAGACGTCCGGGGCAGCCTACATGAGGTGGGCTCAGGCACAATTCTCGGTAAGTGTTTGGTATTTTCCATGTGCGCAGAATTTTAGAGTTCAGGATTTTTCTAACTTGTTCTTCCTTGGCCAGGCATTACTCCATGGGCACACTACCATCGGTGCATGGAGAAGGAGGTCCTCATCCAGAGGAAGAGTGTGGAGAAGTACTTCCGCGAAGTCTCCAAGCTTACGGCCGAGCTGAAGGAGGCCCGGAACAACGAGGCGGTCCACGAGGCTCAGATGGCCTCACTTGCCGACCATCATAAGTCCGAGCTGGCGCACTTCAAGGCGAAGGCCCAGGCGGAGGCTAAGAAGGTGAAGAAGGCCATGGAAGAGGCATAGATCTCTATGGTGGACACTCTGAACCTGGCCCAGGATGAGGCCTATGCCAAGGCGAAGGAGCACTTCACGCTGATCTACCCGGACAAATGGGTCGACCATTTGCACTTCAATTGGCAGCAAGAGCATCCGCCCATGCCCGACGGTGGAAAGGAACTGGGGGACCCTCACCAAGAAGAGGTCGGGGGCGACCCTGCTGACGAAGAGGTGCTATCCACCCCTTTAGCATAGTTTAGGCTTTCCCTTTTGATTTTGTAAACGCCTTACGCGGACTGGCCACCGCATTTTGTAATACCGAATTTTGACTTCATAAAAGAGAATTTTTTGGCCGATGCTCTATGACTCGTGCTTTTCGTCTCTCTTTTGTGACCTGTTGCTTTTCCCGTCTTTTTGATAGACACATGAGGTCCTCAGCGTCGACCTTGGTTCTGCCGAGGTCTCCTGGGTCCGAGCTGGGCTGGGGGCCATGGATAGTGTTCTGGCTCGCCAACATAAGCAGGCTTGGGATCGAGAGGCTGCAGTGAATTACTTTATGAACAATTCTAGAGAGTTCAGCCTGGAGGTCGCTCGCCTGAAGAAGGCCATAGCCGACCGGGACTGGTGGGCAGTTGAGATGGACTGTTCGATCTCGGATGCCTCGAGTGGGCGACCGACTTCGGAGCCTTTTCTTCGTGAGGCTATTGTAGAGAAAGAGTTGGAGATCTGTAGGTTGAAGCTCATGCTAGGCGTCGGTCTGGTCGAGGAAGCGAGCAATTCTGTGTTGGGACCTTCTCCGACCTTTTCCCTGGAGGTAGCCCAGCCTGCCGATGCGGAAAGCTCCTTTGCCGGGGTACCCTCGCTGGCTGGACTAGCTGAGCGCACAAAGGATCCCGTGGGAAGCACCAAGTTTGAGTTTTAAGCTGAGCGATGAGTGATTTGTAAACTTTTATTGTATTGTGTGGCCGTTTCTGGTGCTCTATGAGTAATAAAAATTTTGACTTCTTTTCTTTGACGATTTGTTGAGTGAGGAGGGCAGGAGTGTAGCTCGAGGTCATTACTGAGCCTGGCCTTGCTGGAGGTCACCGCCGAGGTAGAAGGGCCGGTCGGTTTGCGGCTTGCTCGGGAGCCGAACTGCAATCTCTCGCAGACAACACTCAATGAGGGATGTTTTGCCTTCCGATAAATATTAATGGCGACGTTTCGCCTTGCGCAGTTTGGACTTCCCAATGTAATTAATGCGCAGCTCAGGGGGCTACATAATCCCCATCTCCTCATTGTTTTCTCATCATCAACTAGCGGTGACTCATCTGCCACCCTCTGACAATTAGGGGTTTCGGCTCCGAGGGTCGTTGACCCCGACCTGTCAGCGAATGAGAGGTGGGTCAACCCCGGAGGTGAGATTCGGGTGCCTGCTGAAGGCGGGCGCCCATAAGTGAAATTTTTGGCCGAGAGTTCCGGGTCGGTGGCTCCCCTGCCACCCTCGAACAATTCGGGGTTTTGGCCCTGAGGGCTGTAAACCCCGAGTTGTTCGCGGGTGAGAAGTGGGTCAACCAACGGTCCGGGGGCTCGGCGAGAGTCCTGGGTCGGTGGTCCCCTGCCGCCCTTGAACAATTCCGGGTTTTAGGCTCTGAAAGTCGTAAAACCTGAGTTGTTCGTGGGAGAGAGGTGGGTCAACCAACGATCTGGGGCTCGGGGCGCTTGCAAAAGGTGAGCGCCCTAAATCTTTAATGAAAATTTTGGAATGGACGTGGTTGAAGGTCGTCGCCGAGCGTAAAGGTCGCATGGCTTGAAAAAGCTAAGGCCTTGCTCGAGGTCGACACAGATCCCTCATGCGCGCTCCTTGGTAGATAGTGCAGGTGTGGCTGGCGGTCAATGCCGAGCGCAGAGGCTGCCGGGCTTGGACAAGCCCAAGCCATGCTTGAGGTCGATGCCGAGCCCCTATACTTTAGAGAAGCTAGTTTTGAGCGTAGCTGAAGGTCATCACCGAGCGTAAAGGTCACATGGCTTTGAAAAAAGCCAAGACCTTGCTCGAGGTCAATGCCGAGCTCCCACACCTGTTCTCGGGTAGATTAGTATGGACATGGCTGGCGGTCATCGCCGAGCACATAGGCTACAGGGCTTGAACAAGCCCAAGCCATGCTCGAGGTCGATGCCCAGCCCCCATACCTTAGAGAAGCTAGTTATGAGCGTAGCTGAAGGTCTTCGCCGAGCGTGAAGCATGGCTTTGAAAAAAGCCAACGCCTTGCTCGAGGTCGACGTTGTGCCCCCACACCTGTTCTCGGATAGATAGCACGGGTGTGGCTGGCGGTCAACGCCGAGTGCAGAGGCTGCCGGGCTTGGATAAGCCCAAGCCATGCTCGAGGTCGATACCGAACCTCCATACCTTAGAGAAGCTAGTTATGAGCATAGCTGAAGGTCATCTCCGAGCGTAAAGGTTGCATGGCTTTGAAAAAGGCCAGGCCTTACTCGAGGTCGACGCCGAGCCCCCACACCTTGTTCTCGGATAGATAGTACGGGCGTGGCTGGCGCTCATCACCGAGCGCATAGGCTGCAGGGATTGAACAAGCCCAAGCCATGCTCAAGGTCGATGTCGAGCTCCCATTCCTTAAAGAAGCTAGTTATGAGCATAGCTGAAGGTCGTCACCGAGCATGAAGGTCGCATGGCTTTGAAAAAAGCCAAGGCCTTGCTCGAGGTCGATGCCGAGCCCCCACACCTGTTCTCGGGTAGATAGCACGGGTGTAGCTGGCGGTCATCGCCGAACGCATAGGCTGCTGGACTTGAACAAGCCCAAGCCATGGTCGAGGTCGATGTCGAGCCCCCATTCCTTAGAGAAACTAGTTATGAGCATAGATGAAGGTCGTCACCGAGCGTGAAGGTCGCATGGCTTTGAAAAAAGTCAATGCCTTGCTCGAGGTCGATGCCGAGCCCCCACACCTGTTCTTGGGTAGATAGCACGGGTGTACCTAGCGGTCATCGCCGAGCGAATACGCTGCTGGACCCAAGCCTTGCTCGAGGTCGATGCTGAGCCCCCATTCCTTAGAAGTGACTTTTTGTGGCTCGTGGTGTCATCCGAGCGCCGAGCCTCAAGTTTGTAAGAGATGCTTTTTCGGGATCGCGGTTTCTTCCGAACGCTGAGCCTTAAGCTTGTAAGGGAAGCTTTTTGTGGCTCGCAGTTTCTTCCGAACGCCGAGCCCTAAGCTTGTAAAGAAAGCTTTTTGTGGCTTACTGTTTCTTCTGAATGCCGAGCCCCCAAGCTTGTAAGGGAAGATTTTTGTGGCTCGCGGTTCCTTCCGAAGGTCGAGCCCGAGACTTGTTTTTAAGAGAGCTAATACGAAGCCGAAGCTTGTTTTAAGAAAGCTGGCATATTTACAACATATTCTGACTTTACAAAACAAGTCATGACGTGCCGATTACATTTTTATTATGTACATGGGGGTATCTGTAGAGGCTAATCTTCCCATTCAAGGAATTTGATGAGGTGCTCTGCGTTCCAAGGCCTTTTGATAGCCTTATACTCCGTATCGGTAAGTCGGTATGTGCCCGGGCGTATGACCTCTAAAACTTTGTACGGGCCTTCCCAGTTTGGGGTCAGTTTTCTCTTTTGGTAGGGGTTAGACACCGCCAGCATTTGGTGTATGTTTGTGATATATGTGTGTGATAATGAGTTATGCTAGCATAATTAATAAAAATTAATGAGTGAGTATATGTATAATACAGTGATGTTTAAAGTGAAACTTTTGGGTAGTAATATGATATAATCATCTACTGAATTTAGCATGTTAATAAGATAATATAATGTGATAAAATAAATACTTTGGTGCGTTTATGATACGGAACAATATGAAGTAATAGTCTTATAAATTAAATATCCAGGTATGTGAATACGTGATATTAATGAGATAATTTAATATTACAGTGCTGCACAATCTCCCAGGGGTTTGGGCTAGACCCTACAGGCCCGGAATATACCCGGGAACAGGAGTTATTGATACCCCAGGATAGACCTGGGAGTGCAGATACCTCAAGATAGACCTGAGATGAGAATTGATACCCCAGGACAGACCTGGGTGTGCAGATACCTCAGGTAGACCTGAGATGAGAGTTGATACCCCAGGATAGACCTGGGAGTGCAGATACCTTAGGATAGACCTGAGATGAGAGTAGATACCCCAGGATGGACCTGAGAGGGGTTTCCTTCGCTGGTATAGTCCAGGAGGAAGAAATAGCCTCGGTATCAGACTTTGTGTGAGCAGTTTCCCACGTGTATACTGAGCTATCGGCGTTGATTTGATGGGTTTTGTGGGCACTGAGAAAGAAAACAATTCATATAACAAATGGTGCAATGAAATATCAATGAAAAAAGAAGAAAGTATGATTAAATATGATTAGTGAAGATGTGGGGTTATATAAATGAGTAGGAAAAGCGAAGGAATTATGTATATGAAGTAATATGAATAAATTGAAGAAATTGCAGTATGGAAATAAAGATGAGTGTGAATCATGAAGTAAAATATATTATGTGAAGAATAATAAAAGTAAGTGGTATTATGTAATGAGAATGGTTATTAATGTAAAATAAGATATGATATGAGTTTGATGTACCTCGGAATTGTGCCGAGGAACTACTCGCCCGCTATTTCCATAAAAATGGTGGGAACTACCTGCCTTGACACAACTCCCGGGGTGAATTAGTCGGTTGTTGATATGACGAGTTGAATGTGTGAGGGAAAATAAAGTAAATTGTAAGATGAAAATAAAAATAAAGTAAAGTGATATTCCAAGTTATCGGCTTGAGATGTAATGTTATATTACCCAAGTTCTACTTGGGGTGCGGTGACTATTATCCAGGCTATCGGCCTTAAGTGCGGTGATTATTACCCAAACTATGTTTGCGGTGCGGAGGATTATTTGATAAGAATGAACATTGAAGTAAATTGTAATATGAGAATGAGAAAGGAATTGAATATGAATGAAGATGAGTATGAAAGAATATGAGCCATGAGTTTGTAAATGAAAATAAATGGTAAATGAAGTATGTGGTTAACTAAGTAAGAAAAACGAAGTAATTGCATCATATAATCATAAATGAAAATAAAGAAATGGTGATGTCAAGATATTCATGAAAAGAGGAACACTCTGTATGTGATTAAATATGAAAAGTAAAAGAATTATACATGTGAATTAATATAGTGTTATGTCTTTGAATATAAAGTGAAGGAATTATCTATATCAATTGATATGATGTGGCATATATAAGATTAACCATGACGGAGTTATGTATGTAAAATTAATGTGAATAACTCGAACAAATTGTGGTATGGAAAAGAATATAAGGAGTAAAGAAAGTTGTATGTGTAATATAAAATTATATGAGCGTAAAGTGTAGTTATATGTGATATTAGTATGATGCATAAAGTGATGTGTGTTAAGTGAGGAATATGGTAATGAATTCAAAACTAAAGATAAGTGTGATATGAGTTGATATAAGTTGCTATGTCTTGAAATTGTGTCGAGGAACTATTCACCTGCTATTTCCATGGAAATGGTTGAAACTACCTGCCGAAGCACAACCCCAAGGAAGGGAGAGCGAATATGTATATATAAACGGGTGATGATCCAAAGAGTACTTTGGTATAAAATCACATTTATGATGTTTTTATGTTCAGATTATCGGTTAAATTTTAATATCTTTATATTCGTAAGTTCATTCTTTTATCTTTATACAGTTTAAATTATTTGCTAAACCAGTAAATTATACTCACACCAGAAATAGCTAATCCCTAGTGTTTAGGGAGTTCGTGGAGTCCCAGGACTACCCTAAACCCCCTACTATTACAGGTCCTCAGTTGTGTAGAGGTGAGACGTGAATTTTTTTTTTTGAGTGGATTCTTTTCTTTTATTTTGGGTTTTATATGTATGTAGATGGCGATGATGAACATAGTGGGGTAGTATGATATGTTTTTGACCCATACCCATCTCGTTGTGGAGTACAGGGTCTTGTGGTATGTTTTACAAAAGTTTTTTTAAAAACTTTACTACGTTTTCAACGAAATTTATTGTTTTTGTTTGATATTTGATATTCTATTATGAGTTTGGCCCCCAGAACATGATATATATATTTCCTGTGTGATTCTGCCCATTTTGGCCTGGGGAGCCCATGAAAATATTGCCCTGTGTTGTGAACTATGGAATTTTGAGCATTATTCTGTAAGCTTTTTGTGTTTCGGAGCCAAAATTTCAAGGAAAACTATGCCAAAATTTTATTTGAAATATAACTATCTTAGTTTATGTTTAAAGTGGCATATAAATTGAAAGAATTGAATTTGAAAGTTTTAAAAAAAAAATTGGGGTATTACAGTTTGGTATAAGAGCCTAGGTTAACTAGAAATTTCTTGTTAATTCTAGTGATCTTGTCATGTGTGTATGGGTTCGCTATCGCTAAGTAGAGAATGTGAAGTTTGTTTTATGCTTTGTGAGTGTTTTGCTAAGTATGGATTATGTTACTGAATGGTGCGATCCCTATTAGGCTTTTGTCTGACCTTGGGTCAGCGTTACCTTTCATAGCCCATGCATATGTTTTGCATTATGGCATTCTTACGTCCTCTTTAGAAACTTCGGTGAGAATTAGTACACCATTGGAGAGTTCTATTATATTGGTTGATGTGTTCCGAGAGGGGCCTTTTCATGTGTGTGTCCTATTGGTGTATGCTATAGACTGTGGGGTGATGTGCGGTTTAGTCGTTATCATTTGATATTGGGAGATGGATTGGTTGTGAAGGCTTATGCATAGTTGGAGTATGATGCGGGGAGGATTCGGGTGAGAAAGCCCGTTGAAACCCATATTCTAATTGTATGTAATTCCTTGGACGATGTATGTATGTTTGTTGGGTTCGGTGGAAATACCCAAGGTGAAGATTGAAATTATTGATGTGGTTTGTAAATTTTCGGATATATTAGAGGATGGTTCACTGAGAAGGTGTACTGAATAAGGTGACTATTAAGAATAAGTATCCATTGTCGAGAATGGATGGTTTGCTGAATTATTTGAGGGGAGCAACAGTGTTTTCACAGCTAGATTTGCAGACTGGGTACCATCAGATGAGCATCGAAGAGGGAAGTATCCCAAAGACTGCCTTTTGCACCTGGTATGAAATGTATGAATATTTGGTGATGCCTTAGGGGTGGACGAATGCCCCTGCATTATTCATGGATTTGATGAATCGGAACGCTCGTCCTCATATCGACAGGTTCGTGATTGTGGTTATTAAGGATAATTTACAGTATTTTTGAAGCATGGAGGAGCATAGATGGAACCTCAGAACTGTATGTAGACACCATGGGACCAGAAGTGGTATGTTAAGTGTTCAAATTGTCATTTTTTGGAGCGAGAAGTGTAATTTTTAGAGCATATTGTGTAACACCCCGCAAAATTGAAAATGACAATTTTACAATCGGGTGTTACGCACGTGCATTTTGTACCGTTATTGGTGATATCCGTAACGCATTTCGACACGTATTTTGAATTTCGACTATTTATGCATTTCTCGTATTCTTAAAATCTCATTTGAGTCAACTCAAATGCTAAATTTCAATCTTTGTGTTTTTTTACGTATTATCGATGCACGTATCGATTTCGGGTATTCTACCGTTACGTGTACGATGGATTTCAATTATTTATTTTTATGACATGTTTAAATTCGTTTTACAAACAGAGATTCACTTTTCGTCTGTTTTGATTGAAATACTTTTGAACGTGTAATACACGCGTTTTCTACGCTCGTAGTGACTACGTCGTGGAATGTACATAAAATTAATAAATATATTTTTCTTATATTGTATTTTTATTATCTTTAACATTTTTCTGTTGATAACGTCGAATTTCGCATTTTTAATATTTTACGTGCGACGCACGTGTTTGTTTCGGTGAGTGTATTCAAGTGTATTTGTTTTCAAAATAAATTTCGGAACATGTGTATTTATTTTATTTGTTCATGAAATATTATAGAATTTAATTAAACTAAACTTTTACGTACATATTACGTATATATATGATTTTTGTTTTTAAAAATAATTAATTTCTGAATGAAGTATGTGCGCGTGCGGAGCACGTACACGTGTTTTGCAAAAGAGAGGGAAATGGTCGGCTGATTTTTGGATGAAGGGAAAGTGTACAACTTTTGAATTGTGTTAGTGGAATTAATGGGTTAGTGGACAATTAGTTACACTAACTACCCACTAATTAAACCTACAAATACCCCTAACCTTACACCCTTCTCTTCGTCTCTCGCCATCTCTTTCTCTGTCTGTCTGCCGAAAGCCACCAAAATCAAGTCCAACAAAGTCCAGTGTGCTTTTCTCCACCTACTCCTATGCCTACATATACTTATAGCTCCTAATATATGTATGTGTATAGGTAGATATATATACATTACTCTCTTTCCTTCCTTTCCCTGTTTCCTGCCGAAAGCAATCCCATCACTCCATCAGCCTAACCCACTGTTGCCTTCCCCACCTAACACATTTCACACTCATATACACCTATTAGTCTATATAAAGTTATATATATGGATATGTAGGTATATATATAGCATATGTACATATATGTGAAGAAGAGAAGCTGTTTGTTGCTTGCTGAAATGAGAAATGGAGCCTTGCCGTGCTTTGACCGGAAATGGAGTTGGAGCTTTTGCACGTTATTCGAGGCGAATCGGAGTTTCTTTAGGAGCTAATAATTCTATGAGTTTTATTTGAGTGCATCACAATTTGGGTAGGTGTTTCTTAAATCCTTTCAAATGTAGGAGTAGATTTTCATGCTAGTTAATGTAGAAATTTGATTTGTTAAAATTGATTGATATGCTAATTTGTAGATTGCTTAATCTTAATTATTTTATGTCATGAGGTGTGAATTAATGGTGTGATTCGTTTAAGCAATTAGAATTTGTGTTAGATTAAATGATGTATCGTTTGGAAAATGGTTGGTATGATATTTTTAGTCACAAGAATGCAATATGCATGAAATATGAATTTTAATGCTAATGTGATATAGAAAGGCGGATTTTGTCTTATTAGTTAATTTTATGAATATAAGAAATTTTATAGAAAAGTTTTGATGAAAGACAACATTTTATTTGGAAAAATCGATTATATGTGTTTTTATGTATTTTGAAGAAAGATTTTATTATATTGCGAAAAATGAGAAAGTTATGAATTTGAGAACAAGTACGATATTATTTTTTCAAAAGAATACATTCCGGAAATGATTTATATTTTTATAGAAGTACAAATCAATTGAAAGAACGATTTTTAATAAAACACCCTTTTTGTGGAAAGTGTGTTGTCAAATTGTGAATAAATCATCGTTCCTTTTCAATGTCAAAAATATATTCATGATCTACTTTAACTGCAACCTGGTGCAAATCGACAGTCGGCCGAACTAGAGTCGACAGTCGACTGTCAAGTATTAAATTTCGGATTTTTCCAGCAAGAAAGTCGACTGACTACTTTTCCACAGTTTACTGTTACTGTCTTGATTATTGGTTTTTGAGTTTCAAAGTTTCGTAGAACAGTCGACTGACCCTTTGTCAATAGTCGACTGAACTGACTGTATTTTTGGGTTTCAAAGTTTCGCATGACGGTCGACTTGACATTTTTCCACAGTCAACTGAACTGGCTTTTGGTTCTTGAGTTTTGAGGTCTCGCAGAATTGCCGACTGGCCACTTTTTAACAGTCGACTGCCTCTATCTTGGCTGATTGATTGTCTTGAGTTCGGATTTGATTTTTGTCTTGTGAAAGTTGAGTAAGATTAAATATGAGATTTTATGATTATTAATATTTGATTAAGATTACTTAATTTGAACACAATGTGATAAGAGATTAAATTGATAAAGAGGTTGAATTGATTTTTATCGTGTTAGGCGAGACCCTAGTGATCTCTAGAAAGAAATAGTTGTTGGAATCTAGAGGCTAGGCGAGACCCTAGTGACCGGCAGTTTTATTCATGATTTTGAGAGCTAACCATTGAGGGTTGAGCGTTTCTTGAGAAGTAGCCAGGTAGGCTAACTGTCTTTGTTGTTTTGATTTAAGTCCGGTAGGGTATGCTAGCTCTAGGTTGTGATGATTTTCTTTTAAAACAAACAAAATTGTAAGGATTAGATACATAGTGAAGATGTGAGAAAGTAAGAGAAAAACCTGAGTACGAGGGCCATCAGATTGGCATTGTGATAGTGATTCACAGACTGTCTGCTTGATGCGTTATGACATGGTGTGAGCACTACTCCGGAATTATCGTCCCGGTGGCGACGGTTATAGGGTGTTTGGTGACTACGGGTGGTGCCATCGTTCCATGACGGAGGTTGAATTGTCCATAGTCTGCCTGCATGATGCTTCATGTCAGTGCGTGGGATTCTCCTCCAGACTGTCTGGACATGGGCTCGTAACTCATAGAACATCTAGGATACTTATCGTAGTTACCGTAGTAGTTTAAGTCATGGCGAGGGATTGAACCCTACAAGATGAAGTACGATTAAGGGCTTTCCCTCGAACCTATGTAGTATAGGATGCATAGAATCCAACCCAGTGCGCATTAGTGTCATGTAATATAAATAACTGTATTAAGGACTAAGTGCACAGCACAACACGACATCAATAGGATAGTCTTTTTGTAGCTTTGTTTTTGATCAAGTTTGTAGTTTGTTAAAGCCTTTAAGAATCGTTATACTGTTCGGCATAGCGAGGATGGCTGTGTATAATATTTCGTCGGTTGTAAGCAACTGACGTGCCCACAGTTTTACATGCAGGACTTGGAGCTTACAAGAAGATATAAAGATGATTTGATGCTGTTGATTACTTAAATGTTAAAGTTGTCTCAATTGTACATTTATTATTGTTGTGTTTTATTAATTCTGCTGCTTGTTGATGTAAAAGACTCTGATGTAATCATTGTCACATAAAAGTTTTAAATTCCTTGTAAAATTGTACGAAATGAAGTGTAAAGATCATGTGGAACTTCGAATTCAGTTTGTTTTGGAATTCGGCGTGTTACAGAGTGGTATCAGAGCCACGCTTCATAAGTAGTATAAATTTACAAGGACGACACATTAGAGTGGACATTAGAGTGTGAGTTCAGTATATAGAGATTTAAATGTAAGCGATTTACATTTGTGTTGCTTTATACACTGATGTTTTCTCTTCCCTCTTCCTATTGGGTGGCTAGAGTCGTGAATGAAGTAGTTATTGACTTTCATTTAGGATGCTCTCCTCCTATACATTGATGTGAGACTGTATGCGAGCACATTTTCCCCTTGGTATCAGAGTGGCGCAGTGGAAGCGTAGTGGTGTGAACCTACATTCATGATACATTACATGTAGACACACTTCCCTCTCAAATTTATTTTGTAGATTTTCATCATAAGTACATTTTCAACATTTAACATTTTTCAAATAAATATTTTCTTATATTATTAAATCAATTGGATATGTATTATTTTGTCTATCTTCTTTAGTCTTGATCTTTTGAAATTGTTTTATATGTCTTTCAGTCCAAAAATTTTGTCTTTCATGTTTTCAGGTCCTTTTATGGTTATCCGTTTATTTTTGCTATTACTTTACGTATTTTATTGCCGTTTATTAAATTTATATTGCAACTAATATTTTCTTCAATTATTATTTCTATTATATTTTGAATATTTGCTTATAAATTTTTCTCATGTGCATTGATTTTACATGATTTGATTTCGTGATACTATATTTTCCATTTTCTTATATTGTCTTATATATTTCAGTATATTTTTACCAAGATTGAAATATTCTACTCATATAAATGTGACATACCATTTTGTTTTATTGTCTCCATTCAATACTATTGTTATGACATGTTATTTGCAAATTTGTTTTGTTATATTCACTTTTACGATTGATCGCTACTCATTAATTTTGTAGTTTTTCGCTTCTTCAATATAATACATATACTACGTAATTATCATTTTCACTTGTATTTTCAGCTCGTGCATATGCTTTACATTATTTTCGTCTGAATGTCATAAATCCTTTTCATTACTACAAATTTTGTATATTTAAAGTCTATATATCTATTTTTATATTTTGTCATTGTAATTTCCTATCTCATTTACAACTTTTCCATCCAATTTTATATCGCTGATTTCAAAACATAACACCATACTTTATTAAACACCTAATATCCAAGTATATATGAAAGATTACATCTTTCCATCTCCCATTTTGAGTGCAACCTGATGTCGAGAGGGAAAATATGTAACTATACGTCAATGGAGGCAAACTGCAACTGGACATCGGTGAAGCAAAGTATGCAACCGAATGTTCAGAAGGCAAACTGCAATCGGATGTCGTCGAGGCAATTATGCAACTTGAGGTCGAGGAGGTAATCCTGCGGTTGGATACCAACGAGGCGAACCTACACTAGAAGGAGATTTTCTACTTAGATAATACCTACTTTGTTTTCTATAGTGTTTACTTACCACCATTCTATTTTTGTACTAGCTTATACTATTTTATTATATTTTACAACCAAGCATTATATTATTTAAACTGATTTCTATATCTATCCTACTTGTGTATTTACTACTTAATCTCAACTGTCTTGCCGTTTTCTTCTTTATTTTTGAATATTTTCATGAGTAAGCATTTCACATCACTTCATCGTGTTTTGCTATTAACTTATCTTAGATTTGATGGCTACTCACCTAACAAAAAAAATTGGTATTTATACTTTTCCTTCGATTAGTAAGTTATTTCAATATGATTAGTTTTCACATTATTTCAATAATATGTTACTACTTTTTCTACTATGATGTTTTGTTTTACACCTACAAATCTTTTATGATTTTCGTATCATGATATTGTTTGCTTCACCCTTATAATTTTAATGCATATATACGTATATAATTTTGCATGTTGGTTTTTCTTGCTCTACTTGACAATTCGAAAGTATTTCGATGTACGCCTTCTATTTTTAAATTGTATGTATAATTGTTATAGTTATCTTACAAATTATTTTATGATATTAATTGTTATACAAGATCATTTTATGTTGTCTATACTTTTGAATATATTTCATTTTCGTTTATTTTTTAAACTCTTATCCAATAGTCTTCTTTTAAATTGCTAATTCAATTTTTGTCATACAATACCAATTCAGTTTGCGATTTCTACCACTTATTACTTTGATGAATTATGATTACTAAATCTATTTATAAATTATCCATTGACTACACCTTTCTTTATTGCATTGTTTTTCGAACTATTCCACAATTAATGACTAAGTTTATTTTTTCTTTTATCTATTGGTTTACCTAATATTATTTTTGTGTGAAAAATTCTCTCAATCTATCCTATTTTTTTGTCACATTTATTTTCTTATGTTGTTTTCCCAGTTTTCTCGTTCCGTGCTTATAAACTTTTGGTACTCATAGTTTTCTTATATAGAGTTTGTCTAATTTTTTCACCTTGCATATTTATATACTATATTTATTTTCTTAAAAGTTTGCAGTTTTCTATATACAAAAAAAAAGATATTTTTTTTTAGTGTGTACAAAATATAACCTTTACCCTAGTGAGTTCCAGGGACGGAACTGTTCTAGGGGGAGAGAGTGTAACACCCCGCAAAATTGTAAATGACAATTTTGCCATCGTGTGTTACGCACGTGCATTTTGTACCGTTACTGGTGAATCCGTAACGCATTTCGACATGTATTTTGAATTCCGACAATTTATGCATTTCCCGTATTCTTAAAATTCCATCTGAGTCAACTCAAATGCTAAATTTCAATCTTTGTGTTTTTACGTGCTTTTTACATATTATCGATGCACGTGTCGATTTCGGGTATTCTATCATTACGTGCAATGTTTTCGTGGGTTTCAATTATTTATTTATATGACATGTTTAAATTCTTTTTGCAAACAGAAATTCATTTTTCGTCTGTTTTGTTGTAAATACTTTTGTACGTGTAATACACACGTTTTCTACGTTCGTAGTGACTACGTCGTGGAATGTATATAAAATTAATAAATATATTTTTCTTATATTGTATTTTTATTATCTTTAACATTTTTCTGTTGATAACGTCGAATTTCGCATTTTTGATATTTTACGTGCGACGCACGTGTTTGTTTCGGTGTGCATATTCAAGCATATTTATTTTCAAAATAAATTTCGGAACGTGTGTATTTATTTTATTTGTTCATGAAACATTATATATTTTAATTGAACTAAATTTTTATGTACATATTACGTATATATGATTTCCGTTTTTAAAAATAAATAATTTGTGAATGAAGTATGTGCTCGTGCGGAGCGTGTACACGTGTTTTGCAAAAGAGAGGGAAATGGCCGGCTGATTTTTGGATGGAGGGAAAGTGTACAACTTTTGAATTGTGTTAGTGGAATTAATGGGTTAGTGTACAATTAGTTACAATAACTACCCACTAATTAAACCTACAAATACCCTTAACCCTATACCCTTCTCTTCGTCTCTGCCCATCTTTTTCCCTCTCTGTCTGTCGAAAGCCACCAAAATCAAGTCCAGCAAAGTCCAGTGTGCTTTTCTCCACATACTCCTATGCCTACGTATACTTATAGCTCCTAATATATGTATGTGTATAGGTAGATATATATACATTACTCTCTTTTCTTCCTTTCCCCTGTTTCCTGCCGAAAGAAATCCCATCACTCCATCAGCCTAACCCATTGGTACTTTCCCCACCTAACACATTTCACACTCATATACACCTATTAGTCTATATAAAGTTATATATATGGATATGTAGGTATACATATATAGCATATGTACATATATGTGAAGAAGAGATGCTGTTTGTTGCTTGGCAAAATGAGAAATGGAGCCTTGTCGTGCTTTGACCGGAAATGGGTTGGAGCTTGTGCGTGGAATTCGAGGTGGATCAGAGTTTCTTTAGGAGCTCCTAATTCTAGGAGTTTCATTTGAGTGCATCACAATTTGGGTGGGTGTTTCTTAAATCCTTTCTAATGTAGGAGTAGATTTGCATGCTAGTTAATGTAGAAATTTGATTTGTTAAAATTGATTTATATGCTAATTCGTAGATTGCTTAATCTTAATTATTTTATGTCATTAGGTGTGAATTGATGGTTTGATTCGCTTAAGCAATTAGAATTTGTGTTAGATTAAATGATGTATCGTTTGGAAAATGGTTGGTATGATATTTTTAGTCACAAGAATGCATTATACGTGAAATATGAATTTTAATGCTAATGTGACATAGAAAGGCGGATTTTGTCTTATTAGTTTATTTTATGAGTATAAGAAATTTTATAGAAAAGTTTTGATGAAGGACAACATTTTATTTGGAAAAATCAATTATAGTTTTTATGTATTTTGAAGAAAAATTTTATTATATTTCAAAAAATGAGAAACTTATGAATTTGAGAACAAGTATGATATTGTTTTTTCTAAAGAATACATTCCGGAAATGATTTATATTTTTATAGAAGTACAAATCAATTGAAAGATCGAGTTTTAATAAAACACCATTTTTGTGAAAAGTGTGTTGTCAAATTGTGAAGAAATCATCGTTACTTTTCAATGTCGAAAATATATTCATGATCCACTTTAACTGCAACCTGGTGCAAATCGACAGTCAACCGAACTAGAGTCGACAGTTGACTGTCAAGTATTAAATTTTGGATTTTGTCAGCAGGACAGTCAACTGTTACTGTCTTGATTATTGGTTTTTGAGTTTCAAAGTTTTGTACAACAGTCGACTGACCCTTTGTTAATATTCGACTGAACTGACTGTGTTTTTGAGTTTCAAGGTTTCGCAGGACGATCGACTTGACATTTTTCCACAGTTGACTGAATTGGCCTTTGGTTCTTGAGTTTTGAGGTCTCGCAGAACAACCGACTGGCCACTTTTTAACAGTCAACTGCCACTGTCTTGGCTGTTGGATTTTCTTGAGTTCGGATTTGATTTTTGTCATGTGAAAGTTGAGTAAGATTAAATATGAGATTTTATGATTATTATTATTTGATTAAGATTACTTGATTTGAACACAATGTGATAAGAGATTAAATTGATAAAGAGGTTGAATTGATTTATATCGTGTTATGAGATTACAAAAGAAATGTTTTAAGAAAGAGTTTGTGAATAAAAGAATTGAAATGATTATTTTGAGATTGATTATGACTTATTATTGATCTCTAGAAAGAGATAGTTGTTGGAATCTAGAGGCTAGGCGAGACCCTAGTGACGGGCAGTTTTATTCATGATTTTGAGAGCTAACCGTTGAGGGTTTAGGGTCTCTTGAGAAGTAGCCAGATAGGCTGACTGTCTCTGTTGTTCTGATTTAAGTCCAGGTAGGGTAAGCTAGCTCTAGATTGTGATAATTTTCTTTTAAAACAAACAAAATTGTAAGGATTAGATACATAGTGAACATGTGATGAAAGTAAGAGAAAAACACAAGTACGAGGACCATCGGATTTGCGGTGTGAGAGTGATTCACAGATTACCTGCTTGATGCGTCATGACATGGCATGAGCACTACTCCGGAATTATCGTCCCGGTGGCGACACTTATGGGGTGTTTGGTGACTACGGGTGGTACCATCATTTCATGACGGAGGTTGAATTGTCCATAGTCTTTCTGCATGATGCGTCATGTCAGTGTGTGGGATTCCCCTCCAGGCTGTCTGTATATGTGCTCGTAACTCATAGAACATCGAGGATACTTACCATAGTTACCGTAGTAGTTTAAGTCATGGCGAAGGATTGAACCCTACAAAATGAAGTACAATTAAGGGCATGCCCTCGGACCTATGTAGTATGGGATGCATAGAATTCGAACAAGTGTGCAATAGTGTCATGTAATATAAATAACTGCATTAAGGACTAAGTGCACAGCACAACACGACATCAATAGGATAGTCCCTTTGTAGCTTTGTTTGTGATCTAGTTTGTGGTTTGTTAAAGCATTTAAAAATCGTTATACTGTTCAGCATAGCGAGGATGGACGTGTATAATATTAAGTCGGTAACAAGAAACTAACGTGCCCACAGTTTTACATGCAGGACTTGGAGTTTACAAGAAGATATAAAGATGATTTGATGCTGTTGATTACTTAAATGTTAAAGTTGTCTCAATTGTACATTTATTATTGTTGTATTTTATTAATTTCGTTGCTTGTTGATTTAAAAGACTCTGATGTAATCATTATTACATAGAAGTTTTAAATTCATTGTAAAATTGTACGAAATGAAGTGTAAAGATCCTGTGGAACTTCGAATTCAGCCTGTTTTGGAATTCGGGGTGTTACACATTATGTCTGTTGATGGCATATCTGTGGATCCAGAAAAAGTTACAGCGGTGACAAGATTGGGAATAGCCCACGAACGTGACAGAGATTCTGAATTTTCTGGGTTTGGCTGGCTACTATCGGAGGTTCATTTCTTGATTTTCTATTATTGTTGCACCGATGACACAACTTACAAGGAAGAATATACCGTTTGTATGGCCCGAGCAGTGTGAAAAGGCATTTCAAGAGTTAAAGGAAAGATTGACAACAACTTCTGCTTTGATTACCCCCGAGGAGGGAGTGCCTCTCCATGTATACACTGATGCATGTGTTACAAGTTTAGGTGCAGTTCTGATGCAGGAAGACAGTTTTGTGACTTATATATCTAGGCCGTTGTGGTCATATGGAGTAAGTTATCCTACTCGGCTTTGGAACTGGTGGCGGTAGTGTCTGCAATGAAGATGTGGAGACATTCTTTGTTGGGGAGCAGTTTCGGCTTCTGACAGATTAGAAGAGTTTGAAGTACTTGTTTTCGTAAAAGGAGCTTAGCAGGAAGCGATAAAGGTGGCTCGAATTCTTTAGTAGCTTGAGGTTGAAATCAAATACCACCCTGGAATGAAGAATATTGGCTTTAATTATAATTTGATAATAAAACAAACCCAGATAATTGAGATACTGTACAAGAAAGTAAGAAAAGCTATAAAACTGAAAATAAAACATAACTTCTCCAACATACTTGGAAGGGTGAGATAAATTCACTCAAAAAAACTTCTAGAGCCCAGAAAGAGAAAAAAAGATATCTCCAACAATCTCACTGGAGGGTGGGAATCTGACTAGTGTCAACTAAATCAGTCAAGAGTCAGTACAATCTTTATCTTCTTTTCATCGTACTCGCGCACCTGGAAAGCTTTGACAATCCTCTATTTCGGTCTCGTCGCCGCAGCTTCGGTCCAAAAGAAAATAAGATGCATAATGTGAGTTAAATTACCAGAAATACTATTATTAGTCCCACGAAAGCAAATATGGTGACGAATGTCTTAAGTAAGAAGAAGAATATTGGTTTTTATAATGTCCTAGGAGTGGACGGTATTAGAAATATTGGGTCAATTTGATTTTACTTCAGTAACAGAGAGTGACATGACCTTATATGTGGGCAGTTTATCAGTACAGCCGTCTATTCTACAGCTGATCATTCGAACTTAGATTCGAATTTTTTGCTTGTTACAGATGATACATGATCTACTTCTGGATGAGATTAATGAATGTCCTACAGATTGGTTGTAGGTGGTGAGGGAGGTCCTCGTTATCATTGTAGACTTGGTGTTCCTGATGTGGATGGTTTTTGGTAGCGGGTGATGGAGATTGCTCATTATACTAAGTATATTGTTTATCCCAGTGGCTAATGTAGATCGATCAGTACGGCGAACAAGACGTCAAGCAACTCAGTTGCTGAAAGTTCAATGGAGTGTTAATTTTAATGACTATATTTGGGAATCTGGGAGATGGTGTGGAGAAAGTATCTGGAATTGTTTGAAAAATTTTCTTAACCCATGTAGCTCGAGGACGAGCTTCTTCTGAAGTGTGTATAATGTAACACATCGAATTTTTAAAATACCGAAAATACCCATTTTTATATCTCTGGAGTGGTGAGGGTTATTTTAGGTATATTTTATTTTACTTTTAAATATTGATATTGGTGTTAATATTTGTGTTGGAACGGTATTATTGATATATTGGAGTTATGAGTCAAGTTTTATGTGAAGAAATATTGTTTATTTTTATTTTATAATTTTGGAGAATTATTATGAGATAATTTAAGGTATTTTATATTATTAGTATTATTAAAGTGTAGATTTTAGGGTTTATTTGTAATATTCTGATGATTGGGGTTTATATGTTAATATTCCCTTATTAATCATTATATTTATATTATTATTTGTCAACCCCCCCTTCCTCCATCCTTTTTCTCCTCTTCTCTCGGTTTCGATCTCGCCTAACATTTTCCCGATACCCCATTTCAGCCGTGAATTGCCCAGCCCAAATACACTCTGTTTCTCCTTTTTTTTTAAATTAATTCGAGGGGTAGGCTAAGTGAAAGGTGCTCTAGCTAGTGGTGGAGTCAATTTGGAGAAAGGATTTAGTGGAAGTATATCTCTTTGTAATTATTTGTGTAATTTTTTATGCTTTTATTTTCTTTTGCTTTAAAATGGAGTATAAGGTTGGTTAGAGGTCTATTCTGATGTTAGAGTTAAGAAATTAGCAAATTGATTAAGGTTGTGTAAGTTGATTATATATTAAGGTTTCAGGGTTTATATAAAGGGAAGTAAATATATGAGAATTATCTCCTTAACAGTAGTAGAAATTGTAGTTGAACCATTAGAATAGTATGGGGTGGTTTTAATAATTTTATGGAGATAAAATCCTGTAGGAATTCGAATAATACGTGCATCGCACGTGTGCATGCCAGGTGTTCAATAAAACACCTGAGTGACATTAGGATTAGTATTATTATTACCTATGACTGGTTTGGATGTTTTGAGCCCTAATTGGCTTTGAAATTTGATAATAGGAGATGTTAGCGACTTCGGATGCGTGAGGGAGAAGTGGTGCTTCGAGTCTTCGCGAGATAACAAGTGAGTATGATTATACTAGGTATATATTATGTTGTGCCAGAATTTTATGCGGTTTCGAAGTGATTTTTGTGAGTTTTAGCTAAATGAAGATTTAACCGAAAATACAAAATTTTTATATGCTAAAATTGTGTTATATGGTGAACTTGTGTGATTATGAATATTTAGGTGTTGTGGGTGATATATTGGGTATATGTATGATAATATGAAATAATTGCGGTTGATATATGTATTATATACTGTAGATAAACGAAAATGACATATATGTGGTGTTATGGTGTATGTTTGTGATATATATGGGTGATAATGAGTTATGATAGCATAACGATAAAAATTAATGCGTGAGTATATGTATAATATAGTGATGTTTAAAATGAAACTTAATGGCGGTAATAAGATATAATCATCTACTTAATTTAACATGTTCAAAATATATTATAATGTGATTAAATAAATACTTTGGTGTGTTTATGATACGGAACAATATGAAGTAATAGTCTTATAAATTAAATAACCAGGTGTGTGAATACGTGATATTAATGAGATAATTTAATATTGCAGTGCCGCACAATCTCCCAGGGGTTTCTGCTAGACCCCACATGCCCGGGATATACCCGGGAACAAGAGTTATTGATACCCCAGGATCGAGACCCGAGATGAGAGTTAATACCCCAGGATAGACCTAGGAGTGCAGATACCTCAGGATAGACCTGAGATGAGAGTTGATACCCCAGGATAGACCTGGGAGTGTAGATACCTCAGGATAGACCTGAGATGAGAGTTGATACCCTAGGATAGACCTGGGAGTGGTTACCCCCGCTGGTATAGGCCAGGAGGAAGCTCGGGGGTGTCAGACTCTATGTGAGCAGCTTCGGCATGTATACAGAGCTATCGGTGTCAGTTTGATGGATTTTGTGGGCACTGAGAAAGAAAACAATTCATATAACAAATGGTGCTACGAAATATCAATAAAAAGAGAAGAAAACATGTTAAGTGATTAAATGTGATCAGTGAAGATACAGGGTTATATAAATGAGTATGAAAAGTGAAGGAATTATGTATATGAAATAATATGAATAAATTGAAGAAATTGTGGTATGGAAAGAAAGATGAGTGTGGAACATGAAGTAAAATATATTATGTGAAGAATAATAAAAGTAAGTGGTATTATGTGATGAGAATGGTTATTAAAGTAAAATATAATATGATATGATTTTTATGTACCTTGGAATTTTGCCGAGGAACTACTCGCCCACTATTTCCATGGAAATGGTGGAAATTACTTGCCTTGACACACAACTCCCGGGGTGAATTAGTGGGTTGTTGATATGATGAGTAGATTGCAAGAGGGAAAATAAAGTAAAGTAAATTGTAAGATGAAAATGAAAATAAAGTAAAGTGATATTCCACGTTATCAGCTTGAGATGTGATGTTTTATTACCCAAGTTCTACTTGGGCTGCGGTGATTATTACCCAGGATATGTTTTTGACCCGTACCCATCTCGTTGTGGAGTACCGGGTCCTGTGGTATGTTTTACAAAGGTTTTTGTAAAAATTTTGCTACGTTTTCGAGGAAATTTATGGTTTTTATTTGATATTTGATATTCTCTTATGAGTTTGGCCCCTAGAGAATGATATATATATTGCCTATGTGATTCTGCTCAATTTGGCGTCAGGAGCCCGTGAAAATATTGCCTGTGTTGTGAGTTACGAAATTTAGAGCATAATTCTGTAAGCTTTTTATTTTTCGAAACAGAAATGTCATGGGAAACTCTACCAAAATTTTATTTGAAATATAACTATCTTAATTTATGTTTAAAGTGGCATAGAAATTGAAAGAATTGAATTTGGAGTTTTTAAACAAAAAAAAACTGGGGTGTTACACCCGCATTAATTCATTGTGCTCTTGTGGTAAGGCCATCATATGTTGCATTGCCTGAAGGATATCAGGATTGTCCAGCTGCTCATCCCTGGGCCGAGTATTTGAAGATCCGCCACGAGCCATAGTCTGTAAAATATCAAGTTGGTGAGTACCCAGATATGTGTTGGTTATTACATGTTCATGTGATCAACGTGGTGCGCATCTAAACTGGGCTCTGATACCACTAAAAACCTGTCACTCCCCACTTCCTAAGATACGGGAACACGAGCTCATAACAAAGGCCCAGCGAATGATAAGAATACAATCCATAGTTGTTACAGATTAACTCAACAATGTATAAGAGAATACAACCACGCAAGAAAAGAATAACCACATAAACAAAGAATAAACTCTAGAATAATCTTGAAATAAATTCACTCAGAATATCCAACATCTGGGAAAAAGTAAACTTCGGGAAACACAAGCAAGGAATATAAAGTATGATAAAAGCTATAAAATAAACAAATGACATGATATAACTATAATAGTCTAATAGTCCGTATTCGATCTTCAAAAGTTTGCTCACCAAGTCCTTGGGTCAAATTTCCTTCTGTACCTGCAAACTCATAATCCAAAAATAGAGAAATAGTGTCCGTTAGCGCAAGTCACGGACAGCAAGTAGCAAAAGCAAAGAAGCAAGGAAAAGATATGGTATGTCAAGAAACAATAAATTAGAACAAAGTCAAAGATCAAAGACAATAACAAAAGTTGATAATAGAATTAAAGTCTAAAATTCATGATGCAATAAACAATAATTGTAATCAGTGATGCAAGATAAACAACAATAAGCATGATCAAGAATGCAAGTGTCAATCCTAGGTTAACTAATATTTTATTATCCTATCTAATGCACGTAATACAACACCCATACCACAGGTTCGGTGCATGCAAACAGTGGACGTTTAGACTATGATGGTGAACTCAACAGATCGTGTACTCAGCACAATAATCATCAATTAACAATCAATAATCCACCATTCACACCATAATCAATCTAGAACAACGGGTCCTACCAAGTATAGTCTCCGATTGTTCACTACCATGTCTACCCTTATTTACCCCCGGGCTTGTTAATATTTTGTTTTACTTAAATGTGAACATGCAATGGGTAAAAGAAGATCTGAAATGATTTCAAAGAGATGTAAATACTATGCAATGCATGATACAACTAGTTCTAGTCCCTAGATGTGAAATCAAACATGGATATATAAGCAAAACACAAAGCGCATATTCTGGACAGCAAGACGTTGCTGTACAAAAGCAGAAATTCCCATTGCTACATGAAAGCAAAAATGGTTCCATTAGGGATTCTGGAAAGTAGACTCTCTGCCCGTTCCAGCGAATATACATACGACATATAATAAATAAAGAAACTAGGTCTATAAGTTCATTATTTACTAATTATATGTTCAGGAATCATCTCAGAGTCAAAATACTTGTGTATAAAAGTAGACCGTAAAATCCTTTGAAAATATCATAAAAATTATATTTTAATTCCTAACATTGTTTAGTAACAAAAAAATTAATCTCATATTTTTTTCTTCTTAAGTTTGATCTACTGTTTTAATTAATTAAGAAATGTGATGCATATTTAAACTGCATTCTGGAATTCTGACGTCACTAAACGAATATATGCATATCATGCAATCGGTAGGTCGGATTGCAAAACCGTTAGATGATCTGGATTCTAGACACACATGGCTATAATTCTTATGCAATGAGTTCTAATTGATATTATATTTAGTTAGGTCAAAAATTGTGTTCTTTACTGAACTAGTGTTCTAATCAGTAACCTAGAGTCAAGTTTTCATATTTATAAAAGGTCTGAAAAATTATCAAATAATATTACAAAAATAATAAGGTGATTTCTAGTTATGGCTAGTAACAAAATATAAAGTTTCAAGTTCTAATTATATTGGTAGCATTTTATTTTAGTAGGAAATTAAGATGATGTATCTCTTGACAGAAATCTGGAAATTGAAAACATAGCAGTACTCAAAATATAATATCTTTTAGTTCGTAAATCGGAAAATAGATCTTTAAAATGTTCTGAAAAATAGATTCAAAAAGCTAAAGATGTTGTTTACAAAGTTGTATCAAATTACAAAAGAAACTAGGTTTAAAACTCAAATCAACACAGAGAAAACAACAGGCCAGCAAGTAAGTTATTATTAAAAGACCGCAAAACAACCTAGCATGCATATGTTTTCGAAGAAAAAACTATAGAAACTCATAATCAATCTCTAAGGTGGAATTCTACTATAGATGAGACAAATTATTATCTACATTGCATGATAATCACATTGAATTGAAAAGCATTCAATCAACAATGTCTATATACATGTTTCTAATCTTAGCATTCATGTTGTGTATCATGTGACTATATACAGGCTTGGGTTTGAATCAAGGAAAATGGCACGAAAAGAGGACTACTACTTGGTTTTGCCAATGAATCCGTAATAGTCTCTTTGACCTCATCAAAACAGATAAAATATGATAATAGAAAGAGGAGCTACTTGCGGAGATCGAAGGATTATTGAACAAGAAAAATAAAACAAGTTCAAGTGAAACTTGCCTTTTAGACGGTTAATCCGAAAATGAAAGAATAACGGAATGAAAATCCCGACAGCAACAATACACGTGCAAATGGAAGCAACAGCGACACGTGCAAAGCACTTAATGGAAATACGTGCAAGGGCAGCAACAACTATACGTGCAACGCACATAGAACCAAGTACAGCAAGGCACAACAATGGAAATGGCGACAACGGAGCTGGCGGCACTGGCTGTAGGTGTCGGCACTGGCAGGGTGGTGTTGGTGACCGAAGTACAGGGGGTGGCGAAAATGGCGATGGGTTGTGACGGGTGCAAGGGAGAAGGGTCGACGTGGTGAGGTCGAGGTGGACAAGGTGGTCGGGATTGCGGTGAGGGGGTGGAGACGACGAGGTGTGGCGGGGGTAGTAGACGGTGAATGGATGGGGGTGCTGACGAGGACTGGAGTGCTGGACTACAGCGGGAGTGCTCGATGGAGGGATGAAGATGGGAGGTGGTTGCTGCGGTGGTCGGGCGATGAAGATGGGGTGTGGATGAAGACAAGGGTGGAGGAGCGGTGGTCAGAGGAAGAGGATGGCAGGTTGAGGTGGTGGTGCGGGATGGGTTTCGGCAAAACAAAAACAGAGGAAGAGGGATGGGTTTAGCGGCGGGATGAGAGAGAGAGAGATATTAATTAGGGTTAATTAATAATTAGGCTTTAATGGGTATTAGGATGTTGGGTATGGGTTACGGGTTAACGGGTTAAAGGGTATGGGTTTAGGATCCAAAAGAGGAAATAGATAATAAAAATGAAGACATGAATGTAATGGATCGAAATAAACCCAAACCGCAAATGAATAAAATTAGCAGTGCACCAAAATTGCAGGTTCAAGTCAAAAGAATACAGATGATCAAAAGTGAACAGATGAGTCCAAGGAATAGTAAAAAATTATTATTAAAATAAATCTGAATACAAAAATTAAGAAAGAAGAAATACAAATAAATAAAAACAGAAATAGGGGTTACAATATAAATTAGAACTCATTAAATGAGAATTATATCCATGTGTGTCTCTAATCCAGTTCATTTAACGGTTTTCCAATCCGACCTACAGATTACAAGATATTCATATTTTTGTACAGTGATGTCTGAATTTCAGAATGCAGTTTGAAAATGCATACCATGCTTAATTAACTGAAACAGTAGATCAAATTTAAGAAATAAAATCTGAGATTAATTGTGTTGTTACTGAACATTGTTAGGAATTAAAATATGAATTTTATGAGATTTTTAAATTATTTTACGTTCTATTTTTATATACAAGAATTTTGACCGTAACTGCTGTCAGAACATGTAATCAGTAAAGAATGAACTTATTCACCTAGTTTCTGTATTTATTATATGTCGTATGTATATGTGTTGGAACCGAAAGAGTGCATACTTTCCAAAATCTCTAACGGAACCTATTTTGCTTTCATTTAGCAATGGAAAATTTGACTTTTGTACACCAACGTCTTGTTTCCGGAATGTGTGTTTTGTGTTTTGCTTATATATTCGTGTTTGATTTTGCAACTAGGGAATAGAATTAGTTATATCATGCATTTTCATAGCCTGCCATCTCTTTGACATCATTTCTAAACTTCTTTACCCATTGCATGTCTACATTTGATTATGATAAAATATTAACAAGCCGGGGTAAATAAGGATTGACTTGGTAGTGAACAATCGGAGACTGTACTCGGTAGGTCCCCTTGTTCAAGACTGATTATGGTCGTGAATGGTGGATTATTGATTGAGGAATATTAATTATTAATCGTTGATTATTGTGCT
Organism: Hemerocallis citrina; assembly: GCA_017893485.1. Lineage (NCBI taxonomy): Eukaryota > Viridiplantae > Streptophyta > Magnoliopsida > Asparagales > Asphodelaceae > Hemerocallis > Hemerocallis citrina. The sequence continues at coordinate 234,835,649 of CM030361.1, read as the reverse complement.
GAGTACATGATCTGTTGAGTTTAGCATCATAGTGTAAACTATCACTATTTGTATGCACCGAACCTGTGGTTTGGAACGCAGTATTACGTGAATTAGATATGATAATAAAATACTAACAAACCTAGGATTGACAGTTGCATTCTTGATCATGATTATTGTTATTGATCTTGCATCATTGATTACAATCACTGTTTATTGCATCATAAATTTTAGACTTTGATTTTATCACCAACTCTTTTTATTGCTATTGATCTATGATTTTGTGCTAGCCTATTATTTCTTGACATAGCATATTTCCCTTGGTTCTTTGCATTCGCTACTTGCAGTCCGTAACTTGCTCTAACAGATACATATTTTCCACCTCTAGTCAATGAGTTTGCAGGTACAGAAGGAAATTTGACTCAAGGACTTGCTGAGCAAACTTTTTGAAGATCAGAGCTAAACTATTAGACTATTTTAGTTATCTCATATTATTTGTTTATTTTATTGCTTTTATTACACTTTGTATTCTGGGCTTGTGTGTCCCGAAGTATAGTTTTTCCCAGATGTTGGATATTATTTGGTGAATATATTTCATGATTATTTTGAGTTTATTCATTGTTTATGTGGTTATTCTTTGTTGTGTGGTTGTGTTTCTCTTGTATATTGTTGAGTTAATATGTTACAGCTATGTATGATGTTCTTATCATTCGCTGGGCCTTTATTACGTGCTCGTGTTCCCGTATCTTGGGAAGCGGGGCGTGACAGTTTTTGAGTGGTATCAGAGCCCGATTATGCTCAAGCCAGGTTAACTCAATAATATGCACACCACGTTGATCATATGAACATGTAATAACCAACGTATATCTGGGTACTCACCAACTTGATGGTTTTGCAAACTATGGCTAGTGGCGGTTCTTCCACTACTCGACCCAGGGATAAGCAGCTGGACAATGTTGCTATCCTTCAAGCAATGGAGCAGATGATGGCCCTTCAACAAGAGCACAATGAATTGATGCGGGCTACATTGGATGTGGCCAACCGAACAGCTGCTGATCTGCGCCAGGGCTACTACCGCCGAGGCCCAGTACTATGGTGGATTTTATGAGATTGCACCAGGACAAGTTCTCGGGTACTGAGACACCGTTGGAAGCCAAATAATGGCTGATTCGGATAGAGCAATTATTGATCGTAGCTTGGATCTCCGATGTGGATTGGGTGGATGTGATAAGCATCCAGCTTGTGGACCTCACCCGTATCTGGTGGTAGGCTGAAATCGAACGACTTGAGAGACCCATCACTTGGGCCACTTTCACGGAGAGCTTCATGGTAAAAAATTTCCCCAGTGTCACCAAGGACGATATGGAGCGTCAATTTGTCTCCTTAACTCTGGTTGGTCAGATAATGTTATTTAATGTCGTGTACTGTTGCCTACTTCATATGTAACAATATTAATTGAATCATTATCCTGACTTAGGGGAACCGATCCGTGGATGAGTACGCTGCTAAATTTACTCGGCTCAGTCGTTTTGCAGCTGCTATGGTGGCCAATGATGAGGATAGAGCTCGCAGGTTCTTGATGGGCTTGAATTTCAACATTGAGGGCCATTTGGTTGCTCACCGATGCCGCACCTATGCCGATGTTCTTGATGCAACCTAGATTCAGGAGTAGGCTCATAAGAGGATGAGTGCTACTTAGCGAGCAGTGTAGCATCCTACCCCCGCCCGGCCTACTCGAGGGCCTATTCGGTGGCCAGTTCCGACCCCTCCCATGAGAGCACTACCATATTCACCTGTTGTCCCGAGGCCAGTTCAGACTTGTGACTGCTACCATAAATTCGGACATTTGCAGAAGGACTGTAGGCTAGCCAACCGTCTGTGCCTTGCATGTGGAGGCAATGACCATGTGGTCCGAGACTTCCCTAGAAACAGGCTCCCTACACCCGCTGGAGGACCAGCTCAGCAAGGAGAACTAGCTCGTGGCCAGGATAGACCGCCTCTTCCACCGCAGAGGCAAGCTTTTGATCAAAGGAGGATGGCCGCAAGGGGAGGTCAGATTAGAGGTCATGGTCAGGCCTATAACTTAACTGCAGCTAAAGCTGAGACGGCTATTTGTGTCGTTGTAGGTATATCTCTATGGTTTCTTTCTATTTCTTCTCTACTTATTTCTTTCTATTCGATTATTCTTCCTTTTGTCTTGCATTCACTTTCATTCTTATTCCTTGAACATCTTTTAGGTGTCATCTTAGTTTTCTCTCTTCATGTCCATGTTGCTACCCATTCCTTTGTCTCTTCTTGCTTCATGGATCGGCATCGTCTGGCTTGTGATGTCTTGCCTATTGCTTGGATTATTACCACAAGTGGAGGCACCATCATCTGTTCTAAGGTAGCAGAGCCATTTTTTATTAGGGGCGTGGAGTTCAAGGCTAATCTAATTGTGATCCCTAACTCTGGCTTTGATATTATCCTTGGAATGGATTGGCTATGAGTTACCCATGCTGTGATTGATAGCCATGCAAAGAAGGTAATATTCTGGCTCCCAGGTCACCGGGAGTTTGAGTTTCATGCGAGTGAGACACCGTCCGGACGGCTCAAGAACTCGATGAACCAGGAGGCTCATGCACTTGAGTCGTTATGCACTGATTGTGCAGTTGCACCCGTGGTTGTTCGGGATTTCCTCGATGTTTTTCCAGAAAAGTCTCCTGGATTTCTGCCAGACCGAGATGTGGATTCGGTATCGAAGTTCAACCAAGAATGACACCAATCTCGAATAGTCTGTACCGGATGACACCAGTTGAGTTGGCTGAACAGAAGGTGCAAGTTCAGGAGTTGTTAAATAAGGGTTTTTATCAGGCCAAGTGTTTCGCCTTGGGTGCCGCAGTGTTGTTCATCAATAAGAAGGATGGTAGTCGCAGGCTCAGCATTGACTACCGTGAGCTGAACTATGTCACTGTGAAGAACCGGTACCCTCTACCGAGGATCGATGACCTGTTCGATCAACTGGAAGGTGCTTAAGCTTTCTCGAAGTTGGATCTTCGTTCTGGTTATCATCAAGTTAAGGTGAAGACTGAAGATATTCAAAAAACGGCATTACACGAGATATGAAAATTACGAGTTCTCAGTAATGCTATTTGGAGTTACCAATGCACTAGCTATGTTCATGAGTTTGAGGAACAAGGTGTTCTCTCCGTTCTTGGACAAGTTCGTGGTGGTGTTCATCGATGATATTTTAGTGTATTCTCGGAGCAGAAAAATCTTGCTGAGCATTTGAGATTTTCTTGCAGACTCTGAGGGAGAATCAACTCTACGGGAAGCTTCGTAAGTGTGAGTTCTGGCTCGAACGTGTTGCATTTCTGTGCCATATTATCTCTGGCGATGGTGTGTCTGTTGATCCGTCGAAGATTTCTGCAGTCAGGGATTGGCCAGTGCTAATGTCAGCATCAGAAGTACGGAGTTTCCTCGGATTGGCTGGGTATTATTGGAATTTTGTCCAAGACTTCTCGAAGATTGGGGACCCCTAACCAATTTGACGAGGAAGGAGCAGAAGTTTGTTTGGGATGGAGCCTGCGAGGAAGCCTTCATGGAGCTGAAGAACTGGTTGACGTCAGCCCCTGTGCTGACTATCCCCGACAATTTTGGAGGCTTTGTGATTCATTGTGATGCTTCGGGAAGAGGTTTGGGGGCAGTGCTGATGTAGTGAGGAAGGGTTGTTGCTTATGCATCTAGGCAGTTGAGGCCTCATGAGAAGAACTATCCCACGCATGATCTTGAACTCGCAGCTGTAGTCTTTTCCTTGAAGTTATGGAGGCATTATCTGCTTGGGGATAAAGTTGAGATTTTCACTGACCACAAGAGCCTCAAGTATGTGTTCACTCAGAGGGAATTGAATTTGAGACAGAGGAGATGGCTGGAATTGATGGCGAACTACGACATCAACTTGCAGTATCACCCTGGTAAAGTGAACCTAGTGCCCGAAGCTTTTAGCAGGCGACCTACTGCTATGTTCCTCACCCAACATAAGGAAGTGTTGAAGGATATGAGGAGGCTGGAACTGGATGTGGTTCTCCCCGGTTCAGAACATCAGTATATTTTGTTGCAGTTGCACTCTTCACTGATAGAGCAGATCAAGGAGGCCCAGACTGGTGACCAGCAGTTGCAAGAATTCCGGAGTGAAGTGGAAGCTGGCTTAAGAACTGACTTGGTCATTCATTCTGATGGGTCGCTTTGTTTTGGAGCTAGGTTGTGTGTACCTAGGGGTGAATTCAGGCAGAAGCTCCTTATAGAAGCTCATCGCTCGCCCTACTCTATTCATCGTGGTGGCACAAAGATGTACAGGGATCTGAAGCAATACTTTTGGTGGTATGGTATGAAGAGAGCAATAAAGATATTTATTTCTCAATGTCTAATCTGTCAGTAAGTGAAGGCAGAGTATCAGAGGACCGCTGGACTTCGTCCACCTCTTTCGATTCCAGAATGGAAATGGGAGAACATCACTATGGACTTTATGATGGCACTAACAAAGAGTCTCAAAGGTCACAATGCTATTTGGGTAATAGTGGACCGTTTGACGAAGAGTGCTCTTTCATCCCTTTCCGAGTGGGTCAGTCCACCGAGAGCTTGGCAGAGAAGTACATACAGGAAGTTGTAAGATTGCATGGAGTTTCTGTCAGCATTGTGTTGGATAGAGATACGAGGTTCATATCTTAGTTTTGGGAGACTCTTCAGAGGAGCTTGGGGTACTAAGTTGAGCTACAGCACTGCGTTTCACCCACATACAAACGGGCCAATCCGAGAGAACGATTCAGACATTGGGGAACATGTTGAGATCTTGTGTTCTTTAGTTTGGAGGTTCTAGGGAGGATCACCTACATGTAGTTGAGTTCTCATACAACAATAGCTGGCGAGTCTCAAGACTGCTCCGTATGAGGCACTTTATGGTCGGAAGTGTAGATCGTCAGTCTGTTGGGATGATATCGGCGAGAGGAAGCTTTTGGTGACTGAGTTGATCACAAAGACTGTAACGCTCCGAATTCCAAAATACGGTAATTCGTAGCATAACAAAATCTTTACTTTATTTCGTACAATTTTACAAGGAATATAAAACTTTTTCATACAACACTGTTATTTTACATTAACGCAGCAGAAAATAAATAATTACAACATGATAAATACAACTTTGAATGACAGCAACTAAAATATGAAACACAATCTTTAGCATCAAATCATCTTTGTGTTCTTTATGCAAATCCCAAATTCTGGACTGAAAACTGTGGACACGTTAGTTGCTACAACCGATGCAATATTATAAAACAGCCATCCTCACTATGCCGTAATATAACGATTCTTTATAATCTAGCAAAACACAAACTTGAATGCATATAGAAGTGTAAAGAGTGATTATCCTAAACATGTCAGTGTATGCAAATGTCTTAATGCCTAATGCAGGTGTTTATGCTAAGATGATACTAATGCATACTTGTTCGGATTCTATGCATCCCATACTACATAGGTCTGAGGGCAAGCACCTACGTACTCCACATTAAAGGGTTCATTCTCTCGCCATGAAAACTACCCAGTAACAAATCAAGTTTTAGAAGTCCCACGAGTATGGATTCCTGCCCTGGAGTCCACCGTCAGGCTTATACGGAAATCCTCATCGTGGGAAGTTCCCGCAACTATCCCTCTAGCCCCGATATACGCATATACACTGGAGAACGGCCTCCCATCCGTCCGAATATTCATAATCCTATAGTCCAACGTCAAACCAATCATAGTCCCCGGATTTAATTAAGGCTCGCCTCTATCGCAAGCAATCACAGTCCCAGAGTGCACCGCCAAACTTGGTTTATAGTCCCGGAGTCCACCGTTAGACTATATAGAGGAAACCCACATACGTTTGCCCAAGTTTTATTACATCTCCACCAAGTGCCTAATCCTTATGTTTAAACATGAATAAATTATACCACCTAGAGTTATCTTGCGCTCATACCAGACATAAACAAAATACCGAGATAGCCCACATAGCAAATTCTCAAATCAATTGATTCTTTTCATCACTTGCAGGTACCTGGGTCTCACTAAGCCTCTAGATCCAACAATCATCTCTATCTAGAGATGAATTAGGTTATATTCAACCTCAACAATGATATTTCAATTTTCAAAACAACAATGTTCTTCAACCCTGCAGTATTCAACTTTCATAATACATTCATTAATAGTTTCCAACTCGAATTTCCTCGTAAATAACTTTTAATTAACTGAATTAAGACAATCACTTCCAAAGCCTTCTCAAAACTCATTTCTTCAAATTAATTCTCTGTTCACATTAATCTATATTCCAAACAAAACTCATTTTCGATTTCCGAACTTCATTAAAAATCATGCCCAAAATTATTTTTTTCTAATCCCAAATTTATCTCACTTTTATTAAAAAGAATCAATCTTTATAATCTTCAATTAAATGCATTTTCAATTTGAAACCCAACTCAACACATAAACAGAACATACCATTTTAGATTCTAAAATTATCTTTTAGAATAGTCTATAAAAATCTCCAAATTATTTTAATAATGTTCTACAAATTTTCTCATAATTTTTCTCAATATTTTATACTCAAAAATCCAAGAAGAAGCTATATAAAAAAATTGTTTTAAAATTAAAGTCAAGCCCTTGCAAGTGCTCGAACTAGCGCCAGCAGAGAAGATGCCCAAGCGCCAAACGACTAGGCCAACTGCGCCCACGGTAGGAAGGATGTAGCATTTTTTAAATACCCAAAAACTCTTACTTCATTCCGTTTATAAAAAAAATTGGAAACACACAGAGCAACACCCCACTCGAACCCGCACCAACCAAGAGGCAACAAAGTGCCTACCCACTGAGCCTTAGCTCAGATCACACCCTATATAGTGTTCAAATCCTCAAGTATTTGTTTCGGTTAATTTCCTTCTTTTCAAAATTACACACATTCCAAACTTTATTGTTCGTCTCAATAAATTAATGTGATCAAGCTACACATTCTAAAATATCGGAGGAAAAATTTACTGAATTTCATTGCAACAATAATTCTACACAATATAAAAATTTCTAACCCATATAGAACAACTTAATTACCACAAGAATTTACGAAATACTAATCTACATCGCATAGCAATATTTTTCTTCTATTTCCATGACAACTAATAATATGAGAAATTTTCTTCAAGATCAATTAAATTCATACACCATCTATTCTTCTATGAAATCTACTCACTCTAAAGATAAACACATTATAATATTACACATGCTAATTTACACAATTTCTAAACTTTTATTTCATAAATCTACTTTAATTAACATATACTTCACTCAAAATTATAGAGCTTCTTTTACCACATGCCACAATATAATGAGAATAAATTAAACCATTCTACATCTACAATTTAAATTTTAGAATATCTACACATGAAATTACTCAACAAATTAAAGAGTATAAAGGAACACCCACCTTATATTAGATTACTAGAAACAATTTTTCCTTTAAAAGATCCAAGAAAACCACAAAAGCCAAGCTAAAAACCCCCGAAATCCCCCAATAGCAAGCAATCCGAAAAGCACAACACCCTCATTTTCATATCTATATATATATATAATAGAATATATTATAAGTTATATATATATATACATGTGAGTGAGTAGAGAGAGAAATGAATTTGCTGATGGTTTTCGGAAGTAACAGAGAGAGAAGAAGAGAAAGGAGAAGAGAAGGCTTATAAAAATTTATCAGGTGGTTATAAACTACCCCCACTAATCTATTTCCACTACCCCACTCTTCCAAATACCCGGTCAAAGCACAGCCACTTCTTCCTTGCACAAACATGTGCACACCCTTTATTTATATATTTTTTAATTTAAGTTAAAACATATGTTATAATATATGTTATGCATTTAATTAAAACTTGTTTAATTTAATTAAAAATTATATTTGTCATACACAATTAAAAATAAACACACATACTTCAAAATTTTATTTTGAAAGAAAATGCAATATGTGCACTGAAAACACGTGTGTCGCACGTAAAACAAAAATATGAAATAGATTTTATCAATGGGGAAATATTTTCAAATAATCGGAATGTAACATACGAAAGTATATTTCATTATATATATATACCATAGTGTAATCAATACGTACACAGAAAAACACGTGCATTGCACGTATAAAAATATTTTAATCGAAATAGGAGAAAAATGAATTTTGCTAATAAAACGAAATTGAACAAGTCAAAAAAATAAATAATAAATAATTGAAATGCATCAAAAATATTACACGTAACGGTAGAATATACGTAATCGACACGTGCATCGATAACACGTGCAATGCACATAAAACACAAAGATTGAAAATTAATATTTGAATTAGCTCAAACAGTATAAAAATGAATTTTGAGAAGACGAAAAATGTACAAATAGCCGAATTACCAAATACGTATGATATTTATATAAAAATATGTTACGAATATTATACGTAACGGTACAAAATACATGTGCATAACACGTGAGGAAAAAATTGTCATTACTCAATTTTGTGGAGTGTTACAAAGACTTTCATGCAGTGGCTCAGATCAGGAAGCACTTGCTAGCAGCTCAGGACAGGCAGAGGAAGTGGGTTGACTGTTGTCGAAGGCCTTTAGAGTTTGTGGCAGGCAATCATGGGTTCCTCAAGCTATCGCCATGGAGAGGTGTTATCCGATTTGGAGGAGAGGGCAAGCTGAGTTCCCGGTTCATCGGTCCGTTCGATATTGTGGAATGAGTGGGCAAGGTAGCCTACAGGCTTGCTCTACCACCAGCTTTAGCATGTGTCCATGATGTGTTCCATGTCTCTCACCTCAAGAAGTATATCAGGAATGACAGTCATGTGTTTGAATACTCATAGTTTTCCGTGAGACCAGACTTTTCATGTGAGGTCCAACAAATCTCTATTTTGGACATGCGTGACAACGTCCTGAAGAATATGGTTATCAAGCTTGTTCGAGTCTCTTGGAATTCTCACTCGCTCGGTAAGTCGATTTGGGAACTTAAGGAGAAGATTCTGAAGAGGTTTCCTCATCTCATTGAGTAGTTGTTTGTTTTTGTTATTTTATTTTGTTTTTCGGGGTTGCTGTATGTACCACTTGAATGAATTTCGAGGATGAGATTCTTCTTGTAAGGTGGGTAGGAATTGTAACCCCTATTTCTGATTTTTTTTCGGATTTATATTTGTAATTCTTCCTTCTTAAATTATTGTATTCGGTTTTATTTCATAATAAATCTCGCTATCCCTTGGACTCATTTGTTCTATTTTGATCATCTGTATTCTTTTGGCTTGAACCCTGAAATTATGGTACACTGCTAATTTTATTATATTGTGTATTGGGTTTATTTAATCCATTATTTTTCATATCCTTATTTTTATTATTATTCATTGTTTTATGGGATCCTAAACCCATACCCTATAATCCGTTAACCCGCAACACAAACCCAACATCCTAAATACCCTATAAATATCATTAAACCCTAATTAATCTTCATCTTAATCTTAATATCTCTCTCCCACCGCTCTCTCTCCCCTTCCTCTATTTTTCCCGAAACCCATCCCCGCTCAACCTCCCGCTCTTGTCCCCGTCGCTCCAACCACCGCAGCAACCACCTCCGCCCTCGTCTTCATCCTCCCTTGTTGCCAGCACCCTTCCATCGACCCATCGAACCCTGCATCCCTCGTCGCTAGCACCCTCGACCCCTCAACCCCTCGTCCTCCATCCATCGACTAACGAAGCCCAACAACACCGACCATCCAACCATCCACCTCGACCTCCGCCATCCCTATCCCACTCACCTCTTCTCCTCCTCGTCGACACTTGCACATAGCGACCACCACCCATCACAGTAGTCCCACCATTGCTGCTCATCGTCGTCCATTGACCAGACCCCTGCTTGTCGTGTTCTTGCGGTGTTCCTCGCTACCGTTGCCGTCGTTCTTGCTCTTTCTCGCTGCACCATTGTTGTTTTCGCCTTGTGGTTGTTACTGTGCTTGCTTTTACGTGTTTTTCATGTGTTGCTATTGTTGTCTCTTGCACGTGTGTTACCGTACATATTTTGCACGTGTTGCCGCTAATTCGTTATTTGTACCTGTATTTTTGCCTGTCGAGATCCTTGTCCCATTATTCTTTCATGTTTAGAGTCGTCATCTTTAAGGCAAGTTTATCTTGAACTAGTTGTATTTTTCTTGTTCAAGAATTCTTTGATCTCCGCAAGTAGTTCCTTTTTCAATTATCATATTTTATTTGTTTGATACATTTCAAAGAGGCTGTTACGGATTCATCGGCAAAACCATGTAGTAGTTCTCTTTTCGTGCCATCCCTTAATTCAAACTCAAGCCTGTTATATATTGTCACATGCATACACGACATTAATACTTAGATTAGAAACATGTATATAGACATTGATAATTGAATGCTTTCCGTTTGAATGTGATGATCATGCTATGTTGATAATAATTTGTCTCATCAATAGTAGAATTCAACCCTAAAGATTTAGTATGATTTTCGTCAATTATTGCTTTGAAATTATATGCTTGCTTATTTATTTTGTTGTCTTTTAATAATAATCTACTTGCTGGCATGATGTTTACTCTTTGGTGATTTGAGGATTTGACCTAATTTCTGTCATAATTTAATATAACTTTATAAACATCGTATGTAGCTTATTGAATTTATTTTTCAGAACTTTTTACAGAACCGGATTCCGATTTACGAATTGAAAGTTATCATATTTTTAGTACTGCTATGTTTTCAATTTCTAGATTTCTGTCTAGAGTTACACCGACGTGATTTTCTATTAAAATAAAATGTTAACTGTAAAATTTGAACTTGAAATTTTATATGTTGTTACTAGATAGGACTGGGAGTCACATTATTATCTTTATTAGATTATTGATAATTTTTCAGACCATTTATAAATGTGAAAACTTTAATCTAGGTTGCTGTTAGAACACTAGTTCAGTAAAGAACCTTATTTTTGTCCTATCTACAGATAATATCAATTAGAACTCACTAATTGAGAATTATAACCCCGTGTGTCTGGAATTCAGATCATCTAACAGTTTTACAATCCGACCTACAGATTGCAAGATATTCATAATTTCGTACAGTGATATCTTAATTTCAAAATGCAGTTTGAAAATGCATACCAAGCTTAATTAACTGAAATAGTAGAACAAATTTTAGAAATAAAATATGAGATTAATTACTAAACATTGTTAGGAATTAAAATATGATTTTTTATGAGTTTTTAAATAATTTTACGATCTATTTTTATATACAAGAATTTTGACCCTAACTGCTGCCAGAACATGTTATCAGTAAAGAATGAACATAATCGCCTAGTTTCTGTATTTATTATATGTCTTATGTATATGCATTGGAACCAGAAGAGAGTCTACTTTTCAGAATCTCAGACGGAATTTGTTTTTCTTATATCAACGGGAAATTTGACTTTTGTACAACAACATCTTGCTGTCCAGAATGTGTGCTTTGTGTTTTGCTTATATATCTATATTTGATTTTGCATCTAGAGAATAGAATTAGTTATATCATGCATTTGCATAGCCTACCATCTCTTTGACATCATTTCGAAACTTCTTCACCCATTGCATGTCCAAATTTGAGTTTAATAAAATATTAACAAGCCGGGGTAAATAAGGGTCGACTTGGTAGTGAACAATCGGAGACTGAACTCGGTAGGGCTCCTTGTTCTAAATTGATTATAGTCGTGAATGGTGGATTATTGATTACGGAATATTTGTTAATCGTTGATTATTGTGCTGTGTACATGATCTGTTGAGTTCATCATCATAGTCTAAACGATCACTGTTTGCATGAACCGAACCAGTGGTATGGGATGCAGTATTACGTGCATTAGATAGGATAATAAAATACTAATAAACCTAGGATTGACACTTGCATTCTTGATCATTATTATTGTTATTGATCTTGCATCATTGATTACAATCACTGTTTATTGCATCATAAATTCAAGACTTTGATTTTATCACCAACTCTTATTATTGTCATTGATCTTTGATTTTGTTCTAGCATATTATTTCTTGACATAGCATATTTTCCTTGTTTCTTTGCTTTCGCTACTTGCGGTCCGTAACTTACTCTAACGAACACATTTTTTCCGCCTCTAATCAATGAATTTGTAGGTACAGAAAGAAATTTGACTCAAGAACTTGCTGAGCAAACTTTCTAAAGATCAGAGCTGAACTATTAGACTATTGTAGCTATCTCATGTAATTTGTTTATTTTATTGCTTTTATTACACTTTGTATTCTAGACTTGTGTGTCCCGAAGTTTACTTTCCCAGATGTTGGATATTATTTGGTGAATTTATTTCATGATTATTTTGGAGTTTATTCATTGTTTATGTGGTTATTATTTCTTGCATGGTTGTGTTTCTTTTGTATATTGTTTAGTTAATCTGTTACAGCTTTGGATGATGTTCATATCATTTGCTAAGCTTGTGTTCCAGTATTTTGGGAAGCGGGGCGTGACATCTGCTGTGTTAGATTCATCGTTGTATGATTCGAAGGCTGGAATCTTGAAGTGCCTTAGGACTGGAGCTTGAAGAACTAACCTGGAGAAGGGAAGTTGGATAGGGCAAATTCTTGGCATCACTCCTCCTAACCGATTCGGACTAGGTGGTCCTCCATCTATTGGAGGCGACCTCGATAAGGTTTTCCCTTCCCTCGGATTGGGTTGACCTGTGATACTTTTCTTCTTTCACATTTGTAGGGCGGCGATTGCTTGTTTGTCGGCCCTTGTTTTTTGGCAACTTGGAGGATTTCATCCTTGAAGTCGTAAAATTTAGCTCTGGTGACGGGGACCTCATCTTCAAGGTTGTTGTAGCTGTTGGTTGATTGACTGGAGTTGGGTTCCTCTTATTTCTTCACCCCCCTGGTGAGGGTGACCATCGGGACCTCTGTTGAAAAAGGGAAGGGCTCCTTTTTATCCCTTGCAGTTCTGAGCAAGGAGCGCCATCTCGAGAGCATTGCTCTAAGCAGGTATGAAGGTCTACTTCTTGCTTTGGGGCATCGCGAATGCCTGGTTGCACTGGGAGCACCTTAATTGGCCCCGTGGAAGGGGTCGAGGTGCGAACCAACCCCCTGTTTTCAACTATGAGAGGGTCAAGCAACGAAGTCGGGAGCCCACCGACGCAGCCCTGCTGGAAGGGAGGCTGTGATGGTGGGTGAGGAGGTTGTGACGACGGAGGAGGAAGTGTAATGAGGAGGGAGGTGGTTGCATTTGAGAAGGAGGATAGTTGGCTCGAAGGCTCGTGGTCATCGTTTTCTACCCTTTTGGAGCCATGGCCGGAAAAAAGTGGTTTTTTCTTGCCGAGATGTGATCGGAGAAGTAGATTTGTAGTTTCCTACAGACGGCGTCAATCTGTTGATATTTCTTTTTGGCATGCAAACAATCAGATGATGATTTCTTTTTTATGGAGGAAACTTACAATCTGTGTCGTTGATCAGATCTAAAACATGATGGTTGAAAGGTCATGAATCTGATTTTGGACTTTTGCGAGCGCCTGGACCTGGATTGGATAGCTGGGATATTGCCGACGAACCTCCACAAAGTCTAAACACCGGGGTTTGCTCTAGAGAAAAACCCTCCAATGATCAAGTCAGGAACTCAGAATACTAAGAGAGTTTTAGCGGCAAAAATAGCAATTGTCAGACTATGAAGGAGGTGAAAGGTACTTGCAGCCTAGGAGTTAGTTCCAAAAGATAGACTTAAAAATGAATCTTTTGGACATAGCTGTTGATTCCCATGGTTATGAGATAGAGTTAGTTGATAACTCTATTTAAGATGGATGATTTGGGTAACAGCTTGTAATTAGCTGGAAGTCCTCTTGTTGTGCTAAAATTTAGGCATGGTTGAGTTGATGAGCTTGGAAACAGCCCATGTTAATCATGCAGAACAACAACAACAACAACAAATCCTTTTTCCCAAATAGTTGGGGTCGGCTACATGAATCCTGATTTTCATTCTGCTCAGTTTAGCACAATATCTTTTGTAAGGTCACAAACTATCATATCTTTTCTCACAGTTTTCACCTAAGTAAGTTTAGGTCTTCCCCTACCCCTAACTCTACCCTCAATACTTATCAAATCACGCTTTCTAACGGGGGCACTACTATGTCTACGTGTGACATGCCTAAACAACCTGAGGCAATTTTCTCTTAACTTATCTTGAATATGAGCTACCTTTAGCATATCTCGTATATACTCGTTTCTAATTCTATCCTTCCTGGTTTTACCATACATCCATCTTAACATCCTCATTTTCGCTACATTTTATTTTGGACATGTTGTTTCTTTGTTGCCCAACACTCTGCTCCATACATCATTGCTGGTCTAACAGCCGTCTTATAAAAATTATCCTTCAACTTCAAAGGGCATTACAAACCGCAAGGGCTTTTACGGTGTTTTTTTTTGGGCTATCCCGGCATTTATAAATGCCGGGATAAACCATAGCGGCTTTTCCAGAAACTCCGCAATAGCAAGTGTCGGGACAGATATAGGATTTATCCTGGCATTTTTTAGAAACGCCGCTATAGCCTATATCTATCCCGGCGTTTAATCAAAAAAATGCAGGTATATAGCATTTGGCAAGAAAAAGGATAAGGTAATCTATCCCGGCATTTTTGACCAAAAACGCCGGGATAGGTTATTATTTTTTTTGTAAAAAAATACCCTATCCCGATGTTTTTATCTAAAAACGCCGGGATAGATATGTTTTTTTTACAAAAAAATTTAATAAACTCCCGACATTTTTGTTTAAAAACGCCGGGATAAATATGTTTTTTTTTGAATTTTAAATTAATAAAAAATTAGCCTACATAAAAAAAAATCATAGGTAGAGATTGAATTACCAACATACTTCTACAAAGATAAACTCTAGGAATAGATAACCTTTGTTTCCAAAACGGGATAGTAGCCATAAATACATCATCATCATTTTTTTAAAGGGAAAAATACAACACACCATCTCAACAAACTTATCATTCCTAGTAACAACACTCTCTGTCTTTCTCTCCTGAGCAATGGCAGCCTCTCCTTCGTTCTTCCTACAGCACAAGGGTAACAAATGGGTTCGATTTGATTTACTGTAAAAGAGGAAATAATACATTAATCAGTAAGCACAAAAGCAAGGTTCATGAATCCACAACTATGATGCACGGATACAAATTATAGGTTTTTTTTTATTTTTTTTTTAATAAAAGGATAAAATCCTAAACAGATTTAGCCAAAAAGTCATTAAAAACCAAAATATATCAAGTTAGCTAAAAATACAATCTGCATTCTGATGCTAATGAAGCTACAAGCTTCAATACCCTGTGACTTTAACAGTGTGGATCATGAACTTTAGATGTGAAAATCTATTAATTTTCATGACATAAAAGGGAAATTTTGTCCAATATCTGCTGATCACATGAACTGGAAATATTAGCAATTGACACAAAATACATGGTTGGAACTATGAATGAAGAAAATGAACTCATGTAGCTAACACTAAAACACTACTTTTGGCTGTTTTCTTTAATGATAACGCCAAAGTAACAGACAAAGGATTTTTGATTTCTTTGAACTCTTATGGCTTCAATAAAACATGTTTAACGTTGAAAATGTTCAGGGTTGCACCTTCTGTTAAAGTAAAATTTCATTTTCGCCAAAGAAGTAGCGTTTAATGTTGTTTAAGATTTGTTATAATAGCTAGAAAATAGAAAGAATGTAAAATTTTTTGTTCCTCTTTTTGGATATAAAATACTAGAATTTAGAACATAATCGAAGTGTTGAACCACAATGATTTCAGTTATGTTACGAGTATGGTTAATGAATAAGTGTACCTCCCATCCAGTCTGCGCCTCGGTAAGTCCCCCCGTGCTGGCCAAAGCTCCCTTGATACTGGTTTATGCCAAAAACCGAACCCTGGTACGAGGAATTAAGAGAGGACATGTAGCAGAAAGGGTGACTACTCCCTTCTTCCACTTCATTTTCATAGTTGCGCATATTATGATTATCATTCTGATCGTCAACTGTCGCAGCTCCATTCCATTCTAGCACGAGTGTTGTGATCTCCTGACACATCACCTCAACAATCTCCTCCGGTTCCCGGTCTGTAATCTCCAACTCCTTCACCATCTCATTTGCAACATCAATTGGAGTGTCACTAAGGATATCGAAGGGGAAGTATATGTTCCTCGTGTGACCTGATCAGTTCAATCAAAAATGAAAAAATTTCCATTATGCTAATGCTATTAAAACTGAGCACATCCTTCAGTTTTTATGTCTTCAATTTTTATCTTCACAACAATATGATATAGGATATAGATACACTCAGGAACCTATAGAGATGAAGAGAGGGTACGTACCATCTTTGTCAGCAATCTGAACTTTCAAAATGATGGTATCATCTTCTTCATTCATCTTCGCAGTTATTGTCATGTCAGTGTGTTTTATAGTTTTTCTCCTATCACAAAGATTTGGAAAAGAAGTAAATATTTTAGAGGAGCTAAAGATGCAGAGAGTAAACTGTATAAGTTCTATGAAATTTGTTGTAAACTTCAAGCAATTATTTGATTTTATACTTTCAAAACAGTTAAATTTTATACTTTCAAGTTTCATGATAGCACAGTTCATCATACAATTCAAAGTAATGAATAAAAACTAGTGAATATTAGAGGATTATCTTACCTTAATGATGCTGATATATACTCCAGCATATGACAGCATTCATACACTAATATAACCAAATAAATAAAATTGTAAAAGTGATGAAACTTGAAAATTCTTCATATAAATCCTTCATATAAATCCTTCATATGCTTAAAGACTTTCATGTCTAAACATGGGAAAGATACTGCAAAAGCAAAAGCAAAATTATACCTCACAAGTCTAAAATTCAAGCAGTAAGTCCTAAAGTAAACAGTTAATTGGGCCAAAGTATGTAAATCTTATATATAGAACCTGACAAACTCTTTATAAACATAGTGAAGAGACTCCATGATGTAAAACCAACCCTAAAATAGAGAATTTCCAAGAATTTTAATGGGTTAATTTTACCAACATGAAAGTGCTGATCTAAGTTAGAAATTTTTTAATAGTCAACAGGTTTGATGGGTTTTCAAGAATTGAATCACATGTAACAGTCCCAATTAATAATTCAACCTTAATCAATAAGTAAATCCCTACGTGTTTTAGCAAGTAAAAAGTGCAATACTGATTCGTACTCTAATCTAGCATGTGGATCACTCAATCTCAGTATTTTGTGGTCGACAGGCAAATTAGATAATATGCTAGATAATATGGCAGTAAACACAAATACTTAATAAGGGAAAGAGTATACCGAATGTGAAGAAACCCAGCGTAGATGTAGGAACGGACAGTACCCAAGAACACAGCAATGCAGCAACAGTAGAATGGCAGCAGCAACAATAGACTTGCTGTCGTTGGCGGCAACTGGTGGTCGATGGCTGTCGATGGTGGACTGGCTGTCGAGGTGAGGTGCAGTGAAGGTTGTGGTCGGCGATGATGGGTGGTTCGAGGTTGACGACGAGGGAGGATTTCGACGGTGAGAGGGATCCTGATCGGGGTCAAAGACGAGAGGGTTGGAGGGAAGGGGTGAGGGCGTTTGGGGTGAGGGATTTGGTCGCCGGGTGTGGTAGCGAGAGAGGGAGAAGGAGGGTTGGGATTTGGATGGGTTACGGGACAAGAAGAAGGAAGGGAGAAGAAGGAGGCAGTGGCGGCGGGTAGTTTTGGAGATTGGGGTTTTGTTTATTAGGGATTAGAGG
Source organism: Hemerocallis citrina (assembly GCA_017893485.1). Taxonomy (NCBI): domain Eukaryota; kingdom Viridiplantae; phylum Streptophyta; class Magnoliopsida; order Asparagales; family Asphodelaceae; genus Hemerocallis; species Hemerocallis citrina. The sequence goes on along the minus strand of CM030361.1, from coordinate 234,817,802 downwards.
AGATTGTGTTTGGAATTTTTAATTGGGGATAAATTTTAGAATTAATCACTAACTCTAAAATTGATTAGGATTTATCACAAACCCTAATTTTAGATCTCAGTTGTATCACACAAAAGAGAAGGAGGAAGAGCAAAACTCAACACAGATTTTTTTAATCAGTAATGGCATGCTTTCTCATTAATCTCAAGGCCTTTAAATAGGCTCAATTACATCTTGAAACACACCTCCAAAATATTCTCAAAATCTAAAAATTACAAAAAGATTACATATGGCAATAATTGCCAGAAATAAAAAAGGTACTGAAATAAACTAAACAGGAAAGATGTCCTCATCATTCTCTTCGAGTGGGAGAGAGCTCGACCCAGTCGAGTCAAAACCAGTGATCCTGCCATGGTGCTCCAAAAGATCTGGATCCAGTTGCGGGAGCCCCTCACGATCACTGCAAGTGTCATCCGACTTCGGCTTATTTTTCCACCTTACCAAATACTTGTGCATACCACCATCTCTAGTAGAGATTATCTGATCATCTAAAATATTATCCAATTCTTCTGTCGATGGATAAGTAATATCTGGTAGTGGAGGTAATGGGGGAATCTCACCATTAGGCTGCAGGGTAGGCTCATCTATAAGAAAATTTCTAGGGTTAAATTCTGAGCCTTCATAAAGTACTAGATCCTCAATATTGAAAATCTTACTTATGCCAAAACCTTCAGGAAGGTCAACGACATAGGTACTATCATTGATTGCATGTAGAATCTTAAATGGGCCTGCAGCACGTATGTTCAAGTTCTTAACGGGTCCAACAAGAAACCGTTCCAGATGAATCCGAACCATCACTTCGTCACCAATATCAAAAGTTATAAATTTCCTTCTAGTATCTGCTATTAACTTGTAGTTAAAATTATTCTCATTAAGTTCCTTGGAAATTTCTCTATGCAAGTCATGAATGTTATATGCAAATGTGGGTGCAGACTCTGTGACTTTGTGATATTCTAATACATGAGTAATATCTATGGATTTCCAAGTGTCACCAATATAATGCATTCCTCGATATGTTTAGATCAGCAAAACTTGAATATACAATTTGGAATCACAACAATTAGAAAGAGCTGAAAGTGGATCAAGAAACTATATACAGTATTTGGTATTTCTGTAAGTAAAGATGAAAAAGATCTAAACTAAAGCTCTTGAATATTGATTATGTTAACGGCTAAATGGCTAGAACTATTTTTAAATCTTCAAACCTTTCTTTGTCATCTGATCTTAGTACGCAAATGAATTTTTTAATTTTCAGAATTGTCAATATGGAAGGTTATATATAATTCATCAAGCTATACCTTCTAGTAAATATTACACAACAAAACATTCTGCATCCTTAGTATATTATAGTGTTCTTATACTCCGAAATCAACTACACTAAGGATCAAGATGTTATAGAATTCTCCCTTCAAAAAAATATGTTATTAAACTGTACCTTTCCCGCGCCGCAGATTATGCAAACAAAGAAAACCATCAATAACTAAAATAAAAAAAGACAACAAAGAAAAGACAACCAAATCTCGTTTGTTTATGATCATAGAATGTTTAGTAGTGTTACAATATTCAAATGCAAAACATCAATCAATACAACATATAATTGAATCACCAAAGCTGTAACACCCCGTAATTTCAAAGAGATAATATATATATATATATATATATATATATATATATATATATATATATATATATATATAATATAAAAATAATGAAGTGATTTGAGGGTTGTCCAATTGGAGTTCCTATAGGAGGAAGTTGTTTGGAATTATTATGCAGGGGGCCCACGGTTTCAAGCAGCAAAGGAGTTGCTTGCTTTGGTTGTTGTCAACAGCGATGACGTGGGCGATGGCAGAGGTGGGGGCCCGCATGTGTGTGACGTGGGCAGAAAGGCAGCAGCTGTGCTGCTTGTGCCTGCCACGTGCGTGCAGTGGGGGGACCCGCATGTGTGTGCCTGTGCGCTTCTCGAGAGAGAGAAACGAAGCAGAGGATGAGTAAAAATTGTCACATATCGGGATTAATACAAGATTAATTAAATATAAATATAATTGCCTATGATCAAGAGTCACATAATTGGTTAACCACCTTTTAAGACGCAGCCTGTGGTGGGTAGTTGTACTATAAATAATAAATAAAATAATAAAATTGTCTGAGTATTGGAGCGGGGCATTACAAAAGCTCACCTAGCTATACCGAGATTGAAAAAGTTGTCTGCTACAACATCATCACAATTATCAGCCTGCAATCAGCAACCAAATCAAATCAAATTTAATTTGTTTCAATTATACTCAAACCTTCATCACATTCAATTTGATGCAAACCATTAATTCCTATTACTAATCATGATCTATATATGACATACAATCTCGAAAACCAAGAAAAAAAACCCCTACCTAACCACAGTGAACCCCTCATGAAATTAGTTCACAAATAAGCTCCATAAAGAAGATAAATAACAAAACAACCCATTATATGCTTCAAACCCATCACCACATTGAATTTCTTTTTCGAAACTCCAAATTCCCAAAAGCTTGTCAAGGGCATGCGACTCTAAAACCAGGGCCTAATTCCTAAACTGCAAGAAACCCAAGTGACAATTCAAACCCACCACATTCAATTTCTTTTGAAACTTCCAATTCTTAAAACTAATCAAGACACAAATGTGACAATGCAACACTAAACCTAGCCGTAATTCCTACACTGCAAGAAACCCATGTTTTCTCAAAAGACATCAATCATGAATCAGTTAATAAGAAACCCAAGAATGAAAGCCCTTGTACTAATTTCAGATTTGATAGAAATCTAGAACGAAAATCCATCATTCTCCTTGACTAAACGAAACCTTAGATGCATGTTTCAAAAAGGAAAAGGAAAGCCAAAATTAATGGAACTCACCACCGTAGGGGGAGGATGCATGTCTCTGTTTAGGGTTTTAGGGCGGTGGCACATGTTGAGAGTGCCAGGAGAGAGAGAGGAGGAGGAGCAGGAGGAGGATGGGGAATTGGCAATTAGATTTGGTGAGAGAGGGAGAGAAGGCAGTTTAAGAGGCAAATGAAATAATTTGGGGGGTGATAGAGGGAAATGAAATATTTGGGGGAAGGGATGTCACGCCCCGCTTCCCAAAAAGAATACGGAATACGGATACACGACTCAATCCAGCGAATGATTTGCATCATCCATAAGCTATTCAGAATCTTTACAACAAATCTCAGAATAATCAGAGTCGGAAGCCAAAAGAACCATCCTCACACAGACATATATATCTCAAAAAAAAAAACAAAGTGCCAACAGAAATTAATTGAAATCCAATAATATAATAATCTCAAATAAACAGATCCGAACAAGTTAATATCCTGGGTCACATTGACCCAAATACAATTAAAATCCATATACTCAAATACATTGTTCAAAGCAACAAATAATAATAATAGCAAAAGAAGTCCAGCACTAATATTTTATTTTTCCAATACCATTGGGCAAACGACCATCCTGATCTGCAATCAATAAATTGTAGGAGAAGGATAAAAGAAAACAAGTACCCATCAATACAAGTTACGGGTCGCTTGTAATGCAGGATACAAATACATGGAAAACTAACAAATCTAAATAATAGCAGAAACAGATATAGCATGGTATAACAGAATCAACTATCATAGTATACTAACATGTGTCAGGTGTTAAAAGTCAAATAGCATACAGACAGATATACAGATAGTGTCAAATAATAGTGTCAAGTGATAGTGTCAGACAGATAACAGATCCTCAGATAATCAGATGACCAGAAAATCAGAAAACAGATTCAGATATCAGATATAGATACAGATGTCAGATTCTTATAAGTCTTATATTAATTACTAACTAGGTAGCACTTCATGTGCCATCCTTTTATCACATGGTTGCTACATTCAAAACAGTTACATTTGTAGATTTCGTAGGGGATCATATAGGACCGTGTACTTAGGGTTCATACAGACAGATATCAGATAACAGATCCAGACAGACAGATAGAACCTAGTGGTTCTCTTCTTTCCTACACCTTCCTATAGGAAGTAATGTAGACAGGGTACAGAATAACAGATAACAGATAATCATATGGGAAACACGGGCCCCCTTCTAAGTATACATTTCTATGCTTTCCCACTACTAGATCTTTCCCATAAACCCAGACTTGATCATTTTATAATTATTATCAGACAGATGTGTATGTGCATAAAACAGAGTAATCTAGCATGATATAACGACCCACAAGTTTAGCATAACAGATAAGCATGTACAGATTGTATGATAGTCACATAACAGAACAAAATAGAGTACTTCCTAATTCAGGACAGCACGACAGTACAGTACTAAAACAGCGATTCCCGTTACCAAAAATATCAAAACCAAGATCCGTCAGAGAATCTGGAAAATAGACTTCCAACCGAATGTGGATACATATAAGTCATATAGTGTTTTAGAAAAACATAACTCAAAACTGATTTAAAACTAGAAAATATGTTCAGCCAGAAATCAGTAAATCGAATTCAAAGTCAGGAAAATAGCATCAAAACACGTCAAATAAATCTAGGAACAATCTGGGGTATTCCCCTATATGTCTAGTATCAGAATATAAAGTTTCATAATTTTCTAGTAGGATTAGTTCAGCCAACAAAAATCAGAAAATATCAAGAAACGATAGTTTGGCAAATTTGGAATTCTCAACAGTGTTGTACGAAAACTGTAATATCTTACAAACCGTGAAACGAAATCCAGATCCGTCAAAGGGAGAAGAAAATAGAAAAAATAAGATATTTTTTATATTTCATAAATATTTTTCATACAGGAAAAGGAATTAGGGTGAAATTACAAATATTTTCAGAGCCGTAAGCAAAATTCAGGAAGTATAGTTTTTATAAACAAGCATGAAACGGGATATAAAACTCATCAATAAAATCCACCAAAATTTTGGGTGATCCCTAAATAGTCATAGAAATACTGTGAAAAATTTCAGATCAAAATAATATACATAGCACTAGTATCAAAATAGTTTAGTCATCGAAATCATCAAGAAATGAAATCTGGAAATATAATACACCTCTGTAGTAAAACAATCATATCTCACACATACGAAATCGAAATTGATCTCTGTCAGAATTTGGAAAGAAGACAAATTTTTCTAAAAATCATGTTTACTATTGAAGTTAAGATTCTGACCTTAATATGGTCTAAAATACCAATCAAAACAGATCATCGAAAAAATACAGATTTTTCTCAGCAACAAATCAACATACAACATACGAAACTCGTTCCAAACACAACCAAACATGTCATAGAGTCAACTAAGTGTCCCAACAACATGAAATAGGATATATAGCATGTCCACAACAAGTATATCACATGGATCCAAACAAACACACAAATTTTCATAATTATCTCACAAATATAATCACATCAAGAATGGTCAAAACCTAAGTTGTTTCATGTCAAATTTGTATCGTGAGGCAACTATGGTCAATAGCACTATAGAGACAATACTCATCAAAAATACATCACACACGAGTTATCTCTAGAACCTAACTACACTACAAGTGGAATTTATGACGTGTATCATACAAAGAAATTGAGTACAAGTTACTTGCCTTAACTGAAGACGAAACGAACACCAAGAATAACTAGAACGGATCCCGGCAACGAACAATCACACGAACAAAAACCACGAACCAAGCAATCCATGTGTAACTCCGTGCACGAGCAAAACTAAAAGAGAGAGAGAGAGACGACCGGGATGGGGGAAGCGGCGCTGGCGCTGGTTGCGCTGGCGTCGGCTGCTGCTGCTCTGGCCGCACGACGACGGGGGAAAGCGGGAGAGATGGAAGGAGATGGAGAGAGATTGTGGGTAGGTGCTCTCGGTGATGGGTTCAAGGGGATCGGGTTGGGCAGTCGGAGGGGATTAGGAGTGGAGTGCAACTGGGATGGGGTGTTTGGTCGGGGTTGGGTGACGGCACAATAGGAGAAGGAAGGGGGGGTTGGGTTTTGGGGTTTGTGCAGGGTTAGCGTTAGGGTTACGGTAGGAGAGAGGGGTGAGGTTTTATATATGGTGTGAGCTAGGCTTAGAGATATAAGGTTGTGGGTTAATGGGTATTGGGTACAATAAGAGTTTGAATAGGAGTAGGTCTAATTAGGAGTTGTATAGGATTTAAAAATAGGATTTGTAGGCTAATTTGGCTTTGGTAGTTAATTAGGGATCAAAGGCAATATGAATAGCAATAGGATTAGCAACCAAAATACTACGAGCACCCAAGAACAAAATAAAAGAACAAGAACCAAATAAAGAGTGAAACAATAATAACGACCAAGAACAAATCAAGGGACAGAAAAATCAATCACAAGAAGATCAAAAATGAGCAAAATGGAATATATATTGAAAACAGCTCCAATATACGGTCCAAAATACAAGAAGAGTATAAATACTCAAGAAAGAAGAAAAATACACTAAGAATATGAAAAACGAAAAATAGGGGTTACAAGGGAACCAAGGGATTTTTTTAGGGCCCTATTGCGGCATTTTTTTTATATAAAAATGCCGGTGTAAACCTTTTCTATCCAGGCATTTACATAAAACGCAGATAAAATCCGCCGGGATAAAGTAAGCTGAAATTAAGACTACTCTATCTCGGTATTTCTTTTAAATGCCGAGAAAAATGCACCGAGATAGACATTGCAGTTTGTAGTGGGTATACATTTGTCACACAAAACACCATTGACACTTCTCCACTTAAGTCATCCTGCTTGGATCCTATGTATAAAATCTTCATAAATCTCCCCATCATTATGTATAATAGAGCGTAAATATCGAAAAAGGTATCTCTTAGGTATCTCTTGACCATCAAGCTTGACTACTTCCTCAGTTGTGTTCCGAATATCACTAAAATTACACTCCATATACTCTACTTTAGTTCTACTTATTCTAAAGTCTCTAGCTTCCAAAGTTTCTCTCCAGAATTTTAATTTAGCATTGACTCTTGTTTTAGTCTCATTCACTAAGACGACGTCATCGGCAAAAAGCATACACCAAAGCACCTCATCTTGTATTCCTCGCGTCAATTCATCCATAACCAAAGCAAAGAGGTAGAGGCTTAAGCCGAACCTTGGTGTAAACCTACTATAATAGAAAAATCATTGTTCTCTCTTGTGGTTGTTCTAATTGTGGTCGTTGCCCCTTCATACATATCCTAAATTACCTCAATATACCGAATAGTTACTCTTTTATTATTTAACACCCACCATACTATGTCTCTAGGGATTTTATCAGATACTTTTTCTAGATCTATAAACACCATATGTAGATCTTTCTTATTCTTGCCATATTTTTTCATAAGTCTTCTCAGTACATAAATTACTTCCATTGTTGACATCCTAGGCATAAATCCAAAATGATTCCTTGTAGCTGTTGTATAATTGCCATTATGCCCTTGGAAGATTTCATATGCGTGCTTGAATCGTACGACCTTGATTCACTGTAATTTTTACCCACATAAACTGACAACCCTTGGAGTTGAGAGTGCCCAAGGATATGAGGTTATTCTTCAAATTTGGGGAGTGTTAAACATCTGACAAAACACAAATAGTCGCATAAAACATTCTAAACTTGACTATATCCTCATCCAACACCTTGCAAACACACCTGTACCTATTTTAACTAATCAAACCCTGTAGCTTTGTAGGTACTAAACGAGTCCCTCTTAAGAAAAATATGATAGGAACTCCTCGAATCCAAGATCAAAGACATCCTAATATGATCTTCCTTGCTAAACTCTGAAATAAGTACATTGTATTCATGAATTTCTTTTGAAATAACACCTCCATTGCACCCATTCAGCTGCGAAGTCTATCCCTGCTGTGACTACCCATTCAGATGCTATGCAATCACCTCATCCCTCTACCTCCTCTTCGAAGGTTCTGAAATCTACTGCCCTTACCTCTACCATTGTTCCTTCTCTCATCCAACCTACTAGTGAAGTGACTGTTTCGGACTCTAAATGGCCTGATTGGGAAGCCAATCCCAACTTCTCTCATGACTGGGATGATTTTGTTAAAGGGGTTCATGGCTCCTCTTCTTCAGCCCTCCCTGTTAAGCAGACTCGTGTTGAAGTTGTTGTTCCCCCTTCAGTTGTGAAGTCAGATTCTTGGGTTGATCAGGATGAACTTCTTGTTGATGAGGTCGCAGGGCTCATGAATGCCTCGTCTCAACACAAGGTACTCTTTTACGGTACTCCTTATGATTTTTCGGTTTATACTTTATCCGATACTGCATTTTATTGTTACCCTGTCATTAGTTTGGGACCACGACTCTCTCCTCCCCCTAGTTTCCCTCTGTTTGACTGGATTTCTTCCTCTGTTCTGTGATAGAGTTCCCGACTCCTTTCATAAGGAGTTGGTGTCTCCGAGTAGTAGCTTTAAACATCTTCATCCCTTGTTCTCTCTACCTATTCCCTACTCTTTTCATAGTCAACGTCCACGTCCTCCCTCCCCTCCCGATCATCTTGAGCTTCCAGGCCCTGTCCTTCAGTCTGCGATGTAGGGGCTTCTCCCCCCTAAGTCCTCTGTGATTGACACCTCTCCTGTGTTACTCCATTCTTCGCAGGATTCTCTGGATAAGGGAGTGTTTCCCTCTCCCTATAATCAGACGAAGTGTCATGATTCTCCTCCGTATTGCATCTCTTCCTTACCTATTATCCGTTCGAGTGCTCGAATTTGAGCTTAAAAAACTCTCCCATTTATCTGCTGAATTGAAGGCCTCTTTAGCAACTCGGATCTGTAATCTAGAAATTCCCCCTCCCATCCCGGACAATGCCACCCTTCCATCCTTAGGATCGATATAACAAGTCCACTTCGGCTCTTTATCGAACCCGGATATGCTTTCTATCGTTACCAATATGGGTTTCGTGGTTCACTCCGATCATTTATCTGAATTTGAGATTATTCGTCAACGCGAAAATTGTAAGAGCTTCTGAGTCTTATCTTGCTCATGATTAGTATATCTTGGAATATTCGGGGTTTGCAGTTTATGTCTAAACAACATGCTTTATTCCAGCTCATCTGTTCCTCCCATTGTGACATTATTCCATTCAGGAATCTAAACTCGAGTCTACTTCCCCAGCTTTACTCTGTGCTATTGGTGGGTCCCGTATCTCTAACTGGATCCCATTGGATGCCAGCGGCATGTGGGGTGGTATTCTTTTTGGTTTTAAAGACTCCTGCTTCTCTTTTATCTTTTTCATCGTTTAACCTTTTTTCTTACCGTTTGCCTCCATTTGCATGAATTCAATCGTACCCTCACTGTTGTTTTGGTATATGGCCCCTCCTCCTCTGATTGCCGTAACTTATTCTCAACGAATTTCAGTCTTTCCAACATTGCATGAACGGCCTCTGGATGTTCTGTGGTGACTTCAATGTGACCAGATTCTCCCACAAAAGATCAGGCAATGCCTCTATTTGTTCTGATTCTTACCATTTTAATGACTGCATCTGCGCTCTTAACCTAACCGACCTCCCTCTAAATGGCAGAACATTCACTTGGTCTAATATGCGACTAGCACCGTCTATGGCTAAACTAGACCATTTCCTCGTTTCGTTGGATTGGATGTCCTCCTTTCATAACACTTTCTCGTGCGTGTTTCCCAACCTTATTTCTGACCACGTTCCTATCGCCTTGCACTCACACTATAATTTTGCTAAACCTTTCAAATTCTGATTTGAAAAGTTTTAGGTTGCAAGACTAAACTTTCATCAATCTCATCATCGACTGCCTTCCAGCAGTTACAGGATCCTTCGGTCTCGGCCGTATCTTGCTTAAGGTACATGCTATCAAACATGGCTGCAAGATCTGCTGCAAAGAGCATTTTGCCTACGCATCTGGCCTTAAGAAATACTTTCTTGCCTCCATTGAATCCATTGATAAACTTGAAGAACTTGGCCCTATCTCTGACTCTCTCCGTCTCGAAAGGAGTTCTTGTAAGCGTGAATACGCTGCCATCCTTCATAATGATCATATCAAATGGGCTCAGAGAGCCAAGATTCGTTGGCTCAAGGAAGGAGATGGTAACACAGCCTTCTTCCATAGTTTCACTTCGCATCTGCAACGATGCAATAGGATTTCGTCCATTATGGACGAAAAACTTGAACTTACTTCTGATTCTCAATATCATGCTGTGTTCCTTAATTTTTATAAGAATCTTGTGGGTTCCTCTAAACCTCGTTCCATCCAACTAGACTGGGCCCAACTCTATGGACAGGAATCCCACGATCTGTCATCCTTGGAAGCCCCCTTTTCCCTAGAGGAGATTAAACCTGCTGTCTTTTCTCTTAGAAGTGATTCGGCTCCCGGCTCGGATGGATTCCCCTCCTTTTTCTCCAAAAGTTCTGGGAGCAGCTCAAAGATGATCATGTAGAGATGTTCGTAGAGTTGCATCAAGGCTCCTTCTCCTTTGATCGTATCAACTATGCACACATCGTTCTAGTGCCCAAAATAGTGGGAGCTAATTTGGTGTCTCAATTCGACCAATTAGTCTTCTTAATTGCATGTTCAAGATCATTATGAAAGTTCTCTCGAACCGTCTGAGCAGCATCATTTCCCCCCTTATTGATCCTGCCCAGACTGGTTTCATCAAGAATCGTTTCATCCTTGATAGTGTGGCTTCAGCTCAAGAAATCATTTCCAAATGTCACAGAACCAATTCGGAGGGCATTATGTTAAAACTAGATTTTCAAAAAGCCTACGACAAAGTTAGTTGGGATTTTCTGTTTGATATTCTCCTAGATCGAGGCTTTGGCCCTAGGTGGATCACCTGGATTAAATCCAGTCTCTTCGCTGGTACTTCTTCCATTCTAATTAATGGTTCGGAAGGCAACAAATTCAAATGTAAGTATGGTCTCCATCAGGGGGACCCCATCTCCTCCCTTTTATTCACCCTTGTGGCAGATGTGTTCAGTAAACTGCTTCGTAATGCATGGGATGCTAATGTCATAGAAGGACTAGGCGGTTCCCACAGTTTTCGTGGTGTTCTTAATTTACAATATGCTGATGACACTATCATTTTCTTCAAACCTAATGGATGTTCTCTCCGTAATCTGAAACTTCTTATGTACATCTTTGAATGCGCTTCTGATCTATCGATTAATTTTCAAAAATCTTCAGTTCTCTGGCTTAACGGCTCTAACAATCGCCAGTTTGAGATAGCGCAATTCTTCAATTGTGCGTTTTCTTCTTTTCCGGTTATGTATCTAGGTATCCCTTTAAGATGGGGGAAGCTTCATAAATCGGACTGGCTTCCGATGATCGATAAAGTTGAGTCTAGACTCAATGTTTGGTCGGGGAAGCAGCTCTCTAGAAGAGGTAGACTTATTCTGGTGAATTCGGTCCTCTCCTCTATACCTCTGTAACGCCCCGATTTTCGGTAACTGGGAAACCGTGACATAAGCCAGCATCTTTTCTTCAATTAGCCACAATACACAGAAAAATAGAAAAATTTAAAAAAATTTATTCAACATAAATGTATTACAAAATTGCAATACATTACAACAGTGTTACAATAATACCTTTACAATCCCAAGTGTTACAACTTTCAACATATTACATCAGAGTACAATGAATAAAGAACAACACTTGGTATTCCACTTGGATGCTTCCCAATAACAAATAAATTACAACAATATTACAGCAGGAAAACTGAAATGAAATCGACTCCTTGCTTCTCTTGCCTTGAGTCATCCTGAAACCAGTACATGTATTCCTGAAACCTGTACCTGTACTTCTACAATCCAATACCTGTACTTCTGCAATCTAGTACCTATTGAAGTGGGGATGTCAGTATTCACTGACACTTTAAGGCTGATAACTAGCAGTGAATCTCAACTGTAGCAAACAGATTGATGAAAAGAGAAACATGTATATATATATGATGTGTCAGTGTATATTATGACTTAGACTATAATACAAGACTAATAATGCAAGGATGCTCTTATTCTAATGCAAGCAAGACTCTGGGACAGTATGTAGCCCATACTACATACGCCCCATATCAAGCGTTTCTTCATATGTAGGGATTTGAACCCGCACCATGAATTCTAATCTTGTACTCGACTTGTTTCTGAAGATTAGACATGACTGATGAGGTTGATCTGAAACGGTCTAATCCCGCCATCCGCAATCATATAGTGGTGTCCCCGTTTTTCACTATTGCCCATTCGCACCGGACCCCACTCAAATATCTGATGAATCCTTGGAGTTTCCGTGGACGCAGGTTAGCTCGAAGTATCCCCTGCCGCCCCTTAGCCAGACCGCAGTCTATGGCTTTTTGCCCTTAGATACAAGACAAGACGGAGTTCTGGGGGGTTCATCCCCCTTAGCTCCGACAGGAATCGCTCCCACTTATCAAGCTACTTTAGAAATTAATAGACGAGATACGGATCCCATGCTCCCAACTCGTGAGAAGGCACAGATCGTATCCCTTTGACAAGAAGGGTACAACCCAATAACACTGCCTAGTGCCGGCCTATAGGACAGGTCGGATCATAAGGTATCACCCTTAACACCAACTTTTTTCCTTCGGCGAAAATGATAATAAGTAATGGTTAAGTAGTAATAGCCATGAGTTACTACCCTAACGATGTCACTAACCCTGAACCATCCTAGGGATGACAACAGTATAAACTCAACATGCTAGGTCTTAAGTTAGACTTTGCAAGATAACTCTACTAGGCTGCTCAACCTAGACTTACCAGAATTCCTAAGGATCTGGTGCATGGCCTATCGATCCAAGACCCCGGCAATACGAATGTATTCGCATGCTAATACCCTGAACTTGAATTTCTTCTACGCTCCGGTCCGCTATCAACCTACACCGGTTAAGATCCGACGGTAAACAAGGAGTGACTCGTCCACAGTCCCTTAGGAGTAAGGTAAACACACATCTTGATGGTCGATAGTCATAGGGCAATAATGTTGCCCTAGAAGAGCACAACAAAACTGCGTACTAGCTAATAAGCTACATACGAGTAAACAGAACACATATGAGCCAACAAGCTACGTATGAAATCAACAACTACATACGAGCCAGGCGGACTACGTATGAGACAACAACATACATACCAGCCAAGTAAGCTATGTATGAGGCCAACAGCTACATACAGGTTAGTTGAGCCGCGTATAAGACAACAACATACGAGCTAAATAAGCTTGCGTATGAGACCAATAGCTACATACGGGCTAGTCGAGCCGCGTATGAGAAAACAACATATATACGAGCCAAATAAGCTTGTATGTGACCAATAACTACATACGGGCCAGTCGAGCCACGTATGAGCAAAACTCATACAAAAATAACCATACAGGTAATCAACCTAGAAGCAACCAAATGTGCTTACTAGCAACTCGTGATCTTCTATAATTAGAAGCAATAGAAGAATCTACTAACAATCTAAAATAGGCATACTACCAATGAGAAACCCAAAAGCGACATAAAAACCTCTTGACATCCTAAAAGCAACTAGTGCTACGCTTGTCGGAATTTGACAGAAATATACCTTTTAGAAAGGTAAGAATATCTACCACAACTCTCTGGTGGAACACTATTTCAGATTCCATTAGGAATCTAAAATCCGGTCCATCGGACACACGTAAACAGTTTACCCAAACTGCAGATTTTCAACAAAAAGCTGAAACTTCGCAAGCTGGTAACTTTTGCTCCACTTATCAGAACCTAGCAAAACTGGACAATTTGAAAAGGTGGTAATATCTAATAAAATTTCCTAGCTGACAAGTTGCTCAAATTCCGCAAGGAAATCCAATTTCTCAACCTTCAAACATACGCAAACAGTTACCAAACTACCGATTTCAATAAAAAGTCGAAACTTCTGTAGCTTGTAACTTTTGCTCTACTTATCAGAATCTAGCAAAACTGGACAATTTGAAAAGGTGGTAACATATACTAAACTTCCTAGTTGACCAGTTGCTCAGATTCTGCAAGGAAATCCAATTTCCTATCCGTCTAACATACACAAATGATAACAAAAACAGCAGACTTAAGGAAAAACTGAACTTTTAAAGCCCATAACTTCTACTTCGCTTATCGGAATTTAACTCAAGAGGCCAATTCGGAAAGGAGAGAACGTCTACTACAACTTCTCTAATGGGTCGGCTAATCAGATTCATCAAGTAAGACCCTTAAAAAGGACCAAGAAGTTAAACAGCAGGTACCTAGTCAAAACTGCTAATTGCTGTATTTTGCAAAGGCCATAACTCACACCCCGCTTATCAAAATTTAGCCCGAGAGGCCAATTCGGAAAAGGGGAGGATGTCTAATATAATTTCTCTAATGGGTTTCTAACTCGGATTCAACCATTAAGACCCTCAAAAACTTCAAGGAGTCAAAATAGTAAGCACTCAGTCAAACAACTTTTAGCTGTATTTTCCAAGGGCCAAAACTCTTACTCCGCTTATCAGAATTTAGCCCGAGAGGCCAATTCGGAAAGGGCAGACTGTCTACTACAATTTCTTTAAAGGGTCACCTCCTCAGATTCGTCCAATAAAGGGGCTCAAAAATGACCACAAATTAGAACAGTGAGCTTTTCAGCCGGCTCGCTGTCCTTATTTTGTAACGACCATAACTTTGGCGTCTCTTATCGGATTTTAACCTGAGAGTTCAATTTGAAAAGGGGAGACTGTCTACTACAATTTCTCTACAGGGTCACCTCCTCAGATTCGTCCAATAAGGGGCTCAAAAATGACCACAAATCAGAACAGTGAGCTTCTCAGCCGGCTCGTTATTCTGATTTTGTAACGGCCATAACTTTTGCATCTCTTATCGGATTTTAACCCAAGTCTCAATTCGGAAAGGTGAGAATATCTACTACAACTTCTCTACAGGGTCTCTACCTTTAATTATGCAAGGAAACCCAAGTAAAAGCCTCTTGAACCTACTGCGATACTTAACCCGAAAAACACAGTTTTCTGATTTTGCTCTAAGCTCGCTGTTTTGGGGAAAAAACTCGTTTCACCCATCAAACCAACTCCAAAAAATCCCCAAAAATTACAGCATGCTACTAACACCTAGGAGAACCTCCCACATAAATTTCGGGTCAAGATTTCTTCGTTTACCTAGTTAAATAAAATCCACTTTACAACCATAAAAATTGATTCTTTAAGCTCTACTACTTGAAACTTTATGTGCACTTTACTCTAGTCCATACTACTCATATGCATCAATATTTTAGTCCAAACAACATACAACAATAATCAACAAACAAACAAACTTAGAGTTAAGAAATCCCCACCTTAGAGAACTAGTATGAAGGACTTGCTTTCACCTCCTTGCACCTTGTTCTTGCTCCTCTCAAGAACACTCCTATGAAATGGAACCCTGAAATCAACCTCTCTTTCTCTTTTCTTTTGATTCAATCTCTCTTTCTTTTCCTTTCTTTCTCAATTTTTTCTAAACAAAAACAAGTAGTAGAAGGAGTAGAGAAGGAGATGAGAAATGAGATGGAGTGAGAAGGAGAACAAAAATCAAAAGAGGGCTTTTGCCCTTGGTTTGATTGCCAGCCATTAAGTAGGAGCGGGAGAGAGAGTGAGATGTGGTGGAGAGAGTGCCAAGTGTTTCCATTTTTGTGGGTTAACAATTAAATGTTTTATTTGCAAATTAAAATTACAATCAAACCCAATTAAATTTCTAATCAACACCCAAAATCAAATCCTACCCTCCATCTCATCATGATGGATCAAAATAAAAGATATTTTTTCCAAATCACATACTACATGATTTTGTAAAAATGTACGAAATCGATACGATTCAACTACGTACGTATATCTGATTACACAGATAATTTTTTTTAGTTAAAATGGATAATCTGTACAAAAATTATTTAATTCCGAGAAAATAATTTTATTACCGGTTCGGAAGATTCCAGTATCAATTCGATATAAAACAGTCATATATCAACTAGTTTATACGTACAGATACTGTTTATTAACAAACCGGGTAATATCCACCAAAAAAATTTTAGTTCTGAAAATAGTAATAAAATAATAATTATTTTAATATCTGCCTGAGATTTTTCAGACATTTTTTTCAAAAATATATTTTTCAAGGTTTTGCACAAGTGCTTAAAAATTGGTACAATACCGGTATATACTTACTAGTATATACGTTCAGGTAACTTTTTATTAGAAAAACCAAGAAATTCTCATTAAAATATTTTAATTTCAAAAATAATAATTATATAAATATAATATCCGTCCGGGATATTACAACCTCTATACATGATGTCTTTTCTCTACGTTCCTTCTTGGATTATCAAGAAAATTGACCAGATTAGAAGCAACTTCTTCTGGACTGGGACTGATTCTTATAGACCAGGCTCGCATCTCTGTAATTGGAAATTGGTCTGTACTGCCAAGGTAGATGGTGGCCTGGGTATCCATAAACTCAGAAACCATAACCTGGTTCTTTTGGGCAAATGGCTTTGGCATTTTTTCAAAGTGGACCAGCTGCCTTGGGCTCAACTGCTTACTCTCAAATGTTTTTAGCGACACAGGGTTTGGGACTTTCGTCCCTCACTCTCCTCCAGAGCCTCTTCGTTCTAGAAGGGAGTGTGGAAAGCCGCAGCTTTTTTCTAATGTAGTATTACTCACGTTTGTGCAGAGGGCACCAACACCAAATTCTGGCTGGATCCTTGGATTGGTAATATTAAGCTAGCGTCGGCCTTTCCGGCCCTCTTTCAAAATGCTCTCAACCCCCTTGCCACTGTAGCGGACTATCTTTCTGTCCATAGTGGCATTAAGACTTGGCATATTCCTCTCGCCAATCCTCTCCCTCCCTCTGTTCTATTGCACTTCAATCTTCTTTCCTCTAGCTTATATAACTACCCCTGGCATCGGAGGGATGATGTTATTTGGCGTTGGTCCAATTCTGGATCCTTCTCGGTTCGATCCTTTTATAACTTCCTTAACCACAGTGGTCTCAAGTCGCCCTTCGCTAAAAGTGTTTGGAGTGTTGTGCTCCACTTAAGGCTATCTTTCTTGGCTTGCCATAAAAAACAAGCTCTTCACTGTGGAGATACTCAACAAAAGAAATATTTCTATTGGTCAACTTTGTTCTTTATGCTCACAGTGTCAAGAGGATGTGGATCACCTTTTTGTTCATTGTGCTTATACTAGATCGCTTTGGCAAATCATCGGGATTTCCTGGCGGGTCTCTCCCCCCCTACTTCCCTTTTATCTAGTTGGGAGTCTCATATCTATTTGAAACGTGTCCGCAAATCTTGGGTGCTCTCTATCACGACTATCATCTGGGTCATTTGGAAGGAAAGAAACTTGCGCATTTTTTCCAACACCTCCAAACCTATTAATTCAATTATTGACGAGTTTCTATTCTTTTCTTACCACTGGTCCTCTGCTTTGCCTCATCACAAATCTCAGGCTTTAAACCTTCATCGACTAGATGAAGCGGTTCAAATATTTACCACCTCGCTTTTTAACAACCTTTAATGTTGTTCTGTTTGCAACTTTTATTCATTTCGACTATTTTTTTTCATACTTCCAGGTTTTACTTACCTTTCTCATTCCTTCTTCTCTTTTGCTGTGTAGGCTTGAGACTGTACCGACTTCGTCCCCTTAGACTTTTTGACTGTGGGTTGTTCATATGGAGGTTCTGTTTTTGTGTGGTGTTGGCCTACTGAGCAGGGGACTTACTTTTTGTTCTTTTGGCAAGCGACTTCCTTTATTTTGTTCAGCCGTTGTAGCCTACTCGTTGTTCTTTTTTACTGTTCTAACTGTTAATTAATACTTGCCTTATGAGTGGTTTTCTATTTGTTTCTCTTATTAGCTGCAGTTCATGGTGCATCGTTTTCTGAGTGTTGGGCTTTATGTTGTTAGCTGGGGGTTCTTACCTTTGTTGTGTGTTCCCCTTACCAGCCTGGGATTTTTCGGAGTTCGGTTGCTTAGGATCTTGCTTATTTTGCTATGCTCTGGCTGTTTTGGTTGTATTCCTTGCTTCTTTGTTTTAGTGATGGTTATTTGGCCTCTGAGGCTCTTATTTTTCGCGTTCTCTGTGGCTGCGGTTTTGGTGGTGAGCGGGTGGCTTCTTGAGCCTTTTTGGTGTTTTCTCCTCGTTGGGTCGGGTTACTCTATACTGCCCTCCAGTGTTAGGGCTATGATATACTTGTTTTTGGCCTTTGAGGCTCTATTTATTGCGATCACTGTGGTCTCTGTTGGGGCTCTTGGCTAGAGGCCTCTTCAGCCTGTTGGTGCTCTTCCCTTTTGGAGTCGATCTACTTTGTTCGGCTTCCCTGTGACAGGGATTTGGAGTGCTCATATGTTTCTTCTTGCTTGGCTGGTGAGCGACCGTAGTGTAGTTGGGAAGTCAGCGACGCTGGCTCGTCTTCTGGAGCCTGCGGTCAGGGCGATTTGGCTCTGTCGATTCATTCTTTCCCTTTCGCTGCTGCATTCGCATGAGGTGGCCTTGTTTGCTTCTTTGGTGCTCCAGCTCTCCTCCCCTATGCGCTCTTCGGCTGATCGACTGATAGGATTGTTTCTTTTTTGTCTGGCAATGCTTTTTGATTGCTTGTATGTTTGGCTCCTTGTTGTAGTTTGCGTTGTCTTAGTTTTACAGCATGTAAAATTGATGTTGGTTGTACATATTACTGCTCTTATTTATATAGTTGGCTGGGGCGTTTAGAGCCCTATCCTTGTTATAAAAAAAAATAATGGTTGCACTGAAATTGCAGTACATCTCTCTCTCTTCTTTGCCCATATACATGAGTGATTTGGGATCCCTTTGCTGCTTAATATTGCAACACACACTGGCCAAATTCCATCCATGCTCTTTGGACCTTCTGGCTCAAGCTGAGAGATTCTGATAGGTCCAAACTCCAAAGCTGCTTGGGATCTCTCGCTCGTGGTTGTTGTATGGACCATATGGCTTGAAATAAATGCACATATTTTCGTGGGATGTTCCTTTTTGTCACTAGTTTGCAACTACGTACTTGATTTTTAGATGAGTTTTGGCTTTCTCTTTTTCCTTATAAACCAGTTTACCTGTAAATGGTTCTTTCAGTTGTCCTTTGCTTGTAACATTTCAACTGTTTTTTTATTTTTATTTTTATTTTTTAAATAAAAAAAGTGGAGTATATGCTTTATTAATAAGTCGATAACAAAACAAACTCAGAGTACTTGACTATTGTACAAGAAAATAATAAATGCTACAAAACTGAAATAGAACACAACTCCTCCAATATATATGGGACGTTGGGACAACAAAAGCAACAAAAGCAATATATGCAAAAGCAACAAATAGAGTACAGACAATAACATAAAGCAACATCAAGATTACAGATAGAATAAAAGATATCCCTCCAACAACTTCCCTGGATGATGGGAATCTGACCGTCGTCCCAATCAGTTAAGAATCGGCCCAATCTCTATCTCCTCGTCGTCGTACTCGTCAACCTGGAAAGATCTGGCCATTCTCCTTTTTGGTCCCGTTACCATTGTTGACCCAAAAGAAAATAAGATGCATACCATAATACAATTACTAGTCGCACAAAAGCAAAAGTTATTCTATCAAGCCATTAAATCTAGGTTGATGCGGCGGTGGCGAAATACCAAGCTCCTTCATCTCATGTCTGGCCTCGCAAACTTAGGACCTATCCATAATCCTCATAGATAAGGGTACAATCATTCATTCCGAGGGCCCTTACGACCTCAACTCAAACCGCTTACTCCTATGGCCTTCGATGAAAAGATGGTCTCTGGTTTCAGTGGCCGTATTGCAGAACTCGCAGTTGGTCAAAATGTTAAGATATCTTTTAATTAGGTTCTCCCTTGTGAGAATCGCATTGTTGAGTACTAGCCAAGGAAAATCCTGATTTTGAGAAGACATTTGGCTCTCCATATTCTAAATGACCATCTCGGTCTAAAACCTCTAAAGTATACTTTTTAAGAGCGAGCATACTATAGAGGTTCCATTCTTTTCCAACTCCCAGGCAATCTAATTTGGACCTTGGGCACATTTCACCCCTGAATGTGTTAGTTGAGGTTGAAGTTCCTTAAGTCTAAGTTGGGATCCTGGCTTAGACAGAATCTGAAACAGGGTATCCACAACCATCTTTTCCAAGTTTTAGCGATTGCGATGTGTGACTGGTTCGCTTGTTCATCGAGAGATGGGAACAGTTCTTTGAGGGAGTGTGGGCCACACCATTTGTCCCACCAGAACTTGGTCGAGAAATAGTTACCTATGAATGACGTCACACAGCTATTAAAAGGCTCATAGGCTTTGGAAACTCCTTTCTAGAACCAAGAAACTCTGGAGCCAACACGGAAGACCATATATCTTGTTTCCCTCCCTTGTAGATAGGAGTGAACAGATTCCTACCAGGCCTCCCCATTGGTGTGGAAAACTTTCCACCACCACCACTTTTCAAGGAGGGCCAAGTTTATATCTTTCAGATCAATTATTCATAATCCACCATGTATTTTCTTTATGCACACCTTTTTTCACTTAATCAAGTGATAACTCCCCCTTAGTCGCATCAACTCCATTCCATAGGAACCGCTTCTGGATACAATCGATCCTTTGAGTAATCCATTTCGGCATTTGGAAGAAGGACATGTAATATGCAAGGAGGTTAGAGAGAACAACATTGATTAGGGTCACTCTTCCCCCCAACGATAAGAATTTTCCTTTCCACCATGTAAGCCTGGCTTCTACAAGATCAATTTTTGGCAACCAATCTGATTTCTTCAGTTTACCTAGTCTAATTGGAAAATGAAGATATGTGATAGGAAATTGCAGTATAGTATAGTTGCATGTACTTCCGCCTTCTCTACAGCAGTAGAGATCATAGCACATTTGTGGAAGTTGACACGTAGTCGAGATTAGGCTTCAAAACAGTACAATGCACCTTTGAAAGTAAAAATTTCTCCCGGATCCCCAACATTTCGATTGTTATGCAATGAAATGGGTCGATTGTTATGCAACGAAATGGGATGCCCATAATTTTGATTGTTCACTTCTCAGGAAAGAAAAGGAATAAATAAACTTCTTTTTTATTTTATATAAACTTATGTAAATTTTTAAAATGATTGTTTAACTTTTTATATTTATTGTGGAAATACTTGGCAAAAAGGATTTCTATATATTTTTTAATATTATTGTGCGATCTATATTTTTTTTATATTGAAATATAGGACAAAATATATTTGGCATATGACAGCCTTGCCGTTAGTTACTCTAATGAAAAAATACAATGGCTTAATTTTCAGTCATATTTGTAACCCTTATACGACAGCCTAGCTGTCATTTGATGCCCAATATAATGCCATATCCAAATACGACGATCATGTTGTCATATTTGAGTAGAAAATATGATGGCTAAGCTATCGTATTTGGTATAGGATGGAAAAGCCATCGTGTTTGGTGTAGCAAATTGACTGCCTATAAGCCATTCGATTTGATCCTAATATGACATCCTCACGCTCCTTACTCCTATATATATTGGTTTCTTATAGTCTTGAACCCGTCATTGACCAACTATGACGGTTCTTTTAGTTTTTTTTTTGACACGAACTTTTGTAGTGAACGAACACCCCCCCCCCCCCCCCCCCCCCAACAACACAAAAAATAAAAAAAATAAAAAAAAAAATAAAAAAAAAATAAAAAAAAAAAAAAAAAATCAACCACATTCTTAAACTGGAGTTATAACGACTATCCACATAAAAATAATCACCCAATTTAATTTGTACTGAAATTTTGTCATTTTAACCATCAAACTTTATTTTAATGGTTAGAAGATTTAATAAATGTAAGCTCTCTGGTGTAATGCAAATTGTTGCTGTGGTGTGGTTGGCAATCGGATGTGAAATTCTTTATTTGAGGAGAAAGCAAAGATCTAGATCATCGTCTGGATCACAATTTGGATAATCTAGGTCATTCAAAGTGTCACAAAACCTGCAGAAAGTCTCATACTGGAGTTTGTTTCAGTTCGAGATCCCTAGACTCCCATGTCAGTAACCAGAAAAAATATTTATTACCTTTGGCTGTTGGATGTGGAGATGTAACTATAGATCAGGAATCAGTTATTGAAAATGTACCAAAAATGTACATTCAACTGATTTCGCTATAGATAATTATGGTAAAATGGTAGGATTAGAGCATCTGTAGTCGTTTGCCAAATATGCATAATATGCATATTTGGCTCAAAACGGCGCTGTAGTCGTTCGCCAAATATGCATATTATGCATATTTCGCTACAGTCGATTAGATTTATTCATATATGAGAGACGGCACTTCGAGTGCCGTCCAACAAAAAAAATTAATTTTTTATCGTCCGACGGCACTTCAAGTGCTGTCGCTTGAAAAAAAAAAAAATTCAATTAAAAAACCCCCAAAAATAGCACAAACCATCCCTTGCCCCCCTTTTGTCGGACGGCACATGAAACGGCACTTCATGTGCCGTCCGGAGTTTTTTGCAATTTTTTTTTTTTGCAATTTTTGAAATGTTTTTGTAATTATTTGTAATTTTTTCGTAATTTCAGAAATATTTTTGTAATTTTTTATTTGCACCTTGAGGATGAAATTTTTTCATCTATGTCGGACGACACTTCATGTGCCGTCCAGGGTTTTTTGCAATTTTGTATTTGTTTTTACAATTTTTGAAATGTTTTTGTATTTTTTTGTAATTTTTTTTGTAAATTCTGAAATGTTTTTGTAAATTTTTGTAATTTTTTCGTAATTTCTGAAATGTTTTTGTAATTTATTATTTTTTTTTGTAATTTTTTATTTGCACTTCGATGACGAATTTTTTCCATCTATGTCGGACGGCACTTCGAGTGCCGTCCCTCCCTTCCGCTTTAATTTTTTTTGTTTTTTATTCCTCGGACGGCACTTTGAGTGCCGTCGCTCCAATTATTTTTTTCTTTTTGCTCCGACGGCACTTCAAGTGCCGTCGCTTATTATTTTAGTTTAAAAAGCTAAAAAATAGCTTTTTGACGACTGCAACAAAACTTCGATTCCTATTTTCATTTATGCATATATGCATATTTTTCCCTCAAACGACTACGATGCTCTTAGTAAGTAATCCCTTATTTGGGGAATTTGACTGATAGATGTAAAAAGTTGGAAACCCCTTCGCCTGAGGCAGCAAAGAGTAATGCTAGAGCCACTACCAATTTCACTACAATTCTCTTCACTACCTTAGGTGGCACACTCCAATAGGTAGGGGATGATAGAGTCGGTGAGAGAACTCTCCAATAGGAGTATGTCACCTAAGATAGTGAAGGAAATGGTAGTGAAATTGACAGTGGCTAAAGCATTACTCGGCAGCAAATAAGCCCTGATTTCAGATGTAGTGGAGACGGCCCACATGTTTACGAGGAAATTACTATTTTGCACGTTAGGTCTTTAAGATAATGTTGAAGATCGTGTGGCTTCAATTTTTATGTGTTTTACAAGTGTTAATTAACTAATTATTATATGGAAAAAAAAAAGGAACCGAATTGGGAAAATCGATCAGCAAATCATCCACGTTACCTTATTCCCATTTACCATGAACTAATCCCTCCTAATGAAAAGATGGACAAGCCCAGATTAGAAGTCATTCCACTTTTTATAAAAATTGGAGCAAGCAGGAGACAGCTATGAACAAACAGGAAGAACATGTGGTGCGGGGTTGCAAAAAGAAAGCTCACATGGCCAGCAATTCCTTTTGTCTAATTAAGTCATACACCATCTGCCAAAACTCCCCCAAAAACATGAAGAGGCAGTTTTCCCACCTCTTCAAATTTAAAACCAAATCAAACCTCAACCAATAGTTTGCAAGAAAGTGAGTATGTGTGGGGATATTAAATAGTGGATGACAAAACAAGTCTATTTTGTTCAAATAGACAAAACAAATATATTTGATTTGTTAATCAAATCAGAATGATGCCCCATATGTGGATCCACGGCAGACATATACCCTCCCTCTCTTATTAGTAGCGAGTTCATGAGCCTAAAATCAAATCACGGAACAAGTAGTTCGAGCACTGCACACATATCCATTAAACTCTCCAGTAAAATAGAAATTATTATTGAGAATCAAGAGCTTATACTTTATTTTTGTAAGAGTTCAACTTGTTCAGTAAACAACGGTATTTTTCCTTTTTATTTTCTCTAAATAAAGGGGCTACGTGGTATCCAGGTCTCGAACTCTCCCTTATACCCATCTCAATCTTTTATCATCTAAGCTAGGAATCAATGGTAACATATCGTTCCTTGTTTTGCTATAGCTGCACTTTAACATCGATAAATGTAGTAGCAATTAAGACATTGCATATCAGTTGAAGAAATAGTTGAAGCTTCATCTGTATCAGTTGGCTAGTGCAAATGTGCAATCATAAATCACTGAATGTGCCAACAAAATGATTATGACGGTCTGAGGATGAAGTTAACTAGAGTTGCTTTTTCAGTTGAGGTAGATGTATGCTAACTTTAGCTAGCATAACTCTATCCTTACTTAAAAGGATGGTGTTAGCTTATGTTTATGTGAGTGTTAATCAATGAGCGCGAGAAAGAATCGATAGAACATATAGTTGAAAGATAAACTACTAAAATTACCTCAACTTTGGGTGTTAAGACACGTTGAGCCCTCTCAACTCCAAAAGAGACTTAAAAATCCAAAGTAATGTAAGATAATTTCACATAACTCTGGTTATCATAACTAAGTTCCCATCCCAGACATTGCCCAAATATTGCAAATCCAACTTCAGCGTAAGTAAAACAACTTCTTCACATTACATTTGAGCTCAAATTTTCTTAAACTGATCTATTTCAACTTTAAAGATTAGGTAACTGGATCAACATGGATCAACATGCCTTAAATTCCATATCAAGGATAGAGAAAGGGAAATTCTACAGTCTATATATGCGAATTCAATTAAATAAGTAGACAACTGTTTTTGCTCAAAACTAGACAACTGTAATCCATTGATGCAGAAAAAGAATGAGGATATTCCAGCATTGAGAAGAACATGTTCAAACAGTTGGTAGACAAGAAAGACCAGTCTGTACACACAATCATCAGAAAAATTACACTACACAACCCCCAAAAAGTGTTCACCCAAAAACAGGAACAAAAGAAGAACCAAAAAGAGACACAGAAAGAAGCAGAACTAACTAGCTTCAGAATGATTATCAAATATCTATCTATCAAACTAGACAGACATTGAATCACTTCCCCCAACATCAGGGGAAAAACAAAAAAAAGAAGAAGAAAAAACTATGTACCAAAAACCTCTCTAACTGGCATCTGTTGCTGCTGCTACTGCTGCTGGCAAGTGGTGGGCTCTTCTTCTGACAAGGAGCAGAGAAGCCTCTGAGTCTGAGGAGGAGCAGGAGGGCATTCCATGTAAATTTCATTTTGAAGAATGGAGCAGTAGGAAGTGAAGGTGATTGGAGTTACATTGAGCTCAAATCCCACTCCAAATAGGAAGTCCACTTCCAAGTAGTTCATCTCCATCAAGCTGATACCTCCTACCTTGGCAAAGTAGGTGTTGTTGTAGTATCTGTTCATATTAAATTTTAATTACCAATCATTGATTGAGTAGTTCACCAATCGGAAACACAAAGATGTCTGTTTTGTAGAGGGAACAACTTAATGATGACACTATTTGAATGAACAGATTACATATTCCTGTAGGTCACGGAATTAAACTGTTCGTTATTGAACAAATTGGAAAACTTTATTCGGCTATTAAATTAAGAGGAAGTTAGAGATGAGAGGAGTAATTTTGTATAGTAATAATTGTAACTTTACATGAATATCTAAAAACAGAAATAATTAAATACTAACAAAATCCAAACATACTTAATGGGCAGAACTAGTTCATGCAGTAGTATGAATTGGGAGGTCATGGGTTCAATACTCTCTTTACGAAGAGTTAAACAAAATGATGTCAAATTATTAGATTGAAAACTGAAACTAGTGTAGTCTTCAGCTTATAAAATGGAATAAGACAATAGACAAGGAAACAGTAGTCTCAAACTCAAATTTCAAAATATTGACAAACAAAAGGCCGAGTACATGCACTGCAGATGCCAAGGCAATTTACAGTTAATTGAGATGTTTCAGCCTTTCAGGTTCAAGTCCGGGTTAAAATAGGCCCCGGTTTGTAGTTATATGGCGAAATGACAAAAAAAAAAGAACAAAATCAAACCCAGATATGACACAACGTTTAAGACAAGCTGCTACTTGTTCATGGACTTGCTTATCATTATCCAAATGTGAATCTCGAGTTACTGTGGAGACCACAACGAATCTAATTTCTAATGATGCAAGAACCATTCATCAACCACTGTAATCTTTTGGCTTTAATGAGACAAAGCACATGGAATTCCACTGGCAAAATTGAATTACAGGAATCATAGTAAATAATTGCATCCACCCTTTTGGGAATTAGAATGATATGATAGGCTAGAATTTCTTTAAAGATACGCAGACACATCTCATTCTTAGTTGGCAGGTGGATAGCCGAATTCGGAGTAGGGGCTCATTCAAGCAATCAATGGGAGGCCACATCATACCATCAATACCTCTCTCTCTCTCTCTCAACAAGCAAGACCACTAATTTGTTGCCTGCATTAGTTTTGCTTCTTGTGAATTTCTTAGTTCTCATAATATAGTTTCATCTCTACCTACATAGTGTAATTTTAAAAATAAAAATTCATAAAATGAATCCTATTTCTCAGATCTTGTTAATCTTGATATATTGGACTAAAATGTACATCATTTGGCAAATGTTGACACTAAACTACATGAATTTCGACAAACAATGTGTATTTCTACCAATGAAACAAGAAATAGACCAAGATTCTCCACAGATGAAACAGAGCTAACAAAGAAACAGTGAATTATACCGAGGAAACTAATCCAGGTTCAAATCTTTTAAACGACAATTTTACTTATCAAGAAGAAAACCAAGAAACCCAACAACTTGACTGAGAGAGAAAGAAACAAGCATTGGCATACTCACATGTCATCCATGAACTTGACAGCAGTGAGGACACTGGTGATGATGAATCTATGAACATTGAAGGAATCAATGGGGACAGATTGGTGGTGATGAAGGAACCGATCCAAGTAGATATATGCAACCACGTAGCAAGATGGGCTACAATTCGCATACCGAAAAATTCTCTCAAGATAGTTCCGAACCGAAATTGCTGGCTTAGACAGGCCCTGAAAGGCAGAGGGTGAGGAGCCAGCTTTATGAGGCCTTACTACTGAGTCATTGCAGTCGGCAACTCTTTGGAGAAGAGAAGAAAGGATTGATACCACCCTAGGAACTGCATATGGGTCTTCTACGAACTCTGCCATTCTCAGGATGAGAAAGAACAGAAAGGTTTGTTTTGAGAGAAAAGGTAAGAGAATGAGATATATAGGGAGGGAGAGAAAGGAGGAGGGGAATTAGTGTAGGGGTAATTCATGAAGTCTGGGTTTGGGTGAGATTTGGGAAGGATAAAAATATTTTTGTGGGAGTTAATTAAGAAGGATTCAAGGAAATTGGTTAAGAATTGTTGGGTAGTTGATAGGATTCGTACTGGCATTTTGAAAGGGGATAAACCTAGGGATCGGGTATATGGGAGGAATATTTTGTTGGGTTTATATATCTTGCATTCTTATTTGATGCGAAGTGAATACGAGAAAGCGACTAGAGGATCGAAGCAAGCACTGGACGAAGAAGAGCAGTAACTGTAGTCAAGAGGATTTGGCGGTCGATTGCGCTATGGGTGGTCGACCGCCTAGAACCTCGGGTTTGGCTACGTGCCAGACGCGGACAATTGCGCTTTGTGGTACGCATCGATGCAGGCAGCAGAGTGGGTATCGGGTCTTAGGGATTCGATTGAAGCCTAGCTTGTTCTCTAGGTTAGACGGCTCTTATTGTATGGATATCTCTTCACTGTACATCGGATGGTTACTGTTTCAAGAATATCAAACTAGGGTTTCTATAGATCTATATCAACGTAACAATTCAAAGAACAAGTAGAATTCTTATATGAAGTACTCACCTCTTAAGGAGGTCACCATTGATATATATAGAGATCTAGAACCCTAGGTCATAGTCCTGATACTCCACTATCCAATAGGTCTGAAAGAAAGCCATAGAAGAAAAGCCGTATGATCTAATTTGGAGAACAAACTTGGGCTGAACAAATTTACAAAGATTCGACAAATAGATGTCAGAGCTACTTGCAGTCAACTAACCAAAGTGGCTGCATCAAAGTCAAGCCCCTTCTAAAGGAGTTGCAGTCAGCTGCAAAATATCGTACTTGACTGCCATAGTCCTGACTAGGGATGGCAAACGTGTCGACCCGTGAACCGCCTGCGACCCGCTCGCCTAACCCGGCCCGTGATTGACCGGTACGGGTTCAGGTCGAACCCGTTAATATAAACGGGTCGACCCGGGTCCTCAAAATTACGAATTCAACCTGTTGAACCCGGCCCGATAATCCGGATGAACAGTCCCAGACCCCCCCGCGAACCTGCGGATTGCGAACCGTTCGACCCGCACGGGTCGACCGTTTGACCCGCGGGTCCAACGGGCCGCAACCCCCTAACCGAGAGCTCAACGGCTCTTTTAGCCGGTTTTTTTTTTGGTTTTTTTTGGTTTTTTTTTCCCTATAAATACCTCTAAAATCCACACTAAAAATTCACACCTTACTCTCTTACTCTCTCTACTATTATTACTCAATTCATTTCAATTTTTGTGAACAATTGAACAAACAAGGTAGCAAGACATATACATGATCGAACGACAAATTCCGATCGTATCGAACTCAAAATTCAACTACGTCTTCAAGTCTTTAACTCTCCTCCAATTGATCAAGTCTTCACCTCTCCTCCAAGCTCTCTCCAAGTCTTCAATTCCGGACTTCTACTTCTACTTCTATTCTTATTTTTACGGGTTTTTTTATATACGAGTATCCACGGTGAACGGTATCAAAATTTCATATCCCACTTCTTCTATTTTTAATGTTTTGTAGTTATAATTTTTTGTATCATATTTGTTTGTTGGTTTTTTGATCTTCTTTCTGACAACCCTATTGTTTTCTAGATTTTCTTTTGTAACTTATTGCGCCTACATTGTGTTTAATTTTTTTACATACACTACTACATATCAACATGTTTAGATCACGCGGTAGCGGCCATAGCCAAAGTGGACAAGATTCCACCGGCACTTTCGTAGGCCTCTAATTGTCCCACAACATGACCCCGCCGAAGACTACCCTAATCCTCCTCCCCAACAATGGGGTACACATGTACACATGATGAGTTTGTAGGAGACATAGAATTAGAAGAACCACAACAACAAGCCACCGAAACAACACAACCGGCTAGTAGTAGGAAAACTAGAGGAGAAAGCAGTGATTGACACAAATTTTATGATTATATTCCAGACAAAAATGTACCGGATGTAGGTTTAAAAGTGTGTAAAATATGTTCGAAGCCATACAAATGGAAGGGGGATGAGGGCACGGGTACAATTAGGCGACACATCCAAAATGTGCATAAAGAACTTCTTGTTGACCTACCCGGCCAACAAAAAATCCACCCTAGGACTAGTTTAGTTGATAGCCATCCTTATGATCCCGAACTTGTTCGTCGGAAAATGGCCCGATTAGTAATCAAGGAAGAGTTACTATTTTCCTATCCCGAGAGTAGGGACTTGAAAAATTTTCATCAAACCGCCTTAAGGAATACTTACAAATCGGATTGTTTTGAAATGTACAATGAAATGAGGAAAGCTTTGATTGCAATTTTATGGAGTTTAACTTGTAGAGTTAGTTTAACTTTCAATTATTGGATGGGTTGCAACAATATTCCACTGATGGGAAAAACCTGTCATTGGATCGACAGTAATTGGATTCTTCAAAAAAGAATCATATCACTTGCCGCGTTGCCCTACCCTCATAGTGGCAATGACATTGCATACCGTATTATAGAAATTTGTGATGTTTTTCATATTCGCGATAAAATTATGTGTATAAGTTTTGATAATACATCTAACAACAATGCATCATTTAGTATTTTAAAAACCGCATTAAACTCTCCATCTGACGATATTTTTTATGTTAGATGTGCATGCCATATTTTAAATTTATGTGTTCAAGATGCATTAAAAATAGCCAAACCATATATAGCTAAAATTAGAAATTGTGTATATTTTATTGTATTAAGTGGCACCGTATTTCAAGAATGGAAAGCTTGGTGTAGGCTTAAAAATGTACCTTTTAGAAAATTTTCAAAGGATGTTAAACACCGATAGAACTCTACTTTTGATTTGCAACATGTTGTTACTGAATATAAAGAGTGTGTAAATGATTTTTGTATTGCAAAAAATATGCACAATTTCGAAATGACTCCCGTCGATTGGTATTATGCCGAATCTTTGTTGAAATTTTTAGAACCTTTTAAAACCACAACTTTCAAGTTTTCAAAATATTATGAATCTACTTCTAGTAACATTTTTATTTCAATAGTTACTATGATGCAAACTTTTAAAGAAATGATCGATGATGCTTTTGTTGATGATATTGTAAAACCTGCATACACTAAATTTTTGAAGTATTTTAATCCTCCTCATATGTTGTATTGTGTTGCTACTGTGATGGATCCTCGTGTCAAATTAGAAGGTACGAAGAGTTTAATTGAAATATTTTTTAATTTACTTAGGGATGATGATAAAGAAATTGATTGCGTTTCTTTTGTAGTTAAATTTGAATCGACATTAAATAACTTGTATGATTATTATGATAGATATTTTACTTCTAGTAGTACACTTTTTTAGTTAGTTCTTCTTCTGCTACTTCTAAAGGTAAGGGTAAGAGTAAATTTGATGATAGAACATTTAATTTACTTGTACAAATTCAATCAAAAAACCTAGGACTAATCAACCAAATAAATTACATTGGTATAACCAACAAGATTCTGAGTCTTTTAGTTCTTCACTAGATATTTTACAATGGTGGAAAGACCATGAACACACTTATAGTATTCTTAAATATATGGCTAAAGATCTACTAACTCCTTATATCTCTACAGTTGCTTCTGAAAGTGCATTTTTTACAAGTGGCAGGGTTCTAACTGATTATAGAAATTGCTTGAAGCCCCAATCGTTAGAAATGCTCGTCTGCACAGAAGACTGGCTGAAAGCTGAAGATAGGACCCAAGGAAAAGCATTGGATACGTCCACAAGTGGGAGCAACTTACCGGAAGAAGAAGAAGAAGAAGAAGAAGAAGAAGAAGAAGAACAATAGCAACCAAAATGAAGAATTCAAGACCAACAACAACAAGTCAACAACAACAAATTGAAGGCCATCAAATTGAAGACAATTGTAAATGAATAAAAAATTGTATTAAATCTTTGCTTGTTATTTAAAATTAGGAAAATTGAAGTAAATTGAAATTGTATACAAGAAATTTGTTAGTGTATAAAATAAATTTGTGAAATCTTTATTTCTTATTACAAATTGTGAAACTTGTATAACTTCAAATCATATGAATAATATATCATTTTTTTTTGCAATTTCACTTTTTCAATCTTATTATTATTATTACGATTTTTAATGTTTATTATTAAAATTACATTATTTTTTAAGTAAAAAAAATGTTAACTCTAGCCGGGCCAACCCGCAACCCGACCCCACCCGGGTTGGACCCGAAAGGGTTCACGGGTTGCGCGGGTCACGAATTGACGCCTTCGACCCGGCCCGTTTAACCCAACGACCCGACCCGAACCCGCCCAAGTTGGGTGCAAACCCAGGCGGGTTCGACCCGACCCGGCCCGCCAGACCCGCTTGTCAACCCTAGTCCTGACAGCCATCACCATTTGTCACCCAATTTCGCTTCAATTCTTCTTGTCCCTTTTATGCATCTTTTCCAACTCCATTCGTTACCGAGTATCATGTCATAAACCCAACAATCTCCACATTGGGTTGCATAAGAAGTTCTTCTAGGCTATGTGACTTATTGCTTCTAAACTATTTTCTTAATCCTTTTGTGAACAACACGATTCAATGGATATGTCTACTTGCCAATTTACCTCCACCTGTTATTTCTCCAATTGTTCGCCTCATCAACAACATATCTCAGTAGGTGTTGACCTGAAGATGCCATCCTCAGTACGAACTCCACCTACTTCGAGGTCATCTCCATCTCCTAACGATATCCGAACATCGTGATCTCGATTCAGTGATTCTAATAGTGGTGGAATAGATGTTTTCGGAATATTGCGCTTTATAACACTTGGGCGAATTTTATCATTCCTAATTAGCTTGTAGAGGTGTATTGCACACCCCTCCTTCCTATCATCTCCTTATAATGACCTTTCCAAACCGATAGACTCCACCTTGAGTTGTTGACATACAGCCTGTGCTTCTAAAGTTCCTATGGATATTAGGAACCTTTTCAGCAAAGGGATATGTATGACCTTCTGCTGTGTGAACCCCCTACCCATCTTGGCATATCACAGTCAGCTGTTCTTTTACCTACTACGTCACAACTCTCACCAGTTCCCATACTCAAAGAACAACCTATTGCAGACTCATAAGTAGAAATTTTTTCTCTCTCGGAGAATATATCAGAAGAACTTCCATAATTAAGATCCTACATCTTTAGAACTTGAATTATGAAAGCACAAATCAAAGTTATTATATGAATCGGCGACACTTATAATGTTGGCACCTGACTCAAAAACTTTACAAATTCTATCCATGCTCTATATGAATAGCAAAATGCTAGACCTACATGGGTTTTTACCCCAAACATACATTATAAATGCATTGGGTTCCACTTTTCACTAAAGCCTTAGCTTTAGTGAAAAGTGGACCCCAAGGGCTTTAGTGAAAAGTGGACCTGTAAGACCCCGTATTTCTAGAGAGTATATATATATATTATATAGTATAGTATATATATATATATATATGTAGTAGAAAAGAAAGAAAGAATAATGGAAGGATTGGAAGGTGGTGTGACGTGGAGAAAGAAGGAAAGAAGAGATAATGAGTTAGATGGTGGCCTATAGGATGATCCTATGGGATATTAATAGATGTTGGACCTAGAAGATTTCCTATGTGACATAGGAAATGATTAAAATGAATGAAAGAAAGAAAGATGTGGTGTTTGACCGGGTTGACTTGGGGGATTAAAAATCCTACATCGGTCGTAAATAGGAAAGAAGAGAAAGATATATTAGGAAGCCAATGATGAAGGTGTACCCAACGTCCGGACACCCTTTTGAGGCAGCCTGTGGTGGGCGTGGCTAGAATTTAGTTAATTGTGCACGAACGAGCTAAGTGCGGGGCGTTACAGATGGTATCAGAGCCAACTTTCGACATCGAATGTAGGACTTGTATATATAGGAAGTGCGTGGGACGCAATATATATGTATGAGATGCGTAAGACCCTGGGAGGGCAGCGATTAGGAGACAAGTCTACATTCGACTAGAAAGAAGATCCAGTACTAGATTGCACGTCCCATATTCAGCGAGGACGCTGAATTCTTAAGAGGGAGTGAATGTGAGACCCCGTATTTCTAGAGAGTATATATATATATATTATATAGTATAGTATATATATATAGTAGAAAAGAAAGAAAGAATGGAAGGATTGGAAGGTGGTGTGACGTGGAGAAAGAAGGAAAGAAGAGATAATGAGTTAGATGGTGGCCTATAGGATGATCCTATGAGATATTAATAGATGTTGGACCTAGAAGATTTCCTATGTAACATAGGAAATGATTAAAATGAATGAAGGAAAGAAAGATGTGGTGTTTGACCGAGTTGACTTGGGGGATTAAAAATCCCACATCGGTCATAAATAGGAAAGAAGAGAAAGATATATTAGGAAGCCGATGATGAAGGTGTACCCAACATCCGGACACCCTTTTGAGGCAGCCTGTGATGGGCGTGGCTAGAATTTAGTTAATTGTGTGCGTACAAGCTAAGTGCGGGGCGTTACAGGACCCCAATGCATTTATAATGTATGTTTGGGGTAAGAACCCATGTATGCGTAGTCATCCCCTTCTTCCTAATAGGTGGAAAAAATTATTTTCTCTTATTAAGTCGCAACTTGCACAATTAAGGTCTGTGTATTCTATTTTCATTATTGAAACTTATGGTAAATATCTTAATTGGGATTATTTCCACCCCCAACACCAACACCAACACCCAAATGAGTGAGAAAATCCTACCCTTAACTAAGATGATGTTTAATTAGAAAATAATAATAACACAATAAAAGGAAAAAAAATGACTCATTACTTAAAAGGGCGTATAACAAAAAACTGACCTTATATGTGTACGCATGAAACCATAGAGGATGACCACACATACATGGGTTTTTACCCCCAAACTTACATTATAAATGCATTGGGGGTCCACTTCTCATTAAAAGACAATGTTTTAATCTTGTCTTTTAGTAAGAAATGGGCCCTAATGCATTTATAATGTATGTTTGTGGTAAAAACCCATGTATATCTAGCATTTTGCGAAACCATAAACATCTTGTTCATCTCCTATATATCTCGTATGGCTCATCTCGTGTTCAAACTCATCTGTTATCAATAACCTTCAAAGATGCAGTATTATGCTAAATTACATGAAAACTAAATAAAAAACTACATTGACATATTTCAGATAATTGACATATTTCAGATAAATAGAAAACCCAATTAACTACACAAGCTTCACTCCATTCTTATTATGCTACCTAAGCCTATTATTGATATAACATATATAAGTATACATATTTACATCTAAAGAATTATAATTGGCAGAAGTATATACATATCTGTATACAACAACAACAACAACAAAGATTTTTTCCCAACTAGTTGGGGTTGGCTACATGAATCCTGGTTTTCCATTCTGCTTGGTTTAGTACAATATCTTCTGTAAGGTCTCAAGCTATCATATCTTTTCTCACCATTTCTACCCAAGTTAGTTTAGGTCTTCCTCTACCCCTAACTCCATCCTCAATACTTATCAAATCACTATTTCTAACGGAGGCACTACTAGGTCTACATGTGACATGTCCAAACCACCTGAGGCGATTCTCTCTTAACTTATCTTGGATTGGAGCTACCTTTAGCATGTCTCATATATGCTCGTTTCTAATTCTATCATTCCTGGTTTTACCAAACATCTATCTTAGCATCCTCATCTCCGCTACACTCAGTATTTGGACATATTGTTTCTTTATTATCCAACACTCTTCTTCATACATCATTACTGGTCTAATAGTCGTCCTATACAATTTTTCCTTCAACTTTAAAGGTATACATTTTTCATACAAAACACCACTGGCTCTTCTCCACTTAAGTCATTCTGCTTGGATCCTATGTATAACATCTTCACAAATCTCTCCATCTCTTTGTATAATTGAGCGTAAATATCGAAAATGATTTCTCTTACGTATCTCTTAGCCATCAAGTTTCACTACTTCCTCAGTTGTGTTCCGAATATCACTAAAATACACTCGATATACTATGTTTTAGTTCTGCTTATCCTAAGCCTCTAGCTTCTAAAGTTTCTCTCCACAATTCTAATTTAGCATTGACTCCTGCTCTATTCTCGACCACTAAGACGTCGTCATCGGAAAAAGTATACACCAAGGCACCTCTTCTTGTATTCTTCACATCAATTCATCCATAACAGAAGTAAAGAGGTAGGGGCTTAAAGTCAAACCTTGGTGTAAACCTACTGTAATAGGAAAATTACTGATCTCTCCTGTGGTTGTTCTAATTATGGCTGTTGCCCCTTCATACATATCCTTAATTACCTCAATATACAGAATAGTTAGTCTTTTATTATTTAACACCTGCCATATTATGTCTCTAGGAACTTTATCATTTGTATTTTCAAGATCTATAAAAACCATATGTAAATCTTTCTTATTCTACCAATATTCTTCCATAAGTCTCCTCAGTACATAAATTGCTTCTTTTGTTGACCTCCCAGGCATAAACCCAAACTGATTCTCAGAGACTGTAGTTTCTAGTGTCAGTCTGTGTTCGATCACTCTCTCCCAAATTTTCATCGTATAACTAATTAATTGAATCTTTAGGTAGTTTAAGCAACTTTGTATATCTCCTTTATTTTTATATATAGGTACTAAAATACTCCTTCTCTATTCATCGGACATCTTCTTAGTTCTCTGAATTTTATTAAATAATTTTGTTAGTCATCCCACTCCTACATCCCCAAGACACTTCCAAACTTCAATGGGTATATCATCTGGTCGTACAATTTTTCCTATTTTCATCCTTTCTAGAGCATTTCAAACCTCCGCAGTCCTAATTCTATGGAAAAACATATACTCTTGACTCTCCCTCGAGTCCTCTATATTTAAGGTGCCCACAATATTTTCATTTAATAACTTCTCAAAGTAATTTCGCCATATTTTCATAATTTTCTCATCTTTTAATAAAACTCTTGAATCCTCACTCTTAATACACCTAATTGTATTCAAATCTTTTATTTTTCTATCCCTTTATTTAGCAAGCTTATAAATGTTATTCTCCTTTTTTTATTCCTAATTTTGTGTATAAATCATCATAAGCTTTTTCTTTTCCATCTTTTACCGCTTTCTCAACTTCTTTTCTAACGGTCTTATAGCTCTCCAAATCCTTTTCATTTCTACTCTTTTGCCATATTTTGAAGGTTGATCTTTTTTCTCTTACAATATTTTGGAGTTATTCTTACCATAACCATATTTCTTTATTTAGCAACCCTCTACCTTTAGATTCTCCAAGTACCTCATTTGAAATTTCTCTTATGTACATTGCCATTTTAGTCCACAACATATTTGTCTCTCATTCCTGCTCCATTAAGGACTTTTTCTCTAAAAACTTCTAGTTTATCACCCTTCAAGTTTCACCACCTAATTCTTAGGTTCCTAGTCTCCTTCCCTGCACATATGTGATTATGAATGTTAACATTCAATACCATTAACCTTTGTTATGAGATTAAACACTCTCCTGATATAACTTTACAATCTTTACATGTCAAGCGATCCACATTTCTAGTGATAAAATAATCAATCTGACTCTTATTTGGCCCACTTTTAAAGGTTATCAAATGATCATCCCTTTTCCTAAAATAAGTATTTGCTAGTATAAGATCATACAAAGCAGCAAAATCTAATAGTCCTCTCCACCATCGATCTTATTTTTAAATCCATGTCCTCCATGCACCCTCTCATATTCCATGTTATCTTCTCTTACATGTCCATTGAAATCTCCACCTATAAATAGTTTTGCACCTAAGGGTACTCTTTGAATTATCTCATCCATATCTTTCCAAATTTTATTTTTAGCTTGTTCATCTAATCCTACTTGGGGTGCATAAGCACTAATGTTATTAATTATGTTTCTTCCTAATACAAGCTTAACTTGTATTATTCTATCCTCTTTCATATTAACACCTACTACATCTCTTTCGAATTTCTTATCTACTAAAATTTTTACTCCATTTCTATTTTTAATTTTACCAGTATAATATAATTTAAAACCATCTATCTATTTAGCTTTTTTCCCCTACCCACTTTGTTTCTTGTAAACAAGATATATTAATATTCCTTCTAATCATTGTATCTATTAGTTCTATGCAATTTCCTGTCAATGTTCCTATAATCCAAGTCACTAACCTAAACCTATTTTTCTGGACTAGCTTCTTTACCCGCACACGTCCAGATGGGTGCAGGAACCCTTGCCCATTTTTCACTGCACCCGGGCGCTGGTGCGATGCCCCATGCACATTTTTCGAAGCATCCAGAGGCAGGCATAGCACATTGCTCCAGGAAATGACCTATCATTTGTGCGTATATTATTAGGATTCAAGTTCATAGGAATTGACAAAGTTTTGTGCTGACTGTCAACTGCCTAATGCAACCATCCTCATTACCTGGTTTGTGGCCGTATTCCTGGCTTGGGACAAACAATGGCGGAGTTATATACATATCTGTATTGAGAATCTTAATTAATAGCAACCAAATAGCTAAGATGCATTCACATTTCCCTTACTAGTAATTTACACGTGCAATGCACATCTTAATAAATACAGTATATATATTTTAAAAGTAAAAACTCTAACGTAATATGGCCTTGAACCTGAGAACTTCTTATATTAGTTGTGCATGGGAAATTAATGGATTTGTATGTTTACAAATGACAATCCAGCTCTTCCATTATAATATTAAATTAGAAAGAAAATTCGAGTTGATGTTGTACACAATTAGCTTCTAACTATCTTGAAGAACTTGAACTTAAGAGCTGAAAACTGAAGAGCAGACTTTTGAAGGTAGATGAATTTTAGTTTATGTAATCCTGCAAAAAATGACTGAACCGTGAATAAGCATAATTAAGTCAAAGGATTGACTGTAGTAAATAGTGTTTTAGAAAGCGTAGCAGCAACTAGAAGTAATTATTTATCTCTAATAAATAGAATCATCATTTATTTTGACATTCATTGTGTATAACTGATGTTGCTGTTTTTGGGGTGTGGGAGCAACTGATTATGCGTATGATTTATGAGGGGGATGGACATATCTCTGCCGTAAATCTGCATCTGATGGAAATCGGATCTGCTGGTGGTTGCCTTTGCTATTGATCGTCGGAGTCCTGCACAAAGCCCATAAACACCAGGAGTTTTTCCGGTGGTGGACCCTCCGACGGTCAAGTCAGTGAGTGGAAGAGAAAAGATGAGATCTAGGGTTCAAAGGCTAAAAGTTCATTACCTGGTCACAGTGGAGATGGTCTGTTATTTATAGGCAAAGAGAGGGAAACCTAATGGGCCAGGTTGACCCATCTCTGTGGGTTGGATGAGTGTAGAGGGCTGGTTAGTGGCCCCTGGAGCATGCAGGTCTGCTCTGGTGGGTTTCAGGACCTTGATTGGATTAGACAACTCATCTAGATTTTTACCCACATCATAGGTGGTGTTAGGTTTCGAGGGTAATCTCAGATTAAATACACATTGGAAAAGTTACAAAAAATACATTGAAATCTAACCATGGATCAATGCGAAAACCATAAATCGTGTTTATGAGTTATACCTTGAAAATGGATCTGCTATCTCCACAGCATGCCGATCACAGCACTACAATATTGCGGTGCCTCTATGGTATCCACACGAACGAATCAAATCAAGCTTTTCCTCACACCTCGATACCAGCTATGGGAAGGGGGTGTTCCTCACGATCTCTCTCTCTCACAATTTCTTTGACGGATAGGTTTTTTTTTTTCATGTGTCGCTTTTTCATAGATACGTATCATATATATGAGTGCAGAAAATCAACCCTAAGAGAGTAATAAGGATGTTGGACTCACAATCTGACCTGGTTCAGATTCGTGTGTAGGCCTTTAAACTTTAGTCAACTCATTTAATCTAATTAAATTTCCAGCCAATGTTAGGAGTCCAAGTCTTACTTGGATCCCCAATTAAATTCATCTTATTAATTTAAATCCCAATTTTGATCCGTTCTAAGTGTGTGACCCTGTAGATTCCCATTACATTGATAGTAATACTAAAATCATACTCTAGTATTACAAATAGTAAGCAAAATCTAGCAATACATCACTACTACTCAAGTAACAAGAATATCAGTGATTAGACATAACCTATCCGTGACCAATGTTACCATGTAGTCTAGTCCCTTTGTCCATATATCTTAATTGACCACAAGGCAAAGAGCATATCACCCTTGTATAGTTTAATCTTTGGTTTCTTAATGTCTGAGTAGACTTAATAAAACAAATGAGCTCAATATCTCATATTCACTCATTTGAGCACGGTCATGTATTTTGTAGTCTCACTCAATCAAGTGACTCATAGATATTGCTTTTGTTATGTAAGAGGGACAAATCCTATCTAAGTCACTCACATCCCTCCACATGATTTGTAGTATATCCAATAATCAATTTTATAATCACCTTATTACAGGTAACGTTTGACGACAATAAAACATATAACTTCTCATATAAGGAACTGTAGTGACTTTAAGTCAAAAGACTACATACACTATGGTCAATGTGAGAACCTCTTATGACACTCACGTAACGATCCATACAGCGTTCTTATGGTAGGTCAGTCCAATACATTATTACTCTAATATGTACCCATATGAAGACTTGATATCTCATATTTATGACCTTGAGATATGGTCATCAGTCTAAGCACATACTAGTCTTTATGTATTATTGTTGTCCTAATTCATAATAATACTTGACTAGGAATATTTAAGAATAGTGTTCTGATTACAACCAATAGGATCTCACAATCAAGTCATGCACTTGATATCCAATGGTATTGAACCTACTATTCTTAGGACTTTATTATGTTCATTTAATCACAATAACAACACAATAAATGAAATGCCTCATATATGAAATTAACGTCATGATACAATGTAAACTAGTAATGTCAATACACAACTAGCCTCTAGGGCATACACCAACACCTCGATCCTGGAGGGTTGAGCATTTCAGCTGTCGAGGAGTAGTTAAATCCCATGGGAAGAATCAGCGATACAATGAGCTAAGTAAAATAGGTAGTTCGC
Source organism: Hemerocallis citrina (assembly GCA_017893485.1). Lineage (NCBI taxonomy): Eukaryota > Viridiplantae > Streptophyta > Magnoliopsida > Asparagales > Asphodelaceae > Hemerocallis > Hemerocallis citrina. Next base: position 234,777,143 of record CM030361.1, on the reverse strand, counting down.
ACGAAACATGGCCATTGAATGCTAGGCGACAATGTGAAGTTGCCACCGAGCTCCAAGCATCATGTTCCAGATAACACTGGGTGAGGTAAACGCCGAGCGCCGAGCGCCATGCGTCGAGCATTGAGCCCTGTTGCTCATCCTTGTTGCGGTTCAAGGTCGATGCCGAACGCCAATCGATAGCGAGGTTGCAAGAAACCTAATGGGCAGCTTGAAGAAACCGTCGAGCGCCGAGTGACATGAAGGTTGTAGGTTACCTAGGAAGGTTGTAGGAAACCTTGTGGGTGGTTCGAAGTCACTGTCGAGCATCGAGCGACAACAAGATTGAAGGAAACCTTGTGGGTGGCTCGAAGTCACTGTCGAGCACAGATAGAGACCTAGGTTATGGGAAACCTAGGGGGTAGCTCGAAGTCACTGTCGAGTACCGAGCATAGCAAAGGTCGTTGGAAACCTTGTGAGTGGCTCAACGTCACCGTCAAGCACCAAGCGACAACAAAATTGTAGGAAAACTTGTGGGTGGCTCGAAGTCACTGCCGAGCACCGATCGAAAGTGAGATTGTAGGAAACTTCGTTGGTGTCTCAAAGTCACAATCGAGCGCCAAGCATAGCCAAGTTATAGGAAATGTGGTAGACAACTCAAAGTCACTTTCGAGCCCTGAGCGTAGAAAGGTTGGATGAAACCTTGTCGGTGGCTCGAAGTCACTACCAAGCACTGAGCGACATCAAGATTGTGGGAAACCTCGTGGGTGGCACGAAGTAACTGCCAAGCGCAGAGTGACGACCAAATTGTAAGAAACCTTGTGGGTGGCTCGAAGTCACTGTCAAGCACCAAGTGACAACAAAGTTGTAGGAAACCTCGTGGGTAGCTTGAAGTCACTACCGAGCGCCAAGTGATAGTAAGGCCATAGGAAACCATGTGGGTGGCTGGAAGTAACTGCCGAGCACCGAGTGACATCAAGATTGTGGGAAACTTCGTGGGTGGCCCAAAATCACTACCGAGTGCCATGTGATAGCAAAGTTGTAGAAAACCTTGTGGGTGACTCGAAGACACTGCCAAGCATCGAGCGATAGCAAGGTAGTAGGAAAACTTGTGGGTGACTCAAAGTCACTACTGAGCGTCGAATGATAGTAAGGCTGTTAGGAAACCTTGTGGGTGGTTCGATGTCACTACCGAGCACCGAGCGACGACAAGGTTGTAGGAAACCTCGTGGGGGGGGCCCGTAGTCATTGCCGAGCGCCGAGTGACAACAAGGTTATAGGAAACCTAGTGGGTGACTCGAAGTTACCGCCGTGCATCGAGCATTTCACAATTGGAGATTTTTTGAGAACCAGTTTGTGCTCATAGTGGCCACAGAAAAGGCACGTGTGCTGCACATGACTCAACCGACGCCACGGTATGAGAAATCAAGGAATCTTTATGTTATCCACCGTTGGATCAAATCAGATGGTCAAGATTGGTTGTGCAAATCGAGGCGTTTATGAGTTGTTTATATATACGCTCCTCCTTCTCATTCTTCTCTTTACTTTCTCTCACTTGTTTCAGAGTTTCTCTCTTTTGGTTCTGTTCAGGCACCGACGACTAGCTTTCTAACTTCCTTTCCAACAGTCAGGTTAGTATTTTTATATTATGTCGAGGGTTCGATCCAGTTCTTTCGCCTCCATGTCTGGCTGAGGTGAAAACGGTTCTCCTTATAGAAATGTACAACAAGCTTCCCCTGAATCTACATCTTGGGAAGAAGTCCAGAAAGTCTACAAGGTCGAGCCTATCCGAATTCGAAGACCCTTTGTAGTGGAATCGAGTGACTCAGATGAAGAGGTCAAAGAGATGGAGGTGGTCGGTAAAGTTGAACCAGTGGACGTGGACAAGGGCGAGGAAGAGGAGATGGAGGAAGTGGAGCTGAATTTGGTGACCGAGGAGGGAGTCGCGGGTGATGGTGATAATGAAGTAGTAGATGAGGGAAGAGCCAAGGAGGTCGAATTGCCCGAGGGGACCGTGTGTTTGAAACGGTTGACGTCAACCTACACCCCGAGGGCCCCCCGTATTCCGGGGAGGAAGCTAAAGTTGATTCTTCCTGACAGCTCTGGATCTCCCATTGAATTTCAACCGAAGGGCGAGCTCGACATCCCCTATCTTCAGTAGCTAGCTTCGATCAGAATGTAACCGAATGACCTTGAGGATTTGGTTCGGTACGTGGTGCAACCCTCCTTGATGAGCCATTAGAGGATCAAGACAGACAACATCCAGAGTGTACTGATAAGAATTGACCTTCAGTTGATACGGGTGAGCTATTTCATTCCCCTAGACTATGAGTTGATGGTGTCGAACTCGGGGCTTTGACCAATGGATAAACAGAGCGTATTGACAAGCACTGACCTTTCGTTGAAGTCTAGTCTCCTACCCATTCGTGCTGAAGACAGGAGATCGTTGGGGAGGCGAGGTTGGTGCCATGGGCCCTCAACTGATCCGTGAAGGCGACGGACTCTCCAACGGCGGGTCTAGTGGTGATCGAGGCGGTGGAGAACCTGGCCACCCCTCAGGATAGGGAGAGCCTCACGACCGAGACCCTCGAATCGTGCTTCATGAAGTGGGCTCAGGCCAACATGGTGGTAAGTGCTCTCTAAGCTTCGCTTTGTGATCTTTTCATGGCCTTGAAAATTTCTGTCTTTGCTCTTCGTTCATAGGCGACTCTGCAAGGGGCACAGCTAAGGAGGAATTACGCCTGTAAGCTCCTTCAGGCCGAGCAAAACTCTAAATGGTACGAGAGGGGGATGTAGGAGCAGAAGCTGCTTGTCCAAGCCGGGGAAGCTCACGAGCGGGCCTTGAAGGTGGAGTTGGTTGCCCTCACTGAGGACCGAGCTCGAGTGGAGAAGGAGAAGACCCTTCTGCAGGAGAACGGGAAGAAGTCGCAGGTCACAAAGCTGGGCGCCATCGACAAGGTTATCTTTGCCCAGGATGAAGGGTACCACTGAGCCCTGGAGCATGCACTGCGAAAGTACCCCCATTTCATGTTCGAGGGTTTCCGCTTCTCCAGAAGTTTCCTGAGCTCCCACTCACTTCGAGGGGAGGTGATGATGAGGGGAGGTGATGATGAGGGCGATGATCGTTCACCCGCCCATGAGGATGAGCCAAACCAGGACGCTCTCGGGGTTAATGCTGCAGGAGCTGAAGAAGTGCCTTCCTCTCCTAAGCAGTAGTTCTCTATTTTATTTTCTTCTTTCTTTTTCATGTATTTGCTGAACGCGGACTGCTCACCGCTTTTGTATGGAAATTTTTGATGAATGCAAAAGATTTTTTGGCCGAGCTTCTGGACTTGATGTTTTTTGTATGATGTTTTGTGTTCTATGATTTGACCAAGTCTAGGAGACTCAGAGTGACATGTCTCTCTCTTATTTTATCAGATGACCGAGCCTATCCTGGCCAACCCATGTGGTGTTGAGCTCGAGTATTTTTGGGGTAAGGTGAAATCCTTGGAGTCCAGCTTAGCACGCTATCGTAAGGAGGCCAGGGATCAGGAGGCAGTGTTTTCCTTCTGTCTTAAGAGGTTGCAGCAATTGAGTATAGAGTTGGCTCGCCTGTAAAGGCAATGGTCGATCGGGATCTAGGGAGCATCGAGACTTACTTATTGGCGTCTGGTGATTCCTCTCGATAGTTGACCTTGGTCGGGGCACCCCTGTAGCATCCCGAATTTCGAACACAGGTAATTCGTAGCAAATACAAGATCTTTTACTTCAATTCATACAAAAATAAAAGAAATTTAAAACTTGTTCATTTACAACATCGTTCTTTACAATAGCACAGTGAAAATAAATAAATACAATGCAACATATGATAATGTAAGCTCTTCAATCTTATGACAACCCATCACTGCGACTTCAAGTCCATGCCAAGTCAAATCCTGCAACTAGGAAACTGTGGGCACGTCAGTTGCATACAACTGATGCAATGCTATAATACAGTTATTTTGCCATCTTAACAATCACAAACTTAAATGCAGATATATAGAAAAGTGACTATCCAAATTATGAAAGTGTATGATATGAACTTAATGCCTAATGCAGACATTTAAACTTATGATGACACTAATTTATACTTGTTCGGATTCTATGCATCCCATAAAACATAGGTCCGAGGGCAAACCCTTAACGTACTCCACAATATAGAGTTGAATCCCTCGTTATGCAAATATCTAAACACAATGAATATACTCCAATGCGTAATCACACGTGAGTCGCATCCCCAGAATATTGGACCTTTTCGTCCTGCCCTTAGCCCACATTAGTGGATTTACCGGGCGTATCCTCAGCCACGAACCCTAGCAAGTCAATCTCCCGTAATTACGGACCTTACCGGCATATCCCTAGCCCATATATATGGATTTACCGGGCGTATCCTCATTCCCGACCATTCCTAGGAACTGCAAACTCTTTACAGGCCTTTTCATAAATAGACAGACATACCCCTAGCCCACATACCGTGGATTTACTAGGCGTATTCCTTGATCACGAATTCCTAGGAGATGCAAATTCTTTACTGGACATGTTCGTCATTGTTTCTATCATATCTTCTTCTAGTGCCTATCCATAAAATAAATAATGCCACCTATAGCTAGTTTACCCTCCTACCAGACTTAAAACAACATACCGAGAATGTTATCCCATACCGGTTACTTCTCAAATTTCATTTATCATAACTTGTCGGTCTCCATGGGTCTCGCTCAGCCTCTAGATTCCAATATTCTGGTCTTATTCAGAGCTAGCAAGAACTAGGTCTGTGAAGATGCGTTGTTAGGTGCTCCATTTAACCGAGATCACATAGGTTATCTTAACCTCAATTACACAATTTCTCATTATAAAATTGTTGATTCTTTCATCACAAAAATGTTATCGAAGACTCACTTCTTAAAGTAGATAATGTATATTATAATTTTTCATCCCAATCAATTTCCCCAAATTTCTGTTAGATTATTTCGATCATTATAAAGTTAGCTCATTTTAACATAAACAAACACCTTCGAATTTAGACTAGAAACTAGGCTCATCTAGTACATTGTCTAAAGTAACTTTTAATCTCCAAAAGTATATCTTAAATAGGGTAGAATTATTTTCAAATATTCTATTTATATTCTAAAATATTTCTACAATTTTTCCCAATTATTAAATTGTGAAAAATCTTACAACTAAAAATTTATACAAAAATGTGTATAGCAGGGGTCAAACCTAGGCCACTTAGCAACCTAGACCGCAACCAAACCAGTGAGCCAATTCACATTTGTATAGAAAACCCCCATTCAATTGCTTATATATCCTATCTACTGTTAATATATATAAAAATCGAAATTTCGCAAAGAACAGATTCTTCCAAGACTCAAACCTGCAACCTATAGTACTGCCCACAGTGATTTAAACCCAATGCCTAGACTAGGTAATCAAGCCTCACATTTTGATAGTAGTACTACTGTAAATCTTTTATTGCAACTCTCCACTTCTAAATTTCTTTAAAGAAAAAATTTCGATTTCGCATTTGCTATACATTGTTATTTCTAATCATATCCAGAGAATTAAGTGTATTAATCCGAAATAAATCCTATACCATCTATTCTCAAAAATAAAGAAAATTATTATCCAACTTGTATAAATTATTCATTGTTCTACAACTTGAACTACATAAATTATTGTTCCTTAAGTAACTATAACTTTTTGGAGAGTTTTTTATATTATAACATTGTATATAAAGAAATTTAATTCCATGGGTTTATTTTATAGACTTTTCACTAATTAAGAATTTCATAAAACTCTTACACATACATTTCTTCAATTATCTACTACATGATTATAATTAAGCATGTACTAATAAGATTTCTAGGAATTTCCTTCACATAAACTTATTAACTATCATCTTCTTATTTCTAATTTGATAAGAAATACTTATTAACACATTAAAAGACAATAAAACACCCATACATTAACACTCTAATTATGACTAAGAGTGCACAATCAAAATTCTAGAAAACTTCTATACTTATACACATCAAATAAATTAGCATCTACACATGTTATTGCTAAGCATGCATAATCTACAAAATTTTAGAAGACAATGAAAAAACCCACCTCAAAAAGCTCTTAATAGTTGAATCCTTAGTAAAATGTTCCAAAATCCCCCACAAAATCCACCGCAAGCCTCCTCTTTGGCACTCCCGAAAATTCATAGCACTCTTGCTCTCTTTCTTTCTTTTTTTTTTAATTTTGATTTGCACTTCTTCATGGCTAAAGGGAGGGGCTATTTATAGGGTAAAATAATGAGTAGTTATAATAACTCCCCACTTCCTAAAAGAGCTCTCCACCCACCCTCACACTCTCCCACTCTCCCTCTCACTCTAGTTGGCCTGCCTATAAGGGAAGAGAAAGCACGTGCGCGTGCACCCCATGTGCACACTTCTACATACAATTTCATTATTAGTTATTCAATTAAATGAGATGTGTATGTTACACATTGTAATGTGTACTAGTCTATCTAATTTTAATTGATAGTTCATGCACGTTAAGTGTACACCTAAAAATTAGGGGCTTTCATTTGTAATAGTTTTAATGTGTTACAAATTATTGATTTAAGCCTAGCTGAATTTTATTAAAATTAACCATACACAAATGACTTGTAAAATGAGAGTAAAATTTTTATGACTCAAGCAAATTCATTAATCGATACGTGCACAAAATTACCTACAAAGTATGTGCAAAAGAAAATATTAAAAATAAATATTTTCAGGGATGTTACAACACTCCCTCTTGTTCGGCTGACTCTTTCTTACGTGAAATGTTGGTGGAAGAAGGAGCTGGAGATACACAGATTGAAGGTCGCGTTTAGGGTGGCAGGGTCCTGGAATGCTTCAATGGGAAGCAGCTGACCATCTCCGACCCTTAGACTGGATCCGCCGAACCCTGGTGACGCTTAGAGTTTGGTGGTTGGGGCATCCACCTTGGCAACCCCTAAAGGAGAAGCCGATAGGCTAGCCGATGAGCAGACCTGTTCGGTTGGACTTGCCCTGGTCGGCCATGGCCCACGAGCCCCCAGACAGATGAGCAGGTCATTTGGTTCACTTTCTTGCTTTGTTGTATTCTAGTTGTATCTTGTTGCATCATGTTGTAATCTTTATGGCCTCGCAAGTTGTGTAATAACTTTGTCTATAGATGGAGCTCAACTCCTGTCTGCCTTGTGTAAATGCGTCGCCTTGGAATTAAAAATATTACCCTTGGAAATTTTCACATCTGTTTAATTACATGATGTTAGAATTCGAAATGCTGGCTTAGGGATGTGTAGTGGCGACTCCTTAACAACCGTTGGATGAGAATGTGTGACCCATATTTGTCCACGTCATTGTTATTGTTTTTTAGGGTGCTTTCCTCCTGTAGCTTATTAAAGCTTCCCTTATTCTTTAGGCTTTTATTAGTTGCCTTAGCTTAACTGGTTCTCCTGCTACCCACTGACAGCTAGGGATAAAGCGGTGATTATGGTCGCTATGTCTCCAGCTGCTAACAGGCGATAAGGTGATCGCTTCAGAGTTCAGACTCCATTGGAGTTATACTACATCTCGTATGGGGCTTCGAGCTTTTGGAGAGCGTCTTGGATCATGTGGTTTTCCTTCCACCAATTGACAGTTAGGGGTAAGGATGCGAGTATAGTCGCTTTATCCTAAGCTGTCTGCGGGTGATAGGATGATCGCCTGAACCAATTTGGTATTAAGGCCCGTGTCGAGCTTAAGGCGCAGGTCGAGCGGTGAGAATGTAAGAGACTATAGAGTCGAAGATCATGCCGAGCGGCGAGGACTGAGGAAATTGCCAAAAATCTCCCATTAGGGTCAAAGTCCATGGCGAGCGGCAAGGACTTGGGAAATTGTGAAAAATCTCCTGTTATGGTTGAAGTCTTTGCCTACAGGCAAGGACTTAGGAGGTTGTAAGAAATATCCCGTTAGGGTCGAAGTCCATGTCGAGCGGCGAGGACTTGTGAGATTGTAAAAAATCTCTAGTTAGGGCCGAAGTCCGTGCTGAGCGGCCAGAACTTGGTAGATTATTTGAAATCTCCCATTAGGGTCGAAGTCCACGTCGAGCAGTGAGGACTGAGGAGATTGTAAAGAAATCTCCCATTTGGGTCGAAATACATGTCGAGCGGTGAGGACTTGGGAAATTGTAAGAAATCTCTCTTGTACTACAATTGCTTGGGTGTTAGCTGAAATCAGAAGAGTTGCTTTGGAAACAAAGTTTTATTGCTTGATTGCCAATGGTTGGTACATATTACAATGGTGGATACGTGTACGAACCACTTTGGTTCCTCATAGAATTTGATCAAGTGTTCCACATTCCAGGTCCTCTTGACCACTCTGCCCCCCAGGCCTTCAAGTCAGTAAGGGCCTAGATGCACCACTTTGGAGATCTTGTATGGGCCCTTCCAGTTCGGAGTCAGCTTTCGTCCCTTTTGTGGTTCGGAGATATCGAGCCTTCTGAGTACGAGATCACCCTCTTTAATGTTCTTTGGTCGGACCTTTTTCTTGTAGAAACCGTTCAACGAGCTGTTGGTAGATATTTCTTCTGAGGGAAGACATCTCGCAAACTACATCGAGGAAGTCCAAGTTGGCCCTGAGGTCGTTCGAGTTCGAATCCTCATTGAAGCGTATTATTCTTGGTGAAGGTAGTCCGACCTCCAAGAGGATGACCTGCTTCTGTACCATAGGTCAGGTTGAAGGGTGACTCGCCGGTCGGGACCCTTTTTGTGGTTTGGTATGACCAAAGAATACTGGGTTGTTCGTCGACCCACAACTCCTTGAGGGATTCATCCAATCACTTTTCGAGGCTCTCGAGGATTTGATGGTATGCATTCTCAACCTGGCCATTGGATAGGGGTGTGAGTTTGAAGAGAACAGTTGTTGGATCTTGAGGTCTTCACAAAAGTTACAGAAGCTTTTTCCCGTGAATTGGGTCCCATTGTAGGTGATGAGAACCCGCGGTATATCGAAATGACAGATAATATGTTTCCAAAAGAATTGTGGTGCATGATGCTCGGTAATGGTGGCCAGGGGTTCCGCTTCAATCCACTTAGTAAACTAGTCGATGGCCGTAATGAGAATTCGTCTTTGACCGGTTGCCTTAGGAAAGTGACCGACGAGGTCCATCCCCCACATGGCGAATGGCGCAGGAGTGGCAAGTGATTTGAGCAAGGCTAGGGGGCATGCTTGACAGAGGAGAATCTTTGGCATGGTCTTTCCTGGCGAGCGTCGGCCAATAGTAGTCGTGGTTTAGGACTTTCCTGGCGAGCGTCCTGCTACCCATATGGCAGCTACCAATCGCTTCGAGCATCTCTCTCAAAGTGTATTTGGCTTCTTCCGAGCTCAGACACCGCAAATAGGGCTTCCCATCGACCGTGGTGTATGAGCGCTTGTAGAGCACGACATTCACGAGCACGAACCTTTCAGCCCTGACCCGGACTTTTCTAACCTCGGATGGATCTTGTGGCAGCACACATCTTTCAAGAAATCCAAGATTGGGTCCATCGACCCTGGCTCCTGCACGAGCGAATCGAGGTAAATGACCTCAGTGTTCCTAATGCTTGGTCGCTTGAGGACCTCCACTAGGACTGTGTGGTCGAGGCTGTCAAAGGAAGAGGTGGCTAACTTGGACAGGGCATTTGCCCAAACATTCTGTTCACGAGGGATTCGGGTAACCGTGACATCATCAAAATTTGCAAGAAGAAATTGGACGCAAGTCAGGTATTTTACCATGTGGGCGTCGCGAGCTTCATACTCCCCACAAACTTGGTTAACGATGTGCTATGAGTCATTGAATGCTCTAACTCTCTTGGTTCCGACCTTTCGGGCCAGGAGGAGTCCAACGACCAAGGCCTCGTACTCTGCTTTATTGTTCGACGCTCTGAAACTGAAGCACAGAGAGTACTAAAGGGAAAATCCGTCAGGGCTGCTTAGTATGACTTCAGCTCCACTCCCTTCTTCACAGGAGGATCCATCTACATAGAGCTCCCACATAGGCTCATCTTTTCGTTCCTAAGGAGTCTTTGGGATTGTGCATTCTGTGATGAATTCAGCTAGCGTTTGCCCCTTAATGGAAATCCTCAGCTTGTAGATTATATCATGCTGGGTCAGCTCGATCGACCACTTAAGCAACCGAACGGAATTCTCCGATTTATTGATGACTTGTTTGAGCGGTTGATCGGTCAGCACTTGAATGGAGTGGGCCTGATAATAGGGGCAAAGTTTCCGTGAGGCCATGACTAGGGCATACGCAACCTTCTCCATTTTGGTGTAGCGGAGCTCGACGTCATGCAGGACTTTGCGAATGTAGTAGATGGGTCTTTGAACCCCATCATCCTCTCTGACTAGAACAGTGCTGAATGTCTGTTCTGATGCATCCAGATAAAGACGAAGAAGCTTGCGTGGGCTTGCTGAGGAGCGGGGGGGGGGGGGGGGGGGGTTGCTGGTGAGGTAGCGCTTTAGCTGGTTGAAGGCTGGCTATTGGGGTTCTCCCCCTGATGTCCTTGGAGAAGGGGAAAGACTTCCCCCCTGATCTAGATAAGAAACGCCTGATGGCAGCTAGGCGACTGGTGAGCCTCTATTTCCTTAACGTTCTTATGAGGGGCCATGTCTAATATAGCCTTGATCTTCTCGGGATTTTCTTTTATCCCGCATCGGCTAACCATGAAGCTGAGGAATTCCCCAGAGGTAACGCCAAAGGCGCATTTGGAGGGGTTGAGCCTCATATTATGCCTTTTGAGGACTACGAAGGTGTAACGCCCCGAATACCAAAATACGGTAATTCGTAGCTCAACCGGATCTACACTTCACTTCGTACAATTTTACAAGAAATTTTTGAAGCTTTTATTACAACAAAGTCCTTTTTACATCATAACGCAGCGGGAAGTAAATAAAATATAACAATGCTAAATGTACAATTGTAATAACTTTAGCATTTAGGTAATCATCAGTATCAAATTCAACTTTTTATCTTCTTGCAATTTCCAAGTCCAGCATATGAAAATGTGGGCACGTCAGTGGCTTACAACCGACGAAATATTATAAACGGCGAACCTCACTATGCCGTAATATAACGATTCTTTAATACTTTAACAACCACAAACTTGAATGCAAACAAAGTGTAAAAGAGTGGCTATCCTAATCATGTCAGTGTAAGCAATGACATAATGCCTAATGCAGATATTTACGCTAGGATGACACTAATGCATACTGGTTTAGATTCTATCCATCCCATACTACATAGGTTCGAGGGCAAGCACCTACGTACTCCACATTGTAGGGTTAGATCATTCGCCATGCAACCTATCACGATAACTACTACGAGATTTAGACACTTTGCAAGTATTGGCTCTCGCCCTTGGAATATTGGAGACCAATCCCTCTCCATGGATCATTTTGTGGCCCTTACGTCCATCGTCCTGGAATGCTGGGGATCGTCTCACTCCGTAGGTCATTCTGGAGACCTCATTGCACAAGCATCCCATAAGCGTCGCTCTCGTTCTGGAATACTGGAGATCGTTCCCACTCCGTGGGTCATTCTGTGGTCCTTACGTCCATCGTCCCAGAATACTAAGGACCGTCTCTCTCCAAGGATCATTCTGGAGTCCATAAATCATGTTTGCACTTATTTCGTCATGTCACCAACTAGTGCCTTATCCTTAAGTTTAAGTTACGATTGTTTAAAACTAGAGTTTAGCTTAGCCACTGGACTTAAACACAATACTGAGACAGTCAACCCAATACTGGTTACTTCTCACAACTTCATAAATTCAACTGCCGGTAATCTGGCCTCGCTCACCCTAGAATAACAACCGTCTTAACTGAGACTACAAAGGTTACATCTAACCTCATCAAGATAATTCATTTCTTAATTCACATTATCTTTCTCATATTCATTTCTTTATTCACAATGTCTTTTTCATATTCATTTCTTTATAATCTTAAAACATAAAGCAACTCACTTCAACTTCCAGTCTCAATTTAATCATTTATATCCTTGTATGCAACTCGAATATTATCTTAATCAAATGTTAATAACTATAAAATCTCATCAAGAAGAATCTAATTGCATTCCAAATTTTAATCTTTCTTTAATTATACAAGAGTCACATTTTAAGAAGAATTATCACGTTCTTCACCCTATAGTTTTAATATGAAATCCACTTCCAATTCTCACAAAATATATCAAAATTTTGTGGAAATATTTTTTTTGTAATTCTAGAAATATTAGAGGAATAATAGAATTTTTTCTTAATTTTTATACTCTTGAAAAACTTGAAATGTGTCAAAAAAATCAAAAAAATCGAAAAGGGGGCTGGCAGGTTTCGAACCTGTGACCACCGCTTGCTACAGTAACCGCCCCAGATCGAACCCGAAGACCAAAAAGTCCAAAGGCACCCAGCGATAGAAGTTCATTCAAATACTTTATGTATGTACTGTACTGTGTTTTGGGAAAAATCAAAATTTTAATCAAACAGAGCTTCTTCATGACTCGAACCCAAGACCATCAGCACTGTTCACTGCACTCTAAACCCTCACCGAATACCAGTATTCCCTAACCCATTCTCTGTTATGATTATAAGTTAAAATTTCTTTATTCTACTTGTCTATTTATAACTATTTCTTTAACAATTTCGATTTCCCAATTAATTTGTACCATTCAAAAATCTAATTCTTTTCCAGAATGTTTTCTTTCAAAAATAAAGTATAGTGCATAGATGTAGATTTACAAATTCTTGTTTTCAACAATATTATAAAATTTTCTTCCCAACTTGCATTAAGGAGCTCATATTATCAATTTTCAAATAAAATGTTGTCTCCCATCAAAACTTCTTTATAAAATTCATTATATACTCATAAAACATATACTAGTGAGACTATTTCAACATTTCTTTACTATAATAGCATCTTAAAACCCTTTTCATACATGTTGCATTATTTTGACTATTATAAGAACATTCTAACATGCATCAATTTTCATTCCAACAATACACTAGATGGTACTTTCTCTTTCTCTTTCTAATTTAACAAAAGTTCTAGTCATTTATTTGAATCACAATATTATTTCAACACATCATGACACAATTAAAATAAGATTATGCAATCTACATTATCATACTAATCAAAATTTAACAACTAAATCATATATCAACTAGCATGCATCATACTACTAACATTAGAAAGGGTTTAAGAACCACCCACCTCAAAGAAGATTTGCAATGTAGAAAAACAATTCCTAGAAAGCTCCCAGCTCCAACACGATAGCCCAGCCCTTTTCCTAGCAAGAACAAATCCAAGCCTCCAAGAATTGCAAGACAAAACTCTCTAACTCTCTTTCTTTTCTTCTCTCTTTTGATTCTTAATTTGGTGCAAATGACAAACACTAGGGGGGGGGGGGGTATTTATAGGGGAAATGAATGGTTAAGATTTAATCTCACAACTCCAAATAACTACTCACTACTCCACTCTCCCATTCTCTCCACTCTCCCCACTCAAAGCAAGGCCGGCCTAGTCTTTCCTAGTGCTTGCACGTGCACGTGTAGTGCACAAATTCACACCGTCTCATTTTTATATTTATATTTTTATTTGTGTATCAACTAGTTGTTACATGACATGTGTAAGAAAATGTACAACTAATTGTAGGTTTATCTTAGTGGGCTTCTTTTGTGGGCTTGGTTTAATTCCATTAATTTATTCTTGTGGGCTTTGAGTTTTCTATTAGGCCTATGGGTTCTAAATAAAAAGTAGGCAACTAAATAAGATAAAATAAGAAAAAGAGAACTTATGCATACTGGAAAATATTGTGAATGAATGATGAGAAAATATGGCACATGCGTTGCACATGCAGAAAAAATAAAAAATGTATTTTTATTTAAAATTTTATACGGGATGTTACAACACTCCCTCCTTAGAATAGTTCCGTCCTCGGAACTACACTTAAGAGTGAGAGAAAAGAAAGAAAAAGTTTACAAATTTTAATTGAAAATTTCAGGGTGATCTCTCATCATCCTCTCCTCTGATTTCCAAGTGGCCTCCTCAACAAGTTCGTTCCTCCAGACGACCTTGACCATAGGTATAGTCTTATTCCTTAAGACCTTCTCCCGACGATCCACAATCTCTACTGGATGCTCTGCATAGCTCAAATCCAATTGCAGACCCTCTGGCACTTCAGGCAAATGCTAACTCAAATCCGGAATATAACCTCGTAACATGGACACATAGAAGACATTGTGTACTTGGGCCAACTCTTCTGGTAGTTCTAACCGGTAAGTCGTCTTCCCAATCCTCTTCAATATCTTACAAGGACGTATGTATCTCGGGGTTAATTTCCCTCCTCTGCCAAACCGAATCATTCCCTTGGTTGGAGACACCTTCACAAAGACAAAATCACCTTCTTAAACTCCAGATCTCTCCTCCGGTTGTCGGCATAACTTTCTACCTGCTCTGTGCGTCTACTAACCTCTTCCTGATCAGCTCGATCTTTTCTGATGTCTGTTGCACAATCTTCGGCCCATACAGCTGCCGTTTCCCCACTTCATACAATTATACCGGTGTTCTGCACTTCCTTCCATACAGAGCCTCATTTGGTGCCATCTCGATGCTTGCCTGGAAACTGTTGCTGTAGAAAAATTCCACTAGAGCCAAATGCCTCTCCCAACTACCACAAAAGTCCAACACACAACATCTCCGCATATCTTCTGGTACCGGGTTGACCCTCTCATTTCGCCCATCAATTTGAGGATGGAAGGCAGTACTGAAATCAGTCTTCGTCACCAAAGCTGCTTGAAGACTTTTTCAAAAATGCGAAGTGAATCATGCATCTCGGACAGATACGATCGATAAAGGAACTTTATGTAGCCTCACGATCTCCCCGACATACAACTCGGCTAACTTCTCCATAGACCAAGTAAGCTTCATCGCCAAAAAGTGAGCCGATTTGGTCAGTCAGTCCATTATCACCGAAATTGCATCATTGCCCTTGGAACACCTGGGAAATCCTATGATGAAGTCCATGCTGATATTATCCCACTTCCACTCCGGAATGGGTAATGGCTACAACAAACCTCTAGGTTTCTGATTCTCGGCTTTGACCTGCTGACAAACTGCACACCTGGAGATAAACTCGGCCACATCTCGCTTCATTCCTGACCACCAGAAATATTACATGATGTCCTTGTATATCTTGGTACTCCCTGGATGTATGAATAACAAAGTGGCATGTGCTTCCTGCTCCTTCAGTTTTGCTTGATTTGGCACACACAACCGCTCTCCAAACCACAACGCTTCATCTTTCACTTGGAATTCTGTCAACCTACCAGACCCAACCTGCTCTCTCATCTTCTAAATCTCTGGAACGGTCTTCTGACTGTTGATGATCCTGTCCCTCAATGTGGGTTGAATCCTTAACTGAGCTAAGGAAGCCCCCAATCCTTGCAACACCACCTCAATCTCTACTCAATCAAGTCCTTCTGCCAACTGCTCCTGAGTTGTGATCAAATGAGCCACACTGCTCTTCCTTCTGAGTGCATCAGCCACCACATTAGCCTTGCTTGGATGGTACTTAATTTCGGATCAGATATCCTCCACCACTTCCAACCATCTCCTCTTCCTCAGATTCAAGTCCTTCTGTTGGTAGATGTACTTCAGGCTTTTATGATCCATGTACATGTTAACCTTTTTCCCGTACACATAGTACCTCCACTGCTTCAGCGTAAAAATGATCGTCGCCAACTCCAGAACGTGGGTTGGGTAATTTTTCTCATGTGGTCTCAGCTGTCTAGACCTATAAGCTATTACCTTTCCCTCTTGCATTAGTACACAGCCCAATCCACGATGGAAAGCATCGCTGTAGACATCATAGTTGACTCCTGCTCTTGGCAAAGCCGGAATGGGAGCGGTAGTCAACCTTTCTAATGTGAATATTTGCAAGTGTACAAAATCGCAACAAGTAGTATAGTTAAGTGAAAAGAGTGTTGAACCCTTAGGGACTAATTATTTTACTGAGTACCGAATTTACTAGATTAACTACTATTTGGAAAATCGAAATTCAATAAAGAAAGCAACTAAAGTAAATTAATCTAAAGACTTAAGTAAATTAATTAAAAATGAGCGGAATCTGAAATTTTCTTGTTTATTAATTGTAAAATTAATTATAGGGTTTTTTATTTTACCTAGTTAATCTCACACAATTCATAATTCCATGTAATAATAAATTTTTCTTTTCCAAGTTGTAGACCAAAATCCCCTAATTATTCAATTTTTTCTCTTGAACAACATCAAAAATATCTCAAACTAACAGTTTGTCATATCTCTATACAAATTTAATTAATTGAAAACTCATTAAGTTCTATGGATTTCTTTATAGTCACATCAATCATGGTAAATCATCTCTAATTTTGCTCAATCAATGGTATTTAATTCTATAGTTCTAAATCACAAATTACCTCTCGGCCTCTCCAAGATCCAATAAATCATACAAAGGTTGGCCAAACAATTGTAAGCATTAAGAACAAAAATCAAACACACAACCATGAAAAAATAGAAAAATAATATGGAATAAAAAATTGTGTTTTTAAAACTAGGCTACATCGAAGCCCTGGAAAAATAAAATTTAGTTCATAATAAAATTGCAACTAACGAACATAGAATTTGATTCCATAATAAAATTAGACAAAGAAGAGAAAAGAGAAAACTCGTATTATTGAAGACCGAAATTGATATATCGAAATCCGTGAACTCTCTCTCCTTCTGTCTGTTTCTTCTTAGAGCATGCGCCCATGACCAGCCGTCACATCACCAAGCCCCTCTCTCTTCTTTTCGTCTCTCACTGTTTACTTTTACTTATATATATATATATCATGCCCCGCTTTCCAAAAATACGAAATACGAGCATGTAACATTGGCCCAGCGAATGATTTTCATCATCCATGAGCTGTTCAGGAATTTTTACAACATATCACAGGAATAATCAGAGTCGGAAGCAAAAAAACAACCAGGCATGCAAAATTGAATTAATAAACAAACAGAATTTACTTGAAACAAAATGTATTAATCTCAAATAAATTAGATCTGAACAAGTCAAAAATCCTGGATCATACTTTCCAAACACAAAGAATCCAAGTAACAGATACATTGTTCAAAATGAGCAACAAGAAATAAATGAAGATAGCAAAAACTCCAGCCAACTAGAACTTTAGATCACATACTCCATCGGACAGCTGATCACCAAAATCTGCAATTTAATAATTGCAAGAGAAGGAAAGAGAAAATAAGTACCTGTCAATTGCAAGTTACGGGCCACTTATAATGTAGGATACAAGTACATGGGGAAAACTAACAAATACACATCAACAGCAGGAATAGACTAGCATGGTA